>JAUNZO010002816.1:0-649564 GCA_031894775.1 Chloris gayana
AGCAGCCTCCTCGATCTGGTACAATTGGCCGGGGCACCTCCTCCAGAGGTGATGGCAGTGCCGGATCGGAAGAGGCGCCATGGTCGCCTCGCTGCCTCGGGTTGTAGAACGGGTACGCCTCGAACCGGACGGAACAGAGCTCCAGCGGAATAGGGCGACCTGCGTCCTATCACAGTCATATACACCGCGAATAATGGAAGGAACCTATAGAAAGATACATGTTGCAGTCGTCGGCGTCAAGGTCTTGATCGCGTGCTCGTCGCGCCTGCCGCGAACATACGCAGGGAACTAATATACGCTGCCCTCCCAGTGAGATTGACCATCAACATTCTGAGCTGACACTCGAACTTCAGTAGCGGCTTCCGTCTGCGTTGAGTATGTTCTGCACTACCGGAAATCACGTAGTTGCCGTGTGCCCGCGGCACACGGCGAAGAGCCTCTAGCACACGGCGAAGACCTTTGCCGTAGGTGGCCCACGGCGAAAGCCCGACGGCGATTGCGCCTGACGGCAAAGCCACCTTCGCCGTGTGCCGGAGCTCGGGCACACGGCGAAGTGTTTGCCGTGTGCCACGCAAGCAGAAGAGTAGAAGAGTGAGAGAGAGAGTGAGCTAGAGAGTGGAGAGGAGGAAGAAGCGGCACCGGGTAAGGGAAGGCACGTTTGCCGTGTGCCCAGATCTACGGCACACGGCAAACTTGCATGTTGCCGTGTGTCGACACCGACACACGGCAAACATGTGTTTTTGCCGTGTGCCAGCGCAAATACACATGTTTGCCGTGTGCCACGGTGTTGACACACGGCAAACTTAATGTCCTTTTTTTATGTATTTGACAAATATAACCTTAATTTTCGGTTTTAAGACCATAATCAGGTGTGAATCAAATAAGTTTTTATTTTTCAATACATAAACCTATTATTTCATGTACTTATAGTTACAAAAAAATTATAAAATTAAAAATGGTATAATTGCATGTTATTTTATTTAAGTTGTCAAACTAGTTCGCAATTGCTAAAAATAAGATGTTAGTTCGTGTAATTGTGTATGATACATTAATGATGTTTTTAATTAAACTTATATTTCAAACATGTCCTTGCATGTACGAACATTACCTCATCATTGATAATTAATCTATATGAACTTCATAACATATCCTTCACGTTATGAACATCGTATTTGATGACATGCAGAGAAACATCTCGACTATTTATCACATACTTAGAATATGATAAAATAGTACTTATGACAAATTTCATGAATTTCCGGCATTGTTTCAATTTTGTATAATTTAAAACTTACTTCACCCGATGGTCGTTGAATGTTATATGCACGTGATATTCAAAATTACATTTTCACAACTACGTATTGTCTTAACCTAGCATCAATATCGTGAAAATTATTTTTTTAACTAACCTTGGTCTATTATTTCATGCACTTGTAATTCAAATTTCACTTATTTCGAAAAAGTAGTTAAAAGTCAATTAATTTTACGTAAATGTAGAAAAAATGGTGAGAAATGATCCAAATTGTTACATAGGCTACTAATGCATGTAATTAAGCTAACAAAAAGTTGTGGAGGTTAAACTTTAAAAAAAACAGTTATAGTTTGCCGTGTGTCACTGTGGGACACACGGCAAAGATGGTATTTTGCCGTGTGTCTCTGGGTGACACACGGCAAAGAGGTGAATTTGCCGTGTGTCGAGTTACAGCACACGGCAAAAAGTGGATGCAGTCACGGTCCCTAACGGCGTTGGATGACATGTGTATTTGCCGTGTGCGTGTCCCGTGACACACGGCAAAGGCTAATGTTTGCCGTGTGCTCCTGTGTTGACACACGGCGAAGCTGTAGATGGCCGTGTGCTGATTCTTTGCTGTGTGCTGAGCCGCCTGGCACACGGCAAAGGCCCGTTTCGCCGTGTGCCAATGCCGACTTCGGCACACGGCAAAACTGTTGGCACACGGCAATATCTGGTTTTCCGGTAGTGCTGCCTGCTACACAGGTTGACCGAATACAACTTGTAATTCCCTACCAGGCATCGTAGATAGATGAACTCGGAGTCTTGGTAGGCCACATTCCGCACCGACCCATCGAGGAACGTCAGGCCGTATCCGTATGCCTGCGGGTCCAGCGCAGCGCCACGTTCATGACTTCATGGTCCCAATGTATAGCTGATCTTTCAGTAGTAACTGAGGAAACAGGACCATGGGCTGGGTAACAATTCGCCTTTCTTTCTCGCTTCATCTGTCATTCTCTCTAACCGACATGTCCTTCAGTTGCTCCAAGATCCGTCCATGGAAGCTCGCTGTGGGTGCGGCACACATTGCCACAGATGGGGTCAATATAGACGGGTCTACCCACAAAACATGCATGAATCGTATGTCCGGTTTTCCATTTTTTTCATATTTTGACCCTCTTGTAACTAATATTTTACGAATGATCACTCCACAAATGATCTCTCCAGATCTATATTTCCATAATGTGGCCCATCTCAGTCGTGTTTAATTAGTTGAATGGGCCTTGGGTTGGGAGGCTTGGGTCCTGGGATTTTTGTCACGGGCAAGGGGGGCCATGGCCTAGGTTGGTCTCCACTATGCTCCGCCTGGCCAAAATGCTTGGCGTGACTATATACAAGTGTCAAGCCAATTTGTTTGGTATGACTGAGATGAGCCAGATTTTGATAAATTATTTGTAAAACATTAGTTGTACATGGGTCAAATGCAAAAAAAAAAAAAAAACCCTGTTTTCGCATTGCTAAATCCCACCCCTATAACCTTGGAGAATCACCCTATTCATCGTCTATTATATTACTTGAATAGATAGATTTGAATAGACGGGTTTCATATCGCTATCCTAACACCTATAGAGACAGGTTACCCTCGCTCACCGCTAAATCTTCTACTATAGACGGCTTTCTAAAGAGTCATCACTATTTAGAGTATCAGTACACTTTAGCTACATAGTAGTGATGTGAATCTAGGGACACGTCACTGCTAAGTTCCTAGAGACGATGGGTTTTACCTGCTGTGAATCTAGTGTCTCTAAAACCCCAATCCGTGATAATAATGGCAAAAGAACCGAGAAAAAATTAGCGTGTAAGTCACAGAAAAATCTTGTTTTGCTTGCTTCCAACCTTGCTCTACCTAGCAGTTCACCAGTACGTGTGCTGCAGAGCCATAGCTACGGCCAATGCAAGATGGAGCATTAGAAAAACCTTTTGCGAGCCACGCCTTAGGTTGGAGCACACGACGTTTACTCTTATATGGAGTAAAAAATATCATATTAAAGGGGATAAAAATATAATACATACTGGATATAGGTTAACACTAAATCCACGAACTAAGATACACAACCACATCGATTTATAAAGTGAGAACACTACTATATAAGTTTATAACAAATCCCATTGTTGATTCATGCATTGACGTCGCTCCAAGCTGACGCGTGAACGTGCGATTCCAAGTGAGAAACGGAAGTGTCGTTGATTGACTCCTCCTGAGTGGTCGACGTCCGGCCCTCGCGATCGTCTATCCTCTCCCCGTGCACGGTAACCACAGAGGCCGGTGCCTTAGGCGCTGGCAGCGTGATCGAGCGGCTCTTGAGCATGATGACGATCGAAGCCATGTTGGGCCTGAGATGCGGTTCCTCTTGGACGCAGAGCAGCCCGACATGGACACACCTTAGAGCCTCCTGTGGCCGGAGCCCGTCGGCCGGGCAGCCTTCGAGCAGCTGCTGCACGTCCCCGCGACTCCAGCTCCTCCAGACCTGCCCATCCATATGCAGTGAGTTACTCTCCATTTTCATCCAATGGGGCCAAAAAAAAAGAGAATGACTTTTGTGGGCATAGTGTCATGTGCCCACCCTAGCTTTTTTATTAATTATGGTTAAATATAAATATTGAATCTCTTATTATACTATTAAACATGTCATACTAGTTGTAGACATGTTGTCAAATCATAAATTCAAGTTCAGAAATATCAAATTCTGACAAATTCATGAAATTTAACAGAATTTTATGAATTTGTCAGAATTTGATGTTTATGTACTTTAATTTATGATTCGACAACATATCTACAACTAGTCTGACATGTTTAATAGTATAGTCAGAGATTCAATATTTATATTTATCCATAATTAATAGAAAAGCTAGGGTGGACACATGCCCCTATGTTCACCAAAATATTTCTAAAAAAAATGGTAGTTTTGAGTTGATTAGAAGGTTACAAATGTAAGCAGATCTTGGAGAGGCCCGGAATCTTGTGTGTACGTGTTCCGCCGGCCAGTAATGATCTCGAGGATAAGGACACCATAGCTGAAAACGTCTGATTTGGCTGAGAACATGCCGTGCATGGTGTACTCCGGTGCCATGTACCCGCTGCATTTCGAAGATAACATCATGTCAGCTAGACAAGAGAGGTACGAATGATCTTTTTCTACCTTCTGGCAATGCTGCTCTTGTTTGCAACTGCAGTGAAATAGCTTTGAAATCTATCCCAAAGTAAAATGATTTGTAAGCGGCCAACTTACAAAGTTCCAGCAATGCGGCTCGTGTTTGCTACGCTCGAATCGATATTAAACAGCTTTGCCAAGCCGAAGTCTGATATCTTAGGGTTCATTTCTGCATCCAACAAGATGTTGCTAGCTTTGAGATCTCGGTGGATCACCGTCAACCTTGAATCCTCGTGAAGGTAAAGAAGCCCTCGAGTGATCCCCTCAATGATCTTGAACCTCTGCCCCCAGCTTAGCTCTTTCTGGCGCACTGGATCTGCAAGTTTAGTTTGAAAGATGAAACGGCCGGTTGACGCGTTTTTCAAAAAAAATTCACGAAAGGAAATGGCAATCTGTTGATCCGAGAGGAAACAGTGGAAGGATTATGGCCATACTTACTGAAAAGAATCTTGTCGAGGCTGTTGTTGCTGAGTAACTCGTAGACGAGGAGTCTCTCGTGTTCCTCGATGCAGCAGCCGAGAAGACGCACCAAGTTCTTGTGCTGGAGTTTTGCAACCAGGACAACCTCGTTCTTCATCTCCTCTTGTCCTTGCTGCGAAGTTGCTGACAACCGCTTTACAGCGATTTCCTGACCGTTTTGTAGTGTTCCCTGAAAAGTATTGAGAATTTGAGATTAGACCATCAAGCAGTAGTTATGCGAAAAACATAGGCCACATGGAGCAGACCTAAGTTAATTTTTTGGCTTCTCAAAAGGAGAATATAAATTGTGGCTCATGCTTGGATTATTACTTTGTAAACTGGCCCAAATCCACCTTCCCCGAGTTTGTTTCCTTCTGAAAAGTTGCCAGTGGCAGCTTGAAGGACACTGAAATCATACATAACAAACTCTGAACTTCTCATTTCGTGTTCATCTCCACGCTCTGTTCATATAATAATTTTGGTCAAAAACTGAAGGTTGCATTGCGTCAAAGTATCCTAATAGTTCTTTTGTTTAGCACTTACTGGCGCTTGCAATCGCCACATGGTTGTGCCGCTTTCTGTTTCTCTTGCAGAGACAGACGACAACTAGGAGTAGCACCACCAACGTTACAGCAACAGGAATAGAGATAAGGAGAACTGTCTTCAGAGTGCGATTGCTTTCTGCATAAATATCATCATTCGTGGTCGTCAATAGAGCATGACAAAATAATTTGAGCTCTACTGCTCTTTACAAATCCGCCTTATTTTAGACAGCCAATATTGGCAAACGAAATAATAATGTCCCGTCTGTCATTATAGTTTTCCACAGCCGTATATGGCAACATCAGTACTACCTCTTCCCAAATTAGTTAACTTTAGGTTTCGTCAAAGTCAATTTTCTATAATTATATATAGTTTACTAAGATAGTATTTATACAATTTTTAGTTTATTATGAGAAATATAAAATTCACATGTTGTTTAATTATACATATTTTTAACAATTAAGCGTCAAAGATTTGACTTTGACCAAACATCACAAAACAGTGGAAAGCAATCACGTTATGTGGTTTTCCTTCGTTATAAAAGATGCATATAACAGTGCCAGTTGAAGAAGACTTTTGATGGTAATTATTATGCTTGCCGGTTGCCACTAGGCAAGTAGGAGGAATTAGGTGGTTTTCATTTCTTTATTGAAAAGGAGATGCTTAATTAGCAATTCAGTTGAAGAAGACTTTTTGGTGAGTAATATAATTCTCTCCAATAGGATCTTTAATTAAAACCAACAAGTGATAGAGAATAATATCATGGTTAATATAATTAACAAGCACATTTGCCAAAATGATACTTTGTTGGAACATTGTACTCGAAGACATGGCAACCTATTGGTTGAAAAGTTCACCTTTCTGTGTTAGAATATAATATTGCGATTGCTGATCATTTGTATGAAGTTAGATGTGGAACCAACTAATATAGTATGTGTTTGTTCTTCCGCCTTATTCGCAAAAATTACCATGTTGTTATATTGAAAACGACCTTTGTTGTACGATTGATAATGTGATGTCATGCAAAGCAAAACATTTCTTGAAAAGAAATTAACTTTTTAACAGTATTTTCTTTTGAGCATACAACTATAAAAGACACATTTATTCCCCTTTTGAACAAAACTACACGAATTTTGGCGTCCTATATATAGAAACGAAAGCTCTATATCAGCTAATTTAGACAGAGTTCTGGCATTACGGGCCATAAAAATTTCCTATATTAAGGTCCAGTTTGGATTCTACTCCCTCCATATCAGAAATAGAAGTCGTTTTGGACAGTATTTAGAATACCAAGACGTCATTAACTAGGGAGTATATTTCCCGTCATGCCCTTAATAAATAAAATGTTTGATGTGTCTCCTTCACCAACTTGCTTTAGTCCTACTGGTCATCAGGGAGGACCCCAAACAATCAGATAGCGAGTTCGAGTTCCCATGTAGTGTTTTGTTTGATCTTTTTTTACGCTGATTTTTCATTGGTGGTACAACTCTTCGGCACTTGCGCGTGGAGTAAAAGCTTGCATTGGGAGCCAACGCATGGAGTAACTGCAGGGGCAAACTAGTCCAAATGAAGGGGAAAAGCTCAAACGACATCTTTTGCTACCAACAACTCCTAAGGCTAAAACGACATCCTTTAGTCATATAGAGGGAGTACTTACTAAGAAACTGGAAGACCTACAACAGATAAATATCTTAACCAGTCTCTAAAATTTATAATGTCCCCTTCAGACAGAAAACCATGATCCATGCATATTGTACCTTCGTAAAATAAAACCCCATAATCTGGTCTTACCTAGCTCATGCTAGTTTTTGCCTCATCTAGCTAGTTGAATAATAACTATCTAAAATGTACTTTATAGATTATAGAAGCTAGAATCCAAATTAACAATCATTTTACTTTTATTTAGAAACTAGTAGTAGTTATTTTAAGGGATTAATCAGCAGTACGTTTAGGAATGGGGGGATCGGAATAGTTGACTCACCGGACCCGTCTCCCGGTGCCGCTGCCGGAGGAGGAGGCGCCAGCGCTGGCGGCGACGACATGGCTATCTCGGCAGCGCTGGCATCATAGAACGGCTCCGACTCAAACCGGACGAAGCAACTCCACAATATTGCCTGGCCGCCCTGCTTCCTATTCCAGCGGGCCGGGATATACCCGAGCGCTGTGCTGAGGCAACTGTAGCAGTCGTCGCTGCTCGAGGTCCCCCGTGCACTGGGCCATGCCGTATATCTTCAGCATGGGCGTGTGGTTGACCATCCCGGCGGCGAACATACGGGCATTGTTCCCGTGCGCAGCCTTCCGTGTGAGGTTGCCCATGAGCTGGTCCAGCCGCGCGAGGAACAGCTCCGGCTCCGTCGCGTTCAATGTGGCTTCGTAGTACCTCAGGAAGGTCGTGTCGGCTTTGCGGAAGAAGCTCACGTTGGAGTGCCGCAGCATGCAGGGCGAGGCGAAGATGACGGCGCTCTTGAGGCCCTGGCACTCGCTGCGCAACTTCTGCGCCAGGTTGACGACGCACTTGCTGCAGTCCTGCATGCTGCCATCGCGGCGGCACTGCGCGAGGCCGAAAGCCTGGTCCGGCGCGGCGCCGGTGGAGGTCTCGGCGAAGCCCCGGACGCCGCCGCAGCGGAGGGGAGGGAGGAGAGGAGGGCTTCTAGGTTGGCCTGGAACGCGCCGCCACGCGTGTAGTTTGTGTCGCTGACGCATTCCTCCTGGAAGTAGCTAACATCTTCCGCGTTGATCGTCGTGGTCAGGAGGAGAGACGATGAGCAAAGGAGCAGCAGGAGGGGAAGAATCCTGCGCATGGCTCTTTTGTTGAGAAGCAATATGATGTTAATGCTGCGTTGCACTACTATACTGCCTACGGTGTAGCTTGATGCTGCATACTTCTGTGCTTGATATATAATGAAGATGGCAGATGGTGACTACACTATACTTTGGAATTCTGCTTCTTCCATATTATTGAAAAAGGTTGGCATGGACCAACGATGATCTTGTAAGAGAGAGAATATGGCGGGTTATTGAGATTTTTTTGAGGACGATGGCAGGTGCTCTGCCTTTCATTTAGAGATTCTTAACTCTCATATGGCTCATTGTCTTTGGAACAACTATGCTAAGTTGCTAACCAGCACAACTTACCATCTAGCCACCTGGAAATTAGTCAGTATGAGCAAGGAATATGGTGGGTTAGGGATCCCTGATTTAAGGGATTTTAACATCTGTCTGCTTGTTTCTTGGTTAATAATGAGGTACCAAGTGGACAAAGAAAAGATTTGGAGGCAAGTTTTAGGCACAAATATATACGACTTCTCAACCTCGCATTTTCTATAGTAATAGTCAGGAAGCCTCCTAGTTCTTTCAAGGTTTTGTGTGGACACGGCTAAAGTAGTTAAAGTAGGATACAGATGGAAAGTTGGAAATGGGAAGAAGATTAAATTTTGGGAAGATAATTGGGTAGGAACCTCTAGTTTAGCACAGTTCACTTCTGGGAGGTTTACATGCTAGTTAACGGACAAACTAAAACCATTTGGGAGTTGTGGGATGGAACAACTCTAAAGTGTACCTATAGCAGAAGTTTTAGTGATAGGATGATGATTGATGAGAGTTTGGGATGAGATTGTTCAACTAGCGTCTACAATTACCTTTAGTGAAGAAGAGGACGAGCTGATCTGGCAGCTATCTTCCAACGAGGTTTGTTCAACCCAATCCCTGTACAAGAACATAAACTTCGGCGGAGTGATTCCTGTCCATACTCCTGCCTTGTGGCTGATCAAAGTACCTCCCAGAATTCACTTTTTCCTTTGGCTGGTCTCTAAAAATAAAATCCTTCCTAGAGATAATGTGAAAAAAGAGAAAAACAATAGAGGATGATACTTGCTTATTCTGTTTTGAGAAAGAAACAATACTACCTCCGTCCCAAAATATAAACATTTATTGACTTTCTAGTAACACGTTTGACCATTTGTCTTATTCAAAAAATTTACAATATATACATAAATAAATTATATTAATAGTATATCTAATGATAGCACATATCATAACAAAATAAATAGTATTTTCATAAACTTTTTGAATAAGATGAATAATGGTCAAACGTTACTTCATAAGTCCACAAATGCTTATATTTTAGAATGGAAGGAGTACATCATTTACTGTTTGATTGTGTAGTAGGAAATGCTTTGTGGGATTTGGCTGAAATGTTGAATATTAACCCAATTGATAGTTTTGAAAAAAATAGCATGTTTATGGTTATGCAATAAGAGACATGTACTGACAAACATTGTTAGTTCTGCTTTAGTGTGGAACGTGTGGAAATTTAGAAATGAAATCTAACTTTCCTGTTGAGTGCGTGAGTGTAGCCAGCAAAGACGGGTTGTATTCATGTGCGAGGAGAGGGAGTACCAGAGGTGAAAAAAATATTCCTCAGATGAACTATTCCTAACAAAAAAAAATCTTGGATACGCAACTTGCCCAGCACGATCAACGAAAAAGACTAATAAAGGCGGGACACCTCTCAGCCTAGTTGAGCATAAGGGGAAAACAAATCCAAGTATGGGTAGCCAGTTGACATGTTTAGATCTTTTTTAAACATGAGAAACGAATCTAAACACAGTGAAACAAAGAATACAGCTAACAAGCTTCAGTTGACATGTTTTGATCTGGACTACTAAAATTATGGCTGACAATAATGAAAGCATACATCAGGCAATCCTGATCATATTGTCGGAGGGGTCAGCGACTCAGCGTGTCTTCCTGGCACAATTGGCAGGGGAGTCTTAAGGCGGTGCCGAAGAGGCGAAGAAGCTCGCGTTGGAGTTGGAGTAGCGCACCGTCGTAGATAGATGAACATGACGCTCTTCTGGGCCTCTGGCCCGGGCATTTGGTGGCCATCACGTCTACCAATGCGTCGAGGAACGCGAGCACGCTGCGCGAGGCCCTGTTGGTCCTGCCCGGCGCCATTACGTTCATAATTGTGTTCATCGAATCCGATAGCTAAGGCACAACACTTCGATTTATAAATGAAAAAACATTGTTATTACAGAGCACAATTGCTAATTCATGCACTGACGTCGTCCAAGCTGACCCATGAACGCGCTACTCCATGTCAAAATCGGAAGTGTCTTTGATTGACTCCGCCTGAGTGGTCAACGTCTGGCATGAAGTTACCGTTAATGCATTTTGAACCAGGAAGATCAACAAAGCCATCTCTGCATCCACATGCAACAGTGGCCAGTATGATGGCTTCTAAATTATTGAATGTTCTGTTCAGAAGAGCGTTGTTGGATGAAAAACTCTCCATAATGGCATGACTTGGTAGATCAAATAGCTAATACCAATATGGGTGAGGAAAGAGATATATTTTTAAATGTAATCTACATAAAAATGAACGTCGGATCCGTATACTAGATCAACGCACCCTTTTTCATCACAAAAGGAGAAGGATAAGCCTCATAATTTTTGTGGGGATTGTTGTGTTATGTTGGGCTATTTGGAGATGTTGTAATTGTATTATCTTTAACAAAAGAGAATTATTGTAGGTCCGATCGAAATGTCCAACTTTGTTCCGACTAGATGAAATATATGGTAACCAAGTGTTGAAAGTTTCCAAATTATGATATCTATTTTCTATAATAATAGCTTGAATTTGTACATGAATAGGATCTTTGGTTTGGACCTTATATATAGCAGTACTCTTAACAAAACCATCTACTCATCATTTATGCAGGCTCGGAACATGTTGGCAAGAAAAAGAAAGGAGTTGCTCGTAAAGGCAAGTTCCATCATTGAAAGTCATCATCTTTGGAGTATGTCAATCATGATTGAAAACATAATATTAAATTGACTTAGATTTATTAACTTTTATTTTGTTGCCTCTTGCCATCAGAAATTAAGGCTTTGCTGTAATAATATTAGGATTGTGTATACTCTGTAAGAGATCAGATTATTATTAGTTTTTTTTGAAATGTTAAATCTAAAAATTAGGTTCAGAATAGGAGAGAATTTGATGCACCTTTATACAAACAAATCTTACACCAAGTATTTTTTAAAATGGACAAAACTACTAGCCACCTGGAATCCCAATAAAATAAAATAAAATAACACCACACAAATATACAGTTCTAAAAATTCAATCAGTCATTACAAAAAAATAGAATAATTGATGACACGTTAACGTGGCTCCAAGTCAGAGATGGAAGCATCATTGATGGATGGCTCTGGGGCTACCACTCTTGGCCTCTCGCTAGTGGATACGAAGATCGGCTCGGTAGGCGTAGGCAGCGTCATGGAGTAGCTATTGAGCATGAGACCGACAGCTGCCATGTGAGGCCGGAATTCTGGTTTGTCCTGGACGCATAGGAGCCCCACATGGATGCACCTCAGTATCTCTTGCTTCCCATGCTCGTCAACCGGGTAGCTCTCTAGCAGCGGTTGCAAGTTCCCATGCTTCCAGTGCCTCCAGACCTGCTTGCAATCACCATGCATTGGTGACCAAAGTTAAGCATCCATTGCAGCCAGTTGGATAATGAGTGTTCTAATTTTAAGATTGAATCTTACAAATTTTAGTAGATCTTCTGAAGGTCGTCGACCAGTGATGACTTCTAGGACAAGGACACCATAGCTAAAAACATCTGACTTGGCAGAGATGATGCCATTTAGGATTGACTCTGGCGCCATGTAGCCGCTGCATGAGGAAGATGCAATATATCAGCAGCGTACACGATGGTTAGTATTATGGATCCTTTGCTACTGAAAAATGTGAGTGTCTATGTTATTTAAAAAGAGAGACGTCGTCCCTTCCAACAATTTTGTAGTAGTAAAAAGATACCAAACCTAGGTTGGGTAGCTCACCACTCATGGTGCTAACCAACTCAGCATAAGTCTCATATGTCATATAGAAAGAACTTGTAGGCACCAAACTTACATAGTTCCAGCATTGTGGCTTGTGTTTTTCACACTCGAGTCAATATTAAACAACTTTGCCAATGCAAAATCTGAGATCTTGGGGTTCATGTCTACGTCAAGCAAGATGTTGCCTGGCTTAAGATCACGATGGATGATTTTCAACCTTGAATCTTCGTGAAGGTATGTAAGCCCTCGGCCAATCCCTTTGATGATCTTATATCTTTGTGTCCAATTCAGCTCATGTTGCCTTGTGTGACCTGTTAGTTTATAGTTTAATAAACTTAGTTAAAGCAATAACGATCTTAAATGAAATAGATATAGGACTATCATCATTAAGTGGATCACCATAAATAATTTTGTCGAGGCTCTTATTGCTAAGGAACTCATAAACTAGCAGTCTTTCATCTTGCTCAATGCAGAAGCCGAGCAGGCGCACGAGGTTCTTGTGCTGAAGCTTTGCAACCAGGACAATTTCGTTGGTCATCTCCGCTTGCCCTTGGTGCGATGTTGCTGACAATCTCTTTACTGCAATGTTTTGTCCATTTTGTAGGGTACCCTGAAGAACATTGAAATTAGATCTTCATTGTGTGCGCACCCATGAGAAAGGCTAAACCAGGCAACTCAAGCCTTTTTTACTCAATTTAATACTAAGGCTTAAGGGATTTATTTACTTTGTAAACTGGGCCAAATGCGCCTTGGCCAAGCTTATTTTGTTCCGAGAAGTTGTCGGTGACAGAACGCAAAGTACTCAAATCATACCGGAGGGGTACTAATAGACTTCCAATTTCTTCATCTCCATGTCCTGTTCACAAGATAATATTGAAAGCGCCGTTAAACCTGATTTATAGCACCTTGTTTGTTAGATAAGCATGCTTTTTTTACAGAACTTACTGCTGCTTGCAACCCGGACATGCTTGTGTGGTTTTCTATTCTTCTTGCAGGTGAAGACAGCAGCACACATCAACACCAGCAGTGTAACAGCGATAGGAACTGAGACAAGAAGAGCTGTTCTGATTGTGCGACTCATTCCTGCACTGGTAGCAGCGTCTGTCCGAATCGGAAATGCAGACAAAAGTCGTTTCAGCCACTACTTTGGGATATATCACTCAGTTTGAATTGTGCCAAAAAACATTACCTTGTTTTACAGTATTTCTACTGAACATATATACAAATATAAAAGGCACATTTATGCCAGGTCATTTGAAAAAATAAACACATGACAATTAATTTGTAGTATGCCAATCCTATAGAAAGATTCCTATGCACTAATTAATTAAGTCTTCTTAGAAGATGACTTAGGTTTTCGAGCCATCGGATCTTGATCCAACCATTCATAACTTTTATTCAGTTGTGCAAAATTAAAAGTTCTCTAAAAAAAGTAAAAATGTTATAACTCAGAACCACTTATTCCAACACATTTTCATTGTTCTCGCGGTACATTGTTACGGTTCAGCAGTACTTTTTATTGTTCCAAAAATCTAACACAAAGGAGAAAATTTAGCTAACTGGGAACTAGCGAATCTCATTAATTAACACAAAGTTATGGGTTATGCATGGATTTGTGTGCTGTAATATTTTGTCAATATTAAACAAATATTTTTTATTTTAATAAGGGATTAATAAAAAAACATTTTAGCAAAGGGGATGGATCGGGGAGCATTGACTGACCAGTGCTTCCTTGGCTTGAGTGATTGGATGCTGGAACGAGCGCCGGTGCTGGAACCGGCGCCAGCGCTGGCGGCGACATTGCTATGTCCGCAGCGTGGGCATTATAGAAGAGGGCCGACTCGAACCGGACGAAGCAACTCCATAAGATTGCCTGGCCGCCCTGCTTACCACCCCAGAATGTCGGGATATACGCGGCGGCTCTGTTGAGGCAGCTGTAGCAGTCGTCGCTGCCAAGGTCTCCGGTGCACTGGGCCATGCCGTATATCTTCACCAACGGCGTGTGGTCGACCATTCCGATGGCGAATATACGGGGGTTCCCGTGCGCGGCCTTCCATGTGAGGTTGCCCATGAGCACGTCCAGCCGCGTCAGGAACAGGTCCGGCTCCGTCGCGTTCAACGGCGCATTGTAGTAGGTCAGGTAGGACGTGTCGGCTTCGCCGAAGAAGCTCACGTTGGAGTGCCGCAGCATGCAGGGCGAGGCGAAGATGATGGCGCTCTTGAGGCCTTGGCACCCGCTGCGAAGCTTCTGTGCCAGGTTGGCGACGCACCTGCTGCAGTCGTGCGCGCTGGCGTCGCGGCGGCACTGCGCGAGGCCGAAAGCCTGGTCGGGCGCGGCGCCGGTGGACGTTCTCGGCGAAGCCACGGGATGCAGCGGCGGCAGAGGGGAGGGAGGAATAGGAGGGATTCCAGGTTGGCCTGGAACGCGCTGCCGCGGGTGTAGTTTGTGTCACTAACGCATTGCCTCGTAGAAGTAGCTAACATCTTCCGCGTTGATGGTTGCGGTCAGGAGCGACGATGAGCAAAGGAGCAGCAGGAGGGGAAGAAGACTGTGCATAGCTCTTGGGGAGAAGCAATATGATGTTGATGCTGCGTTTGCACTACCACACTAGCTACTTCGATTCGTAGCACTGCACTAAGCTGCTAATGCTGCGTGCTTATGTGCTCTCGATATATAATGAAGACGACGGATGGTGATTGGTGACTACACTAGTTTCTCGCTTCTTGCATATTGAAGGTTGACTTGACCAACGATTATCCCAGCAAAGCCCGTACACTGCAACGACGATACTTTTTTGTCAACTAGGTTCTTTTTCTTTAGGACTAATGCCTAGTGAACTGTGCCGTGTCAGCCCTAGTAGGCCACACGCGTTCTTGCCGTGGTCTACACCGTGTCCTTAATCCACCACTTTGCTCAGCAGGTGTATCGTCCTTCCTGATATTATTCCTTGATCGGGAAGTTATAGTCCATAAAATTAGCTAAACTAAGTGTGTGTCATAAGCGTGTCCTTGAAGTGGTCACGAGCGCCACCTCGATCCCATCCAATTTTGTCCTCCACTCTCGTAACTTTCATACCCTTTAGAGCTACTCTAACCGCACTGTTGTTTGAGCTCTTATCTCAAATTTGAGAGCAAAAATGTTGAGAAATCAGAGCATCTCCAAGAGCTCCCCGAAAAATTGACCCCTAAAACATGTTTTTGTTAGCACCCAAAAATTGTTATGGGTAATTTTTCTTCCCTCCTCCAACAGTCACTCTAAAAAATGGTCAAGAATACTTTTTATTGGACCACATCAGCATTTCGGGCCACAACAATATTAATTCTTGTGCAAATAGAAGGATTTGGGCCTCACTTTTCTCCCTGTTTCCAGCTACAAGTGAGGAGGTTTTAGGGGGGGAGAGACTAAATGTAGGGGTGATTTTAGAGGAATGTTGGAGATGAGTTTTAGACTAATTTTCCTATTTTTTTTATTTAGGGAGAGTTTTTGGACCTCTCTTGGAGATGCTCTCATGATGCTGATGATGCCCCAAATGGCCGATGCACATGCCACACACGGCACTGGAGATCCCACATCAATACCAAAATTGGGAAAGTTGGAGATCAATAGAAAGCCAAATTTGGAGATCAAAGTTGGAGCATGTAGACAAGTAGTCATGAAACCAGATGAGACAGCTAGTATTTGGAGAAGTAGCAGCTCAAGGTAATTTAGGCCGTTATTCCGCACCAGCACCGTTTGTAGCAATAGAGTGTGCAGAATTGGATTATAACAATGCAAGTAACAAGTGTTAAAAGAGCTTTTTAGCTAGGAATTTAGTCAATAATAATTTGACGAATGACATGATGTGTGATAGATTTTTGAATTTAACCCATCATCAGTCCAAATGTTTGCTGCAATTGTGAAGAAGGGTGATGATATAATCAGTGTAACCCTGACAAGTAGTTGTTCACAAGCTTCTTTTAATCATTGTAACCGTACAAGACCCATTTATAAAGGCAAATTATAGCACTTAATTATTGATTTCATAGTTCAGGTGTTAAAAGAAATTTCCTTAGTTGAACTATCCTGAACTAAAACCCAGGATACGCAACTGGCCCAATATAATCAATGAAAATATCTAATAATAAAGAAGGCGACGTGCTATAATGCTGCGTGCTTATGTGCTCTCGATATATAATGAAGGCGACGGATGGTGACTACACTAGTTTCTCGCTTCTTGCATATTGAAGCCCGTACACTGCAACGACGATATTTTTTGTCAAGTAGTAGGTTCTTTTCTTTAGGACTAATGCTTAGCCTAGTAAATGGTGAACTGTGCCGTGTCAGCCCTGGTTAACTCTTCCCTAGTGGTCTACAGTCTACACCGCGTCCTTGCCGTGGTCTACACCGTGTCCTCAATCCACCACTATGCTCAGCTGGAGTCATTATATTATTCCTTGATCGAGAAGTTATAGTCCACAAAATTAGCTACACTAAATGTGTGTCATAAGCGTGTCCTTTTGAAGTGGCCAGCCACCTCGATCCCATCCAATTTGTCGTCCCCTCCGGCAACTTTCAGACCCTCTAAAGCTACTCTAACCGGACTGTAGTTTGAGCTCCTATCTCAAATTTGAGAGCAAAATGGCGAGAAATCGTGATGCTGATGATGCCCCAAATGGCCTGTGCCACATGCCACACGGCATTGAAGATCCGATATCAATACCAAAACTGGGGCAGTTGGACATCAATAGAAAGCAAATTTGGAGATCAAAGTTGGAGCATGTAGTCAAGTAGTCGTGAAACTACGATGAGAAAGCTAGTATTTGGAGAAGTAGCAGCTCAAGATAATTTAGGCCGTTATCCCGCACCAGAACCGTGGTAGCAATAGAGTGTGCACAATTCGTTTATAATAATGCAAGTGACAAGTGTTGAAAGAGCTTTTCAGCAAAATGAGTTTTAGTCAGTAATAATTTGACGAACATGATGTGTGATAGTTTTTCGAATTTAGCACATCATTGGTCCAAATGTTTTCTGCAATTGTGAAGAAATAGGAAAAAGTCCATTTTACTCCCCAAAGAATCCACTTTGTCCAAATTACACCACTGAACAAAATCTTGACTCGCTTTACTCCCTCAAAAAATTTAAGTTGGTACAATTTACTCCCTTATGTAATTTCTTTTTTTTATTTCTCGTGTACGAGTTGAGTTTAGTGCTCAAATTTTGCACAACGATAGTTTTCATTGAACCTTACGTTAAAAAAAGTATAATATATATTTTAAACATAGTTTTTATAGTATAATAGCATTAAATATCATCTTAATTACATAGTTCTAAAATTGTATACAAAATATTTTTAAAAAAGTATATAAAATCTTTTCTTTTAAATAGAAAATAGTACTATATATCATCATGCAAATGTTGAGCTTCAAATTCAAATCGTACAAAGAGAAACAAAAAAGAGAAATTACGTAAGGGAGTAAATTGAGCCAACTTGAATTGTTTGAGGGAGTAAAGTGAGCCAAGATTTTGTTCGAGGTGTAATTTGGACATAGTGGATTGTTCGGGGAGTAAAATGGACTTTTTCCGAAGAAATATAAAATCGGGGTAACCCTAAAAAGCAGTAGTTCACAAGCTTCTTTTAATCATTGTAACCGTACAAGACCCATTTATAAAGACAAATTTAATACTTAATTATTGATTTCATAATTCAGAGCGTTCAAAGAAATTTCCTTAGTTGAACTATCCTGAACCGAAATCCGGATATGCAATCGGCCCAACATGATCAATGAAAATGTCTAATAAAGCTGGGGATACTGTAACAACCCTAAATATAAACATGCATTTCATGTCATTTATCATCATGTCATCATGTGCATTTGGAAAAAAAATTTAATTTTTGTGAAGAAATGCACGTAAAATAACAACTTAACCTAAGTTAAAACTAATGTCTTAAAAGAAGTAATTAAATAAAAGCAAATTATGGTGTTTACCATTTTCTATTGTTTAAACACAAAAGTAAATAATTTCTGAAGTTGCTACCAATTTATTTTATTTTGTAAAAATGTCTACAAGAAATAATGAAAGTTTCTCTTTTTATTTTTAAACATGATTTTTAATCCGAAAATAATTTGGGATCTGAACTTGGACCTAAAAAGAAAAGTGTTTGAAATACTTTCAAATACCTCCCTGTATTTTTCGTCGAATTTTTCGAGTGCTAGAAATGCGAGTTTTAATTAAGTCAAAGACGAGGGGGTTTTATGTAAAACTGCCGCAGCCCCAAATCCTTTTCTTCTTTCTCTTCCTTCTCGGTTGAACCGCCTCTCATCCCGTACCGCCTTCCTCCACGCCGTGCTGGCCGCGCCCGGCCGCGTGCCCTCCCTCTCCTCGCGCCACGCAGCCTATCTCCACCGCCTCACCCTCTCGCCATCGAGGATAAAAGCCGAGTCCGAGTCGGCTTTTCTCTCTCGCACTTGAACACAACCGACCCCGCACCTTCTCTCGTTCTCCACCGCCGGCCGCCTCCGGCCGCTCCCCAACCAAGTCGTCACCACCCGGCGCTCCGTGGCTCACCCCAGGCACCCCACCCTACCGACTAATTGCAACCCTCGGGCGTAGCACGAGAGATCGACGCCGCTTTAGTCCGGGATGCCACCACCGCCGGCCGTCGCGCTTCTCTCAAATTCGCCTCCGGTGATGAGCCAATTCGGGCGATTCTTCTTTCTATAGGTGCGTCGTCCTCCTCTACTCCTACTAACAAGTCACTCCCAAGTTCCCCTCACTAATTTGCACGAATTTAACCATTTTTTTTCATGAGCTATGTGTGTCGCCGCATCCGCCTCCGCGGTGAACCTCGATTTTCGACCACCCTCGACGTCGACCGTGTTGACGCCGGTGAAGTCCATCCTCTCGTGATGCTCGTAGGAAGAAACGGCGGAGATTTTCGTGCGTCGTAGACCGCGAACGACCTCGCCGAACCTCCGGTTGAGCCGGCCCTCACCGCCGGTGTGTTTTCCGGTCACCACGGCCGCCGTGGACCCCACCGCACGTGTTCCCGTGATGTGGGGAGTCGCCAGGACCAAACCCCCACCCGCCTCCCCTTCTCGGCGCCGCTCCGGCGGGCGCCGCCGCGCTCGAGCCACCACGGCCATGGCCGTGGTGCTCCTGGAGTTGGGCCGCGCGAGCCTCCGGGCCGGGCTAGGCAGTTGGGCCGCTGGTTAGCTAAGGCGCCAAATGGGCCTGGCCTTTTGGCCCAATAGCTCATTTATCTTTTTTTCGAATTTATTCATTTCCGGATGCTTTTCAAACTTCGAAAATTCATAGAAAATTCAAGAAAAATCGGAAAAATGCCAAACAAAGTTCTTTGGATTCATACAATTATTCTCTATTTATTTATGTATTCAAATATCTATTTTGAGAAATTATAATTTCATAGTTAATTAAGTCCCTTTTCTTTAGTTAACATAACTTATTATTTTATGCTAATTATTAATTGTTTTTGAAAAATAAATTTCTTTAAAAACTAGAGATACTGCAGACGAAAGTTTTTGTTAAGTTAGTTTTCCAAAAATTAAACATAAACACCGTCATTTTATATGGTCCCAAATTAATAGCTTAAGTGTTATCACATATCGTTAAGCATTTATAATTGTTGTTTAAAAACACGATTAGTTATTAATGAATGAACCTAATTAGTTATTAATTAATGAACATGATTAATGATTAATTTTTAAGTAATGACCTTGATTAAGCAATAATTAATGAGCATGATCAATTATTACTTATTGCTTAACGAACATGATTAATTGTTAATTACTAATTGCAAAGTAACGGATTTAAGTAATGATTAATGGCTAATTAACGACCTTGGTTAATTCCATCATTGCACATCATCTCATAAACATTCATGCATGCATGGTTGTGATTCGCGACGTATTGTTGGTCGACCTAGGTCCCGACGTGATCGAGGTTCCGTCCGAGGTCGAGAAAGGAGACTGAAGCTTCGAAGTCGACCAGCACATCGAGGAAGCTAACCCCGACTCGAATCAAGGCAAGCCCCGGTGCATCCCACCTATATTTTAAAGTCTTTTCTTTTATCACAAGTAATTGTGTCGTGATTGTGCATTAGGTTTCGGGAATTGCTTGACACCCTAGATGCATGAGTAGAATTCCTATGTTACCTGTTTATCCATGTTGGTTTGGTGTCTCGATAGATGCTACGCTTAATTCACGGGGCTACGGTAGAAGTCGAGTGGTGCCGAGCACACTCGCGAGCCGGGTACTGGTCCGATCTTAAAGCATGGAGGCTTTAAGTTGATTGATGTCTTTTGAGTTAAAGTTAAAGATGAAGATGAAAATGAAATGGAGACCGGACGGACCCCGTAGGAGAAAGGGCAAAGACGAGGTCTTGCAAGGTGGTAGCCCCGTCTCGTGTCGGTCAAGGACCGTACCGTTGTTGGCCCCGCCGAGCAAGTATTTGAACGTACCGATTTACATACCGGTGTTTATGGGGCCAGGAAGCCGATGTAACCTAATTGCCACAGCGGTTGGACGTAGCCCATCCCCTAATTGGCCGGAGAATGAGGTGAGGCCTCATGTCTCAACGGGAGAGGAATGGGTGGTCGCTCACGGATAACGTCGAGGACGGGTATCGCGTGGGGTCCCCGTGTTCTCGGGCGGATGGGAGACTAACCCGGCCACCGCCAGGAATTAGCGTGAAAGGTTGTCGTATGCGACCAAAGGGGTGCGTATACGCCGTGTAAACGGGTTTTCCCAGCTGGTGAAATCGATTCGAATCGCCGTCCCTCGCAGTAATGAGTACCGCTTGTTCACCGTGTCACATCGTAGTTAATCAACTGGAAGATGAAGGAAGAGGAATGAAAGGATTGTTGTTTGGAATTATATCTTTTCCTGCAAACTTGATTGCAATAGTGATAGTCTGCAAACCTAGAGACTAATGAACTTAACGTGAGCTAAAATACTGAAAGTAAGGACTCAACCTTTAATGCTGTTTTCGCAAAGGAGTAAACCCCACAACCGGAAAGCCTTTGCATACTAGGCGTCGGCCTTAGCGTGCCATGTTGACGGGTCGATCTTTGCCGAGTATTAGAATACTCAAGGTTTGTTCGTTATGTTTTCGGGAATCGAGTCGTACTATCCACGACTTGTACGGTAGTCCCGGAAGTGGAGTGTCCCAAGTGTGGTTCCCACCAATGGGAACGGTTTCCGACGTCGTGAAGAGGAAGGACCGTGATGTACGAAGGGCTCGAGTGCATCACGTTGATCGTCTAATAGTGTGTTGTTGTTCAAAGTACAAGTTTCCGCTGCAATACTCGTAGGTTGTTAAACTTCAATAAGATTTATGTATTCCGCTGCATCAATGTTTGTATTTCGAAAACCTGGTTGTATTATACCATGATGTATATATTCTGGCTTGTATGAGATGATACACTCGTTGTAACTCGCTTCGTCGAGTGTCCCTCTGTTCCGATTCCCGGGTGTCCCGGAGGGGATGTCACAGACTGGTATCGGAGCAGTTCAGAGGCAACAGTACATCATTACAAGCTTGTTTTCAAAACTTAACCCGTTTAGCACGTTTAGAATACGAGAGAGTACGGAGCCTATAAGGATGTAGAATAGTTAGATTTTTACTAACTGTTCGACGTTCGAGTTTTGGGAAAGTGCTAACTATTCGTTGTAGTTTTATATACTATAGTACGTATAGTTAGTCTACCGAGCATGCATCATGTCATATTGAGTGCTATAATATGAGGTTTCGGGAATTAGACTTAGTTAGTATCGTAGTGTAGAGGTTAGTTTCCTATGGAGGGCATTAGAAAGAAGTTTATGCGAGTGGAATGCAAGCGAACTCTTCCACCGAGGCAATAGAATGGAGTAATTTCAAGATCTTCATCTACAGATGATTAAAGGCAATCGGAGAGAAGGATGATCACGTGTAGTTATCAAGGAGCCCTATGAGAGCTATGGATTTAAAAGGATAGATTAAAGAGGCTCGTACGAATGAGTACTACAAGTAAATCCGGGTGTTGGAATGAGAGATAGTGCACCTCTTCTATATACACTCGCTTGTGCTTTGGAACTTTAACGTGTTCTACCGTTGGTATCCTTATATTCTAATTTTGGATCGGTGACACTAATACCTAGTTTTATAACAGAATGGCACAAACTAGAAGAGGAAACTATCCTGAAAGCTCCCGAGCAAGATGTTCGAGAGCCAGCATCAACTCCACCTACCCCGGCACAAGCTATTGCCACTATATTGGAGTCTCGTGAAGAGCAACGGGAACTTCTTCAAGCAGCTTGTTCGTAATACGGCCCCACAGGCCGGTGGTCAAGATCAGCATGCTCCACCAGTTCACGTTACATATTCGGATTTCCTGGCTACCGGTCCACCAAATTTTTCGGATGAGGGAGATCCTCTAGAAGCGGACCATTGGTTACGTACTATCGAGTCGAAGCCGGAACTCCTACCATGCACAGAGTATCGGAAGACTATCTTTGCCGCTCAAGCAACTAGAAGGATTTGGCTGGAGCATGGTGGGCTAATTACAAGGCCATGATTCCCGAAGGTCACCAAGTACTATGGCAAGAATTCACAAAGGCTTTTCGTGAACATCATATTTCTGAAGGTATCCTGAACCAAAAGCGTAAGGAGTTTCTAGCGCTAAAGCAAGGTGATATGACCGTACACTCCTATTCAAAGTTGTTCAACCGTCTGGCTCAATATGCTCCTCGTAATGTGGACACCGACGCCAAGAAGAAGGAATGCTTCAAGCAAGGACTTACTACCAAGTTACAATCCCGGCTTGTTTTGGACCGAGGAGTTAGTTTCAATGAGTTAGTAAGTGATGCTATACTCATGGAGGATGCTATTCGTGTTCATCAAGAAGAGAAGGCTAAGAAGAGAGCAGCCAATGAACAAGGAAGTAAGGTGCCCTCCAAGTATCGTCTAGTCCACACTTCTGCAGCAGATCGGAGGTTCGAGCCTCAGCCATCATATCCCATTTCTTACCGGCCACCTCGAGCATCAACAACGGATGTTCTCCGCTTCAGCGGTCCAACAATCAGATCTATCGAGTATACACCTCTCATCCCAAACTCCACAATCGGTTGACCATCTACGCTATAACGATGGTTGTCATGGACAATTGGCTCAAGATTGTGTCGCACCAACAGAGCAGAACTTGGCAATACGTCCTCAAAAGAAAGCAGTTGGTCGACGGAAGAATGCACTGAAATATGGTAAGATGAAGACTGGTCGTGTCAACTTCACCACCGCCGAAGAGATTCCGAAAGGGTCACAAGTCATGGCTGGGTTGTTCACTATCAACCATCATGATGCCATTATTTTATTTGACTCGGGAGCGACCCACAACTTCATCGATAAAGGATATGTCCAAAGGTATAATCTACCATCATGCAAGATGACTTACCCACATCTCATATCATCGCCTCGGAGGTAATATACTTGCGGATCAAAGTACTACAGAGCTACCATTGAAATTGGGTCATAAGGATTATCCCACCTCCTTTATAGTCTTAAATGGGCAAGGATTGGATGCGATTCTTGGAATGAGATGGATGAAGTATCATAAGGCAGTATTGGATATAGATGCTTTTGCAGTTCACCCGAACTCTCCTCTTCACTGGACGAGATTGCTTTCAGTTGACTTCTTCCCAAACTATTCCTCCAATGATTTATAAGACTACTGGTAAAAGTTTGGAAGACATTCCTATAGTCTGTGAGTACCCCGATGTTTTTCCGGAAGACTTACCGGGTTTACCGCCGGATCAGAGCGGTAGAGTTTAAGATCGAGTTACAGCACTGGAACAAGCACCAATATCAAGAAGGCCGTATCGGATGCCGCCGAATGAGCTAGCAGAGTTGAAGGTGCAACTAAAGGAATTATTGGACAAGGGATATATTCGTCCAAGTTCGTCACCCTGGGGATGCCCGACTTTGTTCGTGAAGAAGAAAGACAAAACATTAAGGCTATGTGTGGATTATAGGCCTTTGAATGCCGTGACCATCAAGAACAAGTACCCTCTTCCAAGGATTGATATCTTGTTTGATCAACCGATAGGAGCCAAGATCTTCTCTAAGATAGACCTTCGTTCCGGATATCACCAGATTAAGATAAGAACCGAAGACATACCAAAGACCGCATTCTCCACAAGGTACGGACTATACGAGTACCTGGTGATGTCATTTGGATTGACTAATGCACCAGCACACTTCATGTATCTCATGAATTCTCGTGTTCATGCCGGAGCTAGACAAGTTTGTCGTGGTATTCATTGACGACATTTTGATCTACTCCAAGTCGGAAGAGGAACATGCCAATCACTTAAGAGTTGTGTTGCAACGACTAAGGGATCATCAGCTTTATGCCAAGTTTAGCAAGTGTGAGTTTTGGTTGAAGGAAGTACCATTTCTAGGGCATGTAATATCAGCTGAAGGAGTGGCAGTTGATCCTGGCAAAGTTCAAGATGTATTGAATTGGAAATCACCGAAGTCTGTCTCCCAGATCAGAAGTTTCTTGGGATTGGTCGGTTACTACGTAAGGTTTATTCCAAACTTCTCAAAGATCGCCAAGCCAATGACTAAGCTATTGGAGAAGGATAAGAAGTATGTATGGAGCAAAGAATGTGAAGAAGCTTTCCAAACATTGAAGAAGTTGTTGACTACAGCTCCTGTACTTGCTCGACCGGATCCGACGAAGCCTTTTGATGTGTATTGTGATGCATCGGCAACGGGACTTGGATGTGTTCTAATGCAGGAAGGTCGAGTGATCGCTTATGCTTCTCGACAACTTAGGCGTCATGAGGAACACTATCCCACACATGATCCGGAGTTAGCAGCGATGGTTCTAGCATTGAAAAGCTGGAGACATTATCTCTTGGGAAATTTAGTACATCTATACACGGACCACAAGAGTCTCAAGTACATCTTCACTCAAGCGGATCTAAACATGCGTCAACGAAGATGGTTAGAGTTAATCAAAGATTATGAGTTGGAGATTCACTACCACCCAGGCAAGGCAAACGTGGTAGCCGATGCATTAAGTCGCAAGGTTCATTGCAATAATCTCATGGCTCAACTCATGATTCAAGCATCTCCACAAGGAAGTGAAGAGCCGAATCTTCGGATTATTCCATATGGAGCATTGACAAATTTAGCTCTTATTCCTACCATTCGTGAAGAAGTGGTAGCAGCTCAGCAGAAGGATGCTCGGTATGGAACACATCGAAGACGACTCCGGAAGGGTGAAGTCAAGTGTTTCCAAATAGATGACGAAGGTGTTATCCGGTTCAAGAATAGGCTAGTAGTGCCTAAGAACTTGGAACTTCGCAAGAAGATAATGGATGAAGCCCATACGTCCAAGTATTCTATTCATCCTGGAACCAACAAGATGTATCAAGACTTGAAGAAAAGATTCTGGTGGACAAGAATGAAGCGCGAGATAGCAAGGTATGTCAACGAGTGTGATACATGTCGACGTGTCAAGGCAGAGCATTTGAAGCAAGCAGGTCCACTTCAACCTCTCGAGCATACCTGAATGGAAATGGGAAGATATCAGCATGGACTTTATTGTTGGATTACCAATGACTCCACGGAAGCACGACTCTATCCGGGTCATAGTTGACAGATTGACCAAGTCAGCTCACTTTATACCGGTACATACCAACTACAAGACCAAGCAATATGCAGATCTATATATTTCACGCATCCTATGTTTGCATGGAGTACCCAAGACCATCATCTCGGATCGAGGAGCTCAATTTGTCTCTAGATTTTGGGAACAATTGCATGAGTCGTTAGGAACGAAGTTAATTCGAAGCTCAGCTTATCACCCCCAAACGGATGGACAAACAGAAAGAATCAATCAATATCTCGAGGATATGCTTCGAGCATGTGTTCTGACCTACGGTAAAGATTGGGAGAAATGTTTACCGCCGGCGAGTTCTCATACAACAACAGCTATCAAGAGAGTGCCGGAATGTCACCGTTTCAAGCTCTGTATGGACGTAGTTGTCGCACACCATTGAATTGGTCCGAAAGTGGAGAAAGAGTAATATTTGGACCGGATTTAGTGAAGGATGCTGAAGAACAAGTACGTCTCATTCAACAGAACCTCAAGAGAGCGAAATCTCGACGGATCAGCTATGCCGATAAAAGACGTCGAGAGTTGGTATTCAAGGTTGGAGATCAAGTTTATCTCGCGAGTATCTCCTACCAAAGGTGTTCAAAGGTTTGGAATCAAGGGCAAGTTAGCACCACGATACATCGGACCTTTTCCAATCCTAGAAAGATGTGGAGCTGTAGCATATCGTTTGGAGTTGCCAAGCACACTTGTCGGGTATACACAACATATTCCACGTATCTCAACCGAAGAAGTGTTTGAAACCACCAGTGGATATACCGACAACTGAAGTGGAACAATTACGACCAGACTTGACATATGACGAACGTCCGGTCAAAGTTCTCGACACCAAGGATCGAGTGACTCGACATCGGACCATCAAGTTTTACAAGATTCAATGGAGTAATCACTCGGAAGCTGAAGCTACTTGGGAACAAGAAGAGTTTCTCCGATCCAACTACCCCGAGTTCTTTAGCACTATCGTCTAGTCGCTTTCATCGTGAATCTCGGGACGAGATTCCTGTAAGGGGGAGGGCTGTAACAACCCTAAATATAAACATGCATTTCATGTCATTTATCATCATGTCATCATGTGCATTTGGAAAAAAATTTAATTTTTGTGAAGAAATGCACATAAAATAACAACTTAACCTAAGTTAAAACTAATGTCTTAAAAGAAGTAATTAAATAAAAGCAAATTATGGTGTTTAACATTTTCTAGTGTTTAAACACAAAAGTAAATAATTTCTGAAGTTGCTACCAATTTATTTTATTTTGTAAAAATGTCTACAAGAAATAATGAAAGTTTCTCTTTTTATTTTAAACATGATTTTTAATCCGAAAATAATTTGGGATCTGAACTTGGACCTAAAAAGAAAAGTGTTTGAAATACTTTCAAATACCTCCCTGTATTTTTCGTCGAATTTTTCGAGTGCTAGAAATGCGAGTTTTAATTAAGTCAAAGACGAGGGGGTTTTATGTAAAACCGCCGCAGCCCCAAATCCTTTTCTTCTTTCTCTTCCTTCTCGTTGAACCGCCTCTCATCCCGTACCGCCTTCCTCCACGCCGTGCTGGCCGCGCCGGCCGCGTGCCCTCCCTCTCCTGCGCCACGCGAGCTATCTCCACCGCCTCACCCTCTCGCCATCGAGGATAAAAGCCGAGTCCGAGTCGGCTTTTCTCTCTCGCACTTGAACACAACCGACCCCTCACCTTCTCTGTTCTCCACCGCCGGCCGCCTCCGGCCGCTCCCCAACCAAGTCGTCACCACCCGGCGCTCGTGGCTCACCCCGAGCACCCCACCCTACCGACTAATTGCAACCCTCGGGCGTAGCACGAGAGATCGACGCCGCTTTAGTCCGGGATGCCACCACCGCCGGCCGTCGCGCTTCTCTCAAATTCGCCTCCGGTGATGAGCCAATTCGGGCGATTCTTCTTTCTATAGGTGCGTCGTCCTCCTCTACTCCTACTAACAAGTCACTCCCAAGTTCCCCTCACTAATTTGCACGAATTTAACCATTTTTTTTTCATGAGCTATGTGTGTCGCCGCATCCGCCTCCGCGGTGAACCTCGATTTTCGACCACCCTCGACGTCGACCGTGTTGACGCCGGTGAAGTCCATCCTCTCGTGATGCTCGTAGGAAGAAACGGCGGAGATTTTCGTGCGTCGTAGACCGCGAACGACCTCGCCGAACCTCCGGCTGAGCCGGCCCTCACCGCCGGTGTGTTTTCCGGTCACCACGGCCGCCGTGGACCCCACCGCACGTGTTCCCGTGATGTGGGGAGTCGCCGAGACCAAACCCCCACCCGCCTCCCCTTCTCCGGCGCCGCTCCGTGGCGGCGCGCCGCGCTCGAGCCACCACGGCCATGGCCGTGGTGCTCCTGGAGTTGGGCCGCGCGAGCCTCCGGGCCGGGCTAGGCAGTTGGGCCGCTGGTTAGCTAAGGCGCCAAATGGGCCTGGCCTTTTGGCCCAATAGCTCATTCATCTTTTTTTCGAATTTATTCATTTCCGGATGCTTTTCAAACTTCGAAAATTCATAGAAAATTCAGGAAAAATCGGAAAAATGCCAAACAAAGTTCTTTGGATTCATACAATTATTCTCTATTTATTTATGTATTCAAATATCTATTTTGAGAAATTATAATTTCATAGTTAATTAAGCCCCTTTTCTTTAGTTAACATAACTTATTATTTTATGCTAATTATTAATTGTTTTTGAAAAATAAATTTCTTTAAAAACTAGAGATACTGCAGACGAAAGTTTTTGTTAAGTTAGTTTTCCAAAAATTAAACATAAACACCGTCATTTTATATGGTCCCAAATTAATAGCTTAAGTGTTATCACATATCGTTAAGCATTTATAATTGTTGTTTAAAAACACGATTAGTTATTAATGAATGAACCTAATTAGTTATTAATTAATGAACATGATTAATGATTAATTTTTAAGTAATGACCTTGATTAAGCAATAATTAATGAGCATGATCAATTATTACTTATTGCTTAACGAACATGATTAATTGTTAATTACTAATTGCAAAGTAACGGATTTAAGTAATGATTAATGGCTAATTAACGACCTTGGTTAATTCCATCATTGCACATGATCTCATAAACATTCATGCATGCATGGTTGTGATTTCGCGACGTATTGTTGGTCGACCTAGGTCCCGACGTGATCGAGGTTCCGTCCGAGGTCGAGAAAGGAGACGGAAACTTCGAAGTCGACCAGCCCTCGAGGAAGCTAACCCCGACTCGAATCAAGGCAAGCCCGGTGCATCCCACCTATATTTTAAAGTCTTTTCTTTTATCACGAGTAATTGTGTCGTGATTGTGCATTAGGTTTCGGGAATTGCTTGACACCCTAGATGCATGAGTAGAATTCCTATGTTACCTGTTTATCCATGTTGGTTTGGTGTCTCGATAGATGCTACGCTTAATTCACGGGGCTACGGTAGAAGTCGAGTGGTGCTGAGCACACTCGCGAGCTGAGTACTGGTCCGATCTTAAAGCATGGAGGCTTTAAGTTGATTGATGTCTTTTGAGTTAAAGTTAAAGATGAAGATGAAGATGAAATTGAGACCGGACGGGCCCTGTAGGAGAAAGGGCAAAGACGAGGTTTTGCAAGGTGGTAGCCCCGTCCGTGTCGGTCAAGGACCGTACCGTTGTTGGCCCTGCTGAGCAAGTATTTGAACGTACCGATTTACATACTGGTGTTTATGGGGCCGGGAAGCCGATGTAACCTAATTGCCACGGCGGTTGGACGTAGCCCATCCCCTAATTGGCTGGAGAATGAGGTGAGGCCTCATGTCTCAACGGGAGAGGAATGGGTGGTCGCTCACGGATAACGTCGAGGACGGGTATCGCGTGGGGTCCCCGGGTTCTCGGGCGGATGGGAGACTAACCCGGCCACTGCCAGGAATTAGCGTGAAAGGTTGTCGTATGCGACCAAAGGGGTGCGTATATGCCGTGTAAACGGGTTTTCCCAGCTGGTGAAATCGATTCGAATCGCTGTCCCTCGCAGATAATGAGTACCGCTTGTTCACCGTGTCACATCGTAGTTAATCAAGCTGGAAGATGAAGGAAGAGGAATGAAAGGATTGTTGTTTGGAATTATAATTTTTCCCGCAACTTGATTGCAATAGTGATAGTCTCGCAAACCTAGAGACTAATGAACTTAACGTGAGCTAAAATATCGAAAGTAAGGACTCAACCTTTAGTGTCTGTTTTCGCAAAGGAGTAAACCCCACAGACGGAAAGCCTTTGCATACTAGGCGTCGGCCTTAGCGTGCCATGTTGACGGGTCGGTCTTGCTGAGTATTAGAATACTCAAGGTTTGTTCGTTATGTTTTCGAGAATCGAGTCGTACTTCCTCGGCTTGTACGGTAGTCCCGGAAGTGGAGTGTCCCAAGTGTGGTTCCCACCAATGGGAACGGTTTCCGACGTCGTGAAGAGGTGTCACATCCCAAAAATCTAGTTTCGGAATGCGAACCGCTTTCTAGCGAAATCCCTTATCTTTCCGTGAAAATAAAACAAAATTATTTGAAATTATAGATTTATCAAGGATTTGTTTTATTTTGTGAAAGTGTTTATTTAACAAATGCATTTGGAAATGATTAATAAACAAATATAATTGATTTATGAAACTAATCTATTTTATGAAAATGACTTATGAAAATATTTGGATTTGTGAAAATGGCTCGTTGAATAATTGCCTTTGATTTACTTTACAAAATACATGTGATTTATAAAAGAATTTATTTAAAAATAATTATTTTAGTTTAAAGTAGTTTATTTTATGGCACCAAAGCATTTTCAACAAATAAAATGGATTTTATTTATTTCGATGAGTTTTGGTTCTAAAAGACAATTTATGAACCTAATTGTGCAAATTATAGTATTTTCTAAATTAAATGAATTAATATAGGTTTTATGTGTCCTTTGAATGCATTCATGCTGAATAGTTGCATTAGGAATTTCTGTGTGAAAATATGTTTTGAAAATTCGAATAGAAATCGTTTTGGCTCAGTTGGGAAATAGAATTAGAAATAACAAAGAAAAGGAAGAAAAAAAAGAAGACAAAAATCGCTTCAGCCTCCTGGGCTCAATCTCCCTTGGCCCAACCTCCTACCCTCTCTCTCTCTGGCCCGCCCCACGGCCCACACCCACAGCCCGGCCCACCTGAGCCCTCCCCAAACCCTAGCAGCACCCGCCGCCGCCCGTACGCCGCAATCGCCGCCTCGGCGTGCGCGCCCAGCCATCCTAGGGCGCCGCACGTATAAAGGGCGAGGCCCAGAACCGCGCTCACCTGTTTCCCCACTCCCGCCGCCGCCCCAAGCCCTCAGACGAGCCGCGCCGCCGCGTGCCATTGCGGCCGCCACCTCCTCCCCGACGTGCCCCCGTCTCCGGCGCTCCCCGTCCGTGCGCGACTGCCTGCCGGCCTTCCCCGTCACCCACCGCCCCCGCCAAGCCTCGCGCGACGAGCAGAGAACGTCCGACGAGGACGAGCGACCCCGCCGAACGCCTCCGCCGCCGCCTCGTCGCCGTCGAGCCGCTCCGGCCTCCTCTACCCGCGCGCCACCCCACGGTGAGGATCCCCGTGCTCCCCTCTCCATTTCCCTCTCTCCCCACCTTGAACCGGCCACCGGAGCGCCCCCACGGCCAACTCCGGCGAGCCTGCATGGCGACGCCGCCGTGCCGCACTTCGCCGGCCACCATCGTCACCCGCGCCTCGCTGCTAGCCGCCCGATCGGACGTGGACGGCTAGGATTAAATCCCAGTGAATCGGTATGGGTCCGGTCCATGATGGACCCATGGACCGTGCCTCTGCGCCGGTCTACAGGGCCCGTGAGCCTAGTCCATGGTTTTAAGGATTTATTTTAATTCGTTAATCCCTGGTAAATCGATAGTTTACAGATAGGCCCCTGACGTTTAGTTTAATAACGATTAGGTCCTCTGCTTTTACATAGACCTCCCTAGTTTTATATGTATTTCTGTTTTAGTCCCTATAGTGCGCTAGGATAGTAGACTTTGCAAAATAGCCCCTGTAGTTTATTAATTTTGTGCGCGTATGTTTCTGTTACTATGGAAAATTACGTGGTAGCCCCTGTAGTCTATGGTTAATTATGAATAGGTCCTCTATTTTATAAAATAAGTTATAAGCTTTGTTTTAATTCTGTTTTAACCCTAGTCTTTTGCAATAAACATTATATTTAAATTGTAAATTAATTTTAAACCTCTAAACTGTTTTGTAGTAATGTTTTGGCCATAGGCCCTTTTTACATAAACACCCCCGACCTTTCCTAAAATTACGTTTTAGCCCGTGTTTATTCAAATAACACTATAACCTATAGTTTTACATAAACAACCGTAGTGTTTTATAAAATTATATTTTGGCCCTTATACTTTTACACTTTAATCCCTAAACTTTTCCATATTTACAAAATAGTCTCTACGTTGGTTGTTTTTGCGTTTTAGCCCCGAAATCCCAAACCTACGTAACTTTTCACTCGTAGCTCCGATTAAAGTGATTCTTGCGCTCACGGAATCGTAGCGACGCGTACTTCCTTTTAGTAATGCTTTTATAGTCTTTTTGTATGGTGTAATGTTCTGTTTCTTAGTTTCCTTGTATGTTTATTCGCATGTTTGCTCGCTACGATGTAATTAGAAGACGATCAACGCAAGGAATCGAAGAGCAAGAGTCGAAGATCTAATCAAGAGCAAAAAGAGAAAGAGGCAAGTGTCCTTGACGCATATTGCACCTACTTCTTTTCTATCCGTACATTATTGCATTGCTCTGTGTTAAATATGAATCCTATGTGTCATGTCTTGTTCCACACTTATCCTTGTCGCCCGGGTGGTATTAGTTGTAGACTTGGGTAGACTCATGCTTAGCTTGCTTTAATTGGGTTTAAGACATGCTAAATGTTAATCTTGTTAATGATCCAGTTGAACATAATGATCATGATTGTTTGTTAATTATTGAACATTGATTTTGGTGACGGGTGGAGGAACTATGGTCGAGGTGTACCGGTAGTTCCATGGAATGCTATCACCCGAATCATAAGGACCGGTTCGTGGAGCGACCATCCATGTTAAACCGTACAACCACGAGCCAAGTATGGGCGCGGCTTGGCGTAGTATGCGGTGGAGACCGATCGAGTACGCGTGAAGGAGAGGGGCTATGGTCGGTGTTATACCGGTAGCCCGGGGAGGTGTGGTGAAGAGACAAGGTCTCACAACCATCCGGCTCAAGGGAAGGAAGCTACCCGATGGCGGGTGTACATGTCGGGTGAGTGGAAATCCTAGTGGGCGCGTACAAAGCTGGAGGAACCCGTGAACCGCCTTGGAAGTGATCTCCTGGCCACACACCAAAGGAAGTGTGTAAGTGCTTGGCCGGCACGGGCATGATGGAGGTTTTTAGTCCACCCGGCAACAGGGGATGAAATCACTTTCTCGTGGTGAATTGTGTACAACCTCTGCAGAGTGAAAACCGTCATGACAGCCGTGCTCACGGTCAAGAGCGGCATGGACCCTCACGCGGATTAGAGGGATGGTAATGGTTTGGATGCATGGTTCTCGGGAAGGAGACATGCGTGGTTTGGATAATTGATGGATCTATGGAGTTACATCACATAGTAAATAGCTCGCTTAATTAATGAACTAGACATAGGTGCTTCTATGCCTTAAACCTTGTCTTAGCCTTTCTTGATCGGCCAATCATGTCATACTTTCCCCCACTTGCTGAGTACGTAATGTACTCAAACGTTTGTTGCCTCTCTTTTTGCATCATGCCACAATTCGAAGTGAAGGTTGAAGTACATCATTCAAGGAGACGATGAAGTGGTGGTCTAGGCCTGCGGTCTTCCGGTCGACTTCTCGTGGGAATTGAAGGACGCTAACGCTTAGTATAATTTCCGCTGCAATTAATGTAATCTTTTACTTTAGACCTACGGGTCATTGATGTAAGTATTTAATGAATTAATAAAGATATTGTTCTTTTATCACATAATTTGTCCTGTTGCGTGAAAAATTGATCCCGGGCACGCATACAGTTGAATCCGATTTCGGTTATTGAAATCGGGTGTGACAAGAGGAAGGACCGTGATGTACGAAGGGCTCGAGTGCATCACGTTGATCGTCTAATAGTGTGTTGTTGTTCAAAGTACAAGTTTCCGCTGCAATACTCGTAGGTTGTTAAACTTTAATAATAATTATGTTTTCCGCTGCACCAATGTTTGTATTCGAAAACCTGGTTGTATTATACCATGATGTATATATTCCGGCTTGTATGAGATGATACACTCGTTGTAACTCGCTTCGTCGAGTGTCCCTCCTGTTCCGATTCCCGGGTGTCCCGAGGGGATGTCACGTATACCTCTCTCCATAGTTGACCGTTTTAAAAATAAAATACATCCAAGTACTCTTGGCATACTCTTGGCACGGTTGACGTGTTTAGATCTAGACAACTAAAATTATGGCTAACAATAATAAAAGCATATACATTGAGCAATCTTGATCATATTGTCCGATGAATCAGCGTATCTTCCGCACAATTGGATGATGTCGGTGTTGGAGTTGATCTCGGAGACAACTCATGATTAACTTAACGTGCAAGTCAATCCACCTTAATGTGAGCACAGCTACAATGCCTATGCTACAATTACCGGTGCCCAGGACTCAAAGCGGGAAAAGAACGGCAAGCAAAAAGCATCGACGCGCCATCGTGCGGCTAGTCGGCCGAGTGGGCCGATAACGCGAGTAGTGTGTGACTTGGCCCAAGAGGAGTGTAACTGGCTATAAGAGTTGGCTTGAGAGAGAGAGAGAGAGAGAGAGAGCATCAAGATTATTGTAATTCAAACAAATACTCCTAATCATTCAACCGGCTTCCTCCCGTCGTCTGCTATCCGCTTCTTTCTTCCTCCCCAAACCTTCCTCCTAATTCTCCGAATCTACTACCCCCGCTAACACTTAACTAACTCAATGTAAGTAGATCTAACACCCCGATCGATGATGGTTTCATGCTAGATTTGGGCTCTTTCTTGTGCCCACAGCACCCATCACTAGCTCGGATCAAGTTTTTAGAGACGGGTTTTCAACATATACGATGACACATATAAATAGAAGGGTACCTCATACCTCCCGGGTTCTCTACACACAAATCCGTTGTAGTCCCGATTTTGACGGTGCTAGAAGGAGAGAAGGTTGAGATCCGTCCCTATAGGCGATGTCGTTATCCGTTGGCATCCCACAAGGTTGCCGGTACGCTATGAAAGCTATTGAACACCGTTGGGAAGCCCTTGCCACCTCGCCAATGATCCTTGCATCATAGTCCTCACCTAGCTCGTCATTCTATAGAAGGTCTAATGACATCCTCCAAGTCTCGGTATAATCCAATCTATAGATTAGTGTGGTGATCATGTTCTCTAGACTATTGTAATTAATTATATCCTATGGGTTAGTCATGTTTGCCCCTAAATCTTATATTTACTAATTGAAGACTTCTTTTGAGTCCTCCACGTTAATCGGTGGAAATCCCTAGAAATTCTCAAAAAAAAAAAGCAAAATATCTAACCATGAATTTCGATTCTCATCAAAGTTGAGCCATTAGATCTATGTAATCCGATACTTCATTGGTACGGAATCCATGTTACCAAAATAAAAGATCGGTTCCCGACTCCACCACACCTACGACAACCACAATACAGGTAAGAAAAAGAAGAGTTTTCTGGTCCAAAATAATGGCCATTGTTTTCTTTCAACTAATGGACATTAATTAATGAGTAGCTATTAGTTAATAACATTTTTATTTTATTTAAATTTATATTAGTTACACTAAAATTGACTAACTTAGCAATAATGATATGTTAGGCTTATATTAATAAAGTTCTACATAAAAATTGACTAATTGATTAATAATGATGAATTTTATTATAAATATATTATTTTGACCATATTACTCTCAGTAATAGCTATTAGTTGTAAATTTTTGAAATTAAATCTACATCTGTAGGATCCAACTAATGACCATTAGTTGTGAAAAAATAATAAAAAAAAATTTGGACCAAAAAACTCCTAAAAAAATCTATTACTCTCTATATATGGATGTTGTGATAGTCGGAACTCTCCAAATTAATCATACCTAATTCTAACTTTGGATGTCCTTGCCTGGAGAGTAGGGTGCCAAGGGATCACTGGCCAATTTACTACTTAACTAGAGTCTGTCTGAACACAGACCCAAGCAGATTATGAGATTGGCCATATGGATGCATGCATGTTCATGTTTCTTCATAGCTCATGCTTGGCCATATGCATGCAGCAAGAGAAAAGGTAAACTCTTGACTCTTGCCTAACTAGATCTGATATTGTCTTACATATACAAGTTAAGTTCTCGATCTCCAAACATTGAAGATCCAGTTATGAGATAACGAAAGCAAAGTTAAGGAATATCGAATCATTTGACAATAATTAATTCATCTCCCTCCGTTAGCCTGGCAATACAAGCACGATCTAGAAGAATACCAGCACCTCGATACATATTTTGGAATAAATTATGCGGCAAGGAAAAAAATACTAATGAAGCAATGACGAATTATCATGTCCAAATAAGGTGTGTTTTCATGTATTAATCAAGAAGCTTATTTCCTCTTCTTCCTTCCAAGATTTTTGCCATTAGGATGCAGTATACAAGAATTTAGTAGGAAACCCATAGATGCATTCTACATTTGGTAGTCGGTTGTTTTTCATCTTTGGAGAAGGAAAATAAATATGTTCCTACATTTTTTTAGCTCTATAATTTAGTAGTATGATGTCATATACAATAAGTACGACGATGGCCCTGATGGAATGACAACAAAGAGAAGAGGCCAACCAATAATTTCATCGATAGATACCATCTCTCGCTGCAATCGTCTATCCCGATTCAAGCATCACCAGCACGATCTCCGTCGTGGCTGCAAATCTGTGCAGCCGCCTCAACCTGCCCCGCGGTTCTTTGACGTTGTCTTCCTAATTTGACATGCCCTCCACTGGATCTATGCCAGCGTGTTGACGTTGCAGTCTCCTTTGAGACCGAAGTAGATCGTAAAAACTAATCGCTGCTATTCATTTTTCCATTCAAGTTGACCACCACTGTAATTTAAGTGAGCATTCGTTCTCGTTCAATTTAATATATTACTTCCAAGATTTCGGAATAATCTCATTCTTTGCAGTAGTTAATCAACACCCATGGTGAATGTTGTGAACCAAAATGACTGAACCACAATGCACTAGAATAAAAAGTATATATTAAATGTAACCATAGTATGGAGTACAAAAAATTATGAATATTTTAAATTAACGCAGAGACTAAAATATATCAATTCATTTTGATATTTAAGTAATGCACCATTCAAGCCCGTGTGTTTGCACGGGTTGATGAGCTAGTTTTAATCTAACAAGCGGTACTGGAACAGGCGACATGGCTGCCCCGACCCCCACTGCCTCGGCCCTGTAGAACGGGTACGCCTCAAGCGGAAGGTCTCGCGTGCACTGGACCATGGCAATGGTTTGTGGACTTCTGGAAGGGCAGCTGCTAAACCAGCTGCACATACTTCAAGGCTTCTTCTATCTGCCCCAGAGTGCCGATGGTGTTGTCGCTAATCGATGGTGCCAACTACACGGAACTGCCAATGTTAGTTATACTATAATGCACGTGTGGAACATTCCTCTTGTAAATGGAACAATTAGTTCTTTGTTTGATCAATATTTTTTATTGAGATCTTTTTTATTAAAATCTTGCACGTTTATTTGATAATAAAATATAGGAGAAATAGGTTTCACACATGCAACATTGTTGTTTAGTATATCTAGAAGCTAGAACTAATTAATGCCTATTCAAGGTGAAATGTTTTTGTAACGCAATATAGGAGTATTTTTATAAGCAAAAGAGAATCTAGGCGGTTGGGTCAATATACAATGGTTGAACATGTGATTGAAATATTAGCAAAATCTCGGTCAACTATAAAGAAGATAGTCCCTTTTTGAGACGAGTATTATCTGAATATTTGGCCACGATGTCTACTTTCTCAAACGCTATAAATTATCACCAGGTTAATCGAACAAATAGACAATACATACATATGGTTTTTTTTTGAAACTACGTATGGTTGTTTTTGACTATACAACAGATACGATGATACCTTCGCTTTGATTCATAAGCGAAAAAATTATTAACACAAACCGCCATTGCTCACTGATGCATTGACATCGTCTTCCATGCTGACCCATGGACGCGCCACTCCAAGTCAGAAAGGAAAGTGTCATTGATTGACTCTTCCGAAGTGGTCGCGATCGTCTGTGCTCTCCCCGGGCGTAGTAACGACAGAGGCCGGCGCCATGGGCGCCGGCAGCGTGATCGAGCGGCTCTTGAGCATGATGACGACAGAAGCCATGCTGGGCCTGAGGTGTGGTTCCTCCTGCACGCAGAGCAGCCAGACATGGACGCACCTCAGAATCTCCTGTGGCCGGCGCTCGTCGGCCGGGCAGCCATCAAGCAGCTGCTGCACGCTCCCGCCACTCCAACTCCTCCAGACCTGCCCATCCATATATGCAGTTAGTTAATAATTCTCCATTTGCGTTGAACAGGGGAAACAAATAAATGGTAGTTTTGAGTTAGAGAAATTAATTACAAAGGTAAGCAGATCTTCAAGAGGCCCTGATTTTTGTGTGTACGCGTTGCGCCGGCCGGTGATGATCTCCAGGATAAGGACGCCGTAGCTGAAAACGTCGGATTTGGTTGAGAACAGGCCGTGCATGGCGTACTCCGGTGCCATGTATCCGCTGCATTTCAAAAAGGAAATATGTACGTTGTATCAGCCAGAGTAGAGGTGTGGCTCTTGTTATCAACTGCAAATAGCTTTCATGCATATCTGTCCTGAAATAAAATTATTTGGAAGAACTGCGAAGACTTACTGAGTTCCAGCAATGCGGCTTGTATTTGCAACGCTTGAATCGATATTAAACAGCCTCGCCAAACCGAAGTCTGATATTTTGGGGTTCATTTCTGCATCCAGCAAGATGTTGCTCGCTTTGAGATCCCGATGGATCACTGTCAACCTTGAATCCTCGTGAAGGTAGAGGAGCCCTCTACTAATCCCCTCAATGATCTTGTACCTCTGCCCCCAGCCTAGCTCTTTTTGCTGTATTGGGTCTACAAATTTAATTTGAAAAATGCAATAGTCACTTAATTAACACGGTTTTGCGGAAAAAAAAACATTGTCAACCGCATAATCAAGAGAAAAAACGTAGCAAGATCATGGGCATGTACCGAAAAGGATCTTGTCGAGGCTGTTGTTGCTGAGGAATTCATAGACGAGGAGCCTCTCGTGTTCCTCAGTGCAGCAGCCGAGTATGCGGGCCAAGTTCTTGTGCTGAAGCTTTGCAACCAGGACAACCTCGTTCTTCATCTCCTCTTGTCCTTGCTGTGATGCTCTCGACAATCTCTTCACTGCAATTTCCTGGCCATTTGGTAGCATTCCCTGAAGAGGACTGTGATTAGAATATGCATGCATTAACCTATATATAGTTGTCGTGTACTCTGAGCCAAAAAAATTTAAAAAATTAGCCTCGTGGAGAAGGTACTAAATTAATTTTGTTGTCTTTTAGAAACAATTTGAGCTTCAATGCATAAGTTACTACTTTATAAACTGGCCCAAATCCGCCTTCCCCGAGTTTATTTTCTTCGGAAAAGTTGCTTGTGGCCGTTCGAAGGGTACTGAAATCGTAGAAAAGAAACTCTGAACTTCTCATTTCTTCTTCATCTCCACCTTCTGTTCATAAAATAATACTAATACTGGTCAAAAACTCAAAGTTGCATTGCATCGTATTATATCCTAATAGTAGTTTTGTGGATCTTACTAGATATTGCAATCGGTACATGGTTATATGGTTTCCTGCTCCTCCTCTTACAGTAGAAAACAACAAGTAGCACCAACAACGTTACAATTACAGCTGCAGGAATCGAGATAAGAAGAGCTGTCCTCGCGGTGTGATTGCGTCCTGCACCACAGCAGCTTCCGTGATCGTCAAAAGGGCAACAAATTTAGTTTGAGACTCGGTGTTTGCGGCCAGACACGAGAAATGAATGGTTTCGAGCCTGCTACTGCAAGTTTGTATATTATATGCAAGAATATTTTGCAATGGTAAATATACCGTAAAAAATACAAACTGAGGAACCAACCGACCCAGTATCAAATCTTATATTTGACACAGATGTTACATTTATCGTTAATTATTCTTTCAATATAAGGTGATATCTCCATGAAAGTGAAGCGTATAGGGTAACTTCGCTAGTTTCAAGATCAAATTGGTCCAAACTGTCAGCGGCCCATGCAGGGATAGGATGTGTGTGCATATGTTCATAGAGATGAGTACTAGTATGTATATATGTTAATTATTAATAAAATATTTCATTAAATTTTATAGATAATACTCCCTCCTTCCAAGAATGTAAGAATTTGTTAACTTTCAACTGTTGTGTTTGACCATTTGTCTTATTCAAAATAGTTACAAAAATATAAAAATTAATAACGAATACTTAAAATATATCTAACAATAAAGCAAACTTTAAATAAATAAATAATATTTTAACAAAATTTTTGAATAAGACGAGTGGTCAAAGCTGATACTGAAAGTCAACAAATGCTTACATTTCTGGACGGAGGGAATATATTATAGAAGTAGGGTGTCTACCTGTATGTTTCCTAAAACAAAGGTTTTTACACCATAATAAAAAAATCTTGTAATACAGGACTAGGTGCGAATATATGCATAATAGTCTATCTCTTTTGTCTGTTCCATTAATCTTATTTTCATGCTAGGTTTTCGATGAGTAGGGGCAAGCGGGGTACAAGCACACCGGTCGGTGAGGGGCTCAGGCGTGGTGTTGAACGAGCAGATCCTTCTTCAATTGAGTGCAGGCAAGGCGACATGGAGAACACAGCCGGCGCCACTTGTCCAATGTAGCGTGTGCTGATCGGTGAGCCTCCGGTCGATGGTGGGCGGCAGAAAGGAGCTGCAACACATCACCTTGAGAAAAATATATGGAATTGATTGGTCTCTTAGTTTTGGATTTGTGGGCGGGCCATTGGCCTGGTGGTAAGGCGCCGGTTGTGGCTGCCCCAGGTCGGGGTTCGAACCCCGATCCCGCACAGGAGTGTCGGTTGGTAAAAACGTATGGTTTGGGTGGGGAGGGGGTTCAATGATTTTCTCGACCTGTATGAGAAGGTCTTCTTCTTAACAAAATACTCGGGGTCATCACACTCTCTCGTAGGTTGAATTTTTTTTCCTCGCAGTTCTGGGTTTGGTTCTAATGTTGTGCATCAACGAGTACGATTTGATTTGTTTTGTTGGCTTTCAAGTCCTCGTTGTTGGGGGAATGCTTTAAGAGTAGCCACTCCTTGATTAGAAAGTTGTCAAATTTACAAGCTCTTGTGTTTTCTTTCAATTTAGGGTTGAACTATCGCCGCTTCTTCAAGAGTAAACTCGTACCATTTTCTTTTACGAATTCTTTAACAGAAAAGTGATCGGTGAAGATTCGGATCAGATTTCCATGAAGATTCCAGGAGAGGAGAAGAAGTATGAAACTCAGCTCAGAAGAGAAGTGAAGAATCAGGCTGATTCAGTCAAGGAGTCAACTCTCAATGCCAAGAAATGTAGGTTTTCTATTATATGTAAGAATAAAATGCCCTTTAGGACTATGTTGTATGGAATTTTCGAGGAATGTAGTAGGTATTAGAGGGTATTTTGGTACCCTATAATTAGTTTTAGAGCCCAACTATAAATAGAGAGCCAAATCGAGGTCCTTGTAAAGGCAGATGATTCTGGATTATACAGTGACACATGTCTTGTCCTTGAAGTAAAATGTTATGACTGTTGTCATTTCGATTGTTCAATTCATCTCTTACTGTTGGGGGAAAAACCCAACACTTGTGATTTAGATCCTTTTTCACTTGTCGTGCCCGTGACTTACAGATGGACCACTTCAGATATATGCTAGTAGAGCATTTTGGGGGCTGAATTTGTGAGCCACTGAACTTGATGACAACTTTTTTTTTTTTTTGCCTTCCACAATGACGACGAGTTTTTTAATATGGTTTTGCTTCTGGATAAATCCAGGTCAAAACCATCTAGGGGCGACTGCGTCCATATGCAACGTACCTACGGTTTCAAAACAATGGCATGCACGAGCACGACTGCTAAACAAAATAGTATTAGCGGCATCTATGTCAATGCAATTTTTTAATGGCAACTGTACTGAGAAATTATTCCAATCTATCGAAATATACCCAAAAGAAAAACAAGTAAACGCATTGCGACAGAGACAGGAGACGTCGACTGACCGGTGCTTTGTGGGCCGACGATGTCGTCGCTCCTATTGCCCGGTCCACCTCCCAATACTGGGGCCGGCGCCGGCGCCGGTGACATGGCTACCTCCACGGCCTGGGCGTTGTAGAATGGACCCACCTCGAACCGGACGGAGCAGCTCCTGTGGATGATCCGGCCGCCCAGCTTACCATCGCAGAGTATCGGAATATACGCGACGGCGCTCGAGAGGCAGAGGTGGCAGTCGCTGGCAGCGAGGTCTCGCGTGCAGCGGGCCATGGCGTAGAGCTTCACGAACGGCGTGAGCTCCGTCGCGCCGGCCGCGAACAGGCGCGGAGTTCCGTACGCCGCCTTTTCTGTCAGGTTGCTTGTCAGCGCGCCGACGCGGGACATGAAATCCGGCTGCGTGGCGTTCTGCGGGTTACACACGTAGATCGCCAACGACGCGTCGGCGGCACCGAAGAAGCTTGTGTTGGAGTGCCGCAGCAGGCAGTACTCGTGGATGACCATTGCGCTCTTCTGGCCTGGACACCACCTGGTCACCTCCCGCGCCGCGTCGTCGAGGCACGCGCGGCAGTCCGACGCGTTGACGTCGGCGCGGCACTGCGCGAGCCCGAACGCCTGGTCGGGCGCGGCGCCGGTGGCGTTCATGGCGAACCCGGAGGAGGTGGCGACGGCGGCGGGGAGAGATGAGAGGAGCGCGTCCAGGTTGGCCTGGAACGCGCTGCCGCGCGTGTAGTTCCTGTCGCTCGGGCAGTCGTTGTGGATCGCATAGTCTTCGTTCGCTGCCGTGGCGGCGCGGAGAGAGAAACTGAGGAAAAGGATGGGGAGGAGCATGTGCATGGCTTCAGTGGTAGGCGGCGGCCGCACCGTTCGTACCCCTGCTTCTGCCTGTCATACGGCGACAATGCTGTTATTCCGAGCAAATGTTTCATACAGCTTCCCGAATGTGCTGACGGTTGCCTTTCCTTGGTAAATATCAAGTTGATTTGCATGTGCCTGTCAATCAGCCAAGTTGAACCCTTTTTTTTTCTAATGGACGCTTGCATTTGGGTATTATACTCGGGCAATCGTCTCCGTGCATGAAGATAAGTACACCCAACCTATGAACGTACTGGACGGCTAAACAGTGACGGACGTAGTAGGAAAAAAGAATCATCCGAGTCACCTCCGTACGTTAATCGTGTACTGAAAACACCCATCAACATCAATCGAGTTTCTTACATTGACACCAACAACTCTACAGTTACAGTAGTAGGAATCCAGATAAGAAGAGTTGTCCCCACTAGTACTGGCTGGCAGCGTCAGAGGGTCGGCGTGGGCCGCGTGGCAGAGGCGCTGAGTGCGGGTGCGGATGGGCCGCAGCCAGTGGCCCTAGGACGGTGGTCACCGGCAGCTACAGGTGGGCCGCAGCCGGTGCGCCTCGCTTTTTTCTTTGACCAGAATCGACAGGTGTCAACCCATCTAGGATGAGTCAAACATAGGCGGTGGCTCTGCTGGTGGTGGTGGGCGCCACGGAGGCGGCGTCTGCGGGAGGAAAGGTCGAGCTCCAGGGATATGCAAAAGAAGCTTGAGCTCAGGGGATGAGACCGCGAGGGAAAAGATAGGGTTCACGTAAAAATTTGGCTCATGTCTTTTTTTCGCGTGCCCAACAGTTTGGCAGCTAAATATCCCCACCTTGGGTAGTCTCGACTTTTGCCGACTCACTGTTTGACACCACGTAGGACATTTGCTGACCAACGTTCTAATGTGAAATGTTGAGACAATTACCGACCCATCGAGAACATCGCTACAAAAGAAATTACCGACTGGTCATCTGTTGTGACCTTTTAGAGACCAACTGTCTATGATTATTATTGATCGGTAAAAATGCACCGTGGTATAGTGATTCTACAATAAGATGCAGCTGCGACTAATATCTCGGTTGAAAGGTACATCATAGGATGTGAGTTTGTGAAAATTTTGATTTACTTATTCCAGCTTGAATGTACAAGAGAACACATATTTTGCACATATTATACATTATAATGTGCATATAACATTAAGTGAATTGTCTGTAGCACACTGCAGTTTTGCAGTTTCAGTTTGACTCGCATCGCAAAAAGTCAATTTTAGCTCGTACCCACTGGAAAACTAACATTAGTCTGAATCGAAATGGTCTGGCATAATTTTCTTGTATATTTACTGTTTCAAATCATTGTAGATGTTTGGCTCTCCTGCTTGACGTGCAATTTGTTGAAGTTCAGACGTGGGAGGTGGGACTTTACCCCTTTTCCTTCTAGTAGGTCTTCTTTGATCACCACTAGCCAAAGTAGCAACGCACGCGGCCTGCATTTTCTTTCTCAAATTAGAGCAGAGCAGCACAGAAATAGAACGGGCTCCCAACGACGTGCACAGTGCAGTGCCAGCAGCAACCTCCTGCGTTATCAAAAAAAAAAAAAGCAGCAACCTCCTGCTCCAGACATGGCCAGCCTTCTCGCCGCCCTCCTCTGCTGGCTCATCCTCGCCGCACCCGCCAATGGTAACAATCCAATCTCTATCCACTGCCCTAGCAACACGAACTACACGCGCGGCAGCGCGTTCCAGGTCAACCTCGACGCGCTCCTCTCCTCCCTCCCCGCCGCCGCCGCCGCGTCCTCCGGGTTCGCCCGGAACGTCACCGGTGCCGCGCCCGACCAGGCGTTCGGCCTCGCGCAGTGCCGCGCCGACGTCGACGCCTCGACCTGTCGCGCGTGCCTCGACGCTTCGGACAGGACATGGCCACCAAGTGCCCCGGCCAGAAGACCGCCATGCTCGTCTACGACTGGTGCCTGCTCCACCACTCCAACGCGAGCTTCTTCGGCTCCGTGGACACGTCGGTGGTGAAGTACTGGCTGAACCCGCAGAACGCGACGCAGCCGGCGCAGTTCACGGCCACGCTCGGCGCGCTGATAGCGAACGTCACGGCGAGGGCGGCGTACGCGTCCCCGCGGACGATGTTCGCGGTTGGCGTGGCTCCTGTTACGCCACTCGTGAACATCTACGGAATGGCGCAGTGCACGCGGGACATCGCCGCAGACTTCTGCAACCGCTGCCTCGTGACCGCCGTCGCGGCCATCCCGAGATGCTGCGACGGGAAGCAGGGCGGCCAGGTCATCTACCGAAGCTGTTCCATCCGGTTCGAGGTGTACCCGTTCTACAACGAACGGGCCGCCGAGGCGGCGATGTCGCCGGCGCCGGCCCCGGGGGCCGGGCCGATCAACGGCAGCGACCATTTCGTGCCAGAAACGCACCGGTAAGTCAAGGTCTCCCGTCGTCTCCTATTGCATCGTCCCGTGACTCCCGTCCCTTTCCTAACGCGTTATTCGGTGCGCCAGACCGCTAGTGTCCGTACGATGAGTATCTTTTCATATTGGCGTATACTTTCTTCTTCAAGTAGTACTTTCCATGGAACCTTCTTTTTTGGACTTTGCCGTTCAACCTTGCGTCTTGACTGGACAAAACTCGCGTTTTGGAGGGTAGTACCATGATTTCGTTATTGAAACTTCATTCCTCTGTATTCTCTTCGTCGTCCGTGCAGGACGCAACACACGCACACTGAGGACGGCTCTTCTCGTGTCAATTCCTGTGGCTGTCGCGATGTTGGTGGTGCTACTGCTAGTTGCTCTGTATCTCTGCAACAGGAGCAGAAAGCTGCACAAACATGCGCAGATTGCAAGCGTCGCCGTCAGTAAGGTCTGATTGGAGTCAGCATTTGAGTGCTCAAGGCAAGTAAGGTCCAAATGAGTTGGATAGATATCTCCAAGATGAAATGTTCCCCTGTGATGAAGATGACTTTGATATATTACATTGGTGGAAGATGCACTCTCCTAAGTACCCAACTTCGGCTCGTATAGCTCGTGATGTCTTATTTCTCACGCAAACTGTTGACTGTTTCAGAAAGATTGTTAATGCATCATGCTTTGAATTTTTTTTTGTGTATTTATTATATTTTCTACCGCTGATGAGGTTGCTACTTCTTTCAGGAGCTTGAGGAGAAGAGAAAGGAGAAGGCCAAGGTTGTGTATGAGAGGAGGAAGCAACTGGCGAAGCTGCGTGTCAAGGCTGAAAAGGACCTGGAGATTCTTGGTTCTCAGCTGGAGTTTCTTGCTCCGATCAAGTACTGAGAAGCTTGTGCTTTCGTGCATTATCAGTTTTGTGAAACATCAGCTCTCCCGTATTTCAAGTAGTTTGGTTATGCTGTAGTGACAGTACAATCGTTGAGTGGTGAACCGTGTTATAAGCATCTGGTACTCTGAATTTGAGAATTTTCTAGTTGCTGAATGAACTATTTCGGTTTTTAAATGTGCCAAGAGGTTAACTGATCTCGAGTTCAATGTATAAGTATCATGTTTATCTGTCAAGCTGATGCTTCCTTGTTATTGGTTAGTTGCGTGGAACAAGCAGCGCTTGGAACCAAATCAGTGAGCAGATTTCTAACAAATCTTGGAACCACTAACAAGCAGCGTCCTGCCGTAACAAGCATCGAGCCAACAGATTTTATAGCTTAGGTACCGTAGATGATGATCAATGGTAGAGGATGGCCCGTAGATGCAGTGAACAGCGAGCACCGCGTCCAGCAGCGAGCAGATCAGACAGCTACGGCGTAGCAGGCTCAGTGGACACTAGCGACGCCCGCAATTCACCACCTGCCAGGCCCAACGGACACTAGCGAGCAGCTGTGATATGCCCCGCGGAGCCCGCTAAACCTGCTAACAAATGAAGCGACTAAAGCGGCGGCAGGTACTTTCGGATCGAAATGCCTCGCTCAATCAAGACCTACAACCGGCCATCTCTCCGATCTGTACCCGCGGCGAGGCCTACGAACCGGGTGCCGATGCCTGGTGCCCGGCAGGCCGGCACACTCCTCCTCGATGCCCCCACGGCGGCTCATAGCAAACGAGCTCCCGATGCGGCAATTTGGCGATACCTTGCCCGGTGCCTCCGCTCCGCGCTCCGCAGCCGCTTCGGCTGGCGCGCTACCGCGTACCCGCCACCGCAAAAATTGGTGGCGCGGGAGGATGAAGGAGAGGAGGTAGCGCACGATATTCGCCGCGCGCACTTCACTTTACAGATGGTAAAGTTCATCACCTTTTGTTTTTCGGTAACTACACTTTCGTTTTCTGCTTATTCGTAAGTCGAGATGTGATATATGTTGGCTTCATTCACTCGAATGATGCACATTATCTGTGGTGCGATAGGGCGTATTCGCAGATTTAATCGGCTGCTATGGTAAAAATGCGTCTATTACAATAATGACTGTTTTTGTTCCATCAAGGGGAATCGAATGTGATTTTTATGGGCAGCAAAAGGTTTGGTAATAGCTGCTTAGCTCTTGCAAATTGCAATGTCGCATTTGAGTAATTTAAAAAAGTCAGTGCCAATGGATATCTTTTGTGAAATTCTATCATTTAGGAGAAGTTGGATGGGATTTTAGGTTATATAACTAATACCTCACATCAAAGCTTGTTGCTCTCCCTCTCCAACCTGTAGCTTCTGCTTGCCAGCAAACTTACTGGCAGTTTTTGCTGTACTATTGTTCTGGCTGCCCTAACAAACGCCATGTATTTGCATCTTATGAATTCGGTCAGAACCACGTATTTCCATTGTTTAAGATATGATTACACAGACAAAAAGAATTGAAAAAGTACCTAGACAGTGTGGCCTTCTTCACTTTGCCTGCTGAAGCTACCCGATTTCAAACTTATTGATCGAACCATCTAGTCCTACTTTACACTTCAGGATACAGAAACTTGTAATGCTCCTGAAGCATCTGTGTTGTCTGAACTCTGAAAGACATTTGGATTTTCAATGATTGAAAATTCATCGGCACCCAAGACAGAGTGTGCCTTCAACATCTGGGCCCTCCTTCTTGTCCGGTGCTGGATTTGTGGTGGGAGCTCTCTCGATGCCGTTAATCTTAGCTGTCCTGAATCTCTTCCAACTGCCACCTGATGCTCATGCTCCAGTGCCATGCTGTGCGCCTTTTCCCACTGGCACCACGTAGTGCAGAGGATGATTTGCGCTCGTTACCTTTGACCAGATGCTTCCATCCTAAGTACTCACTCTAATTGGCTGTGGAATTGTTCATGTTAATTAGAGATTAATTTCTTGTTTGGGCTCACGTTGTACACAAGAAGCCGTTAGTGCGCGGTACACTGAGACAGTGGGGATTGTCATCCAAATTCCAATATGTGCAGACCTGACCTGCCCCCTTGTACTATAGATTCTTGTTCTTTTTTAGGCTTGTGATTTAACATGGTGCAGTTCCGTGAAGAGTTTGGTGTCCAAGTAGGATCTAGTCCCTTGTACTACAGATTTTTGTTCTATATTCGTTCTTGCAGCATGGGTGTCAGTGTTGCCCTTCCTGACGTGAACAGTGTCAACTCGCAGTTAGGCACGAATCTTTGGACCTCAAGAGCCGATGATCCAGATGTAAAATATTAGTCCTGTTAGACAAAGCAAGAAAGTACACAATTGTGAAATATAAATCCTGTTAGATAGATCATGCATGTTCAACAGACAGATGCAGTAGTTATATACAAAAAAAGAACAGCTGCAGTAACTTTTTCTTAAACTGGAATAACTTTGATACTCTGAACTATGGGATATTGTCATCTATATTTTAACAAATACGTTAGTACCCTGGACACTGTTATTCGGTAACCCTGTTTGCTATAAATTGGCCGTGGTTGGTGATATTATCACTAAGCGTGCTCTACCACAAATAAACTCATACCTTTTGGTTCTTAGAAGAAATGACTTGTCTATGGCTGGTGACAAAGTAAAATGTTGTGCATAGGGAGCTTTTTCGAGAATACTAAATGTTAGGGATTCACAGTGGAGGATGTAAGCAAGTTTTTGTTCATTTTAGTTTTGTTGTGCTGTTGGGTATCACTTTAGTTGCATTATTCCAAGGTACAATTTTTTTTTACTTCAAATGTGAAGAATGCATTCACTATATTGCTTCTAAGGTTTATTGTATTGGTTTATGACATGCTGCTTACCACTTGTGACTTGACATATAAATTACATTTATTTATAGTGATAAGCATGTGCTGACATGCAGCATGGATTAAAACAGGTGTAACACCTGCTGAGGATATGTTTGAGTTTGCGGTTATATGTATACTAAAGAAACAGGAGATGCATCTAGTTCTTACCGTTTTGTCTATGATGCATTCATGTTAATCTTCTTCTTATACTCCATTCATTCATGGTACTATCATCTTCAATCTCTATGATTGGTACATGAGCGATTTTCGGCCAATCTTGTCCACTATTTTCTTGACAACTCTTGGTCAGCAGTGGGCATTCTCTGATGTACAGTTCTCTCAGTGATTGTGGCAGGCCCGGTTCTGGCAAGCATGATATAAGTGGACACTGCAAAATTGTTATAGCAGTTAAACATGATGCTTCTTCTAAACCAGGAGGCAAGCATCTCAGATTGCTGCAGTGGAAGATCTCCAACTTTTGCAGAGTGGCAGGGAGCTTTACTGGAAAAGAGAGAAGGGTATCGCAACTAGTAATGGCAAGATTTGTCAAAGAGCTCTCATCGATCTCTCGAAGAAGAGGGTAGATTAGATTGGAGCATGAGCTGATGCGTAGATCTTCAAGCATGGAGGGCAGCAAGCTATGCTCTTGGGATGATGCCAGCTTTGGACAATCGTAAATATGAATACTCTTAAGGGAAGTTAGGGCTCTGAATCCTTCAATTGGTAGGTCAGTTAATTCTGGACAGTCGACTATGGTTAATTGCTGAAGGGCCAATAATTTCTGGCAGAGCAGTCCCTGCTCTAAGGACACAAGATTTGGACATTGGTCAATCTGTAGGCATTCCAGTGATGATGTAAATTGTGGGCTTGGTGTATGTATTTCTGGTAGAATAGAGAGACCTGTTTCAGAAATTTTTAGCTTCACTAATGCTGAAGGGAGATTTGGGAGTTCTGTTAATTGTGGGCAGTCTATCAGTACAAGTTCTGTGAGGGACGGAAGCAACTGTGGATCTTGTACAGATGGCCACCTTTTAAGATTAGGCATTTCTGTAAATACAAGTTCCTTCAGTGATGGAAACCCCTTAATCTCACCAGTGCCTGAAAACTCTTTGTTGATATCAATAATGGCATGAAAACCCACAATATCTAAAAGTGTCAGTAGTGGCAGCACCCCAAGGGTTGGTAGAATTGAGCAGTTTGGACAGTCAGACAGGTGGATTGTTTGCAAGTGAACAAGAGTAGTTAACCAATTTGGAAAGTAGAATCCCGAGAATCCTTCGACTGACAACTCACTGAGTTCATGATGAGGCCGGAGGAGTCCAAGTATCTCAGTTTCTTGATCTTCTTCTTCTGGAGTCAAGCACCTCCCATGAGACCAGGCAAGATCTAGAGTATTAATACATTCTTTCTCGCTTAGCAAAGCTTCATTTGCCTCCCAAACATTAGCCACATTCTCAAGATTTTTAATGGAAATGTGCCCTGTGATCCCTTTCATTGCCTTCAATTCACTGATTCTGTATCCTTTGTCCTTACGCACAACAAATTCCTCCAGCTGTTGAAGGCTAGTCAAGTTCCCTATTCCAGCTATGCCGGTGATCAGCTCTGCTCTTGCTTCCAGGCATCGGAGATTTACAAGATTGGTTATGCTCTTTGGAAGGTAATCCAAAACATGGCAGTTTTGTAGCTTTAGTGTTTGTAAGCTGAAGAGTCCACCTATTGATGAAGGCAGCAATTTTATTCCAGTGCCCGAGAGATTCAAATACCGGAGCATTTTTAAGTTCCCAATAGTATTTGGCAGCATAGTAATGTCTCGTCGGTTCAATTCCAGCACATGGAGGTACTTCAACTTGAGGAACATATCAGACGGGATAGGGAGGGTTTCTGATTTATATCCATTTAGTATTAGAAGTGTGCGTGCTCTTTTATATCCACGGAAATTTTCAAAAGTAGTCCACCTTCTGTTTTCACACGAGAATGATAGGTGCCTGGCACTTTTTTCACAGTTGCTTTCGTGTGGAAGGTCATCCAGCCGAAGGCATTCATCAGTAGAGACAGACTGTGCAAGGTCATGCATGGCGTCATGCATCACATATCCACTCTTGTGATGTTGGAAGAAGGATCTGCTTAGCAATTCATCAAAATAGCTACTCCCAATTTCTTCCGGACTTCTCCTTCCTTGAGGCTGAATGAACCCAAGGGCCATCCAGATTTGGACCAATCTTCTTTTTTCAAACACATAATCTTTGGGAAATACTGAACAAAATGCAAAACAACGCTTCAGGATTGCAGGCAGATGACTGTAACTCAATCTCAGAGCGGGCAATATATTGTTTCTATCTGATGGTAGTTCCCATATCTCACTCTTTAATATGTTTTTCCAATCATCCTCTGTATCCCTGGCACGTAGTAAGCTACCTATTGCTTTAGCAGCCAGCGGCAGACCTTTCAGCTTCTTCACAATTTCCTTGCCTATCATTTCCAGCTTTGGGTGTGCACTGGAGTCGCCATCTACAAATGCATGGTTCTTGAACATCTGCCAGCAATCATTGTCTGATAGCTGCTTCAGATGGTAAGGATTCAAACCACCCATTAGTTTCCCTACATTTTCATTTCGGGTGGTAACTATAATTCTGCTTCCCTTGGCCCCAGTAACAAGAGCACAGCGATATCTATCCCATTTTTCAGGGTCTTCGTTCCATACATCATCTAGGACTAGAAGAAATCTTTTACCTTGCAGTTTTTCTGAGAGGTCTTCTTGAAGCAAGTTCATGTTTGTCGTGGCCGATGAGAATCCACTGGCAACTGATTCGATGGTTTCCTTGGTAAGCTTCATCTCATCAAAATTTTCAGAAACACACAGCCATACCCTTAATTGAAAATACTCCTTTACTCTCGCATCATTGTAGACAAGTTGTGTTAGAGTTGTCTTCCCTAGCCCCCCATACCCACTATGGGAAGAATAGAAATGTTCACATGGTTTGCATTAATAGGGGCCAACAACATCTCCACAATGATCTCTTTATCTTCTTCTCTTCCAAGCACACTCGAGTCGTCGATCAGAGAACTTGTCTTGGGCCTTTCTTTTATCTCCTGCCTGTCAGTCCCACTGATCATGTTTGGACCTATAATTTGTCTTTCTTTGATAAGCCTATCGAGCTTCTCCTCAATTTTCCTTATTTGCTGCACTATCTTCTTATTATACAAACAATTGTTCATCCCAAAGCCACAGAAACAGCTCCTAACCTTTTTCAAACGGTCATGGTTGGTTGGGCCTTTTAGTTTGTGTTGGAGGGCCTCAGCTGCGTACTCTTCCAGCAAGTCATCCATCTGATATGCAACATCCTTGAGTTTGGCAAGCCAGCTGCGTGCAGCCTTATCCTTCAGTTGTCGCTCCTCGGCATCTTCAACATGAGCTTGAATTATTGATAGGATGCTGGATAATTTCTGCAGCTCTTCAGTGACGTCTTCCGGGAATCTTAGCTCACCAATTGCAGCAGCAATCACTTTCTCAAAAAGTGCCTGCATGAAGGCAGACAGCACAGCTTCTCCAATCGGCATGGTGTTTTCTCTTTGGTTGTCTACTGTCTCCTGGAGATACAAATGAGGAAAACATATGAAGAAGCTTGAAGACCCTTGTTATATCTCTACCATTGACCCTGAAGTCGTTGCTCTTGCTACCAGTACCAGTAGAATTTAGCAGTCTACTCTATTTTTTCAGAAGAGAAAAGTAAACTGTTTCCCATCTCCCCCTGGCATCCTAGATATTGATATAGCCGACCTTATACAGGTTCTAAAAATACAGATATGTGATTGGTGACGTCTTCTAGTCTTGTGCTCAATTGGATTACGTAATCCTGTGCTCAATTGGATATTTGGATGATGACATCTTGGCACAATTTATTTCATGCAAATGATCCATGCTGTGCATATGTTTCAGTAACTTGAATATCTTATCCGAGTTAGTTGATATGTTTCTATTTTAATATAGTTTGTTGAGCATGGTAGCTAATGACTAAAATGTTTTTTTTATATGCAGCTAAAACACTGATGGGAGCAAGAAGTCAATTCCACACCACCATGTAACACTGCTCCCTTGAATGAACCCAAGTGAAGCGCATGTCAGAAATTGCGAGGGAAACTTCCTGGTAAGAGGAATGAGAACGCATGTCAGACTACATCCTCCGTATTGTCTCTAGTCAACCACGGCTGGTTGAAATCGTGGGAAACTTGGAAAAGGATGCCAGAAAAAGCTACCCGCACCTAATAGTCTTTGAACGGTTCTTCAAGGGCCATACAAGCCACAGCCCACAGCTCAGTGGCTTAAAGAGTATCTGCAGGGGGACGCTATAGTCTAACATGTCTTCGGTCCAAGGTGCGTGACTGCGTGGTTTGGTAATTGGTAGTATATCCACTTTCATAGCATGCTGCATATTTCACACCTGCTAGAGTGCTAGTCTTCTAGGCTTTTTCTTCATTGTCAAAACTCAGGAAAGAGCCAAACCTCATTTCTCATATTCTTTAATCGACATTGTTGTCTTCTTCCTTCCGTTTCTGTCTATGCTCTCTGTTTATCGTCGTTCACTTGTTTGATGAAATATGGAGCGCAAACATAAAATGCTTTCGTAGTTTTAGTATCTCTGTTCCACCGCTCTTCCACATATACCGGTATAACTTTCAACATTCTAAATAGAGTATAGATATCTCTCTTATTATGAAACGTGCCGGCATTTGCAAGTAAGTATGCAAAGTAATTTTCTTAAACATGAATAACTGAGTATATATAAAAGAAGTTCATCAACTTTTTCATAATAAATTTTATCATGCAGGACTTCTAACATGTTCTGAATGAATGCATACTGCTATTTTGTTATTTACATGTTACACGTAACGGATGAACCCATACAGCATGTTAGGTGATTCTTTCTTTTAGGCAAACGCGTGATTGATTCTTCTTGTTACAGAACGATGTACTACAGTTTTTTCTATTAAAAAAAACTTTAGCGCGCGATGAATTAGCGGACTCAAGGCCGAGCATGTGCGTGCTGCCCATTTGTTTCGGTCGGAAGTTTCGGCCCGGCCTATACTAGTACGCAAACGCGGCCACTTTTCACGAGAGAAATAATTAAGAGAAAAATGGAGGAAAATAAGGCAAGAGAAGAGACGCCGTGCGTTGGTGGGCCCGGATACGCTATTGAATTTAAGACCCAATCGCACCAAACCCCTCCGAAATTTCTTATCCCCCTCATCTGCTCGACCTCCACGCCTCCGGCCTCGCTCGCGAGAGAGGAGAAAGCCCAACACGAGCATGGCCGGAGCAGCAGCAGCCGCCACCGCCGCCGTGGCGTCCGGGATCTCGGCCCGGCCGGTCGCGCCAAGGAGTGCCCTGACCGGGCGCCGCGCCCGGTCCGTGGTGCGGGCCGCGGTCTCCGTCGAGAGGGGCGAGAAGGCGTACACTGTGCAGAAGTCTGAGGAGATCTTCAACGCCGCTAAGGTGCCGTCCCTCTGTTTGCTTCGCGTTTTCAGTTCCTAGTACCGTACGTGAGGGCTCCTCTTCGTTTGGGCAAAGTCTTGTCGCCTTTTTGGGTGCGAATTCTGAAGAAGAGACGTGTGCCTGCAGCTGCGAGCTGCAATCTTGTGGAAATTGTGGCCAATTGCGTGCTTCATTTTTTTTCTTTTGCCGATAGAATGCGTTGTCGGGAAGACAATTAGAGGTGAATTGACAAAAGGTGGTTTGGAACTAGGAAACCAGGGGCCGGGAAAGGTCTGACTGAAGCTGTTTGACAATGTGAATATTCAGTGAGTTCAGTTACGTTATTAACCAAAATGCCACCTAAGGAGGACATACTGATAGAATGATAGCTGCAAGCAATTGTATATTAAGATTGAATTGCCTAGGTGCAGCACAAATTACATCCAAGTGTCAAAGCGTTACTTTTATGTTGTTAGCCATTCCTTTGTGACTCGTGATTCAGATCTTGGATCTGCTGTTGGTAAACTATACTGACAGATGTGAATGCAATCCTGATTGTATATTCAATTATCATGAGGTGGCGGAGTAAATACCTTGATGTCCAGTTTTAGGATCTTTAACCATTTGAGATATCAAACAGTTTTGTTGTTAACTTGTTTCATTGGTTCTGTTTTTTTTTTCAGGAGCTGATGCCTGGAGGTGTTAATTCACCAGTCCGTGCCTTCAAATCTGTTGGTGGGCAGCCTATTGTTTTTGATTCTGTGAAAGGTTCTCGTATGTGGGATGTGGATGGAAACGAATATATCGATTATGTTGGGTCCTGGGGTCCTGCAATCATCGGACATTCAGATGATAAGGTATGACACCGTTTTCAGCTGTTCGTATTTGCGAAAGTTATGAGGTTGAATGTTTCAACATAACATTTGTTATAGCTTATCTGCAGATGGTTTCAGTTTTCCTTTTGTGCAACACTGGATAATTTTGATGATAGAAAGGCTTACTTTCATGCTTCAATTTTTATGACATGTGATACGATTAATTGTTTAACTTCCTGATAACATGTATTTTTCCTCATTAGAGAGGGACTTTCTGTAAGAAGTGCATGTTATATAGTTGAACAGAATATTTAAATTAAGCTGGTGGCATCTATGATTATTGGTCCATATCACATTCAAATGTGTTTTAATTTAAATGTGTGAAGCGAGCTTTACTATAGGATATTGAAGCCCAACAAAAATTTAAAAAATAACGACCACATTTTCATTCAGAAACATTTGAATATAAAAACTGGCTTCAGAATTGAGAATGTCTAATCAAAATGTCTTATCAAAATTTTGGTGTTTAACTCAGGTTAATGCTGCATTGATTGAAACTCTGAAGAAAGGAACTAGCTTCGGTGCTCCCTGTTACCTGGAGAACGTTTTGGCTGAAATGGTCATCTCTGCTGTACCAAGTGTTGAAATGGTCCGCTTTGTGAATTCAGGCACAGAAGCTTGTATGGGAGCACTCCGCCTTGTGCGTGCATTCACTGGACGGGAAAAGATTATCAAGTTTGAAGGCTGTTACCACGGTCATGCTGATTCCTTCCTTGTCAAGGCTGGAAGTGGTGTTGCCACCCTTGGCCTCCCAGACTCTCCTGGAGTCCCCAAGGGAGCCACCTGTGAGACTCTAACAGCACCATACAATGATGTTGAGGCTGTAAAGAAACTTTTTGAGGAAAACAAAGGAGAGATTGCTGCAGTCTTCCTTGAACCTGTTGTTGGCAATGCAGGCTTTATTCCTCCACAACCTGGTTTCCTCAATGCCCTTCGTGACTTGACCAAACAAGATGGTGCCCTCCTGGTCTTTGATGAAGTGATGACTGGTTTCCGTCTGGCATATGGTGGGGCACAAGAGTACTTTGGGATCACCCCTGATGTGACAACCATGGGGAAGGTCATTGGTGGTGGTCTTCCAGTTGGTGCGTATGGTGGGAGGAGGGACATCATGGAGATGGTTGCCCCGGCAGGGCCGATGTACCAGGCAGGAACTCTCAGTGGAAACCCTCTAGCTATGACTGCTGGAATTCACACGCTCAAGCGTTTGATGGAGCCTGGCACCTATGAATATTTGGACAAGATCACAGGCGATCTCGTTCGTGGGATACTGGATGCAGGTGCTAAAACAGGCCACGAGATGTGTGGAGGACACATCAGAGGAATGTTTGGTTTCTTCTTCACAGGCGGACCAGTTCACAACTTTGCGGACGCCAAGAAGAGCGACACCGAGAAGTTCGGGAGGTTCTACCGGGGCATGCTGGAAGAGGGCGTGTACCTGGCGCCTTCCCAGTTCGAGGCTGGTTTCACCAGCCTTGCGCACACCTCCCAGGATATCGAGAAAACCATCGAGGCTGCTGAGAAAGTTCTTAAACGGATATAGAATTCAGCTACAAGCTATATTAGCATCTGCTATTTCGTTGTGTTGTATCTTTGGTTTTATGCCACTAAAGTTTTGTATTGTGCAGTAGCAGCAGCAGGACACTGTCTTTAGCTCCTCCTTTCTGAATTAGTATTTCTTGATCTCCAGTGCTAATAAAACTTCAGTCGACGCTATTACAGTTGTCACACTGATATTCAGATATGTTGTTTCACCGGTTTGCTCCTCCTTTGCTTTTAATGGATATGGATATCCCCGATCATGCAGACTCAGACTGTTGTTGTTTTGAGTTTCAGTAACGGGAAACCCTGACTCCAGCGTTCGTCTACACAACAATATTTCTTTTTTGGTGTCGAATAGTATCTGCCAACCGAAATAATCTATGCAATTGCTGACTACATGCGTTCCCACTTCACATTGTTATAATCATACATTGCCACATTGGCATCCACTGACCTTAAGTTAAAATAGCTTTGCCCCTCCTGAAATTAAACAGTTGACGACTAAGAGTTCATGCCCGTGGACGGGCGATCCACAAAGAACTCACAGCGCGTAGGCGGGAGAAGTAGTCACTGATAGCAAGCAGCGCTCGTGCAGATTGGCGGGTGGTCAATACGCACTGCATTTGTTGAAGAGTCTGGACTCGCAAATTGTCAGCCTGCAAAAGAAGTGATTGCAAATTTGTTGAAGTGATTGGTAAATTGCTCAATGAAAAAGAGGAGATGATACTACAAATACGCGACGCATTCAGCAACAAGAAAACAACATGTACAGAAGCAGCAAGCTTCATTTATTTTTAGAAGGTACCTCCTGCAGGAAATTCTCTAGAGAGCAAAGTTTTCCCATTGCTGCTTCCATCTGCGCCGAGCAATCTGCAGCATTGCTAGAACCAGCAGAATATGGGGATCCTGACGCAAGGATTTCTGAGACCGACTGTTGTAGTGCTTCCACTCCCTGCGAAAGGACCTTTTCGTTTTGTTGGGAAGACTGTTGCAGGCTGCATATATTGGCGAGCTGCTGGTCAGTAAGGGGTTCTAGATGATCTGCAAGTAACTGGTAAAAAGAATCAGTGTGAGAAGGAATCCTGACAGTATTTAAGCTTTGATGGAAATACATCAATGCAAAAGGAATAAGTGAGAAATTTAGAAACCTTAAGAAGCTCCGACGGCCGAAATCCACCTAACCACAGGAAACACCTCTCGACAGGGGTCTTCCACATTCCTGAGAGGACATGAAAGGCATCTGCCCTGGCTGCTGCACCCTTAAGCCTGAAAGACTCGGAGTAATGTGCCATGATGCTATCAACAGTACGCCGGAGATCATGATCACCAGCGTGCGCGTTGACTCCAGCCCTCAATTCACTTATGAGCTTATTGTGCTCCTCCAGCCATCGTGCATACTCTGCCTCAAATGACAGGGCTCCTACAGATAGGACTAACTGCTTAATTAAAAAAGGAATTTCACTAAGGTACTGTGCATTATAACATAAGTATATGGCATGTAAAGACTACATTACCATTTTCACAGGTTGAATGAGGCTGGTTTCCCGGAGTCGAAATAAAAATTCCCTCAATGAGTGGGTAAATGTCAAAAAAGCAGTATGTTATGCTGCTCAAATTCAAAAATGAAATATGAAGAGCATACCTGCTGACGGGCGCGCTGAAGCTCCTTCTCCAACTGAGCAAGTTTCAGCCTGCTAGTCTCAAGTTGTTCAACATATGCCTGAAAATAAATTGGATATAATTCAGTATCTAAGCGGTAAACATATATTGACCACAAACAGAGACTAATGCAATTCACACTAGGTACATGGTACATCAAAATACCTTCTTTTTTAAACGACTTTTCTTAGCTGCTTCACGATTTTGGGCTAGACGGCGAAGTGCCTACCATGAATAAACTCAGTAAGACAAGACGGTATGCACAGAATCATGATATGATCCATGTAGCCAAGATGCAGAAATAAGATACCTTTGGACCTAGCTCATCCTTTGTTTTATCACCAGAATTAAAAGCTTCACGGGCAACAAGATGTCCTAGTTCGAACTGATAAGTGGACAAACTTAGTAATTTAGTATATATCATATCAAGCACGTGGGTAATATTAGTTGAGTGCAAAACTGATTATTAGAATCAAAGTGAGAAAGCATAACAACAATGTGATAACCATTAAATATTTTTTTTATCGTGGTGCATCAATAGTTCAGAAAACATTTATTATCTAAGAGATCATTTCAAGTTCTGCATATGTCGAAATTACAGTATGCCTCACAAAAAATAAAACGTTCATATTAATAAGAACTGATATTACAATATGCATCATAAAAATTTAAGGTAATAGCGTATATATTGAACTTGAAAATGGTTATTACCATTTGATTCTTCTCTTCAGCATCTGGATCTGTTGACGTATCTGTCTCAGGGCTTGCATGAGCCATGTTATACTCCTCGAATCCAAGTTCCCAATAGTACTAGTTGATTAGAGCCTAAAACTGCCAGAGTTGATCGCTCCACTTCCTTGTGTGCTTCTAACTGAAGTCCAACTTGAGGTGCGCCATGAGTTACAACAGTTCAAAGAATAGAATGCAAGAGAGACAAATCTATTGAGCTTAAATAAGCCAATAGATCCTCTTCTAAACGGGTGAAAATCCATTGGATGGATCACAAACTCACCATTTAGGTCCGTCGTATAACAGGATAACAGGAACACCTTAATTGAATCTGCAATCGAAGGGGTTCAGCCTTGAATTCAATAAGGAATCTGGAAAGAACGAAATGGTATTCAGACAAGGAAAAAATAATAAAATTTATTCATTCAAAACGATGTAGTATGGAAAGATATTATGCTCCTCATAGACCATAAGCACAAAAAAAAGGTGAATAGATGAGACTGCGGATTGGTACAAGCATCCTAAAATTCCCTTTAACCCAAGAACGCACAGTACCAATTCAAGCGGTTTAGCCAGCAAACGAATTTCAAAACGGGGTTACATGAGAACTCAACGGCTTGCCTGTGGCTATGTTGTCGATATCTTCTATGCAAACTTTGCAGACTACTGCTCCACTCCACTTCAGGAACCCAAGAGGCTGATTGTACCTTCTGAAACCTCTGTACGTGCTGTATATATAATATGCGCTGTGTAGTGCATACAGATATCTCCATGGCTCCCATACGCGTCTAGAGCCGACGTGCATCCAGTAACCACCACGCGAGAGCGCTCTATCACGGAAATGTGCACGGTGGGGAAGCTTCCTTTTTCCTCCGCAGCAAGCGTGTTGCGGACTTGCAATCTTCAGTGAACAATTGTGTCGGTAGCACAGCATAGTGGCATAGCAACATGTGCCTCTGAACTTTTACTCCGATGTGTGAGGATTAGCTAGGCTGCCTAACGCCCTACGGAAGTTTTTGCCGATCCTGACGAAAACTGAGAATCTTGAGAAATCTCGCTACGAAAGTTTGCGCGAGATGCAGCTTTACTTGGTAATAAGTGCCACGCTTGTATAATCAACGTCTGCTACTACTTTACTCGGCATTCCAGAACCATCGCACGGCAAAGATGGAACGTCCGGCAGGTCGCACCGCCCATTCCCGGACGCAAGCGGTCACGTAGAAGTCGGCTTCCGGGGCGTGCAGCCTGAGCTGGCATGTCCTCGAACAGTTGGCGGGCTAGAATTGAGGTGGCTTCGAAGTACACTGACCGGAACCTCAAGCACTGTTTCCACCCGATCCAGGTCGCCAAAGTTTGATCGAACGTCACTACACACACGAGCATTTTCTAGAAATTGTAACAAGGAAAGGGCGCTTCATATATTTCCTTCGTCTCTCATGTCCGAGCGAGTGGCGTCCGCCGCGGCGGCTGTGTGCCGGTGGTGGTGACGTTCAGTCATCAACAACTCGTTAGTCTGCCGTTTAAGGGCCTGTGCTGCTTCCACGTTCCACGTCCAGCTACGGCGGGCCTGTCTACGGCGGCATGCTCAGCCACAACCACAATGCAGACTGCAGACAGAGCCAGAGAGTCTTTAGATTATGATCAGACGGATGAAATTATATGTTTGCATCATTGCACCTAAATTTAACAGTAAGTGGTTCACGTACGCCTGCACTGTCTACGACCGAGCCTTCCGACTAGTGCAAATCCATTTATATTACCACCTAATCTGTTGTGATTTGTATTGGTTGTAAGGCTGGGTCAGAACACTCAGTGGTACATATAGCAGTGTTCTTTAAAAATTTTCCATGATCACAAGGGGAAACTTAGCCTTTTCGCTTTGCTTTTATGGAAGTATTTGTCAGCGTTGAGCAAAAGGGAAGAGCCAACAACCGAAACCGAAAACAAGCAGCCATTCCCTCCCGGCTCCCGCCATTCGCTCCTCGCCTTCCCTTCACCGGCAACCCCTTCCTCCCGTCTGAAAAATTTTCCTCCACGCACCCCATCGCCAGTCGGAAATCCCCCAATTCCCTGCGCAAGGCTCGCCGTGTCGCCGTCCCTCTCGCCGCCGGCGACGGCGCCATGGGCAACTGCTGCTGCGCGGGGTCCTCGGAGCCCGCTGCGGAGCCGGCGGCCTCCGGCTCCAGCCGCCCCGCGGGCAGCACCACGGTTCACTCGACGACCTCGGTCTCGCCGTCCTCGGCGCCGGCGCCGGTCAAGCCCCCGCCGCCGTGGGCCCGGTCCTGGGGCGGCCCATGGAGGACGTGAAGAGCACGTACAGCATGGGCAAGGAGCTGGGCCGCGGGCAGTTCGGCGTGACGTCGCTGTGCACGCACAAGGCGACGGGGCAGAAGTTCGCGTGCAAGACCATCAGCAAGCGGAAGCTGTCGACCAAGGAGGACATCGAGGACGTGCGGCGCGAGGTGCAGATCATGTACCACCTGTCCGGCCAGCCCGGCGTGGTGGAGCTCAAGGGCGCGTACGAGGACAAGAACTACGTCCACCTCGTCATGGAGCTCTGCGCCGGCGGCGAGCTCTTCGACCGGATCATCGCCAAGGGCCACTACACGGAGCGCGCCGCGGCGTCGCTGCTCCGCACCATCGTGGAGATCGTGCACACGTGCCACACCATGGGCGTCATCCACCGCGACCTCAAGCCCGAGAACTTCCTCCTCCTCAGCAAGGACGAGCACGCGCCGCTCAAGGCCACCGATTTCGGACTCTCCGTCTTCTTCAAAGAAGGTTCAGCGCGCGAATTCCTGCTCGATAATCTCCCTAGCGATTTTTTTTAACAATTTGGTTCACGAATTTATAAAGGCGATGCTGCAGGGGAAGTGTTCAGGGACATCGTCGGCAGCGCGTACTACATCGCGCCGGAGGTGCTGAAGCGGAGCTACGGGCCCGAGGCCGACATCTGGAGCATCGGCGTGATCGTCTACATCGTGCTCTCCGGCGTTCCCCCGTTCTGGGCAGGCAAGCGATCTGTTCACAGACACGGTTCACGATTTTCACCACTTGCATCGTTGCCTGCAACGAACGGTGACGGCCAAGGTTTGCCCATACAGAATCGGAGCACGGCATCTTCAATTCCATTCTGAGGGGGCAGATCGACTTCACCAGCGACCCCTGGCCGCGTATCTCGTCCGGTGCCAAGGACCTTGTCAGGAAGATGCTCAACTCCGACCCCAAGCAGCGGATATCTGCACATGACGTCCTCAGTAAGTCCTATTTCCCTTTCCGTTCTAGTACTGAACTTCGCCGATAACGTTTGCTCGGTTTAGATACAGCGACGAAGATGAACTGTGCTGAAAGTCTGAAATATATGATGGAATAATGCGTATTTGTTAATGTTCAGACCATCCGTGGATCAAAGAAGACGGTGATGCACCTGACACGCCACTGGACAACGCTGTGCTCGGCCGGCTCAAGCAATTCAGAGCAATGAACCAGTTCAAGAAAGCAGCGCTAAGGGTGTGCCTTCTTCCCTTTTCTTTCAGTCAGTCTGAAACCCAGCGCTAATGGTGTCACTGCCGTACAGGTTATTGCCGGATGCCTGTCGGAGGAGGAGATCAAGGGGCTGAAGGAGATGTTCCGGAGCATGGACTCGGACAACAGCGGCACCATCACCGTGGACGAGTTGCGGCGCGGGCTGGCCAACAAGGGCACCAAGCTCAGCGAAGCCGAGGTCCAGCAGCTCATGGAAGCCGTAAGATCCAAATCCACCCCTCCTACCACAGCGACCAGCATCGATCTCCAAAGAGGTGCATTTCTGAACCGCCGTGTGTGTACGATGCAGGCCGACGCGGACGGGAACGGGACGATCGACTACGACGAGTTCATCACGGCGACGATGCACATGAACAGGATGGACCGGGACGAGCACCTGTACACGGCGTTCCAGTACTTCGACAAGGACAACAGCGGGTACATCACCATCGAGGAGCTCGAGCAGGCCCTGCGGGAGAAGGGGCTGCTCGACGACGGCCGGGACATCAAGGAGATCATATCGGAAGTCGACGCCGACAACGTGCGTATGATGAATTTTGAGTTTCCTGATGCTCGCGGCTGCAACTAATTAACAGTTCGAATTTGCGGTTGCAGGACGGGAGGATCAACTACACGGAGTTCGTGGCGATGATGAGGAAAGGCGACCCGGAGGTGGCCAACCCCAAGAAGCGGCGCGACGTCGTGCTATAGGCACCACGAACTGTGGCGATCGATCGAGCTCACGCTGTACTAGTAGTAGTAGTATAAAAGACGGGGAGGACAGGGAAAGTGAACCTTGTGAGATCGCAAGTGAGCGTTGGGTTGTTCTGTTCTCGCGTTGCTCAGCTGTATAATAGAACTGTTCATACTCGTTACTCGGTGGTGTGTACAGTACAGTACGTTTCACTTTCTCTTCTTTTTTTTCTTTAGAGAAACCGTGCGTTTCTTATTTCTCTCTTTAGACTGAAACCGTACGTTTCGGTGCTGTCACACAGCCACTGATTGCAGGGCGGATGTTCCGGGTCCAACAGAATGGGCTGCAGGACCGGGAAGAAAGAGGCCTTTGGGCCACGGGTCTACAGCAGAGGTAGGCCCGTTCGAATCATTTTTACTGAAGCCCGGCGACACGGCAGCCACGCCCCACAGCACAGGATTACCAAACGCGGGGACCAGGACCACACGCCGACGCGCGCCTCATCACCGGATCCAGCAGATACGACGGAAACGTACCCGCGCGGCACGCACGACGCAGACGCGCTACCGTTCCTCGGCAGCACCGCGAGACCAACGGATCTGTCCAACCTAAACGGACAGCGCGTGCTTCCGGCCACCGTGGCAGCGGCGCAGGCTGACCATGCTGTCGCGCGCGTAGTGACCAGTGCGTCTCTGACCGTCCGTGCAACGGGCCGGACGGCGCAGCTGCGTCGGTTCGCAAAGCTAGACTTGAAAGAGTAGGACCATCGTCCTTCCTCCTACAAAATACTCCTCCATTCCTATATACTAGTACTGTATAAACATTCCAGAATTTAAGATAAAAATAGTTAAGAAGTGAAGACATATATTATCTCATTTTACATATCTCATCGAATTCTAACGACAATCAACCCATCATATTTTGTCTTATACTACATCTGTTCGAAATGTAAGCATTTGTTGACTTTTTAAATTGATCTTTACTATTCGTCTTATTTAAAAAATTGTGAAAATAATAATATTGTTTTGATATTTTGATTTATTGTTAGATATATTCTAAATGTAATGTATTTGTTTTTATATTTTAATAAAAATTTGAATAAGACTAGTGATTTAACGTAACTCCTAAAAGTCAACAAATGCTTACATTTTGAACTGAGGAGTATATAGAATGTTTATATAATGGAACAAAATTTAAATCTACGAACGCTTACATATAGAAATGGAGGAGTATTAGAGGTGATATCAGAGATGACCGGTGGCGTGAGACGATAACGGCAGAGATTATGGTTTATGGATTTTGAATTTTAAATTAGAAAACCTGAGCTCGTAAAAATTTACGAGTCATATTATGATGGGTGTTTGTTTCTTTTGATTCCACAATCCAACTTTTAGTTATTTACAATGAACCATAATGGTAAATAGATATAGACAAATTATCAGATTCTGGAATCTACCTAGATGTTTTGATTGTGAAAGCCATGACCAAAATACAACTCTTTATTTCAACTTTTAAAATATGGATTGTAAAAGTTGAAACAGTCTATATTTTGGAATACAAGTACGACCGACATGTTGCGCAGTGTTGGAATCCATATCTTTTTAATACAAATACTAAATTGACCATCAGATCAACCAAATACTTGAAGTCATCATATCGTAGATGGGTACAAGATACCTCCTACCGCTGATTTGATGAGATCCCCTTCATTTTAGTGCCACATAAGACGTGTGAATTCTCTAGAAAAGATACCATTGAGCATAGATAGTAGACATCGTCAAATTTAAAATTGAGTGCTCCCAAAACTGGAAGGGTTGCCTGTGGGTGCTTGCGGGAGCAAGGAAATTAGGTGCGTTGTTTAACGACCTAGAGGAGACATCGGTAGTAACCACATTCGATTGACATACTCTTTTCGTTTTTAAATTGTTGACGCCGTTGATATTTTTCATTACGTTTGATCGTTCATCTTATTAAAAAAGTTTTAAGAATTATCAAATATGTTATTATGATTTGTTTTATCATTAAATAAAGTTTAAACACGACTTATAGTTTTATATATTTGAAAATATATTTTGATAAGATGAACGGTAAAACGTAACAAAAAAAGTCAACGGTGTCAATAATTTAAAAACGGAGTGAGTACTAGTAACAAGCTTCGCTTCTCGACCTATCTTGGCCTTGTACTTATTAGATTCGTTTTTCTTCTCCTACGTGTTCGAGAAAAAAAACTTTAACGATCGAGAAAGCAATGCTTCATTTTTATCTTTATTTTTCGGCATTCAAAAGTCCAAGCAGTCGTTCTAGTTTCGGCATGAGCATTTTGAGCAGGCAACAAATCAAGTGACCAGTTCTTGACCCTAAAGTCTACGTACTTACTTTTGGGGCTGATAAACAACAATAGATGACTTACTAGTCCGCAGCTTGTCCGTTGTGCGCACTGTTGCTGCAGTCTTGTGAGACACGAACTCCAGATTCAGTCCATCTCGTTGATTTTAAAAATTAATTTCTATTTGAAAAAAATCAAACGATTCAATCAGCACATGGTATGATGAGTACCTGCCAACGAAGTAACCTCTATCCGATGGTAACAGGGCAGGGCATGGGTAACATCATATTCCCACATTTTGCTGACGAAATTGGTATTCCGATAGGTATGTTTTCACTTCGTTTCAACATCACCCCATTTCATATAGTCATTTTAGTACGTGCATTATAACTCAACGGAAAGTACTGTGCAACATGTCGCCCTCAAATTCGGGGAAGATTTTGCATCGGTAGCAAATCTAACGGCATCCTCATCATAGCCCAAGTTACTCGATTTGAGTTTGATACTCCATTAGCTTAACCAGAGAGCTTTACCATGGCCATTAGTCTGTGCCTGAAAAGCTATGCGACTTTGCCTGGATCACTGCACTGGAGTGTACTCTATATTTTTTATATATTACTCCTTCCGTCCCAATATGTTTGGCGATTCTAGCCTGCAGGTACGGAGATTAAGAAGAGAATGAATAAAGTAGGTGCGCGAGAAACGAGGAGGAAAGAGATAGAGATAGAGGTGTATTGGGAAGAGAGAAAGGTGTCTCGAGAAGTGAGAATGTTAAATATTTTAGGAAAAATGGATGAAGCTTGAACGCCAAATATTCAGTAACGGAGGGAGTATTATCGAAATCAGTTCTCCAGTCCGTATCGCCTGGACTCGTCGCAGAGGCCACAGAGTGCTGCCCACCCGCCCCCGTGGGGCCCACATCAACATCATGTCCGTCCAGGTAAATCGCGCTTGTTGTTTCCTTTTCGGCAATTCCACGCCCCGCAAAGGCGCAAGCGTCCAAACCCGTCCCCTCTCCACTCATTTTTCTTCTGCGGGCCCCGAGCCTCGCTTCGCCCCTACATGTCAGTCTGCAGCGAAACGCGCGTACGGAGGCGCGGGTAAGCTATGGCGGGCGGTGAGAAAAGGCCGGGCGCCGATTGGTTGCGGATTGGCGTCAGCGCGGGGTCCGATGGTGACGGAGATGCGCCCTATGCTGCCGCGCCACGTCACCCGAGGTTTATAGTGCATTTATTGGGATGGGGTCTCTTCCCAGCATGCTTTTGTTCCCGTTTCGTTTATCTATCTGCTGCTGTGCTGCATTAACCGAGCCCCCCTCTGCCCGGTCGCGTATCGGATTCCCATCGCAACGCCTAAAGTTGCTAGGCTCACTCAAAATATTGCACTGCCTACCCTCTCCTAGTGGCTATTTTGGTTAACTACCAATTGTCCTCTAACCGACTCATATGTTCGTAAAGATCCAACAAGCACATTGACTACGAGCTAAAAATTTATGTTTTGTCCTAGATCAATCATTATCAGTCCATATGCGCCACCTTAATTCTAATGATCAAAATAAATAAATTCACATAAATTCTTATTGTCCCTCGAAAGCCAGCCGCCTTCCAAATACAGAGGTCACAAATCCAATTACCATGTCCTTGCGAACTGGGTGGACTTAACCAATTACCTCCACCTCCCACCCGCTATCATCTCCCCCACATGCACTCCATTTCCATTCTCGGTGCAGAGGCCATAGATGGGGTGAATTTCACTTACCAGCTCCCTCGTCTCATCCGCGCACATATATCTACATACCCGTTGTGTAATAATTCACCCGTTCCGCTGTCCTTTCATGGCTACTAAAACTGGAAAGATCCTATCCCAAGCCTCCTTATACACACCGTTACGGGCGAACCACACCATTATTACTCCCTCCTCACCACACCACACAAGAGAGAGCTCATCGCGTTGAACCAGCCCCTTTCCGATCTCAATCGAATTAATTAGCTCTTCTAGATCCTCTTGGATCATCGATGGATGGCAGGCGGTACGCGCCCAAGGGCAGCAATGCCCACCGCGGCGCGGCGGCGGCCGGCACGAGCTCGGTCAATAGGCGGAAGGGGAAGGGCGCCGCCGGCGGCGGCAAGAAGCCGATCAAGGTCGTGTACATCGACAACCCGATGCGGGTGACGACCAGCGCGGAGGGCTTCCGCGCGCTCGTGCAGGAGCTCACCGGCCGCAACGCCGACCCGTCCAAGTACAGCGGCGCGATCGACGTCGACGACTACAGCAGCGGGGGCAGCCTGCAGGCCGAGCCGCAGCCGGGCGCGCTGCCCAGCCCCGGCGGCAGCACCGATGTGTCCTCGGACGCCGCCGCCGCCGCCGCCGCAGGGCAGGTCCCCGCGCAGGCCCCGGGTTCGACTACGACGAGGAGACCTTCATGCCGCAGCTGATCGACAACAGCTACTGCGTGTTCTCGCCGCCGACTTTCCTCTACGGCCACGACAACAGCGACCTGATGTGATCGACCTCCACTATCGCAAGAGAGCCTAGTAGGTGTGTACGTATGTGTGTATTTTGCTCCCTCCTCCCTTGAGGATTTGTATCGTATGTGCATGATCAAGAAGCAGCTAAGCAATTGGTTGGAATTAAACTGTTTGCGTGCTCTGCTCCAACTCCAGATTAGGCTCGTTAACAGTCTACCGCTGTAGTAAAAGTTGTAGTGTACTGTTCGTGCCGTGGGTGCCACACACCTTATCTTGTTTTCTTCTCCCGAGGCCTTCATTCATTGGCGATATGCGAATTACAAAGATTGAGCGCTCGTCATGGGATTAGTAAAGCGTTTGATGAGACCTCCTGACCGTCTGCTTGGGGTTTATTGGTGGTTTACAGATTGCAGAGATGGTGCATTCATGGGATTTGTTAAGTGTTTGAATTGACTCATGCGAACCTGATTCCTTTTGTCTTTCTTTTTGGGCAAACATTGGCTTCTAATTGATCCGTACATGCCGGCAATCGGTCTTGGTACAACCATAAAGAAGGGATGATTTAGTTTGGAAGATTGTTTCAGATTCCATATGCTAAAATTTTCCTTTGTTGTGCATGTGCTTCATTAAGTTATTATGCATTACATTAACAATGCTTATAGGCATAGAACGAATGACATGACTACGCCTTCATTACTGTTTATTTAGCTAATACCAGAAAAATCCAAGAAGAGATCTATCACTTGTTTGTGTTTGCACTGTGAGTCTGTAGATGCAGTTGGCCCATATATACGGTGCATAGAATCAAATCGCTGAATCATATCGTAATTACTCATGCTGATGAGATGCTCCATTTATTTCAGATTCATTTGGTTTTTAGATGTTTTGAACAGTTACATGTAGCCTAACCTATTTGAAAAAGTAAGAAGGGATGAACCACTTGTTTAAGTTTAGGTTATGTGTCTACTGTTTATATATTTAGCTCAGAGTGAACTCAAGAAGGGATCTACCACTTGTTTACGTTTGCAGTGAGTGCAGTGCAGATGGAGCTGGCCGTGCATCATCAAATTAGTGGGTGTAGTACTTCATAATTAAGAATATGATTTTTAGACTCAGTCATGAGATGCTTTTTGAGCAGTTACATAAATCTTTTAAAATTTTGTAATATCTAAAGCAAATGGAACATGTAGTACTGTAGTTCCCTCAGGTTTGGAACACTTTCACAAAAATAGAAAACACACATTGCATTTCATGCATCATTCATCTCAGTGCACTCGAAGAATTGTTGTGCCAAAAGAAAAACATTCAATGCCCCGATAATCTGACATTTTGTTAAGGCCGTCTGCATATGAAATTGGAGCCAATAATTAATTGGTATTTTGTTGGACATTATTGGACTACTTAGATCTCCCCATTTTTTTTTTTTTGTAACATGAACATCCACTATCACCCGAAATTTTCTGATGTAAAGTTAATCCCTGTCTTTAGGGGTGAATAATCTCTCCATCTCAGTTTAACCATCTCTCGTGATGTCTCCACTTTAATCTTTGTCAAATTACAAATATGTGGCCCACTCATTCCCTGCGTTATCTGGCATGAAATTATGGTGCTTCAATATTTTCAGAGACTGAAAAATACTGTGTGATTTGATTCCCCGGATCACTTCCAGCAGATTCTTTTCCAGATATATGGAATTTTTTTATCTCCGTACGAAACTCACCCCCTTACGTTTACTTTTTTTAGGTCCTTTTCATGCACTCATCCGCTTCCCTGTAATTTTGCACCTTGGCCTTTTTTGCGCTTTAAAATGAAGTCGGCCTTCGCCTACTGTTCGTAGTCTACTCTAAAAAAACTGTATGGATGCTTGTAAGTACGAGATAGCGGCATATCCTCTAGTGTAGTCCAAGCATCAGTGTAATTAATTGATGATCCGGCCGCATCGCACCCCTTCAGCCCGCGAAACCCTGTTTCGTATCTAACGAGGTGCGCGCGTATTTTTTGACTGGTGAGCGGCGATAGCGATACTAGTAGGAAAGCTGTAGGAGCACGCGATACAATACAATCATGCGGCAACGTGGGCGGCACTGCTTGCCATACGCATGCAGCTGTGATCGACCTGGCTGTTGACTGTTGTCCGTCTTGGCGAGAGTGAGAGATGGGCCGGGCCGATGGGGAGGGCGAGGTCCCGGTTTGAACTGGCTGTGGGGACGGATACGTGGGTTGGGCCTGTGGTGGTTCTTTGTTGTGTGGTGGTCCGGCCTTTTTGAACGACACCGTGCTATTTTTTTCTATTTCAACGAGACCATGCTGGTGAAACGGATTCGTCATGGGCTTGGCCCGAAATGGAGCCTCCGCTGGCTCCGTGCCGCCGCGTGACCGGGGAAAACCGAGGTCCATGACTCCATGGATGGCGGATGACCCGTGCGCCCGCTCGAACTGCTCGGGTCGGGCCGTTGCCCTGGGCGCGCCGGTGTCTTGGCGTGTTCGGGCGCAACGCAACGGGTGGGTCCGATTCTGAACGACGGCAGCACATACGCCCATGCCGAGTCCATCGACGTGAACTCAGCTGTCTCGTCGGCAATAGTACCGCACGGGTTCACGTGGGGCCTGATCCCTCATTTCCTCTTCCCCAAGGACCGGACCGGGCCATGGATTCGTTCGGGGCTGTTTCGAGTTCCCGGCATTGTCTTTTCACAACGGCCAGTGTGCCGACCAAGGGAGGGAGTCCATCCACCATCTCCTATCCGTGCACGGCCGTGTTGGACCCGGACGATCGTCCTGGAGACCGGGTGCAAGTGCAAGAGAGGCGGGTCTTGGACGCTTCATCTACGTGACCGGGGAGAGGCATGGGCCATCGTCGTGGCGTGGTCTTCGGTCCTAGCGCCCACCAGCTACCGATACGACAAGTCACGCTCGTCTTCCTCGCGCAGATTTCAACGCTCCCACTAGGCTCGCTCGCCACGCCTGTCTCGGCTAGCAACCTGGCTGGCGTGGCACTATCGTACTTTGCCCACCGCTGTACTACTGGCAACGCTTGTCTCTTGCGCAACTGCTCATCACCCACGCTGCTCCTTGTCGTTCATGGGGCGCTGCTAGACAGGGCCAGGAACAAAGCCAAGCCACGTTGCTGTCCCGTTCTCCCCGCCGAACAAAACGATGCTCTCTTCTCTTGCCCGCGGCTGACGCGAGCGGCATCCGTGCGTTTCGTAACGAACACGAGCAGTGTGGACCAAACTTTGCATCTGTTCCGCGCTCGCGACGGCGTAAACAAACAAAAGCCGCCAGCCGCCACCGCGGTGGCCGCCTTTTGTTCCTTTCCGGCGCGCGCGCGCTTTTGTTATGCCTCACTCACTGCCCAGTCCAGAGAAGTGATCTGGTGGTGGCCTCTTTTTTCTATCGCGTTCTCGGATTAGGATAAACCCACTTGTGGTCGGTCTCCATCTCGGCCTTGGATTCGGAGCTCCAAGGTCGAGGACCGGGCTTGTCGCAGCATGGAGTCGGAGAGCCAGCAAAGAAGGGGCCAAGCTGTGGACTATATGGCTTTCCACGACGCTTTTTCTAACTGATAACGTCGCCGTCCCGACCGGTCGAATCCACCGCCGGGACCCGGGAATCCGCGCGATGCCTATCCATCCTCGACTGATCATCTCCTCCGATCCGATCATCACCGCCACCGCCGGCCGGCCCCGGCCCCTACTCGATCCGGCACCACATCTTCGCATATATTTCCCCCATGTGCTGCATTGCACGCTGCCTGCACGCGAGACAGCTCATTTTACCGGCCGGACTTTCCTGCAATCGATCGTCGTCGGGGCTATACTTACTTTGCAATGATTTCGTAAGACGTTTCCCGCTTGTTTGCCGGGCGGGAGATAAGGGAATGATGGCGCGCGCCCTTCGTTTCCTCCCAGGCCATCATTCTACCCAGACGGCTTGCGTTGCGCATACTTCTTCACCTCTCTCTCCTCCAGCCCGGCCTCGCTTTCCAGTCCTTGTCAGTGATCATGAGCACAAAGTTTTACTCCGCCATTCCGTTCGGTTCCATTCCTACATGTCCCGACTCCAAGTTGATAATGATAACTAAACCCGCAAAATTATCACAAAAAAATGTGGGATCGGATCAAAGTCAACCGAGGCATTTTTCACCGTACCTCCTCCTTTCATGGCGTAACATCAGCTGAGACGACCTCCTAAAAACCAAAAAGAAACAGAGGAGAATCTATAATTGGCAGTACTAGTAAAATACAGTATAAACACTGTGCTCCTAGAAAGCCAAAACCTCAGGAGAAAAAAACGGAGCCGTAAAAGTTAAACGAGGACCTTGTGACTCCCTGCCAGAGGACTGCTCCTCTGCGCACCGGCCTCGTCAGTCAGTTCTTCAGTCAGCTCACTTCACTGACAAAAAACCACTGCCACTGCCCACTGCCGACCAGGCCTCCCCACGCCCACAGGTAGACCCGGTCCACCGCGCACCCGCCTCTTCTCCCGCTCTTCTTCCGGGCCGGCTCGGTCCACGGCCGCTTCGCGCGAAGCCCTAACCACCACCACCGGCGAACGGGGAGAGAAAACAAAGACAAAAAAATCCCCAAATCCCGAGCCCTGGCTCCCTTCCTTCCTTCCCCGCGTCGCTTTCGCCGGACACCACCTCCACCACCGCGACGGCACCAGCAGGCTTGCCAGCGCCCTCTCTTTCCCTTCCGCCCCGCCCGTCTCCTCCGCCCCTTTTTGACCCCGATTCCCGATCGGGAATCCGCATCCGCTCCCCCGCCGCGGCATTCAGTTCCCTCCCTGCCCCCACGACCACGCCGCACGGGTCCCTGATTCCCGCGCTCGACCAGCGAGCCCAGCCCCGCGCGCAAGGTAATTCCGTCTCCCGTGCTCTCGACGTTGTTCCCACTTCCCTGCCGAATTCCCGCGCTGCGATTCCCGCTCGTGTGTCGTTGCCTGGGGCTGCTGTGAGCCCGAATTTCGGCGTGGTTCTTCGGGGATGTTTGGGAGCGGGTTCGCTGTGCAAAGCCGGATGCCCTTCAGCGGGTCCTCGTCAATTTTGCTGGTTTTGGGTAATCCTGGGTGACTTGATATAGGGAGGCAATTTGCTCCGTGCGTATGAGCTGTGGATCGGGTGAAGCCTGATGACGAAAGGGTGCTGTCTTTGTGGGGTTGTTCTGAACCTCTGGGCGAGCCGTGACTTTATATTTATATTTTTTCGAAGGCGGAAAGCCAGTTCAAATGCTTTTGATTATTAGTCTTATTACATTTCTGTAAGCACTACGGGATTTGGTTAGGATTTTTCTGTATGAAGTCGAAATTGAATTTGATGTTGGTACCGTTGGATTAGCGGTGGATGTTTGCTTGGGGCTTGTGATCGCGTTCCGATTCACTTTAATTTAACTGTAATAACTGTACGCCGATACCTTTCCTTGTGTTGGTTATAAACCACTTTTTTGGTCCTGTTATCTTTTGTCTGATAGGAATAGCTCGGATGAGACCCTGAATTCTGACATATTGGGCCGATCAAAGTTTTTCCTCGCCTATATTCGGATCAACAAAACGTATCCTGCCTTTGTTATCTATATCGGTTCTACAGTGTTGGATGCCATTAGTTTTGCCAGTCAAACTCATAGTTTCCGCTGCCGCTTCTATTTCCGTACATTAGATTCATTGTGTACTAGTGCTAATTGAGTAATTGACCTGTGGAACCTGGCTGATTGTGCTTGTTCTTAGCTGTTTTATTATTATTATTGGCTAGAAATTTTATCTGCCTTCCATGTTTCCGGATGCTTTGTGTTTGCTTCTGGGCAGAGGTTCGCGGTTATTTGTATACAGCAGCAACTGATGCGTGTTTGTTTTGGTTTCGGATTGTGATGCTTAGGCAACTTGTGTCCCTTATAGGTTTTTTGAGGTGACACAGCCAGAAACAGAGAACGGCACAGTCCTGGCATCCTTTCTAGAATTCTTTAGGGATTTGAATGTAGTATTGTCAGACAAGGTTTTTACTTGTGGAATGATTTTGATCTAGTGTTACTTTTTCGAGCAAGTTTCTAAGTGTTTCAAGGAACAATGAGCTTGTGTTGAGATGGTTTAGAATTTGTGCATGTTGTTTTCTATATATGCGCATCAATTTTAAATGTTAGCATCTGAATGTAGACTAATTTATCATAATAAAATTTATCAATTCCGTTGCCCTTGCTTGGTTGTATGACATTTCTTATAATTGTTGCAGCATTCACATGATGTATCATGCTAAGAGCTTTTCTGTGCCCTTTGCTCCGCAGAGGGCTCAGAATAGTGAGCATGTAAGTAATATCGGAGCTATCGGTGGATCCAACATAAGCAACCCTGCTAATCCTGTAGGAAGTGGGAAACAACGACTACGATGGACCTCAGATCTCCACAATCGCTTTGTGGATGCCATAGCCCAGCTTGGTGGACCAGATAGTGGGTATTCTCTGTCAAGTGTTTGTCATTGTAGTTGAACTTGATACCCTGCTCAAACTATTATTCAAGATTTTCCTTGTCCATTTTTTTTACATCTGATACATCAATGTTTAAGATCAGATTGTTCCATGCTTTCCTTCAGTTTTGAATAGCCATTATATATTTGATCCTCTATAATTGTGTAAACCATGTTATTAAATCCAATCTCTTGAAAATTGTAATGCTGTCAATGCTTGGAAACAGCCTTTGTATTGGATGTGTTGCATGTGTTGTGATAAGGCAGCGGATTATTATTAGGGCACTTATTGCTTTTTTTTCTTTGGGTTTGTGTAGTGTTTTATACAACAGCATGTACTTTCTATTTAGTGCTTACTGGTTCTATCATCATTCTTTTCAGGGGCAACACCTAAAGGGGTGCTCACCGTAATGGGTGTACCAGGGATCACAATTTATCATGTAAAAAGCCATTTGCAGGTGAGGATTTTTCTCACAAAAGACTCTGGTGTCAGAAAAGAAGTACAGCTAACACTATTTTCCTTATGTAGAAGTATCGTCTTGCAAAGTATATACCAGATTCTCCTGCTGAAGGTAAGCATCCTTCTATCATACTTCTACTGCAGCTGGCCCTTCCCTTCAGTCACACTTAGGATTTTTGGTTTTCAATGTTAAAATTGCTCTCTGATGTAGGTTGCAAGGATGAAAAAAGGATTCGAGTGATTCCCTCTCTAACACTGATTCTGCACCGTAAGTGATCTTACTTCGATCCTGTAGCACAATTCATTTTGTGGCCTGTATGGGATTCACATTATGACACAGATGAGAAACTATTTTGGCTTATGTTTTAGAGGACTACAAATAAATGAAGCATTGAAGATGCAAATGGAGGTTCAAAAGCGGCTCCATGAACAGCTTGAGGTATGTTATGACAAGACATTGCTACTGTACATTCTGGTATTTGTTTTCCTTAGTTTAGTTTGCTCATCCCAACTTTCTACTTGTCTCCTGGCGCCTGGGTTTACCCCTAACAAGTATTTTGCAACATTCTTACTTTCACTGGTTTTGCAAAGTCATAGTTATTAACATTTCTGTGTTTACTTTTACTTATTAGGCTGGTTCATCATTGTTTTATGAGCCCACTGTTAATTTCTTTGTTTTTCTGTACTGTTTGCTGGTAACTTCGCATTTTTTGAGCCTTTTTTCTTTTTCTTTAAGATTGACCGATGTTTTCCTCTCAAACTCTTGTTAGATAAAATTATTCATATGTTATATTTTGCAGGTTCAAAGGCAGTTGCAGCTGAGAATTGAAGCACAAGGGAAATACTTGCAGATGATCATAGAGGAGCAGCAGAAGCTTGGTGGATCAGTCAAAGCGTCTGATGACCAGAAGCTTTCACATTCACCTCCAGGGTTAGATGACTACCCAGACAGCGTTCAACCTTTTCCCAAGAAACTAAGGATGGATGAGTTGTCACCGGATTCAGCACGGGACATCACACAACAAGAATTTGAGTCCCATTTGATTGGCCCGTGGGATCAAGAAATTTGTGGCAAAAACATATGTGGTGTTGCATTCCCACTAGAAGATTCAAAGCAGGCCCAGGTATGAGTAAAGAGCAGGTGCCCCTCTTGACAGGAATTCTTCGCAATTGACATCTTCACCGAATGATCTTTTCATATGTGAATATATATCATCTTAACGACAGAATGTTCTAGGGATCATTGGACCCCCACCTGATCCTTCAGCTAGAGCCACATGTTGTCACTGTAGTATTCATCATACATCTCTTGTAATTATGAGGATGGTGTTACAAAGTTTGTAGCGAGCTTTTCCTAGTTCCTTTTGAGTACTATTGCTTTGAACACATGTAGCAAGAAGCCAAGAAGGATACGCAAACATTTGCTATGAAGAGGGCATGCCCCATGGAGCTACCACTACCAGCCTACCAAGCTTATTGAGGATGTTTTACTATTGATCCATTGTGATTTTTAGTTTTATATTGACCCTCTGTCATGGAACCAAACCAAGATTCAGGCAGCAAGACGTGGAAGGATAATCTGAAGCAACGATGAGCAACCAAAAAGGACTGAAGCCAGGAACTTTTCCCGAGTGAGGAAGATTTCTGTCTCATGGCAGACAGAGCACCGAACAATGTTTCAGATATCGCATTTCAGTCCTTTTGGAACATTCCCCATTTAGGTCGTACGCAGGATCTCAGTGGTAGTGATGTGCGGAATCAAAAGAGCGCAGTGTGAGAAACATAATAGAAATGGTGCATAGTGCACAGATCTTGTTTTTCTGGCAACTTGCGACATATTCACGGACTAGTAGTAGCGAGTATTCTTTTCGCTCACTAAGCAAGCACTAGGGCTTTTCTTTTTATTATTATCGTGGTAGTGGCATGCTTTCAAACATTAAACATTTGAACGAAATATGGATGAAATTTTATCATAGTTTATCAATGTGAATTTTTTTGTTTCTACATTAAACCGTGATCTTTTATAAATAGAAGACAATTTCTTGAGAATTGATGTCAATTATTTGAAAAAAATATTTAAATTTATTTTGTTAATGTAAAAATTTAGGAATTTGAACACAGGTAGAATAGTTTTGCACTTCGATTAACATTTGTTTTGGTTCAGCCACCTTCTACTCTCTCTCTCTCTCTCTCTCTCTCCCTCCCTCCCTCCCTCCCTCTCTCTCTCTCTCTCTCTCTCTCTCTCTCTCTGATATTGGGATAAAATTTAACTATGCTGAAATCTTCGGTCGGAACTTAGTGTTCTCTTCTCCTCTTTTAAAGAGATTGAGTGCCACTACATCTGTAGATTCATGTACGCTCCTATGAGGGTGACCAAAGCGATGGTGAGGTATGCATTCTTTTTGGCACGTGGACATAGAGATTTAAGTATTTTTGACATCAACAGTGAGGCGAAGACGGCATTGCTAACAACACGCATTTTACCACGACATCTTTCATGTCATAGAGTACTGCCGCCCACAATATTTGAACGGAATGACTGAATTTCAGTTGCACAAAATTAGTATGTTAGAGTACACTATAATTGAAGTTGTCAGGACAACATTACTAGTTCAAATAGAGCAATATGTAGGTTTTGTCATTAAGTTGCAAGCAACACTTATATGTTTTCATGTTGTCAATAGTTCTCTTTAGTGTGAGAACACAAAAAGAAAATTACATACATGGTGGGTGGTTTACTGGTACGAATACTAATTTTGTATTAGGGTAACCAAAGCCACCCGTTCGACTTAAAACCTTATTTTTACATTAAAATCATTGAATATAAAGATTCTTGTACAAAGATATGGTCGCATTCATACCTTACTACATGCACAGTAGACCACGAGACGTCATACGTTACGTGGTTGGCTATAACCGCCACCCACAACATTTGACTGGGGCTAGACTATTTCAATTACAGGAAAAAAAGATGCCACCAAATTTTGAAATCAGGATACAAAAACTTTTTTCACCAAGTTGGTACCTAGTAACGTGCTTTGTATCCGTGTATTCTCTTTGGTCCCACTGTCAGGAACGCAACGGAAAACTAAAGGTATGTCGTGCGTAGTTTTTTTGGTATGTATATCATTTTCGCACAATGGAAACCGAAATCCTCCATTCTGCTCACAGGCTTCTCCTCCTACTTTAAAAACCCACCCAAGATCAAGACCTCAGAATCCACCCAAGTTCAAGGCCACAGTACAAGGACAACACTAGACCTTGCAACACTCATCCTCAGTTCCTCATAGCATTCCAGTCACCTAGACAACCACCATGACAGCCATGGCCACCAGAACCCTATTCCTGACCGTGCCAGCCACCGCCGCGATCCTCGTGGCGGTGACGGTGATGTCTCTGGCGCCGGCGGTGGCTAACGACGAGAGCAAAGCGTTGATGGCTTTCCGGAGCGGTCTCTACGGCGCTGATGCTGATCACTATCTGACTTGGTCTGCAGATACGGTGGATCCGTGCAGCTGGCTCCGTATCGACTGCAACAGCAACAACCGCGTCATCAGGATGTGAGTTCTCTCTCTTCCACTGCCCTCGGATTCGTCGAGGTCGGCCGACATTTTCGATTGAGTTGGCGCGGTGTTCCACGGAGGGCCGTCGTGCCGTTCGCGTGATCCTAGCGTTTTTCTTTCCCTTTTTGACCGAGAGAGTTGGTGGGCTGCTGGGTTTGCTTTTTTTTTTGAGGCAGATGTGGGCTGGGTTTGCTTGACTTTGAGTGCTGTACGAGCCTAAAACGCTGGGTTCAAGTGACCAAAGGCCGGCGCTTCGTTATCTAACCTTGGGGAATTTTTTTAATCTGACAGAACACTTTCAAATCTGAACGTGAACGGTCGTCTGGCGCCGGAGCTTGGGACGCTGGAGCAGCTGCAATACATGTGAGTCGACCTGCCGATCCATCTCTGATTCGTTCGTCTCTTGAAAACCGCCTGCGCCTCACTGTCTCTGCGTGGGTATTCTGACGGTGATGATGATGTACAGAGAGTTCGCCTTGAACAAGTTGGAGGGTCCGATCCCGCCGGAGTACGGCAACCTGACGAACCTGGTGGCCATGGATCTGTTCGACAACAACCTGTCGGGGCCCGTGCCCTCGACGCTCGGGAAACTCAAGTCCCTGGTCTTCCTGTAAGTCCGAAACCTGCTCGATTCCCCTCGCCTGTTTGGTATACGTAACTTGTTGGTCACCGCGAACGCGCTCCTTCCATTGGCAGGCGCATCGACCACAACCGTTTCACCGGACCCATCCCGGGGAGCTGGCCGCGCTGCCCAACCTCGAAGAAGTGTAAGCGGTTTTCATCCAAATAAACTCGAGACAGACAGTTTCCTGTGTTTCCGCGAGGTGACGGTTTTGCTACGTTCTACTGCAGGGATTTCTCCAACAACGACTTCTGCGGCGCGATCCCGACCGGCGGAGTGTTCCAGACCGCTCCCTCCTCGAGGTCGGTCGGTCCAACCAGACCTCTTCCTCCACGGTTTCCAGACACGGCCTCGTTTGTGTTGGGATGGTTTGATAGTAACCTGTTGGTCTTGTTCGTTTGGGTTGATGCCGCAGGTTCGACAACAACTCGCGTCTGAACTCGGGCTGCTAGAGGGGAGGGCCGCCGCGGCGTGGGTGGAATAATAAACAGAGCCGGAGTACAGCTGGAGTGACCCGGAGGAGGGCCTTGCGAGAAGAACAGTGTAGATCCTGGCCAAGCCGGTCTCCTTAGCTGTACTGCTGTAGCTACTTAATTAGGACCCGTAATCGGGACGGCTCTTATCTGTAACTTGGCGTGCTTGACAGAAATGAAATTGGGAAATGGCGCCGTTCTTCAGAGCAGATTGGTTTTCGTGTCGTGTTCATTCGTTGATTGTGAGTTGCATCGATCAGTAACAAAGCTCATGGCGAACGCGAACTGTAAAAAAGCTCATATAGAACTCTAAAAAGGCTCACGCCGAACACGCGGAAAGAAGCAGGGGATGCCGTCCTCGTGCTCAGCCGCGGTGGAGGGCAGGAGAAGCACGCGGAGCCCGTTACGGTCAGCGCTCGCGTGACGGCCTCGAGGACCGCGGCGTGGTTGTTGGATTCGGCTCGTAGCGCCAGGAGAATTCGAGCGGGGAGCGCGCCGCTGCGTCGAGTTCAGGTGGTCCAGTGTCAGTGACCGGCGGTCTCCCTGGCCCGAACGCTGACGTCGATGTCGCCCGCCGCCGTTCCGGTCTCTCCGAAGACGAGACCGTCGTCGGAGAGGCCGGAACGTTGCGCAGCCGGCGGGGGATGCCGCCCAGCTTCCGCGCGGTCCTCGTGCTCTGCGGCCTCTGCCGCGGCGTGCAGGAGAAGCACGCGGAGCCCGCTACTGTGGCCCGCTGGCATCGTCAGCGGTCAGCGCTTGCATGCGTCGATCGCAAAGAGGGCTCAGACCACGGCGTGGCCGTTGGATCTGGCTCGTAGCGCCGGGAGAACGGGCACATTCGAGCGGGGAGAGCGCCCACCGCGTCCGGGTAGTCCAGTCCAGGTAGACCCTGTCTCGTTCGGGCGCCGATGTCTCCACGCCGGAGTAATCCTGCAAGACGAAACCGTCGGGTGGGCAACGGGCCAGTAATCAAAATACCATCCCTAGGGGTAAATGTACATATCTTCCAAGATTGGTACATTTACTAATGCTATCCTTATATTCTCGTGATAAAAAAATCTTATATTCTCTGATTTTTTTCTTTAAAATAAAACAAGCGTGGGAAGTGATCGAACTCCTGCGCCACAACTACGCCTCCGCCCCCTCTCGCTCCACGGCCATTGATCTAGCGCGACCTTGTCCGGCTTGCCGGCGCCTTTGTCGAACCAAGGCACGGTGCGCGTGTCCGCTATCACCACTCCGCGTGGCGCATAGAGATCTAAAACTTCAAAGCTTATTATCGATCTCCTCTTTCTGCACTTGCCATTCGGCCATCCCTTCCTGGTAGTTTACGGTAGACGATATCATCGAAAATATATTATTGGGTATAGATTTGGTGTTACATTATTCTGATCAATGATGTCTGTTAATCATAAACCATACTGGTTAGAAATACAAATGTTGTGCTGTTCTTATTTTGCAGATGCTTAGATGCCGCAGGAGCAGTTGCTATGTGATTGATGAACATTTCTTAACTTGGAATAAGTTTTTCTTGTAGTACGTGCTTTGTGGACATGAGACAACATGAAAATTCGTATTGATGCTTTAGAATTGTAACAAACATCAACCTGTACAGGGAGCATAAAAAATCTATCTACCCCTTAAATTCAGGAGTCGCAATATTACGTATTAAGGACCAATAAAAAGTTACCTTAATATTGACGGTCAAGAAAGATCGGATAAACCCACACCTTTTAACCGGGAACCACCGTAGCCCCCAACCCATCGGATCGAAAAAAAATTGATCGGGAACCACCGTAGCTCCCAACCCATCGGATCGGAAAAAAAGGAAAGAACAACCCAGATCGCTGCCGCCGCCGTAGACGGAGAGAGCCTCCCGATCCCCGCTCGTCCACCACGGAGAGAACCACTAGCACGACGGTATGCGCTTTCATCCTCCCAATCCCCCTTTTCCTCCCTCTAATCCAGCGACACCGGACGAATGGGGACGCGGCTCCGCGGAAACGGCCGACGGCGGTGGCGATCTGTTCTCGCCTTCAATGATGACGAGGAGGACCCCAACGGCAAGTGGAAGATGCGCTGGAGAGCATCCCTGACTTCACGCCGCACTGCCCGTACATGCAGGGCCAAGCCAGGAGAGTTGGCACATGACCGGACACCTCACCATGCAAAAGAGGTGCTGCTGATGACCAGCGACGGCATATATTTGTGTCTGCATCAATCTCCAGTCCATCAACAATACGCGTTCAGTTCCCTTTTCGATCCCTTTCAATCATTTGTACTACCCAATAAGACTAGCACTTTATTTCCTTTTTGTTCGTTACAGAATTGGCTATAACCTGTTACCACGATTTTTCCCCTATAAAGTTTACTTAGAGGAAATCTATAAGTAAATTTGATGTTCAGCTGGATTGGCCTATTTCATCATCTGTTTTTGTAGCTGTGCATAACTAGATATTATAAAATGTTGAGATGTTACTCCTATTAGACAGGAGTAAAATAAGGCATAACTATGTAGTTTTACATGCTTTTTTATTCCCGTTGAAACACACAGGCGTATTAAATAGATTGAGGCCTTCTTACTGTGATGTATTTGGGATATGGTGAAGCTTCCATGATCCATTTGCATTTTGCTTTATTATAGGCTGGCTGTTAAATGAAGGGATTTCCAGCTTCTTAGAAATTCAAACATTTAGGGTGCTACTATGACACCATCAGAGACTCACAAGTTCACATAATGAAGCTTGGTGATGTATATGGATATTTGGGTAAGTTTGATTTTAGGAAAAAAACTTTTACACCGATGCACTAATTATTATTTGATTCAACCATACTGGTAATACAGTTAGTTTTTTTCTTGTTCATGTGTTTCCATTAAACTATTTTTCACAGGCAACGGGAACTATTTTTCAATTTTTCTTGTAAATTTCATTATGCTCCTTATTAAAATGATTTTCACAGGTCGAAATAGAAGCAACCACTACAGAACCAGGCACTGCTTTGCGAGCTCCTACCATCGAGGTTGGATTGCTATCAGCATGTAACTCTGAAATGTAGTTTCCATTGTTATTAAGAGGTACGAATAGAAAACTGTATTTTTGAATAGTTTCCTTAGTAGTGTCATGGATAATAAGAGGCACTTCCAAAGCTATTGGTGCATAGGATTACATTAGAATAACTCTTATGATTTCTTTATGGGTGTGGCTTTGTATCAAATGGTATGAATAAAAAATCTTGTTGTCACAATTATGGACAAATATAAATGATACGCTGCACTGCAGCCATTGTGTTTTGAGCAATTTTAATTATTTTCTCTTTACCGGTAAGTAAATTTGATGTTCAATTAGGTTGGCCTATTTCATTTTATGGACCCATTAATTGTCATGCATCCGCTTTTGTAGCCATGCATAAGTAGACATTATAAAATACTGAGAGGTTACTTCTTTTAGGCAGCAGTATAATAAATTTCAGCTCTTATTGCAATGCATATGGATATGCAACTACTGTGATGTTAGCTTGTAGCTTTGTAAGACACAAGTATGTAGTTTTACGTAATTTTTTTACTCCCGTTACTACACACCGGCATATTAAACAGATTGCAGCCTCCTTATTTAGACGTATTTGGGATATGGTGAAGCATGCATCATCCATTTACATTTTGATTTATTATAAGTAGAGTGTTAGTTGAAGGGATTTTCAGCTTCATTTCCTTCTGTAGCTCAGTTGTGATCGTACCACAAGGTGTATCAGTTATTTAGTTTCTGTTGTCAATGATAAAGAATAGCTATGGGAATTTCCCCTCAAAAAGCTAGGTAATGTCTATGACATTCTATAGAAGCCAGATTTATCTTGCGGCGAAGGGGCATTTATTTTAGTTATTTTGTTTGTTTTAGCTGTTGGAGACCGATATGCCGTGAGTAGCAAATATATTTGTTTTTTATTTCTATAACTTACTATCTTGATCAAGTCTGTTTTGCTATCCATGGAGGCTGGTCCATTAAAAACATAAAAAAGTTCTAAATTGGCCCTTGCAGTCTATTACTGCCCATGCAACACCATGTAGCCGGTTAGTAGTTTTTTCCCATAATTGGTCACTATAGTTTGGTCTTTAGTAGATTTTGCTAAATCGTTATCATTTTTCTGCTTTATTCCTTTTTTTCTTAAGCACATTTGGTCACAATTGGCTATTGCTTTAAGTGCAGGGCATCAAAAAGCAATTTGCTATGGTGGTGTTTGGATAGCATGTTAATTACAGATGTGAAAATGACATAGGATCTGATAGGTTGGGTTGGGATGTTATAAGTTTATAATCCTACAATATGTTTGGATACTTCAATCATCGACAAGGAAATAACAGTAAGTCATGTGTATTTTAATTACAATCAACTTTTTTCCCGATGTTGTCTTTATTCTCTCAATAAATTGTTCTGTCTCATGAACTGTGCAGTGCCGGACAGTTGTTGAGAGTAGGTGTTAGCGGTTACCGCGAGTTTTTCTGGTAACCATGTGTCAAGAAAATTGGAGCAAATTGTAGTGGACTGGAAAGAAGTTTGATCTACCCTCAAGTCAATTAATCCCCATCTTAGGCTCTGATGAGGGTAAGGGAATGAAGATTGGGATAATAGGAATGAGGAAATATGCACAAGTTTTGAGTTTCACAACTCAACATTTAGGTTTGAGTTGAGATGTTCGTTTTCTAGACCTTTATACTTTGCTTTCTGTAGTAATACATGTCAAACAATCATAATGAAGACACTACTTGTGAAACTCAAAACTTATCATAGTATAAAGCCTTGTCTGTTATCTATCATCTATGATGACTCGTGAACATATTGCCTGTTGTATGAGAACTAATGGTGCTACTTTGTATGTATAATATAAAAATGAGTTAATTACATATTACAATTAAGTTTTGGTGGTCAAATACAAGTTGTAGAAGTTACATTTAGAGATACATGTTAGAAATTGTGTAGGTTAAGCCGATCATATTTGTATATTAAACCTATCTGCTATGTCGCATAACTACACAATTCATTCGATTTGTGTCATGTGCTTTGCACCACCATAGCATCAGTTTTCATGTACTAGATTAGATCAAATGGAGGGTGGGGCAGCTCAATTCACTTCAAGGATAGAGCTATTCATTTTTTGTCGATTACAACCTTGGCTATTGGGGCTGCTGGTGTTACTCGAGTACAAGCGCCAAAAGCTATACTAATTTAAGACATGAATTTAATTATGATGGTTTTTTTATCATCGTGGCGTTAGCTCGGGCATTGTACTAGTCAAGAATAATGTCTGGTTTGTTACTTCACCATATTCTGTGATTGCTTGCAGGATGAGAGCTCCAGACAGTAGTCTTCGTTTTCCTACTTCCTAGGCTGAACTACTTTACATGCATTTACAAGCTGCAAACTGTAAACTGTTGGCTCATTCCTACAAATGGTGCCACATAGATTGCATAGTCCATGGTGCTCAGGAAAGCCTTCTTTACCTCTGTGGATACGCTTATTCGGAGCAGGCACATGGCATTCTTCATGACTGCATGCAGCATCACAAGGAAGCATGATCTGGCTGCTCTCATGAAGCTCAACTCTCGAGATATCTGCAAGAGTTCTGTAAACCAACGTGCTGACGTATGTCAGTGGCACCTCGCACCATTTGATATCGTGATACATTTTTTGTGCAGCTGCAGCCTGCAGGTGATGATGTTTGAAGGCCGCGGACGATGAATATATAGCTGAACGAAAACAGGGGAAGTTGGTATCGGGACAGTGGGATGTTTGGCTAAGGACAAGGCCATGAGCATGGCATATGTTGCGTTCATTTTGGATCAGATTGCAATTTGGGCCAAGAGTTTGGCAGGTTCTGGAGCCATTAGTGCACTTGTGCCTTTCGGTGCTTGCATTACCACCTGTGCAGTCATGCTGAGCGGTTTTAGTCCCGGAGAGGCACGCGGACCCCATGTTAATTGGGGCCAACGTGAAGTGTTAAGGCAAGACTAGCTGTAGTGCAATAAGATGATCTCTTTATTTGGTGTACACTGTTGAGACCGTGAGGGATTGACAACTTTGACTCATCAATAACTATCTTTCCGTGTATCATTTTGCTTCGAGTTCCTTTTTTTGGTAAGCAATGCTACTTGGCAACGTGATGCCTCTCATTTCGGATTTGAAACCAGGCAGTACCGACAACATGGTCTCAAACTTAAATACATAATAGTATTGGCTTTCAAACTTAAATGGCATCCTTCTCTTTTTAATCTTCAGAGTTAAAACAAGGCATCACCAACAGGGAAATGCAGATAAGGATAAAAAATTGTCTGATGTGTTTCATCGTATGATTCTGGATGCAGGGGCATGTCCATTGAATTTGAAACCATATCCATATGAATATATTATCATATGACAGAAATCACGGGACTAGCTTATCAGTCTATGTCTGTCACTTAATGCTAAGAATATTAGTCTCATTTTCGTATTTGTCTTTTGATTATCAGTCAGTTTACTAGTTGCAGTCTTGCAGGTCTGGTCCTTGTAGGAGACTTTAAGAGGAAAAGGCAACAAAAATGAGTTCACATTGCACAATTTGAGGCAGAACCCGTTGGACCCAGTTTACATGTGGCCCTCATGATCCATGAGGCATGGTTCTCAGCCACTACAAAATTGATCAGTATGACAGGACATTATGGTATCAAAGCATTGAAATACTGCTACAATTGGCTACAACAAGTGCCAACCAGATGGCCGTGGAGGAAATCCCAATCAGAAGCACATGTTTTTTTCTTGCAAACATTGCATGTTCTGAGCTCCTGACCTTGTCTGTTGCCCACCTGAGTTTGATAAGGATACCTTTCCGCTTGCCTATAAATTGATCAGCTCAACACCAACACTTCATCTGTCCATTAGCATTCAGCAAGCCAAGCGTTTCATCTAGCTCAGCACCACTGGTAGAAAGCTTGATCCCTGAACTTCACCAAGAAAGGAGTAAGCGAAGTAACCATACCCACGATCAGTGTAAATAGACTCGTCCAGATGGCAAAGAAGTGGCAAAAAGTGGTGGCCCTGGCAAGGAAGCGTCTCGCAATGACGCTGCCCAAAGAAACCGCCGGTCCGTCCACTTCGGTGGCTAGCAAGGGCCACTGTGTTGTGTACTCTGTCGATGGGAGGCGGTTCGAAGTGCCCACGTCATATCTCGGCATGAGAGTCTTCAGCGACCTCCTCAGGCTGTCTCAGGAGGAATTTGGGTTCTCAGGCGATGGTGGCCGGATAACACTGCCTTGTGACTCCATGGTGTTGGAGTATGTGATGTGCTTACTCAGGAGAGATGCCTCTGAAGAGGTTGAAAGGGCGTTGTTGAGCTCTATGGTCAAGCAGTGCAACCACGGAAACAGTGGCTCTATGGAAACCGTGGGCCTCAGCTGGCAAGCTGCCGTTTCAAGCTTCTGAAGATAGTAACTAACCATTGTACTATTTGTTTAGATCATTTTCCATTTGAATATTCATGATGTAAATAGTTACATGTGGGAGATTCAAAATGGAACAAAGGTGACTGTTGAAAGAGATCTTCGCTGCTTTTTCCCCGGCAAGTTTTATAATCTAGCAAACTGGGCAGCTTTACATTTTTCATGAAGGCACGCGTCTTAATTAAACTCCCTATGTCAATGCTGCGTATTGTTGTGCAAACGCTGTCATGCAGTAGCTGAACCTTAATTGCTGGTCACCACTCACGAGATTCAGCACAAAACGAGCATGTCATTTTGTAATAAGAAACTAAAAGTAAGTGGCACTCGAGTTTTGTTAATAGAAACATGCATCAGCTGACCCAGAATTCAGAATCAAAGCGATTCGGAATTGAGGCAACACCGGCACGTAAACTATTTTTTCCTGGACACATATCGATTTGAGCCAAAAAGAAAAAACCGAAAAGACTACATAATTGGTCATCATCGAGGATAAACGGTTTTGCTTGTTTTATGACACCGACACGACGGCGTTCTTTTGCCATTTTGCTTGTTCTAGATGATACTATTTCCTCTGTTTTAAATTATAAGACGTTTTTGACTTTCAGACTTCGCGTTTGACCGTTGGTCTTATTCAAAAAATTTATGCAAATGTTATTAATTTGATTATAATTTGTTTTATCATTAAGGATATTTTGTAAATGACTTATTTATTTGTATATTTGCATAAAATTTTTAAATAAGACGAGCTGATCAAATATAATTTTTGAAAGTCAAAAATATCTTATAATTTAAAAGGGAGGGAGTAGGAGGCAAGAGCAGCGTCGGATGAAGCCAACGGTTGATGCACGGTTACTGCACGCGACGTAAAACGCCGTCAGTCAGTCCGTCTGCCTCCCTGCGGCTGGCCGCTTCCACGCAACCCGTCGCCGCCGTCTCGCTCTAGGTTTCGTTCCCTGCATCGCGCAAGTTCGCAGCAGCGCAGCGTCAACGAAGCGGCCGCCGCCGGCGACGCGGTGCCGCCAAAGCCAAACCGGGCGCGCCGCACCGAAGGAGTCCGTTGAGGAGGAGGACGACGACGAAGGGATGAGGGCGAAGCGGCGGAAGGAACAGGAGGCGGCGGCCGCCGGTGGGAGCGGCGACGGCAAAGGCAAAGGCCGCATTAGGGAGGAGGCGCTTGTGCGCGCCTCCAAGGTGCTCGAGGAATTCCGCGCCTCCGACGCCGAGGGTTCGCTCCATTCGCTTCCTTTCTCTTCCGGCTGCAATTCGACCTAATATCGTCCATTTGCTTGCTGCTGCTTTTTTCTTTAACTCCGTTATAATAGACAATTCAAATTCTAGTACACCTTTGGATCGTGTGCTACGATCAAACGTGTTCCCCATTTTTTAGAAGATGTCTGATAGCCAGTACCATTGGATCATTGCTGTTTCTATCTTGACAGCAGATCGCCTGATCTTGTTATGCTTGTAACAGAAAGTCCAGTCCGTTAGGTTTGGCTGTGAACTGAAGCTTTACATTTACAGCTGTGGTGTATTTCTTTTATATTATGATTCAGGATTTTTTCCTGTAGAATGTGCATAAGACACAAGTTCCCTGGTCTCTTTCTTTCTCTTATGATGTGAGCTGAGCGATAAGTGTAAAATGTTATCTTGCAGTGTACAAATTTGAATCTGATATGTCCAAAGAAGAGAGAGCTGCAATCCATGACATGTGTAAAAAGATGGGCATGATATCCAAAAGTTATGGGTGAGTGAGAAAAGTTATAACGAATCTATGGCTGTGCTTGGTGTGTCTTTCTATTGTATTGACTTGATGTTATATGTGCACTACTTGCTATGCGCAGTAGTTATTCTGAATTTTTTTTTGTTGACTACAGGTCTGGGAAGCAGAGATATCTTTCTGTTAGAAAACAGAAAAGGGGGCCTGATATTGAAGAAGGCCCGGGCCACTTTCGATTTTCTGAAGAAGCGAGAAATGTTCTGCAGGACCTATTTATTCATTATCCTCCTGATGATGTGGATTTAGATGGTGATGGTGTCAGGAGTTCTAGTAATAAGTCCTCAAACATTAAATGGAAAGATAGTGCATTCTGCATGCCAGCAATGCGCAAATCTGATATAGAAAAGAAGATCGAGATGTTTACTTCTAAATTGAATGGATCCCACCAACTGAGGAAGGTTGTATATTCTGGATAAGAGATTATCTTCCATTTTATTTGCATTTATAAATTATTAATGTCTCCAATTCATAAGTGAGTCATATGAAGTTAACTTGTAAACTGATAGCTCAAGTATCTACTTGTTTATATTATACAGATTATTGAGGGCAGATCCAAACTTCCTATTTCATCCTTCAAGGATGTCATATCTTCAACATTGGATAATCACCAGGTATTGTTTTTTTCCTGAAATTTTGGTTTCAATTTTTATGTCTGGCATGCATAACAAGGGTAAGGTAATTGAGTTGAGTACTATAGATGCATCCTAGCTTCAGCATATGTTGCATTAAAGTGGGTGCTGAATCTGTCTTTTTCTCCTTATAGTGGGTAAAGCCAACAACAAGTTGATCTAGATATCAAATCGTTTAACGCTGGGATCTTGATTAAATATGAAGTCAGAAAAAAAAACGAAGTCAGAAGAATTTTCTTTTTTGGGGAAAACATTCATCGATGTCCTGATGGGTGATGTCTGATGTCAACTTGACCCTCCTTTTTCTCCTTGCCAGGTGGTTCTTATTTCTGGAGAAACAGGTTGCGGTAAAACCACTCAGGTGCCAAGTCTTTAAACACCCTCTATGTACTGTTTTGACCATTAAATTTCTCACTCTTCATTCCAGGAAAACTTTATTGTACTCTTTTCCTACTATCTTAAGCCTGTTAATTGTGCTTGGCTTATTGCATACGAGCTGTTGATTTTATTGTAATTATAATATCAGCAAAACACACTTTCTGTGTTGTGCCAAGTTCTAACTTTCTAAGAATCTTTTGGTAAAAAAATTCTAACAATCTTTTAGTAAAAAAGAAAAACTTTCTAACAATCTTGTCAACAAAGCACTTGAGTTATCTTGTTTTTTTATCAAGAAGCAGCCATTAGGTCCTTATGACCTTATATAATCTACTATCTTGTCAGCAAACAGACTGGTCTATGGGGCACATCAAATCATCTGAACTGGGTTGCTTAGATATGATTTCATGTTGTGTCGATATTTATGCTATCTCATTAACTTGCGATGTTCTAATGTAGGTTCCTCAATACATCTTAGATCATATGTGGGGAAAAGGTGAATCATGTAAAATCATATGCACTCAACCACGTCGAATATCAGCTATTTCAGGTATGATTGGCTCACACTTCATGAAATAGCTTTTCAGTTTGTATTCTTCTCTTTATGCTCTGTTCTATCTGCCATCTAGTTGCTGATCGAATCTCTGCTGAAAGAGGAGAGTCTGTTGGTGACACAGTTGGATATAAGGTATTAACAGGCTTCTACAATTCTCAATGTTGTATTTCTGGACTCAGTAAATTCTGGACCAGTATGGTTGTGCGGAGGCTGAACTTTGATACAGAACTTAAGGGATGAAATATTGTTCCTATGCACTTCCAATTCCCCATGGTCCTCTGTTTTGAATTCGGAAAGTAATTTGGGACTCTCCTTTGGTGTCCACTTTTTCATTCACTTTCCCTTGCTTGAACATATTTGCTTCCAGATCATGTTTGTGGTTATACTTGTGCAATATATATTGTAATATTTTTTTGTCTTATACTTTTGTTTGTTTCCATTTAAGATACGCTTGGAATCAAAAGGAGGGAAGAATTCTTCAATTATGTTATGTACAAATGGCGTTCTTTTGAATCTGTTGGTAGGAAGAGGAACTAACATATCAAACAAACAACGCTCGGAATGGTTGGGTGATGATGCACTTTCTGGAATAACACACATCATTGTGGTAATGCTTTATTCTAAGATTTTCAAATTATGTTGAGTACACATGCAACGAAGCGCTTATTCTACTTTCAGCAGTTTCCTTTCCATCTATATATATCATTCTTGAAAGCATTCTGTCGTTCTATATCTCTACTTGTCACCCAAGAAGTATCTAGATCTTTCATGTGGAAATGGTACCATTGTACCAATATATTTGTATCAAATGTTAATTCATATAATATATATAAATGGAATAAATGTCAAGTTTGTGCATTTGAGACCATTAGGCATCTATTTCACAGATATGAAGTATTTCTTTTGGAATCAAGTGTATGGCATGTGGCATTTACAAATTGCAATCTAGGCATTTGATAGGCGTGACCACTGTCATGGCCCCATGAGTTGTTATCCCCACTGTCAATGCTGTCAATGCTTCCAGAACATCCGATGAAACATAATATTTGTTTTATGCTCTCTTAGCATCGGTTAACATTCTTGAATTATATATATGATCTTTGTCACCCTGTTAAATTTGCTTTTCTTCTTTGTGAGATTGTGGAAATATAATTTATGCTTCACTATTATAAGGGTCAGTATAATTTAGCCATAGTGGCCTTTTATGAAGTATAACAAGTCAACAACAACATATCCTTTTGTCCCAAGCAAGTTGGGGAGGCGTGGCCTTTTATGAAGTACTTATGCATAAACATTCTCTTGTTCCCTGCGGATCTTCATGCTCATTGTGCGAAGAAGGGCTCCAGATCTTTTGCACACAATGGAACGTCAGAACACAACTATTTCCGAAGAAAAGTTGGGGTAGGCTAGAGATTAAACCCAAAACTAGGTACATATAGATTTTATAAGAAGGTAAAATGGTAATAGTATTGTGAAGGAAGATCAATATCTAGGTCATTGCTTGGGCATTTTAACTAATTTCCATCCTTTCTTGGGAATTTGTGCACACTGTAATTTATTTTATAAGTAATCTTATTGATTTGTGTGATTGCTATTTGGTTTGTGTTCTTGTTTGATAAAAGTTATAAGCTCATTCTAGTTTTAAATGTCTCTAGGATGAAATCCACGAAAGGGATAGGTTTTCTGATTTCATGCTGACTATTCTAAGGTATTATCGGACATCTCACTTGGCTTGTTGCTATATAAATGCATGTGCACATAATAACATACTAACAAATTTTATGAACTATGTTCTGCAGAGATTTGTTGCCAGTGTACCCTCATCTTCGTATAGTAAGCATAATCTTTCTTTACACTTCAGTTTCTTGTTTCTAAGTCATCATACTATCACTTCTAATTTAGCGCAAATACAGTGGTTTATTGGCTGCTTAAGGGTTATCTGGTTGCTCATGGTTTAATATTGATACATGACTAAATCTGACTGGAGTTTTTATACTATCTACTTGCTGCTTAAGGGTTTCTGGTTGCTCCTGATTCAATATTGATAGATCACTAAATCTGGTTGCAGTGTTTTTTATACTTATTTACTGGCTCCTTAAGGGTTTCTGGTTGTACCTTGATCAGTATTAATGCATCACTAACTCTGGTTGGAGTGTTTCTATACTATGTTATTCAAGTAATCTGTTAAATTCGAACTCGGTTTATATTCATTAGTAAATTGTAAAGTTGATCAGAGTATATTTCCATACTGATTATTAATGGTTAATGTATTTAACAGGTGCTCATGAGTGCAACACTTGATGCTGAGCGGTTTTCTAAATATTTTTATGGATGCCCAGTAATTCAAGTCCCTGGCTTTACCTACCCTGTAAGTGCACACTCTCAGTTTAAATATCTGAAATCATCTCGAATCTTTCTTGACAAGTTACAATAAATTTCCCCTCAGGTCAAATCTTTTTATTTGGAGGATGTGCTTTCTATTCTGCACTCTGCAGATGATAATCATCTTAATTCTACGTCTTGTGATCTGAAGCAGAAGTCTGCATTAACTGACGATTTGAGAAGTTCAATGGATGAATCAATTAATCTAGCTTTGGTCAACGATGAATTTGATCCTCTCCTTGAACTTATTTCTGCAGAGCAGAACCCAGAAATCTACAACTACCATCATTCAGAAACTGGTGTAACACCTTTAATGGTTTTTGCTGCAAAGGGTCAGCTTGGTGATGTCTGTATGCTTTTATCATTTGGTGTAGATTGTTCCGCGCAGGACTATAGTCGAAAATCTGCACTAGATTGGGCACAACAAGAGAATCAACTAGAGGTTTCTGAAGTAATCAGGAAACATATGGAATGTAGTTCAGCAAAGCCAACAGAAGATAGTGAGCATATGGAATGTAGTTCAGCAAAATCAACAGAAGATAGTGAGCTCCTGAATAAGTACTTGGCAACTATGAATCCCGAGCACATTGACACTGTGCTAATAGAGCGTTTACTTAGAAAAATTTGTGTGGATTCTAATGAAGGAGCTGTCTTGGTATTTCTTCCTGGTTGGGAAGATATAAATCGAACAAGGGAAAGGTTACTTGCTTCTCCTTTTTTCCAGGACTCATCAAAATTTCTTGTGATGTCACTTCATTCAATGATCCCGTCTTCGGAACAGAAAAATGTTTTTAAACGTCCATCAGCAGGGGTTCGTAAAATTATTCTTTCAACCAATATCGCAGAGACTTCTGTGACGATTGATGATGTTGTTTTTGTGATAGATAGTGGGAGAATGAAAGAGAAAAGTTATGATCCATACAATAATGTGTCAACACTTCATTCTTCCTGGATTTCGAAAGCTAGTGCAAAGCAACGTGAAGGGCGTGCTGGTCGTTGTCAGCCAGGGATTTGTTATCATCTTTACTCAAGGTTTAGAGCAGCTTCATTGCTAGACTACCAAATTCCTGAAATAAAGAGAATGCCCATTGAGGAACTTTGTTTGCAGGTACAATGTTGTCTAATTTTATGTTGCCCCAAATCTAGTGCAAATAATATCATGAAATGTCGTCGTCATTGTTGTTGTAATTGTTTCACTAACCTGCAATTAGAATAATGTTTGGTTTACTGGTAGCTATTTGTTGATGCAATCTCCATTGTGCAGGTCAAACTGCTTGATTCAAGTTGCAAAATAACAGACTTTTTGAAGAAAACTTTGGACCCTCCAATTCCAGAAACTATAAGAAATGCTATAACTGTGCTTCAGGTTCTTGGCGCTTTAACAGAGGATGAAGAATTAACAGAATTAGGAGAAAAGATGGGTTCCCTTCCACTTCATCCATCAACAACCAAGATGCTTTTGTTTGCTATAATGATGAACTGCCTGGATCCTGCATTGACATTGGCATGTGCCGCAGATTATAGAGATCCGTTCCTTCTTCCAATAGCACCATATGAGAGAAACAGAGTAGCCGCAGCCAAAGTTGAACTTGCTTCATTGTATGGTGGGTTCAGTGATCAGCTTGCTGTTGTGGCGGCATTTGACTGTTGGAGCCGTGCCAAAGATAGGGGCCAAGAATCTCAATTTTGTACAAAGTATTTTATCTCGTCAGACATCATGAATATGCTATCAAAATTGAGGAAACAACTAAAGAATGAACTGTCTCAAAGAGGGTTTGTTCCGGCAGATACATCTGCCTGCAGCTTGAACTCTAAAGATACAGGTAGTTGCGTTTCTATACAAATTCATGTTCTGAATGATTTTGATTTTTTCCTTTTGCTATGTGAACAGCAGGAAGGTGATTATTTATTCAAATTTGAGTTTTAATTTTAGGACATCAAGCTTCTAAGTTTGGATGGGATTCCACGTGAAAATTAAGTAATTATTTGTAGTGCCAAAATGTTGGGAGTAGCCCCCTATGTAGTTTATCATGTAACTTATACGGCAGGGATTTATGATATATATATTTTTTCTGCCTTTAAGTTATTGAATAAAGGGGCATATTCAGATATTATCTCATGTTTCTTCTGTTCTCAAAGCTGTGTATTCTAACTTAAACTGAGCTAAAAGTAATTTGGCAACGTATCCTATGAGAACCAGGTTCGTGTGAGAACTATGAGAACTCCAATCTGGGTCACATGATCTTGATCGAGGGGGGGGCACATAGGAAGAGGTGGGAGGGGGAATTTGCAAAAATATGATTAAGTGGGCTGTGATTTTGCAAATCGCCCCTCCCACCTGATTTGATGTGCCCCATTGGATCAAGATCATGTGGCCCAGATTGAAGTTCTCATAGTTCTCACACGAACCTGGTTCTCATAGGATACGTTGCCAAGTATTTAGCATCCCACTTTAAACTTTGATGTGTTAGTTTTTTTCCTTATTTCTGTTGTCTTTTCTTGTTTTCATCTAAAGAAGAAAGCATTCCGTAACTTTTAAAATTAAAAAACTATGTTTTAATGCATTCTCAGGTTTTATATTTATTTGAAAATTTCTATTGCACTTAAGTAACTTGCAACTCTGTTAGGTATCATGCGTGCTGTCCTTATGGCTGGTGATTACCCAATGGTAGGGAGATTGCTCCCTCGCAAGGATGCTAAAAAACCAGTTGTGGAAACAGCAAGTGGTGCCAAAGTTCGCCTACATCCACGTTCCTGCAACTTTAACCTACCAGTTAGTAAACATTCTGGGGATCCACTAGTGATATATGATGAGATAACTCGAGGCGACAGTGGAATGCATATTAGAAACTGTTCAGTTGTTGGGTCATGTCCTTTGCTTCTACTTGCCACAGAAATGGTTGTTGCTCCTCCTGATGATAGTGATGGCGAGGAGGAAGATTACAGTGAGGATGAAGCTAAGAAAAACTCTTCAGTACAGCATAAAGAAGAGGTTATGTCTTCTCCTGATAGCACTGTTACAGTTGTTGTTGATCGGTGGCTCCGATTTGAAGCTATGGCTCTAGATGTCGCTCAAATGTACTGCTTAAGAGAACGTCTAGCATCTGCTATTCTTTTCAAAGTAAGATCCTCATATTGTGCCTTGGATTATCCTTTTCTTTTGTTGATTTCTGTTTTGTGTTCTATATTTTTTATGTTATCAAATATGACAAGAAATAATATTTCTGCCTTGGATCAATAAAGAGCAGGACAGATAGCTCTGTTTATAGCTTTGATAGATTCTTATACTTAGTGCCCCCTCGGGTCCTGGTGCAGTCTGTAAATAACCCTGTTGTAAATAGACTTTTGTTTTATTTTCTTGTAATGAAAAAATGAGTAATAGTAGGGGCTTCCCCTACTGTGCTTGCCTAAAAAATGACAAGAAAGATGCACTGATAAGAAGGGCAGCCCTGGTGCAGCAGTAGAGCCTACCGCCTGTGACCAGAAGGTCCAGGGTTCGAGCCCCAGCCTCTGCACATTGCATAGTGTGCGGGTAAGGCTGTTTACTGACACCCTTTCCCAGACCCCGCACTACGGCACTGGGTACGCCCTTTTAAAGATGCAAAGTGTTCGATACACTCATATTTTTATGGTCCATGCTTAAAGCCTGTGGATCATTTGTCTCTTTATGCACCTTTCGTGATCTTGTTAAACTATTTATAACTTTTCATGTTTACTGATATTGTGTTTTCTACAGGTGAAAAATCCACAAGATGTCCTTCCGCCTGCTCTAGGAGCATCCACTTATGCGATCGCTTGGATTCTTTCACATGATGGCTTGCCTGGTGTGGTTTCATCCAGTATGTTTTCATCAAACCAAGGTTTGAACCAGAATTTAGAGGAAGCAAGCAGAAGGGGAGTGGGTTATATCCCACCTAGTGGTTTCCTCATGTCTTTGTTTGCAGATAAGCCACACAATGCAACTCCTTTTCACAAGTCATCTAATCACCCAGGGTCCAGGCATACTCAACAATCACAGCATCCTTTTCGCAAACCTAGAAGACAGTCTTTCAAAAGACAACGTGATGTATTACCATAGGAAGGTATGAATTTCATGATGGGTCCATGAGCTTGTGTTGTGCGTTCATTTGGGTCCATAAACTTGGATCCCTTGTGTTTATACCCAACAACTTGTTCCACCATTTCAAATGATGTATGCAAGCAGCAAGCCGTCTTGTTGGCACTAGGGCCTATATGATGTTTGTCATGAATTCATTACATTTTTACATATAGGACCCTAGATCAATTTTTGAGCCCCAGCCTCTGCACATTGCACACTGTGCTGGTAAGGTTGTTTGCTGACACCCTTCTCCAGACCTACGGCACTGGGTACGGCTTTTATAGGAGTGTTAGTTACGACTTATGACCATTTGGTGCTGCCATTTTCAGGTGAGGATTTCCCCGCCTAAAAAAAATGTAGGCACTTAGATTTCCCTGTTGGATTGACCTCTGCCTACATGCTCTGTTCCAAACTCATACTACTACTCTGTTCCAAAGTTATTGTGGTATGTTGACTTTTTTCATTAAGCTTGATATTTCATCTTATTTGAAAAAATTAAAAATATAATATATTTTGTTCAAAAATATTTCATCACTAAAGAGACTTTAAATGTAACTTATAATTTTGTATTTTTGAACAAATATTTTAAATAAGATGAACGATCAAAATGTAACAAAAAAAATAGAGGCTGAATTATCCTTTTGAATATAGACAAAATAGAGGTGACTTCATGCTGCAAAATGCAGTAACAAGGTACAAAGTACCCCATTGAAAATGACATTCTGGGCATGTATCGCTTTACAGAATTTTGACAAAAACTAAAATTCTTGACGCGGGGACGCGCCATGACTTAGGCCCCGTTCGTTTCCACCCTCTAAAATTTATATCTTGTCATATCAAAGAGAATCTTACTATTTAGTAGTATTTTTATTAATTTAATAACAAAACCTATGTCGCGACCCCCCTCTAATTTGCGAGACGAATCTAATGATCCTAATTAATCTATGTTTAGATACGGTGATGCTACGAGTAAACATCTTCTAATAACACCATAATTACCCTCGTTGGATTCGTCTCGTGAATTAGATAGGGGAGTCTGCAATTAGTTTCGAGATTAGACTTTATTTAGTACTCCAAAATGATAAAATTCTCTTTGATTTGACCCCTCTAAAAATTATATAGCTGGAAACGAACGGGGCCACTCGATTACCAGGAAGCCGCACTATATATTGTGCACATGGACTTTGTTCGCTTCCCATTGTGTCACACACCGGACGGACGCGACGCGCCGTGGTCGTGCTCCTCGGGCGGATCGATCGATCGACAACACCGGGGCGGGTTAAACATTTACCGGGGATCACGTGTAATATAGTACATTATTGTTGACGCCGGTTTTTGACCAAGGGACCCATTGTCGGTGACTATAGGTAAAAAGGGGCCGGTGGGCGAGAAGGCCGACGGCCGCTTAGGCGAGTAAAAGGGCGTTTCTCCGGGAATCGTGCGCGGACGCCAACGAGAAGAGCACAACATTGATGGGCCTGGCCCACGTTATAAAATTAGAAATAATAGTTAGTTTTGGAAAAAAGGATTCTAGTCGGTTAGGAAATCGGCTCGAGGAGGGTCCGAATAGGATTCTTTTTGCCGAGTATAAATACATACTCGGATGTAACATGTAAACGCGATTCACATCCAATACAACTTTCGGCGCATCGCCAAACCCTAATTTTCTGTCAAGTCTTTCACTGTTTTGCGCGGGGATCTTCGGGGCTCCGGTCGACAACACGTTGGCTTGACAAGGTAATTATGTTGTCTAATTCTCGGCGCATTGTTCGTAATTAGATGGCTTAATTGCTAGTTATCCGGCGACCGGATCTGTTTCGATCGGCGTAGTGAGTATCGGCGGGATGAGTCAAGTTGACCTGGTCGGGCTCGTGGTGGAGGTAGTTTGACTTGTCCTGCCTCCCCGTTCCAGCCTTTGCTCACGGTGCCGATTGGCTCGGATCCGGTCGTTCGAGTCACGATAGCCGCTATGAGAATTCTTTTACATCTTGGCCGATTCGATCGTGCGGATTCGGTTGACGTGTCCTGTGTTTGCCTTTGCGATAGTTGACTTGTCCTAGGCGCATGCAGCCGATTGGCTAGGGTGTAGACTTACTTTCATAGTTAAGACGTTTATGATTGTGCTTGTCCTGAATCGAGTTGGGCGTGCGCGGCCGTTAGACTCGGTCCGACCGCGTGCCATCGGTTGACTTGTCTGTTGGAGCGACTGGTCGATTTGGGACTTGTGTGGTCGTATGTCTTACTTGTTCTTTCGGAGTGTTTAGCCGATTGCTTATCACGTTCATTAAGCTGTTTTTATGATCAATTAATTAAATGCTATTAAAGCTGCTTTTGGACCCGAGTTATTAGTACGATTTCATTGATCATCATTATACATTTAGATAGATCTAAATAATTCACTACTATAATCAATGGCAAAATCGGCCGGATGCTTGATCGGCCGATTCAACGATCTAGTTAATGATTAAACCATCTTCTTGCTATCAAATTAATCACATCCCATTAATAATCACCTTGTTTACATTTTATTCGATAATGCGTCCCCATGATCTTAATGATGTGACCGTTTACCGACGGAATCGGCTGCTAGCCACCGATCACATGTTATAGCGCCGACCGATTTCGTATCGTTTGTATCGCGATTCGTTTGCACTGGCATTTAATACATAAATGGATGGGCCGTGCTTGCTCCCGATTGATGGCCGATTTTGTCTATCTTACGCGAGAATCGGCCACGGCTGCACATCGGTCTATACTGGGCCGATGACCTGGAATTTTACACTCTTTTATTGTCTTTGTTGGTTTGCGGGAAAACCATCGGCACGCACCGAGCGCACACGAACATCGGCGAGCCGAGCCGGTCCGTTGGGAGCACGGGGCCCTGCGTCGGCCGGGGTTTCGGTGGACTCTCCGGACGACGGTGTGTCGGCGACTTTTGACGTCAACACACTTTTTGGCACGCCCGGTGGGACGGAAGCAACCAAGATCAAGATGTCGTACATGCGGGCGATCGGGAGGACGGGACACCAATGGTCGATGCTGAGAATCGGCCGATTTTTGTTCCGGTTCCTCTTAGGACGGATGGCAAAGGGCATGGAGAAGTTTACGATGACAACGAGGTTTCGGCACTGGGAAAGATGACGACAGAACAAAAGCTGCAGTACCAAGAATACCTGGCCGAAGCAATGAAAAAGTACTTTCAAGCCACTGAAAGTGACACGTGGCGAGTGGCCACAAAAGGAGACATCCCTCGGATTACGCATCCGGAAGAACTAGACCAAATCGAAGCCCGAGAGCTGCGGATGCCAACCAACTCGGTGATATGGTCAACTCGTCCGTTCATCGAGCCCTAATCAATCAATCGGGCGTGTTGACCAACACCATCGGAAATTTGATCAAGGACACGATTGATGGCGGCTCATTTCTCGAAGGATATTACGGACTGCATACACTCGGCCTGTTGGCACTCTCGTGCGACCGATTCGGGGAATCGGCATCCGAGAATACTACACCGCCAACGGGGTTTCAGCCCATGTATGGCATGCCACCTAACCTATGGCCTGGCAAGGACAATGCAAATGCAAGTACCGAGTGCAACCCAGCCAAGCAAAGAGGATAACGGTGATCCCAAGAAGTCGGTAACGGAAGAGGGCAACGAGGCAAGATGTACAACGGCCGGCTTACGAGTTGGGGGCACCAACCAATGTGGCGAGCGGTCCCGCGGATGGCACAACAGCCCAATTTCTTCTACGTACCAAATACCGGCCCGAGTAGAATTGAGAACTCACCCACTATAGTACGGCCGATATCCGGTATTCCACGACCGACCGTATCGGGTCGGGGGATATGGATTCATGATCGGACGGCCGATCCAATCGGCCATTAGTTATGGAATCGCTCACGAGACATTCCGGCTACTAGCACTGGGATTCCGGGAACGGTCGGTTGATACACCCAAGCTGGGGACAGCCCAACATAGCTTATATGACGGGGACCGGATCGGCGACTGCTGAAACCGGTGATATGAATAGCCTCATGGCTAAAATCGCCGATATGATGAAAGATCGGTTCATTTTGAAGCCTAAGGAGAAAAGTGCATTGTATCGGCGACCTTACCACTGATTGGATGGATTCCGTGGCTTTACCCAATAAGTATAAAATTCCTGAGTTTTCCAAGTTTTACGGGCAAGATAACACATCAACTATGGAGCACATCGGCCGGTATGACGCACGGCTTGGTGAGGCGTCTACCCGGGAGGCTTTGCGGGTTAGGCTATTCCCACTTGTCGTTATCGGGATCGGCTTTTTCATGGTTTGCTTCGCTATCACCTGGTTCTATTCGGAGTTGGGCCGATCCGGAGAAAAGGTTTCACTCATACTTCTTCACGGGCATTACGGAGCTTAGTTTGTCCGATTTAATGGCGATGAAACAGAAATCGGGAGAATCGGTGACCGATTATATACGGAGGTTCGGGACTACGAGGGACGATGCTACAATCCGAACCTGACGAGCAACGGTTGGCCGAGATCGCTTATGCGGGGCTATTCTCCAACATCAAAGAAAAGTTTACCCCACATGAGTTTGATGGGTGGCGCAGTGACACGTAGGGCGGTGGGCCGGGAAGAAAATCTCCGACTCACCGAGGAATCGGCGGTATCGGGTAGCTTATGCTGATTTTGACAATGAAGATGATGAAGAGGGAATTAATGCGGTTGAGTGGACTAATAATAAACGGCCGATATTTTCTCCGCATGTCAATCCTAAGGAGAGAAAATATGATTTTGATTTATCTAAGGCCGACGAGATATTTGATCAGCTGCTTGCGTGAAAAGAAAATTCAACTTTCACCTCATCACAAAATTCCTACGCCGGAGGAATTGAAGAAAATGGCTAAGTGGTGCAAGTGGCATGGAAATTCACATCATAACACTGTTGATTGTTATGCTATGAGAGATGAGATCCGAGAAGGCGGTTGACGGTGGGATATTGTGAGCAGCCGATGTGAAGAAGAAGATGAAAGTTGATGGGCACCCTTTCCCTGCTAATACAATGTACATCAATACCATCGGTGGTGGATCAGCCGGTTTCATACGCCGATATGAGAGGAAGAGGGAGAGGGAAGAAGGAGATCAAGTGGCACGTGAACGGGGATCTATCGGTCAAAGTCGGCGAGTGCGAGCAAGGCGTGATCCGCCGAGAAGATTTTGACCCACACCGGGATTGTCCTTTCTTTCGATCTGCTTGGGACCGAAACATGAAACTTCCATCTATCAAGAAGCATCCCGAGTGCACCGGCGGGAAGAGTATCGTGACGTCGGGTCGTCAAGTTACCGAGGGACGGCCGATTGGTCGCAACTATGAATCTCGACGATCGGCCCCCGGAAGAGCAATCGACTACGATCATGGATATGATGAACGAAGATACGTAGTGCCAAAGAGAACCTCTGTTCACGATCGGTCGGGGCCAATCAATGATGAAGAAGAGTTCGATTACCAATACCATGAAGATTCGAGAAGTGATCAAACGGAGAACGAAGGTCGGTGGTGCCCGGTGGTTTGCTCGACAAAACCCAAAAGAGGAGGCTTCAAAGAATGCGTTGTCGGGAAATCAAGGGTAGACGCCATTACGAGAGATGACCAAGATGATGAGCCCAAGCCCAAGAAACAATGGAGGCCGAAAGTGCGGTCTCGGGTGGTACGAGGTGAAGCCGCGGTGAATATGGTGTCACTAATGCCCGGGATTGTCGGATCGGCCGATGAAAATTCGGCGAACAAGAACCGATTGGGGAGATTTCGGAGACTACGTGGACGCCGGAATCGGCGGTATTTGATAAGCCGGTCAACTCGATCATTTGCACCTCAAGGCATTATACATTAGCGGCTATGTCAATGGGTCGCCGATGAGGAAAATGTTGGTCGACGGAGGAGCGGCGGTCAACGTCATGCCGATTACTACATACCGCAAGCTCGGGAAGACGCCGGAAGAAATGATGAGGGCTAATTTGACGCTCAAGGATTACGGCGGGAGAAGCCAAGATGTGCGTGGGGCCACAATAATGGAGATCACTGTGGGCGACAAAACCATACCCACCACTTTTTTCATCATTGACGGGAAAGGTGCATACACAACTTTGTTAGGAAGAGGCTGGATTCATGCCAATTGTTGCATCCCCTCAACCATGCACCGGTGTTTGATTCAATGGGTTGGCAACAAGGTCGAAATCGTGCGGGCCGATAAGTACGTAACCATTGCAACCACCGATTTCGAGTTTGTTTGGTCTAGAGAGCTTGCCTTGTTTATCGGGCACGTATTGGGATGCGGAGGCCATAAACATCACGGATGATGGAGTTATTGTGACCGGGGAGTCGGGTACCCCAGGCTGCTCGATGGGCCCCACGGGAGAATTGACGGACAATCGGACGATCGATATACACTGCGAAGACATGGTGAGTCGGCCGATTGATGAATCGGAAGACGGGAAATTAGGCCACGGTTTTGTGTCGGCCGATGAGTTAGAAGAAGTCGATATAGGGGATGGAGACAAGCCTCGGCCGACATATATTAGCAAGAAATTGTGTAAAGAAGTAATAGATGAATTAGTGGCCTTGTTGAAAGAATATAAAGATTGTTTTGCTTGGGATTATAGCGAGATGCCTGGACTCGGCCGGTCGATCGTTGAACATCGGTTGCCCACCAAGCCGGATATCGGCCATATAGGCGGGGGCTCGGAAAATTGACCCTAGGTATTATGAAGCCGTCAAAGAAGAGATTATCGGATTATATGAAGCCGGCTTCATTAGGCCATGCCGATATGCGGAGTGGGTTTCCGATATTGTGCAGGTGGAAAAGAAGAATGGAAAGATGCGAGTTTGCATTGACTTGAGAAATTTGAATAAAGCAACTCCGAAAGATGAGTATCCAATGCCAAACGCCGATTTGTTGGTTGATGCAGCCGCCGGCAACAAAATTTTGAGCTTTATGGATGGAAATGCTTGGGTATAATCAGATTTTTATGGCGAGGAAGATATATCGAAAACGGCATTCGGATGCCCGGAGCATTGGGACTATATGAGTGGGTTGTCATGACCTTCGGACTAAAAAATGCTGGTGCTACATATCGAGAGGGCCATGAATTTTATATATCACGATTTGATCGGCCGATTGGTGGAAATTTATATTGATGATGTCATGGTGAAATCAAGATCGGTTGGAAGTCATGTGGCTGATCTTAGGGAAGTGTTGAAGAGGACAAGACAATTCGGATTGAAGATGAACCCGCTTAAGTGTGCGTTTGGTGTCTCAAGTTGGACAATTTACGGGGTTTATTGTGCATGAAAAGGGAATTGAAGTTGGCCCTAAGAGTATTGATTCTATCGAGAAAGTTGGAACCGCCGACGAACAAGACGAAGCTCCGAGTCCACGATCGGCAAGATTAATTTTATTAGACGATTTATCTCAAACTTGTACGGCCGACTTGATGTGTTTACGCCATTATTGAAGCTCAAGGCCGAGTCAAGAGTTTCGGTGGGAGCCGATCCATCAAAAGGCTTTAGAAGATATCAAGAAATATTTGGTGTCGCCACCGGTGATGGTTCCGCCAAAGTCGGGCACACCCTTTAAGTTATATTTATCGGTGATGATAGGTGCATCGGCTCGGCATTGACTCAAGAGCGGGGGGAAAAGAGCGGGTCATATTTTATCTCGGCCATAAGGCGATTGATGCGAAACACGGTATCCGGAAGTGGAAAGGTTATGTCTCTATCTGTATTTTTCGTGCACAAAATTAAGGCATTATTTGTTGGCCGAAGAGTGTCTTGTCGTTTGCCAGGCCGATGTCGTAAAGTATATGCTATCGGCTCCGGTCCCCAAAGGCCGGTTGGGCAAATGGATGTTGGCAATTGCGGAGTTTGATTTGGGCTATGAATCGGCCAAAGCGGTGAAAGCACAAGTATTGGCTGATTTAGTGGTGCAACACGGTGAACACTCGGCGGATATGTTGAACCGGTGCCATGGACGGTGTTCTTTGATGGTTCGATTTGCAAAGAAGGAAGTGGAATCGGCTTGGTTGTTGTGTCGCCTCGGGGGCGATGCGTGGATACTCTATTACGGTGGAGGCGTACACCAACAACCAAGTCGAATACGAAGCGATATTAAAAGGATTGGAATTACTCATCGATGCAGGGGCTGATTTTGTGGAAATTTTCGGCGATTCTTTATTGATTGTAAGTCAGCTTGCCAATGAGTATGAGTGTAAAGATGAAATATTGTTGCAGTATTATGAAAAGTGCCGAGAAGTTGATGAAAAGGTTCAAGTGTGTTAAAGTCAGCCATATACCAAGAGAGCAGAATTTTGAAGCAAATAACTTGGCTCGACTAGCATCCGGATATCGGCTCGCGAAAACGACAGAGATAGGCGATATTGAAGAAGCCGATTGGCGTACGGAAATTCGAAAATTTTTGAGCAATCCATCCCAACCTACGAGATAAGAAGATAAGATATAAAGCTTTGAAGTATGTTCGTTGGATGATCGACTATTTTTCAAGACAATTGATGGGGTGCTTCTCAAGTGTATTGATGACACGAAGCCAAAGTGGTAATGAGCGAAGTACATGATGGGATTTGCGGAACGCATCAATCGGCCCATAAGATGAAGTGGCTGCTAAAGCGAGCTGGTTATTGCTTGGCGACAATGTTGGCCGATTGTTTCAAATATTACAAAAGTTGCCAAGGCGCAGAAATTCGGGCCTATACGAGAGGCGCCGCGTCGGCTATGAATCCGATAATCAAACCTTGGCCGTTCGGAGGTTGGGCCATGGATATGATCGGCCAAATAAATCCGAGCATCGAGCAAAGGGCATCGGTACATATTGGTGGCTACAGATTACTTCACAAAATGGGTTGAAGCGGCGCCCTATCGTAAAGTTTCGACGGCCGACGTGATAACATTTGTTAAAGAGCATATTATTTATAGGTTTGGGATTCGAGAGACAATCACAACGAGATCAAGGATCGGTATTCACGTCGGACGAATTTCAATCTTTTGCTTGATGAGATGGGAATTAAGTTGATTAATTCATCGCCGTATTATGCCCAAGCCAATGGACAAGGTGAAGCGGCGAATAAGAGTACGATCAAGTTAATCAAGCGGAAAATACAAGAGTATCCTCGTAAGTGGCACATGAAATTGATGGATGCTTTGTGGGCTTATCGTATGTCACGGCATGGAGCTATGCAAGTTGCGCCAGTATCAACTAGTATATGGGCACGAAGCCGTCTTGCCATGGGAGACGACTATCGGCTCTAGAAGGATTGAGTTGCAACAAAAGCTTTCGGCCGATCAGTACTACGGATTGATGATGGATGAATTAGAAGATGTAGTACAAAATCGGTTGGATGCATTGGAGAAAATAGAGCGAGAATAAAGCAAGGGTCGCCCGCCATTATGATAAGAAGGTTGTACATAAACGAGTTTAAAGAGGACGATTTGGTGCGGAAGCTTAGGATGCCGATCGGTGTGAAGGACAATCGGTTTGGTAAATGGTCGCCTAATTGGGAAGGACCTTATTTGATTAGCCGATCGGCACCGGGTAATGCATATATTTTGAAAGAATTAGAAGGGGAAGAATTCGGCCGAGCACTTAATGGAAAGTATTTGAAGCGAGTATCATCCTAGTATTTGGATTAACTCATAGTGTTCGGCCTAAAAGAGACTACGGCCGATGTCGATGCACATCGCCTTGAGACGGCCGATATTGAGAGTATCGCCCTTAGCCCAAAAAAATATATGAAAGTAAGACGAGAGGAAGTCACCGATAAATTAGCCGATGTTTGAACATCGCCTTCGGATGGCCGATATGATTGTATATCGCCCTTAGTGCAAAAAATGTTTACAACCAAAACTTTGTTCGGTCCTATTACACCTAAACATAGTTAACGGCCTCGGCGCGGGACGGGAAGTCTTGGACGGCGAGATAGTGCGCGAGCCGGCGTGGAGTCGAGCTTGGCCATGACCAATAGGTCATCCTCGATGGGGCCAACATCGGCTTGCGCCGCGGCGACCATCTTCTCGGCCGTTTGAATGGCTTCGTCCGTCGTCTTCTGGCTGAGCCGCCACATCGGCCGACAAGCCGAGCAATAGAAGCTTCCAAGGCCGCCGCCGCCGCCTCCTTGAGAGCCGGCGATGCTCTCAAATCGGCAATCTCCTGGTTGATTGCTTGCGGTTCATCTTGCCGATTTGAGAGTTGCTCTTGCATCTCCTGGGTCTTACGGACCTCTTCCTCGGAGCGCTTGATGGAGTTATCGGCGAGTAACGCCGCTTGCTGCTGCTCCGCATGGCGAGCCAAACGCCGGCTGGGCACGAGTGAAGTCCGGTTGCCGGTACTCCATGTATGCCACACGGTGCGAGCATCGCGCACATCCTCCGGGAGTTCGGTCCGGACCTCCAAGTATCGGGCCCTTATGGGTTGTGCGTCGGCCACCAAACGAGTCAACGAGAAGAGGCCTCAAGCACTGCGCGCGATTTCGGCCATGGTGGTAAGACTAGAAGCGAGATACCAAAATCGGCGCGGGACGAGGAAGGCGAGCGCACGGAATACCAAGAAGAATAAGATGAAGTTAATAATCAGAAGCAATCAAGAAAATAAAAGGGAGATAGTAAAAACAAACACTGCGAAGCATCGATGCGGAGCGGGCCGGACGTCTATCGGGTGGGCCATTGAACCTACGAGGTTCGTGTGTTTCAATCGGTTCTCGGCCGGCCGATTCCCCTTCACCGGCGGCATCCTCGGAGGCGGCATCGGGCACATGGCCGGCTTGTTCAACTTCGGCGGGCTCATCGGCGGGCTCATCGGCGGCGGTGCCTTTGGGAGAAGCCGCGGGTGACACACGGCCGGCTTGTTCGGTTTCGGCGGCGACCTCGGAAGACGCGAGCCGATCCAAGCGAGTTGAGCTCTCCGCAAGATTTGGATCGGCCTGGCTTGGTACAACCGCCGGTTCCGGAGCTACGGGGCTCGGCCTTTCGGGTGTCAACGTCCTGGCCGGGGGAGTTGATAGACGGATCGGCCTATCGAGGCGTTGGTGTACGGGCCGAGGAGGAAGAACCGCCGATTCTGCACGGAACTCGGTTAGACTATGTAAAGTAAAGGGAAATCGGCGATCATGCAATAATAACTTTGACGCGGCGGAGATGGGTCGGCTGAAGTAGTCCGGGTCGGACGGCGCGCGAGCTGCTTTAACGGCGCGCGGTGGCGCTTTGGGGCTTGAGTCGGCTTTGCGGCCGGCACATTAGCCTTCCTCTTTACGATGACGGCCGTTTTGGTCTTGGCCTTGCGGGCAGCTGGTGCCCTCGACTCATCGCCGCAAAAGCTTGGGCGGGAGTGCGATCGGTGAAGCCGATATTTGGAACAATTGGGCTCGGCATCAAGTATGCAATTGGCCGGCCAGCGATACTGCGGGTCGGCGGTTCCTCCGTGTCCGGCGAAAAGGAATATACAAGAGTGAGCATTTGGAGCGGCCGATTTCGTCAACAAAATCGGCCTTATAAAATAAATCGGCTACACGTACCTCGGCGAAAGCTTCAGTCGGGACTAAGCGGAGAAGAAGGAGGCGGTGTTCCGACTACGGAGGTGCCGGTTCCATTCGCCCCACCAACGGTCAAAAGGCGGGTACTCAGAGGCACGGGAAAATCCGGTTAAGTCACCGGTGATGACATCGGCGGTGCGGCCGACGAGCCAATTCCACTGGATGGCGTTGTCGACGACGGATCGCGCCTTTATTTGCCCCACATAGAAGAGGCGGGGGCAAGCGGCGGAAACCGAGTTGGCGGGCCGCCACCGACGGGTGGTAGAACTCATAGGAGCAGAAAGCCTTGCTCCGGCAATGAGTCCCGTCGGCGACGAGACGAGGGCGGAGGCGGGTGGTAAAGATCTTGACCGCTTCCGCGTCGGCCGTCGGGAAGGTAGGGTCGATCGGGAAAGGAGTGTCATACCCCTTCTCGAAGAAATCAATATACGGGTACCAATCCGTACTTTCGTTGTTGAGGCCCTTGTAGAGGGCGGCGAACCAATATGCCGGGGTGTCATCCGACATGGCCGCCCACGGTGCCATGGACAACGCTTCCCAGAAAGAGATACATCGGGTGAATCGAGGCGTGGCCGATTCGGCATGATTGCCGGGGAAGGTGAGGACAACGAGGTCCGGATCGATGGCCTTGGTGGTATGAAGGGACAACCACATCCGGATGAACCACCAAGGGCCTCCCGGGTTCTTGGCGATCGGCGGAGCGCAACTCCACCGAGACCTGGTGAAGGAGGAGGTAGGCCGATCCCGAGAAGATACTTGCCCATAGGAAGGGCATAGGCGTCGGCCGATACATCGGCCATCGGCGGGAAGTTGTTTGTGGGGCTTACGGCGGCCCCACGAGAAGAAAAAGTGGTCAAGCCACATGTTGAGGAAAGCAACGTGCTCGCGGCGATCGGCCAGAGCCGTGCCCTTTGTTGTAGGTCCGGATATAGACCTTCCAACCCCTGGTGTCCTTGGGATTGATTCGGTGGGTGGACTTGATGCGGATGGCGTGCGGGGTGGCCTCCGCCGTGATATTCAAATCGGCCAACATGGCCGGTGTCCGGGAGGGTCATGGTAGCCGGGCCGTGCCCGAACATGAAGCGATTCGGGGCATCGACCGAGAGATAAGAAGCGGCCGCTAGCAATGGTTCGTTCTTGTGGTGATCGGCTAAAGAGAGTTTGATGGCATGGGCGATGCCGATATTGGCCCAACCTTGGCGATGGGCGGCCGATGCCGGTTATACCAATCCCGCCACCCTACGACGGGAGTCGGCCATGACCTAAAGCTCTTTGGACCACTCGGCCGATAATGGAGATTGTTGCCGAAACGGGACCCGGTTCGTTTCGGCACGAGATGAGATCCGTGGGGTCCGGATCGCCCATGGGGCCCAAGAAGAAATGGGTCGGGATGTTAGAAGGGATGACGATTTGGTTCGGATCTCCTAAAAACAAGGAATAGGGCTAAAATGAGAAACAAGACGGAAAGAAGATAGATTGTGAAAATGAACAAGAACAAGAACACAAAGAAAATTGCAAAAGTAGAGAAGAGGGATGCCGAATGTACATTACCTCCGGAACGGCGTTGGTGGTGGCGACGACTCGGTCGGCGGCGGCGGCACGCAGCAGCGGCAACGGTGGGATTCATGGTCACCGGGAGAGAAAACGACGGCGGCGCGGTGGGAAGTTGAAAAAAGCTCGAAAAGGGCAAAGGTCGCTAGAGCGAGGGGAAGATGAAAGCCAAAGGAGATGAAACGGATGGGAAATGACCAGGGGTCACCACGGCTTTTATGAAGAGGTGACGGGCGATAAAACCGGCGCGATAAAAGAGGATAAATCGATCCGACGCATGCGTTGCATACCTCAGGCCGGGGGACATGTGTTGACGCCGGTTTTTGACCAAGGGACCCATTGTCGGTGACTATAGGTAAAAAGGGGCCGGTGGGCGAGAAGGCCGACGGCCGCTTAGGCGAGTAAAAGGGCGTTTCTCCGGGAATCGTGCGCGGACGCCAACGAGAAGAGCACAACATTGATGGGCCTGGCCCACGTTATAAAATTAGAAATAATAGTTAGTTTTGGAAAAAAGGATTCTAGTCGGTTAGGAAATCGGCACGAGGAGGGTCCGAATAGGATTCTTTTTGCCGAGTATAAATACATACTCGGATGTAACATGTAAACGCGATTCACATCCAATACAACTTTCGGCGCATCGCCAAACCCTAATTTTCTGTCAAGTCTTTACTTGTTTTTGCGCGGGGATCTTCGGGGCTCCGGTCGACAACACGTTGGCTTGACAAGGTAATTATGTTGTCTAATTCTCGGCGCATTGTTCGTAATTAGATGGCTTAATTGCTAGTTATCCGGCGACCGGATCTGTTTTCGATCGGCGTAGTGAGTATCGGCGGGATGAGTCAAGTTGACCTGGTCGGGCTCGTGGTGGAGGTAGTTTGACTTGTCCTGCCTCCCGTTCCGACCTTTGCTCACGGTGCCGATTGGCTCGGATCCGGTCGTTCGAGTCACGATAGCCGCTATGAGAATTCTTTTACATCTTGGCCGATTCGATCGTGCGGATTCGGTTGACGTGTCCTGTGTTTGCCTTTGCGATAGTTGACTTGTCCTAGGCGCATGCAGTCGATTGGCTAGGGTGTAGACTTACTTTCATAGTTAAGACGTTTATGATTGTGCTTGTCCTGAATCGAGTTGGGCGTGCGCGGCCGTTAGACCTGGTCCAGCCGCGTGCCATCGGTTGACTTGTCTGTTGGAGCGACTGGTCGATTTGGGACCTGTGTGGTCGTATGTCTTACTTGTTCTTTCGGAGTGTTTAGCCGATTGCTTATCACGTTCATTAAGCTGTTTTTATGATCAATTAATTAAATCTGTTAAAGCTGCTTTTGGACCCGAGTTATTAGTACGATTTCATTGATCATCATTATACATTTAGATAGATCTAAATAATTCACTACTATAATCAATGGCAAAATCGGCCGGATGCTTGATCGGCCGATTCACTGATCTAGTTAATGATTAAACCATCTTCTTGCTATCAAATTAATCACATCCCATTAATAATCACCTTGTTTACATTTTATTCGATAATGCGTCCCCGCGATCTTAATGATGTGACCGTTTACCGACGGAATCGGCTGCTAGCCACCGATCACATGTTATAGCGCCGGCCGATTTCAGTATCGTTTGTATCGCAGATTCGTTTGCCTGGCATTTAATACATAAATGGATGGGCCGTGCTTGCTCTCGATTGATGGCCGATTTTGTCTATCTTACGCGAGAATCGGCCACGGTCACATATCGGTCTATCCGGGCCGATGACCTGGAATTTTACACTCTTTTATTGTCTTTGTTGGTTTGCGGGAAAACCATCCAGCACGCACCAGCGCACACGAACATCGGCGAGCCGAGCCGGTCCGTTGGGAGCACGGGGCCCTGCGTCGGCCGGGGTTTCGATGGACTCTCCGGACGACGGTGTGTCGGCGACTTTTGACGTCAACAATTATCTCATTCAATCTTCCATCGTGGCTCGCATCACGGCATCAGAAAGGGATCAGCTGGTCCTGAGTGTTGGTGCTTGCTCCGCAAAGTCGAACTGGAACAGCAACTAATCCGTTCGTTTCGTTCTCTCCTCGTGCCGCGAAAAATGCCGGCCATCGATGGATCGCTGTCGATCTCCTCCCCCACACAACGCCGTACGGCAGCTTTCACGTCGCTGCCTCATCAAACGCCTGCCTCGTGTAGCATTACCTTGTCCGACGTGTCAGCCGAGCACACGTGGCCCAGCACTATTCTGGTACAAAGAGCAGGGGGCTCAGGAATCGTGAGGATATACTTGCAGGGCATGGGCAGTCGTCGTGTGACGCAGCTCAGCTGCAGAGTCAAAGAACACTGGGAGCCACACGGCCACGCGTCGCACGGGATCCACGCAGCAGTGGGAGTGGATAAGCACGGGCCTACCAATCCATCTATCCATTGCATCGTCCGCCTGGGTCCAGCTATTATCATCATGGTCCTCTTAGTTAATCGCCATCGCTGCACCTGATCCATCCGTTTACTGCAGCGCATTTCTTTTGGTTGGGGCGCAAAGCACGAGGGTCTCAGCTCTTAAACAGGATTTTGGTTGGATAGGGGTCTTCTTTTTCTTATGGACGATTACAAAACTACCCTTGCTTCCTTTTTTTGTGTGGGCACTGCACTCCTTCCTGTAGTACTACTTCACTTGTTTCTGAAGTTTTCATCATGCTCCTCTGCTGAAATCATCTTTTACGATTTTGTATGTGAAAAATATCTTTTCTGAGGCTATATTCACCAGACAATTAAAATGTTCGTTTCAGTATACAACAGTGTTTGATAGCATTTGTCCAATGTTGCCGGTCTTACTCATTTGTCCATTGCGTCTATTCCATGAGAAATCACTTTTTCTTGTCCTCTACCTCTAACAAGCAATTGAATGAATACGATTCTCTTTAGTAATATCTTCGCTGTAGTGTTTCTTAGGACCAATCTAACTCGAGAATATTTCTCCCATCCACAACTTACTTTTTTGATTTGGATAAGCCATGAGCTCCATCCATATCTGTTTGATCGCTACGGAGGAAACAAGCTTTTAGAAAGATTTCACCTAAGTCCAAAATGTTGACTTCTTGGAACCTGCTCCCACGGACCAGAACAAAGCCCCACTAATCCGGTTAACGACTCCCAGCGGCAATGTCGTCACTTACCCCATAATCCATGCATGCACGGACGCGCATGGGCGGCGGAGACGGCCCGGCCCACTAGATCCAACGGTGGAGAAAAAACGTGGAAACAATTCGTTAAACGCGCGCGGGAGGAGGGGCGTGCGGGTCACGTGCGTCACCATCTTATATTTTGGTTCGCCCCCTTCCTGCCGCCGGCGATGCGGCGGACGGTTCCTGCGCGGGCGCCATCTCCGGCAACTCCGACCGCCGGTGCCTCGCCCGCATAAATTAGTCCACACCACGTGGCATTCTCTCGCCGGTCATAGTCTCCTCCGCTTTACTTGTCCTATTTCGCTTTAGCGTTTGCTTAATAAGAGCGGTGTTCTAAGTAGTTGGGAGTTCGGCCACAGGAAGGCTTGCGTAGTGGTTGCGGAGCAGCTTCGGCGGCTGCGACCCGGTCATGGGGAACGCGAGCGCGAAGGAGGGGGATAACGGCCACATGGCGACTTCCCCGCCGCTGGTGGCCGGCGGTGGCGGCGGCGGCGGTGCGAGCTCGGCGGGTGCCGCCGCTGGAGTGCGGCCGGCGCCGCTGTCGCTGCCGGACGCCGTGATGGTGGAGCAGCCTCCCCCGTCCCCTACCTCTTCGCGCCGCAGGTGATGATTTATTACCCGTAAAGGAAATAAAGCATTGAGGGATGAAACCCTCTTGTGGTTGTGGTGTTCGTCATGGTTCCGCGTGACAAAAATTGAGCCGTGCGTAATCTGTTGGTGGCTCTTTTGAATTGTGGGGTGCTTTGTGCATCCGCGGACTAGCAGCTTCAAAATGAAAATTAGTTTTGGTTGCTCCAGCTCGTCCGTGTGGTGATCAAAATTAGCGTTGCTTCGTGTGGAGCTGCTTCGTTTTAATTTGTCCGTGGCAACAGGAACTGAACGCCTTTTTATGTGCATCCACATCGGTTAAATCCACATCGTGTTCAAAACTTGTCAATTGGAATGTATGTTGGAACTGTAGGTGCAATGCATAGCACAAGCTTTAACTTACAGATCTATTAAACTGCATCTTGTAGATCTTTCTAATACTCTCAAAGTGGATTCTTGTTCATGATGCCCGGAACCTACCAGCGCACCACCAAAAGTAGAAAAAGGAAAAGGAAAAGAACTTGGTAGTGCAACAAAAAGGTTTGGCTACAGCCGAGTTGATGGATTTGGCTGCACATTGAATCTGCAAACGGATTTGGCAGTTCTGAATCTTGGGTTCTGTTGGGTGCAGTGGACCAGTTGGCCCCTCCCTTACTCAAATCTCACACACGTATACATTTTTTTAATCCTTGGTTGGTTACATATTATTAAGCTGTGGTGGGGCACAAATCACTAGATTATTCAGATTCTTTATTCTTTGAATTTTTTCCCACACCTAAACACTGCATTGCAACAAATTTGCTACAGCCTGGTCTTGTTTTGATGGATTTATGTGAATATATACTGTGTGCTAAGAGTTCGCTAGTCGTACAACATATTGCTTACCCTTGAACATCTTGGTCCCCACTGATGGAAGATTATAGAGAAGTTTTTCGGTCCACAATACTTGTAAGTAGTTTTGGAAAAATACTTGCAAGTAGTTTAAGGGTATTTTTGTAATTTTACTAATAATTAATAGATTTATATTTTTTCATAAAATATAATTTAGATATATGAACCACAACTTTATTGTAAGAATAATATTGAACACATTATTAACATTAAAGATTAATTACATTACTAATTTTCATTTATATTGTCATAAAAATAAAAATTAATCATGACAAATCTATCACTTTGACGATAATACCCTTAACATGGTAAAATACTTGCAAGTAGTTATGTATTTCCGATCTCAAATCTCCACCGTTGGATCAAACTACTTGCAAGTATTTTTTCAAAACTACTTGCAAGTATTGTGGACCGAAAAACTCCTCAGATTATATTGGTTCCTATGATCTAGAAATGTGATTCATGATTAGAACCGTTCTTGAAACGAACCTTATCGTTGAACACAAAGTACTATAATTTATTTAGTACCGCCTGATTAGACCTGGAATGTCACGCTGTAGCTAGTCTTTTACATGAGACAAAATGGCTTGACCTTGGAGCAACTGATATGGTACTTCTAGTATGAGAAAGCTATTTAGTTATGTGTATTTTTATTAAATAAAAAATGGAAACTATAATTTATCTGGCAGCAGCTTGTAGCTCTAACAACTGTGATATCATTTGTTCTTGTTAACTTTGAAAGACATATGCCTCTTGTCCATGTCCACTCTTATATCTCATCATAAATGATGTTCTTCCCCCCGCCCCTCTTACACTAGACATAGACTTACACATATGTTACTTGCTTGATTTTCTTCTTGTCGATTCCAATTTAAGTTTTTAACCTACGAAAGTACATCTCTAACCTTTCCTTTTTCTAAAAAGCACTAAAAAGTAATAACCATATCAGATCCTGTAATACCGAGAGATATTTGTGGGCGCACACTTCAGATTGATCTGAAATGTGAAATCGGCGCATTGCGCCAAGTTTGAATTACTCTGTTACCTCTAATTAAGCAAAATTCTCAGGATGTTGCTCAACTGCTTTTGTTTTGGACATGTCACATTTGGCACTATTCCTGGTCTTGCATTAACTGACAGCTAGTAGCACCTTGCAGGTTCCAGTGGCTCCACTGCAGAGACCAACTGAATTTTCTCCCGTTTTTAACCATTCACCATTAAATGGTTCGGATGAACATGACGACAACCACCCCAAGGAGAAGGGGATTCCAACTCTTATTACATGGAGTCAAGGAGGAAAGGAGGTGTTTCTGGAAGGATCGTGGGATAACTGGACATCAAGGTATATATATATGCTTCCCTGAAGTTTGAATTAGCATCTTCAAAGACCTATTTTTTCCCGGTTACAGATGTAAACACGTAAATTCGATGTGTTAATCTCAGGAGGGCATTTGAGAGGTCTGGCAAAGATCACACAATCTTGTTGGTTCTGCCATCAGGGATATATCATTACCGGATCATTGTGGATGGGGAACTGAGATACGTCCCTGATCTACCTCATGTAACCGATGAGAGAGGACAAGTGTCAAACCTCCTCGATGTCCATGTCAGTAAGGATGTTATATTTCACTTTAACCATTCAAATTTGCGAGAACGTAGACAGCAAAGGCTCGCAAATTGCTGGGGTATTTTGCTCTATGCTGCCTAAAAACGTGCTCCAGAATGCTGGCTGCCATTTCATCTGAAAACATCCGTTGTTTTCGACAGGATTATGTCCCAGAAAGCCTTGACAGCGTAGCAGAATTTGAGGCGCCTCCCTCACCTGAACACAGCTACGACCTGCAGTACCCAGGAGACGAGGAATTCGCGAAGGAGCCACCCACACTCCCTCCCCAACTTCTCATGTCTGTTCTCGGCGACACTGATAACACTGATGAACAGGCTTCAAAGCCACAGCACGTGGTCCTCAACCATCTGTTCATCGAGAAAGGATGGGGTTCACAGTCCCTGCTCGCCCTCGGGGTAACTCACCGGTTTGAGTCAAAGTATGTGAGTTTTGTGCTCTACAAACCACTGAGGAGGTGACATTACTGTGAGTGGAAGAGGAAAGTATTGGATGTGGTGGACTGATGGAAGTGAATAAGGGTGTGTAGCTGACAGTGTAGTTTTGTACAGAAGGGAAATGCAGGAACTTCTAGCTGTTTTTTTTTTCAAGCTAATAAACTGGTTTTTGTTGCTTGAGCTCCTTGAGAAAATCGAGCAAGAGATTGGAACCTTTCGTCCACTGCATGCGTCACACGTGAAAAAAAATGTGTGGTCTGAAAGTAGTCATGCATCGATTGTGCAAATTATGTTTTGTTTCTATGATGTGGAGACGCTGCTAGAAAACAAATGCTGCAACAAGCGATCAGTTAGCAGCTGAATCGCTCCACATGAATTTTTTAGATAATGGAACAACGTTGGTGCCTCTACACCTTTTGGTGTACACGCTCCACATGGATAAAGTTTCAGTGTCCATTTGCAGAGACGTAGGTAACCAGGACAAGGATAGGAAAAAGAACGATGTTTTGTGACGCTGACGCCCACCACCTTACAAAGGTGATAACGTTGTGCGATCACAAGCTACCTGGATTTGTCAAAAAGACTCAACAGCGATGGGAGAGTGATCAGGTGATCTTCTGAACCCAGAACCCAGGACTGAACAATAAGCTGCTTGTGAGTTGTCACCTTGTCACTGCTCGGTAGCTGTAGTTCTCTGCTACGGAGTAGTACTAGGCAGTATCATACGTCGTGGTAGCAGTTTAAGGAAAAAAAAAACAGCTTTTTTAGGGGATAGGAAAAAACAGTTTATTCGTATACACTTTTAGAAAGTATTTTATAATCTGGTAAGATGCTTCTGACCCATCTAAAGCCCGTGTTGGCTTACCCAGACTCGATGAACCAGTGAGTCGTTTCCTCTGCACAAAGGCATAAAAGTTGTCTAGGTCTCTAGGATAACCCAAAAGAGAGTAAAATCCCGTTACAGAGGGACTTTCATCAATTTTGACAAGCAATCAAGCGTTTGAGACAGAGCACCGAGCTCTCAATCTGAGAAATGTTGGACCGAAGCAAAAATGTGCAAAATCCTTTGATGTTCTGGACTCTGAAGTCCCGTGCATTCAACGAGTGACAATCCTTGATTAAGACGAGGTGTACTTGTTTTGGATTAGATCATGTGGATCTGTATCTGTCCAATTTTATCTGGATAAACAAAACAAAGAGAATTGATACGGTGCTTGAGCGGTACCTTCGGTACCTCCCTCTCAATCAATCCTAACCGTTAATATTAAGGAAGGTAATTACGAGCCTAATTAATATTAACCAAGGGTAGTTTGGTAATTGCGTCTCCTCATCGCCGGTCCCGTTTCTCTCCATCGTAGCAGCATGAATCTGTACCACTCTCCTTGTTCTCCTCTGCGGCTCTGCCGTAACCACCAGGAGCGTCAAGCCGGCGAGTTCCCTGTGGGCTGTGGCCTGTGATGTGCAGCAACCATGCCGATCCCCTTCTCTTTGCCCACCGCCGTATCCGCCATGGTCAAATTTTCCGAAAATATTGATTGTTTCCTCCGTTTGCTTTTGTGCTATACCCTATTTCTTTATGTTGTCATTCGTGTGATAAATCAAACGGAATTGATTTGTTATGCAAGAAATGTGCAGTAGTACTCCAGCTGCGATTTTTACATACCTTTTTTTAGCTCTATGTGTCCAGCAAACATTGAAGGGTTATGTTGCTGGAGTTAATATCTGAATATTATTCGTCTGTGCTTCCCTTTACCATGATATTGATTACATAACAATATGCAGGGCTAGATGTAGTTGATTTAAGTACAAAGGCTCTAAGGCTGTCAAAACTACATTCCGTAAGGAGGCAGGGTTCAGTGTGTGAAGATGCTACATGGAAAGAGACATTCACAAATCTATATGTCTAAAAATATTTGTTCGTGGTCTGCAAGTGTTTTAGGAACTGTATAATCTTCTATAAATTTCTCTATTTTACACACTTCGTTGAAATGTCTCAGCTTTAGAAGTGCATGATCTTTTGCAATACAATGCATGGAGCATTCCTCCTTCATACAAGGATTATTATATTATTTTGTGTAATGGCTCTGCTATTGATTGCGTATAATCTAGTGCACATGTGGATCAATATTAGACACAATGTGATTCTGAGGTTGATGCTTCCTGGTGTACTAAAATGTTTAGATACGTTTGCACTTCCATTCTTTTATGAAATCAATTTTCATGGAGGACCGCTTCATATAAGTTCTCAGATAGCATCAACAAATTTTCAATCCAACACTAGACAGAGCTTGCCATTTAAATTGCAGCTTCGATTGACAAATTCAAACAATGATGATGACTAATACTATCCTGACAAATACAAGCAACAGTGATGATGGCTACTAAGTGAGGTAAAGAAAAAATCGAGCACTAGGCCTAATTACTAGAAGGCATCACCATAGTAAAAATGACAAGTTCGTATTTCAACTACTTTGAATCTCCATGCTTGATCCTGATCCCTTCTCTTATTGTTATCGACTTCAACCCTCCCTGCATTTGGGAGGTATTCTCACCTGACATCATAGATGAAAGATATAACAGTGTCTATAATTGTTACCAAATTAGATAGAAAAAATTAGGTGTGTCAGTTAATTAAGGAATCCAGTAAGCCTACTCCAGAGCAAAAGTGATAGCAATTTGGAGAACGATATGAGGGGCATGTACCATTTGACCACCTACTCCAGATCCGATGATGGCTCAAATGAAGGCTGCACCGGCTCCTCCTTCAGCATGGTGGCACGTGTTGGAGGCCCGGCAGCAGCACGCCACAGCAGCAATATGTTGGACAGTTGGAGGCCAACAGGGCGTGATGGCGTGCAAGCACCGAAGAGGCGAGAACCAAGGCACACACAAACATGGCAATGGCGGTAGCGGAGAGCGAAGAAAACATTTACAAAATACTTGTTGCAGGTAAAAATGATTTCTACCATGTGGAATCCTTCGCAGACTTAGCTTCAAACTTGAGCTTTTCAAGTTCAGGAACCTTATCTTTACATTCTGAAAAGAAGACATCATTTCAGAAATTATGTTACGACGATACATTAACCATGCAGTTTTACCTCATTCTCATTGTTTGAAAAACTTGTATTGAGAGCCAAAAGTCTTTCTTCCGAAGCTATAGCCTTTTCTTCAGAAACTGACACATTTATTTCTGAGGCTAACGCATTTTTATCAGAAGCCTTTTCTTCAGGAGGAGTAGGTAAGCAAGGAGGTTTAGTGGTTGATTGTGGTAATTTGTTAAGGAACCATTCATGAACCTGTTGGAAAAGATGTCATGCTATAGCTCAGTCAGCCAAACATTGGGCGGAGGCATATGAAGATATTGTCACCTGTCCAGCTTGTAATGCTCTACTTTCAGCTTGGCGTACAGAACTACTAAATGAAAAAGCAGAAAGTTTAGTCAAATATCAGAAGAATCATATCCAAATTCTTATACATAAATAGAGATTTACATTAAAAAATGAACGGATTTCAGTTTTACAGCACCTTATATCCAATCATCATGGAAACACTAACACAAGGAAATCATGCTTAAGAGCAATAAAAGATACACCAATTGCTATTCAGACACATATCAATCTGGAAATAGGACACATTTCAATCTGGAGATGGGACACATTTCAATCTGTAAGCACTGGAAGTCAACAGTCCAACCAATATCTTAATGGACTTGGAACAGAATTGGTATAACCATGTTGCCAATGTATTATCAGTAGAGAACAAGAGAATGAACCTTCATACTGCTTGACCTGGATCCTGGGCGAACTGACGGATGAAGTGGGTGTGGACCTCATGGTTGCTACTCCAGTTGAAGACGGCATTGCAGGTCATTACGGAGCAGCGAATACTTGAACAGGATGGCGCTGCAGCCGAGCTCAACGCCAAAGGAGCTTGGGGAGGGGACGCATGAGAGGGTGCGGGGGAGGTTGTGGTGCTGCATGGAGGGCGTGCTGCTGCGCTACAGGAAAGAGAGGGAGAGGAGCACAGCGCCAGGCGACTCTTCTTCAGTGACGCCGACGACGCGCAAGAGGAAGGTCGGGGCCAGCGGGCGGCAGGAGATCAGCTTACTCCGGCTCTTCATCCTCTCATTAGCCACAGCCCGATGGCGGAGGATAGGCAAAGGAAGAGGGATCGCAGGCGCGAGACGAGGCGGGCACGGCGAAGTTGGAGGGCTCCCCGGCGGGATGAAGTGGGGGAGGTCCTCGGCTCCTCGCCTGTGCGTGGAGAGTGAGTAACATGAAGTTACTATATTACCCTTTATGTAATTAAAAGAAATAAAAATAATTGGTTCCGGTCCCACCACTTTTAGTACCGGTCCACAAATTAAAGTACTTTTTAAAAGGTACTTCCCTGTTGCTGACCCTTAGATGTAAGCAAATGGATGGCTAAGTATTAATTCCAAATACTATAACAAATCTCCGCAAAACGCAGGTTTCAATGCAGCAGGACTCGATGCAGGGTTCATCGTACAGACAAAGCAATCGACAGAACAGCCTACTCCTCCCCTACTCGTGGACTCGTTGATCTCTCTTGTTCCATCGACCAGACATCGTAAAGGACAGAAGTCTGATCCCATTACAGAAAGTTTGAACAAACCGCGTCATCTCGTCTCTATCGAAATTTATCACTTATCAGGATTAAGAGACTCCACGAGTTTACAATCAGCCTCGTACGGACAGAAGCAACTAGAGACAGAGCATCCAACTCCTTTGGACTCGTCGTTCGCTACTCCATGATAACGTTGTGCGATCACAAGCTACCTGGATTTGTCAAAAAGGCTCGTTAGCGGTGGGTGAGTGATTCAGGTGATCCTCTGAACCCAGAACCCAGGACTGGACGATAAGCTGCTTGTCAGTTATTACCTTGCTGGTGCTCGGTAGCTGTAGGTCTCTGGAGTACGCAGTATCATACGTTGTGGTAGCAGTTTAAGGAAAAAACAGTTTTTTCAGGGGACAAGAAAAAAAAACAGTCTGTTCGTATACACTTTTAGAAAGTACAGTATTTTATAATCCGCGAAGCTGCTTCTGACCCATCTAAAGCCCGTGTTGGCTTGGCCCAAACTCGATGAACCAGTGGGTCAGTCAGCCCAGTTTCCTCTGCACAAAGGCAGAAAAGGTGTCTAGGTCTCGAGGATAACCCAAGAGAGAGTAAATCCCCGTTACAGGGGGACTTCAATTTTGACAAGCTATCAAACGGTCTCAGATAGAGCACCAAGCTCTCAATCTGAGAAATGTTGGACTCTGACAAGCAAAAAATGTGCAAAATCTTTTGCTGTTCCGGACTCCGAAGTTCCATGCATTCAACGACTGACAAGCCGCTTGGAGTAGATCGTAATGTATCTGTCCGGTTTTATCTGGATCAACAAAACAAAACGCAGGTTTCAATTCAGCAGGACTCCATGCAGGGTTCACTTCATTATTTGGTCTCGTACAGACAAAAAAATCCGACAGAACAGCCTACTGGACTTGTTGATCCATCGACCAGACATCGTAAAGGACAGAATTCTGGTTCCATTACAGAAAGTTTGAACAGACCGCATCATCTCGTCTCTATCGAAATTTATCAAGATCAACAAAATTAAGAGACTCTGCGAGTTAACAATCAGCCTCGTACTGACAAAAGAAACTAGAGACAGAGCATCCAACTCCTTTGGACTCGTCATTCGCTACTCCATTCTTGGCAGCAGAAGTCGTAATGGGTAAGAGTCCAGCTTCATTACAGAATGTTTGAATCGTTTATCTGGACGGTACCAGCAGTATAAATTCAGAGCCATCCCACGCCGTCCTCCACACCAATCCAGCCAAAAAGCGCCTTCCCCATCCCGGTTGCATTGCTAAACCTCCAGCAATTCCATCGTAGATAGCATCTGATGGCGTCCTCCAAGATCATGATCGCGCTGCTCCTCGCCTTCGCCATGGTGGCGGCGACGCTGCCGCCGTCGGCAGCGTCGAGGGCGGCAGGATTCAAGCCCGCCGCCGACGAGAGCCACGAAGCACAAGCAGAGCCAATGCTGCATCCATCGGCGGCGTCCGGCGGCTCGCCACCAAGCCTCCCCGGCCTCCCCGGCCTGACTCCCGGCGGCCTGATCGGCCTCTTGTTCCCGCCGCTGGGCGGCCTCGCCGGCCTGATCGGCGACCTGCTCCGGCCGCCGCAGCAGCAGCCGGGGCCCCGGCGCCGCCGCAGCCGACGGAGTGCATGACGCCGCTGATGGGCTTGTTGCCGTGCACGGACTACCTCACCAACATCACGGTGCTCACGCCGCCCGGAGAGTGCTGCGACGGCCTGAAGACGGTGATCAGCGACGCGCCCATCTGCCTCTGCCACGGCATGAACGGCGGCGACCTCAGCAGCTTCCTGCCCAGGCCCATCGACCCCGTGCGCATGCTCGCCCTCCCGCTCGCCTGCGGCACCGTGCTCCCGCTGCGGACGCTCTTCATGTGCTCATGTGAGTTATCGCAAATTTTATGGCAACACACATATCTTAATTTGCGCTAGCTGCAGTGTTTTCAGTAACGTTTGAATCGTTGCAAACAGACTTATTTACCTGCCTCGTGTTTTTATATGTTTGACAGCGTCCCAGGTGCCGCCGATACTGCCTCCCGTCCCTGCAGAGCCGACGACGGCGCCTGCGCCTTCTGCGTCGCCGTAGTGTCGAAAGTTTCATGATGGATTAGTTGTTATCACAAAGTAGATTGTCTTCGTAGTATGGATTATTAGTTGCAAAGTGAAAATAGTTTAGGAGTTGTATCTTCAATTAGAGGTACAGTCACATAATTGGTTATATATATGTTGCATGAATATACTCGTGTCAATGAAGTATATCGTCAGTTTAATACTTCGCAATCGTCGACTACGTCTTTTTTTTTCTTTGAGGAACAGGAGTATACGTCAAAAGTCTAAAATGCTAGTACATCTCTGTGCCAGTGGACTGGTTGGGCCTAGGCTCCTCGTAGGAACGGCCCACAGAACACTGGTGCCGCTGGGCTTGGTTAACCGGAATAAAGCCCGAGTGTAACACAAAACGACACGGGTCTGCCACCTTGGTGACCCAAACAAACTCGCGTCGTCGTCATCGTTCTGTACAAGTGTACAACGAACGATACAAGAAGCCTCCCGGCTCAGGCGTGTGTGGCGATGGAACAGCGACGTGCTATTAAGATACGGTGAACCTACTAGGACGTCCAAGCCGCTTACTTCACCGCTTGACTTAGCTGTCTTCTTCTTATAACACTCGAGATAGGAGGCTATTTGATGACAGCTTGGAGAAAAGCACGCTCTTGTTTGGTTTCAGACGGGTCAGAAACTTGAATTGTAAAGTGTTGGGTGGGTCATGTTTCAGTATCAGTAGCAATGATAATAGAGGATGGTCAAATAATACTAATGTGTTCTATTTTTTTCTTGATGGCATCTCATATAGAGATAATAAATCAGTGATCTCTGTAATTTAGAAACTCAATAATAAACAAACAATCAAGAAAATAAAGAGAAACAATATTAACAAAAGGTACATCATGTGTAGAGGTATTATATTATTTAGTTTTTTGGGGGTGAATTATTTAGTTGAATTAAGAGAGCATGGTGCTATCTTTTTATTGTTCCACCATTTTTTTATGACTCAAGTCTATCATAATGATTTTATTCTTCTCAGTCTTTAACATCAATCATATGCTTTTTTCACACTAACTACACCTCCGTCTTCATTCGAGTATTTGAATGAATTTTGGTGTTAACTGCCTTTTATATATTTGCATAATATAAAACTAGGTCAAACTTATGAGATGGAACAGAATTTTCGATGACAAAAGACAAAGTAAAGAGAAAGATAAAGAGAAAGGCGAAAAGGAATATAAACAGCAAAAGGAAAAAACGAATATATAGGCAGGAGGAAAAGGATCGTCGCAAAAAGAAAAGGAAAGGAGAACCGGATACAAAAACCGCAGCTCCAGCGATCCTCACCGCACCGCTGCCTACAAAACCGGCCACCTCAATTCCCCATCCATCCGCGCAGGCGCAGCACTCAAACCAGCCCCCTCTATTCTCCCGTTCCCCGTGTCGCGTCTTCTCTACGCAGCCCCCTCTCCTGCCATGGCGGACCAGCTCACCGACGAGCAGATCGCGGAGTTCAAGGAGGCCTTCAGCCTCTTCGACAAGGATGGCGACGGTACCTTCCTCCCCTTGTCCTCTCCGGTCCCCTCCCCAGTTTCGCGCCGTGGTTGGATCGGGCTCCTTTCATCCTGATCCGGCCGAATTCTAGGGTTCCGGTCTGCGCGGTTGTCGTTCTTGCTCCAGATCCGTTATGTTCTGTGACGCCTAGGGTTCGGTGATCTGTAAGATAATTTGGTTGCAGTATGGGCGTGCGCGTAATGTTTGGTTTGGAGATTGCTGCGATTTGTGGCGTAGTGATGGTGCAGCTGTGAATTTTATGCTCAAGGCTTGGTAGTAGACAGATGATGGTTTGCGATGTGATCTGTTTATGATTTCGCCGCGCTTTCTAATGGTGGATTCGGTTAAGACCGTCCGTTTTGGACATAGTTTAGATAATTCCGATGTTTGGTAGAATAATCCTGTGAACTGGACATAGTTTAGATAATTGAATAGAGGAGACTGAAATTCTGCGGCTCGGGTCATTATACAGAGTGCGGTGTGAACAGCCGTGAGGTCATTCTGCATGATCTAGGACAAGTTAAAATAAGGGAATGGTTTGAAGTGTTGAAGTTTGTGCAGCTGCTTTAGTTTGAGTTAGATCACTGAGTTTGATTTTGAAAATGTGGTGTGGGTTTGGTTGAAGCTAAGCTTACATTGAAATTGAGATGCAGATCTAATTGTGGTAGAGACTATTGCAGTATGATGTCAACTGTTAAATATTGTTGCTTTTAGCTAGGAAAAAATGCACTGTAGATGATACCACCTTTTTTTGTGAAGCTAGGTTCTCTTTACAACATCAATACTGAAACTTAATGAATTTCTATAATACTGGTAGAGTAGTATGGTTGATTCATACAGGGCGCCGGCCCTAGGACGTGACAGCATAAACCTAGTGGGCCCTATAGGCCGCCTAATACACATTAAGTCTAACCTCACAACGTCTCGAGTCACAAGGTGAGACATCGAGACTGGAGGGAAACTCAACAAACACTGACGTCGGCAGCCCCTTGGTGAAGATGTCAGCATATTAGGAGGATGTAGGAATATTTAGCACACGAACATCACCAATGGCCACCCATTGTAGCTTTTTTTTTGGTCTAGAATCACTTCCATCGTTCCCTGAATAGTTGTTTTAACCGTGTTCTAGATAGTTTTTCTTCCAGCAAGTCTTAGATAGTTGAGATGGTCTATTTCTGTGTCTTGTACACAATAATTCTTGATGTTTTGTATAGCATGCTTTTGTAAGTAACAAGACCTACATTTTGTTTAGATGGTGTGGCATCTTCTGCCAGGTCCATTATTATTCCCAGTTTATGTACATACCATGTGACATTACCTGACAAATCAACTGCTAGTTCATTAATTCATTATTAAGGTGATCTTACATTTTAGGAAAGCGACTAGAATTCTGCTATTTGCTCAACTTGTTCCACAATGACTAAGCAGTTTGCTGTTAGGTGACTTTCTTTATTGCAATTTTATGTTGCCAATTTGCATGCTATCTTTAGGTTTTGCTCTCTGACATGTGATTGAAAGCGATTGGTTACTGAAATCTGTAGCTGAAAGTGCAATATTGTTGTGTTCTGTTCTGTCAGGGCGTTCCAAGGTTTTATGAGTTTAGCAATTAAACTGATGGCAGCCTTTCAAAAGGAAAACTACTATATTGCCCACATCAATTGCGCGTTTCTAATATTACTTGTGATAAATATCATTTTCCCCCTCTCTTTCCAGGTTGCATCACTACAAAGGAGCTTGGAACTGTGATGCGGTCCCTTGGCCAGAACCCTACTGAGGCAGAGCTGCAGGACATGATCAACGAGGTTGATGCTGATGGCAATGGGACCATCGACTTCCCGGAGTTCCTGAACCTGATGGCAAGGAAGATGAAGGACACTGACTCTGAGGAGGAGCTCAAGGAGGCCTTCCGTGTCTTCGACAAGGACCAGAACGGTTTCATCTCAGCTGCTGAGCTCCGCCATGTCATGACCAACCTTGGGGAGAAGCTGACTGATGAGGAAGTGGATGAGATGATCCGTGAGGCTGATGTCGATGGTGATGGTCAGATCAACTACGAGGAGTTTGTCAAGGTCATGATGGCCAAGTGAGGAGTGTCCAAGAAATAAAGTTTCTCTGGAGGGAACCTAATTTATCAGGCATACCTGTTGTACTTTGTGATGTCCTTTGAGTACTCATTATGCAGGTGGTACTGTTCAGTAGTGATCGGGTTAGGTGGTGTAGTCATGGGAAGCGACATCAAATACCTGGTTTCTTTTGATTGTGATGTTATCTTGCATTGCGCCTGTTGAAGCTTTTAGGATTTGTTAATACTTTTTTACGTTCTGTATCTTTTATGCAAATCTTCTCTTTATCTCCTGTTGAATTGCCATTGTTTTTTCAAGTTTCTACTGTCATGAATTATGATCTTGATCAAATTGAACATGTGGATTACGAGGCAACTGGAAGTAGCTTGAGCTGCAACAGATGCTTTGCTTTATCCGGTATATGTGCCGCTTTTGATCAGGATCTTATAACATGGGACAAGCGCGACATCGCAGCCCGTGCGTTATGATCTTGATCTTCAATGTTTACATTTACATGTGCACGTACGCTTTTGATTTCATGAATAAACTAAAAATGTTTGTTGGCCCTTCCATTGCTACTTTTCTGCTACGTATTGGTATCGGTTGGTACATGAGGTAAAGAAAACTCTGAAAATATTTAGTCTCCAGATCTGGCCATGATTAATCACATCCTTTAGGTCTAGCTCTCGTGGATTCCATACCGTACTACTACTTCCGTGGGGGAAAAATTAACAAAGCATGTTGTCCTAGCGTCATTAACTAAAAAAACAGAGTAATCATGTAAGCTGTTAGACCCGCATATTGCAAGTTGCAAAGATTAGGTGAGAGTATCATGGCGGCATGCCCCAGATTGGATCCTAGCAAAAGTGGATGAAATGTCGCTTTGTGATCATGATCGCTAGGAGTCGGAGCCGCCAGCGAACTATTCCTCCTGCCTTTTCCATCGCGCTGTGCCGCTGTCTAATTAAATGATGTTTCGATCCAAGACTTTTATTTTCTGACCGGAAAAAGGTGGTTTGCCAGATGGGAATTGACCTGTCAAAACAAATAGAATCATAGCCGCCTTCGCTCCCACCAGACAACGCATCCAGAGCAGAGCAGAAAGCAGAGCCGAGAGGCAGGAACTGGTGAACCATTAGCCCGGCCGGTTAGGCATGGCGGAGAAGCTGACGCAAGAGCAGGTCGACGAGTGCAAGGAAATCTTCGACCTGTTCGACGCCGACGAGGACGGCAAGACACCATGGCCTGATTGCTGATCTCACACTCACGCACGCGCACTCAACTGACGCCTGCTAGCCGCAACCTCTAAACTGATGATCCTTCTCTGGCTTCCTCTTGCTCCGATCCCCGCAGGCCAGATCGCCACGGACGAGCTGGTGACGGCGCTCCGCTCCCTGGGCCTGAACGTCGACGAGGCCGAGGCGCAGGGCCTGCTCAGCGACGCCGGCGTCACCGGCGGCGCGCTCGGCTTCCCGGCGTTCCTGTCCGTGGCGGCGCGCAAGATGGTCGGCGCCGCCTCTGGCAAGCAGACGGCGGAGCGGCTGGCCGAGTGCTTCGACGTGTTCGACGACGCCCGGAGCGGGTCGATCCCGGCGGAGCAGCTGCGGCAGGTGATGACGAGCCACGGCGACCGGCTGACGGAGGAGGAGGCCGACGCCATGGTCCGCGAGGCCGACCCGCGCGGCGAGGGCAGCGTCGAGTACAGGGAGTACGTCAAGGTGCTGACGAAGAACAAGTGATCGACGAACAGTGTGTGCAGTGTGTTGTCGGTCAGTGTTGCTGAACCTTGACGGCAGTAACTACCATTTGACAGTGTGTTACATGTACTGCTGTGTGCTTTCGATTGAAACCCCCTCGATGAATCTAGCATGATTGAGCATCTCCAAAGACTAGTAGCAAGCGATGCCGTCCGTGGCGGTGGGTGACGGTGACCACGGTTCGTCGGCGCCTGCGCCGCGGCGTGCTCCGCGCGTCTCGAGAAATGCCCTTCTTAATGGGCTAATTTTGTAGCGTATGATCTCTACGTGGGCTGATGAATCGTGGCAAATACTCGCGGTCCCATCTCTAAATCAGCCCAGGATCCAAATTCGGTCCGATACTCGCGGCCCGCTTCGTGGATGCGCCCCTGTGCCAGCGTGGCGGCCACACACGCCACGTCGGCCTCGTCCTATCCGCTCCCATCATCCACGCCGACCAACTCCTATCCGACCCGCGACCGCACGGCGCCCAGCCACCGCTAGTCTCGGAGCACCACCACGCCGAGCGCAGGGCATCGTCGCGCTCGTACCCATGGCGGCGGTGGCTGTCTCGACGTCTCCGTGCGGCTCAGGACACCAGAGCCTGAGGCCGAGGAGGACTCACCAAGCCCACCACAGCCTCTACTGCCCGCTCCTTGGCAGGCCGTCGTCGTCGCGCCGAAGCACGCGGCAGACGTCCTTGGCCGCGGCGGGCAAGCCGCCGGGCGAGGCGGAGGAGAAGGTGCCCGCGTGGGCCCGGCCCGGCGCTGACGAGCCGCCGCCGTGGGCGCGCGAGGGCGGCGCCGGGAGCGCGCAGGAGCCGGGCGCCGGCCAGGTCCCGTTCTACGCGTACCTGCTCGCGTCCGCGATCACCGCCATCGCCGCCGTGCGTTAATTTCTTCTTCCTTATTAGTTTCCCCTTTCTCTCGCGGAAGATCAGCTCCATCGGAACCTTGATTTGCTGACGACCGCATTGCTCCGCGCTGCACGCAGATCGGGTCCATCTTCGAGTACACGAACCAGCGGCCGGTGTTCGGGATCATCAACTCCGACAGCGCCCTGTACGCGCCGCTGCTGGGCTTCTTCGTCTTCACCGGCATCCCGACCTCCGTACGTGCACTCAAATCGAGCACCACCGGCATTCAAAATTTGCATTTCCCTTCGGTTACAAGGCTGGTTGTTGACTGAACTTTCGATGTGTAAATTTTCAGGGGTTTCTGTGGTTCAAGGCCGTGCAGACGGCAAACAAGGAGGCCGAGGATCAGGACCGGAAGGACGGCTTCCTTGACTGAACTTAAGCTGCAGGAGGAAACGTAGCGTATCAATCAACCAGTGGACGCACTGGATTGGATTTGCGTGTCTCAGCGTGTTTTGTCACATTTTGTAAAAGTGAATTTCGGCCGGTAAATTTGCTGCGGCAAAGAGAAACATGCGAAATAACGAGAGATTTTTGCCTGCGAGGAGTATGTTTTCTGCATACGAACAAGCACGCTCAGATATCATACCGAGTCTGTTATACCACATGGTCTGTAAATGGCGATGGTGGTAAACATCCTTCATTGCTTCCACGCTCCACATCGTCACCGTTTGATTCCCTTTCTGTATACTTGAGAGATTTTTGCTTCTTGTCGTATCGAACATATGTATTGTAGGAGTACACCTCTAGTTACTATTTTGCATTTCTGATATTGGTGTTATTTGACGGTTTGAGTGGTCATCTTCTTCTTCATACGTTTATAGCAAATAAAAAAGGCTACAAACCATGGTTGAACAGTTCAAATCATCAAAGCCGGTTGAACAACTTTTACCTGATGTAGATACAGCTACAAACCATATTTTAGTCCAGATATTAGCATTTTGGAGGCTCTCTTGTTTATCGTATCAAAGCTAAGAGGATACGCCCAATTCCGAAGGTAGATCGATGCCTACAGGGGAGTGTTCAGCATCTGCGAATCGAGTCACCGAAGGTTGCAAAAAGAAATTGAATTGGAGATATAGAAATTGAAATCTTACAAGCTCACCAACAGGTAAGGCATGCTTTTTTTAGGGGAACTACGGTAAAGCTTATGGTGTGTCTGAACCAACAGGTAAAGCCATTGTTGAGGCACCACCGTAAATGTTAAATCATTTGGAGTTCCTCACTCTCCTTGCAAACAAATGGACCCCATTCACACCAATCACAACACAAATGGATGGGTGTGAAGGGAATGTCTTCCATGGCAGGTGCCTTTGCTTGTATTTCCCGAATTTTATCGACCTGTACTTTGTGTTAACATGCCGCATGTATGTTACTTGTTGTCAACCGCGTGTTTTGTGGTAAGAATTGGCTACATCGTGTGTTTACCATTGTGATTGATCCATGCTATGAAGATTTCTGTTTCTGCAAAGCATGGGAATCCACTAACTAATCCGTGGCAATAGAGTAGGCCTGTAATCTAGCGTAGAGTTCTTTTCTTGGCACAGATTCTCGTGGTGCAGAATTGTCGTGACAAGTGCCAGTGATAATGGATCATATCGAGATTCAGGTTAGTAAAAGGCCAGTGAAAGATCTGCCCTTTTACAATGGACTGCATTAGTAATCCCTCCCATGCAGAATTTACGGAATACATGGCGAAGCCTTTTGAACTGGAGCCGAGCTGGGTCGGTAAACACCACAAAAGGTAATGATGTTGCGGCGATGAACTGATGATCCTCCACGAGCAAAAGGCCCCGATCCTCTCGTAATTTCAGTCTTTCTCCATTGTGCTCTGAACTCCTAATCTGCCATCTGGAGCAGGCCAAAGCAGCGTCGCAGGCAGACCTCGAGGAGATGGATATACGGGTTGTTCAGTCCAGCGACTATTATCAAGACCAGGACCTTATTTTCTTGTATCGGAAAAGGAACCATAATAACAGAAAACATACACGAATACGGCAGCGATTTCATCTCTGTACTTGGCACGCGCTGTTTTGTGATTCATGAATCGCAGGGGCACGCTACACTTGTCGCACCTGGAATCTTTGGCGTCTGACGGCACTGTCATTATCGGTGTCTGGACCCGGACCGCATCGGTCTTGGCGCGGTGCGTTCTTTGGTGTGCACGAGCCACCAGCCCCACAGCGGGCGCTTCCAGGTCTGCACACGAAGCACGGCGAAGTGCCTACAATTTTTTTATTATCCGCAAGCACGACCATAATTTCTGTTAACGTTATTACAACACCCTGGTCGTATGGCTGATGATCACATGCAATCTTACTGTGCACAAATTATTTATCTTATTAAAAACGCCATTAAAGGAAAGTGTTCAGATGCATAGTTAGAATGGCAAATATATTTTGCACAGAAGATAAAATCCCAATGTTTTTTCTTTCTTGGCTTGCAAGTCTGTGTTTAATTAAAACAGTTGGTCGTTTTCATTAGCATTTATATTTTAAATCCCTTTTCGTACCAAGCATCGCTGGCAATAATTGTGAAATTAGCAGTACTCCCTTCATTTAGCATGGTAAAAGAGATGTGTTAAGACTCGAGTGCACCACAAAGCCAATTTCAAGCATGTCACCTAGAGGTTATAATTTGGGAATGGTGCTGACATATTAAGGTATGATGTCATTAATACATGCGTCTTTGGCGACTTAGGATGATGGCTCGACATGATCCTGTGTGCAAGCTATTATGGTCCATCGCGTCCATCCAATTTTCACCCTCGACCTCGAGTAAGGTGAGGCTGTTCCTTTTTCTAAATCTAGTACTTTGAGGGATACTTTTGTGAAATGGTTATTACGTGAAAAGTTGACTAAAAATATTATAAATTTTAATCTGATAACTTTTTACCCATATGATCGCGTAATTTCTAGTTGTGTTATAACATGTTATATTTGTAACATAGGAATGTTTAAAATGACCTCATTCAAAATTTTACTTTTAACAATAGGCTTGAATGTTTGATCCATATTTTCTTTTATTAAATTGATCCATGGGCCCCGGCAAAAAAAATTGATCCATGGGTTAAAGTTACAACAAAACTTCGTGGTTGCACTCGCACCGTAGACTGAGGAAACCTACTGAACACCGGTTGAATCAGACTGGTTTTACCGGGGTCTGCTGCCCCTGCCCCGTAGACACTGAAATCAGCAAAGGGGAGAGGGACTCGGATCGAGCAGTTTCTGTTGGTGCTCTCCTCGCTGACCCCTCCGCTCCTCCCCCCCGTCTGCTTGGCCGGGACGGAGCCTCCGTGGATTGGCGATCCCTCTGCGCCCGGATCCACCGCTTCTCTGGCCGGTGAGTAACCCTACCTCCTTCTCACTGATTGTCACTGGTGCTAGGTTTCGGGGACCATTTCTTTGCTGTGTAACTGAGGAATCCAATCTGAATCTTTCATTCCATGAGGATTTTGTTTCATCGTTCGTCCGTGTCTATGGATTTGTGGTTCGGGTCATGTTTCCTTCGTCAGCGCGCATGGTCGACCCGCGGTAAGGGTGCCGTTCGGTCTGCGAAAAAGTCGAGGGTGTTTCATCTGATCCTCATTCCTCGCGACAGTCGCTTTTGTGTACGGCCCGTGGTTTGCAGATTTAGGCGGCTTATTGATTAGGCGGCAATATGTTAATTCCACCTCGTTCTCTTTGCTTATGGATATGGTAGGAATATGCTGTTTTGGTGTAGATTTGTTTGAGTGTATGTTTCATTAGGTTGACGGCTTTCTCCACCCCCATTTCGATTTGCACGACTCTCTGTGGCAAGAATGCAAATGTTGGGCACCATGGTTTGTTTGGAAGGTGGAATCTTTTGGCACTATGTCAACAGCTGCTTGATTCCTGATCGTAGTGATCGTCATCATCTACCTTTGTTAGCTATGATTCTCATGGAGCGATATCGGTGAGATTTCAACAGCTGCTTGACTGCTGCCTTAGCGAAATTTTGAATTGATATGATTCCTCATTTTGGCTTTTCTTTGGAAAAAGGCTGTTTTACCTTCTCTTTTATTGCGACCAAGGCTGTTTTATACTAGTACAATAGCAATTTCATATTCCTCTGGATACGCCCTTTTCCAGCTGCTTAGCTGGTGAAATGACAATTTGATGTCATTGGAACCCTAGCGCCAGTGTCAGACCACTGTCCGTGGTTATCCAGTTCATGACTAGTTCTCTCCTCCCTTGTTAGTTGCAATCGCTGGAGAGCACAATGGCCAATTATTCTCAGTTTAGGTATTCTGGAGGATTCATTCCGTAAACAAGAGGGACAAGGCCTTGAGTGTATGGTTGGTGACTGTCCTGATGATGGCTAATAAAGTTACAACACATAAAATTTGTTGCAGTCAAATAGAAATGCAGATTTCTACGGTATAAAAATACTAGTGCAATGGTAATGGAAAGCAAGAAATTTAAGTAAGTTTTTCGATTGTAGTTCACCAGTTTTGAGGTAAAGTCGTGAATTGTTCTTTTTTTGTTGTTGTTGCAAATATCTCATTTTTAAGTACAGGACGGGCAAATCTTTCTATACAATTTATGCCAAGTGACTTGTTGTGCCACAAAATCATGCCAGATTAACATGGTGTCTGAATTCACATTCTGATTGCAGTAGTGTGCAGTATATTTCTTTTCTGGGTGCACTAATGGGTCATATTGCTTAGAACTTTTTGAGTCTTTGCTTATTGTATTGAGGTTTTTACTTTGCCTAATACACTAAGATTTTGCTTTCTTTGGCAGGAATTTAGAACATTTAAGATGCACAGGGCATCAACCTTCATACCTGATCCTTATCAGGAGCTCCTGGATGCCAAGCCGCTAAGGTCTTTAGCTCCTATGTTCCCCGCACCCATGGGAGTCAATGTAAATCAGTCGAGCACCCCACCCCTGGTGTGTGTCACTCCGGTTGGCCAATTTCCTACAGGGTTTGGTGCTGGGAACCTTCCTGCCTTTGGATCAATCAACACTTTCAGTACCACTGCTAATGGACCCATTGATGCCACCCCTATCTCTGCATACAAGACGAGATCAAGTATTATATCTTTTGATGGTGATGATGGACCTCACTCGGGTAATTATACTATGGCGGCTGAACGTAAGAGGAGAGGCCGTCCTCCTAATGCTTCATCTGCTGATGGCTCAAATGGAGTGAAGGCCAAGCGCCCTAAGCCTATATATAAGAATTTTGTTGCTGGCAAGGAGCTTGCCTTTCTTCCATCTTCATTGACTGATCCCAGGGAGATTGTGGAAACAGTTCACATGACATTTGAGGCACTAAGACGAAGACATCTACAATTGGATGAAACACAAGAGGCTAGCAGGCGTGCGGACCTGAAGGCTGGTGCCATCATGATGGCCAGTAATATCAGGGCCAATTCGGGGAAGCGCATAGGAACTGTCCCTGGAGTAGAAATAGGTGATATTTTTTATTTCAGGATGGAGCTCTGCATAATTGGGTTGCATGCACCTAGCATGGGTGGCATTGATTACATGACCGCTAAATTTGGAAATGATGAGGACCCTGTAGCTATATGTATTGTCTCCGCAGGCGGTTATGAGAATGAGGATGACGACACAGATGTGCTGGTGTACAGTGGTCAAGGAGGAAATAGTAGGAATACTGAGGAGAGGCATGACCAGAAGCTTGAGAGGGGTAACCTTGCTCTGGAGAGGAGCCTGCACAGAAAGAATGTGATAAGGGTTATTCGGGGCTTCAAGGATCCAGCTTGTGCAACTGGGAAAGTTTATGTGTATGATGGTCTCTACAAGATTCATGAGTCTTGGAAGGAGAGGACAAAGTCTGGTATCAATTGCTTCAAGTACAAGCTTCTGCGTGAACCTGGACAGCATGATGGAGCTGCCGTATGGAAGGTGACTCAGGGATGGATAGCTAATCCAGCTACCAGAGGCAGGGTTATACTAGCTGATCTATCATCCGGGGCTGAAATGGTGCCTGTTTGTCTTGTCAATGAGGTAGACCATGAGAAAGGACCTGGTCATTTCACCTATACTAATAAGCTGAAGTACACGAGACCCCTAAGTTCTATGACATCATTGCAGGGCTGTGGATGCCAGAGTGTTTGCCTGCCTGGTGATGCCAGTTGTGCTTGTGGACAACAAAATGGAGGTGATTTACCTTACAGCTCGCTAGGATTGTTGGCATGCCGCAAACCAATGATATATGAATGTAGTGAATCTTGCCACTGTTCTACAAATTGCCGGAACAGAATGACCCAAAAAGGAGTCAGATTACATTTTGAGGTCTTCAAGACCACAAATAGGGGCTGGGGTCTTCGTTGTTGGGATCCTATTCGTGCTGGTGCATTTATATGCGAGTATACTGGTGAGGTCATTGATGAGCTTGGAGTTAATCTGGATGATAGTGATGATTACATTTTTCAGACTGTATGTCCTGGTGAGAAGACTTTAAAATGGAACTTTGGTCCTGAACTGATCGGTGAAGACAGCACATATGTTACGGCTGATGAATTTGAGCCATTGCCCATCAAGATAAGTGCAAAAAAGATGGGAAACATCTCTCGTTTCATGAACCATAGTTGCTCACCAAATGTCTTCTGGCAACCAGTTCAATATGACCATGGAGATGACAAGCATCCACACATCATGTTCTTTGCACTGAAGCATATTCCTCCGATGACAGAACTGACCTATGACTATGGTGTGGCTGGAGCTGAGTCCAGTGGTGCAGGCTATCGTAGAACCAAGAACTGCATGTGTGGTTCTCGAAGCTGCCGGGGTCTCTTTTAATAGTTCTTGGGCTTGTTCTTTATGGTTAATCACGCAAACCACTATATTCTAGGTAAGGATTCTCTGCCAGATTGGTTTCTTTTCTTTCATTACATGCTCCACTGTTGGCAAATGGACAAAACATAAGCGCAATCCACAGTTTTAACTCTCCCATATGGTGTCAGTTCAGGCACCAAGGAAATATGAAAGTTCCAGGGACAGAGGAATGAAAAGAATTTCTGGAGTGTCATAATACACCTTTTACCTTTCACAATTTAACTTGAAACTCAAACCATAAATTAGGAGACAAAAAGAATTATCTGTGAACAGTGGCATTTTTAGTTCATTTCTTTTGATTTGCCATTGAACATATTTTCTGAGCCTTTCATTTTAAGAAGTATGCAGGGGAAGTACACTGAAAAGATTGTTTTTCGGGCACTTTCATCTTCACTTGGTGACAAAGCTGTCTTGCACGATTACGCCCTGAAGGCTGATTGTAACTGATAATTTGCCACTTAAAAAAAGTGTCCACCTAGACCGCTTAAGCGCTAGGCGGAGCTCCAGCGCTTTGCTTTCAACTAAGACTCCTTAAGCGCTAGATTGTACCTCATGCTCTCTTAGTTTTTCTGTCTTTCAAAACACTGATTGTTGCACTATAATACTATATTTAGGTCATTGCTACTTTTTCATGTATGTGTATATAAAAGCATTTATCTTTGATAAGTACCACCTTTCCTTTTATCTATATTATATGGTTTAATTCGAGCTCAAATTTAGGTTGCAAAAAATAGCACATGTTTTGCACAGCATCAAAGTGATACATCTGTGCTTGTTAAATATAAACTGTTCTGTTTCCCCTCCATCCATGAAATCTGCTTGACATCGTGCTTGTGCTTTGCTGTTTGTTGTTCCTTCTGCAGATCATTCTGCTGGTACCTACTTCTGAGCCATGGTGATCTTCCCCAAGGACTGCAACGGAAGATGGCGTATTTTATTTTCCACTGAACTGTGAAGACAGTAAATTATCAGCAAACCTTTTAAAACTTTAATCTAGTAGTATGCCGCCGCTCTCGGCTGGGGGCACCGCTGTCAGTTCTTGTACTGCTGCTGCTGCTGCTGCTGGGGGCCGTGGCATGTACTAGTATTGATGTACTGCTGCTGCTGCTAACATTCTGTATCAGTTTGCTGCCCCTTGTGTAATCTAGGCTAGCACCCCTGCACTTGCCGGACCCCTGTGGGTATTGTTAGCTTTGTCCAGTCCCTAGATTCTGTCATGTAAAATATGCTGGTTTAGGATCATGTCGCGTTCGACTCAATTTCCCTGTCTTTCGTTCTTTTTTATATTTCTCTCTCGCTATGGGCCTGTGCTGTACGCTGCTGTGCCGAATTATTGCCGTTTTTTTTTGCTGGCGCCAGAGAACAAATGACCGTTCGTGGCTCTGCTCCGGTGGTTGTTTCGGCTTCCTTTCTGGGTCGGTTGATGAAGCGGCGTCCCCGGCGCCGGCCGGCTAGTGCACAGCCGTGGTCTCGCTGAGAGAGACAGCCGAATGTGCGAGGGAAATCCGCATATTTGCAGCGACGCAGTTGTCGGCGTCGACCTAACAGGTCACGCCCTCACCTGGCATCACGAGTCATCATCATCTCCTGAAGGCTGATGCCCATGTTTAGCCGTTTCGTCAACCACGGAGCGCGATTCTGACAAGCGGCAGCAGCAGAGCAGCGCCATCATGGCGAGGTCCGCCGGCCTCGGCGCCGCGCGCGCACACGAGTCCCGGGTCCGCCAGCTCGTCTCCCCGTTTCCGGACCCGCCCGTGACCTGTGTGGCTGTGTGACTGCGACTGGACCCGCGCGCGGCCCGTGTCGCGTTGCGTCGCGGAGACAAACCCACAAGCCAGAAAAGCGTCCAACCGAACCGATCGCTTCCGCCCCCGCAACGCCACGCCACGGTCGGATTCGGTTCCCTCCCCCTCCTCCTCCGTCGCTTGCGCTTTTTGCTTTTCCCACGGCTGCTGCCACTTGGGTTGGCGTTGCGTTCAACGGCAGGGCCCTTCTCCTCGACGCCTCCGTCGCCGCTCACCGGCACTGCCATGGCCGCCGCGTCGCCACCCGCTGTACGGCGTCGATGAGTCCCGCGATTGGGGTGCGAGTCCGGGGCGACTCGCCGGCGCCGCGCGGCCCGGGCGCCGAGGAGGAGTCTGTCGCGGCCGCGTGGCGGGACCTGCGCGGGCGGGCCGCGGCGCTCGCGGCCGCCGCCGAGAGACGGGCGGCCCTGGCCAGCCGCCTCGAGGCCGCTCTCGAGGTACGCGCTTGTCCTTCCTCCCGCGATTGCGCGCGCTTCACCAGCCAATCGTTCCCAACTGGCGAGGCCTGGGCGTTGTTTGGAATCTACTGACGCGGCGTGGCTGCTGGCGCGATTGCAGGCGAGGCGGGAGTCGGTGCGGCAGGGCGCGGCGCTGGACGAGGTGAGGCGGCGGGTGGAGCTGCAGCGGGCGCGCGTGGAGGCGGCCGTGGTCGGCCGGAGGCGCGCGGTGCGGGACGTGGAGCGGCGGAAGGAGATGCTGCAGGAGCGGATCGAGCGGGTGCTGCCGCTGTCCAGGGCTCTCACCGCCGCGCACCAGCGAGCGCAGGTAGCCCAAGCAATCCGTTGCCTGAGCACCTGCACTGCGCCATTGAATTTGCATCTCAGAGCGCGCTGTCTGGCTGCAGGAAGCGAAGGAGGCGTTATCCGGGGACAAGGCCAGGCTCCAGGATCTGCAGAGGCTGCTTCGGACGAGGCAGCAGTGCTTGGTAGGCCAGGTTGCTGCCTTGTACCCTGTGAGGGTCTTCCATGATCTGCGACAGCATGGTGAAAATCTTCATGCCGGCACTAATGGTGAGAATCAATTACCCAGAAGCTTCCCTCAAGAGCAGTGTTTAAATGGCAAGCAACATTCTTAATGCGCATATCTCTTTTTAAGAGGAAACAAGGCAATGAGATATTTGCAGTGCGATTGCCCCGTTTGGTCAAAAGCCAACGACACTATGATAGTTTCTGATCACCATTTAAAATGTTCTGATTGACATGCATTTCTTTAGTCCATGGCCTGATGTTTAAACTGCTCCATACCATTGATTTATTTCCCTGCTGTAACCACCATGGCACCCATGCCTTTGGTGGGACTAGTTTAATGCCTGATAATTAGATAGTCTAGCTGGATGCATCAGTTTCTGCAGTCTGAAAATATTTAGAAAATGAAGGGCGGCAGAGAACTACAGCTTAGGAAATCCTAAGAATAAGAGACATAACATTCTTATTTCTGTGGTACATATTTTTTTTCTTGAAAACGCAGGAGAGCTGCACTTCATTAAATTAAGAAGAAAGTCTGTGATACATATTGTTTCTATATTGAATAAACTGACTAAAAAGTGTCTTAGGTAGCCCTTAGAATAAGAAACATAACATTTCCATTCCTATACTGACCCAACTTATTTCTGATATTCTTATTTATGGATTGCTGGTTGATCCTTTGTGTGATACACATTGTTTTAATATTGGATAAATTGACTAAAAAGTATATCCCTGAATCACCTTGTGAAACTGTTTATGATGAGATGGCAGAACACTTTCAGGGGAGCAAGGAACACTTTCAGAGGAGAATAGAGCATCTACAGGGGAGAATGGAACCAATTTACTTGCTCTTGTCAGACCTCCACGAGTACATGCTTTGACGTTGTTTGGGTGGCAAATTCTAAAGCAAACAAAGCGTAAAAATTACAGCCACAAGGACCTTCAGAGGTCTGCTGCTGTCCTGGGATATGCAACACATGTGAGTTTCCTCAACCCTTGTATTAAATGTCATTTGCTCTATGTGACACATGCTGCCTACTAGGTTATTGCAATTCTTCTCGAGAAAAAAATATACCAAATGCATTTTTTAATGATTAACAATGTAATGTGGCTGCGAATAAGTGTTGTGCTGTAGCACAGTAGTTGTAGGAAAGATTGTGATCAAGAACATTTGTTGTAGTATATTCTGGATTGATGTAACAATCTTTCAAAACTGGTGGTTGTTACTGATTGCATTATCAAACATGTACAAAAGGATAGATAATGAAAGGGGTAACATATTCTTCTGTCTTTCATGTTTCATGCAATCACATAATCTCAACTAGTTTATCCTGGTAATTTTGTGCAGGCAGTCTTGCTCCTAGCTTCCTACCTTGATGTTCCCCTTCGGTATCCTTTGCGGTTTGGAGGATCACGATCTTATGTGAGCGATCGTTTGCCTTCAGATGAAACATCACCTGTTGCTTTAGCAAACAATCCAAGCATAAACAATGCTGACCCAAAGCTAACAGAATACCCCCTTTTCCTGGAATGTCAAGAAGATGACTCCACCAAGGCGTCCTATGCCATTTATTTGTTGCACAAGGTGTGTAGAGTCCTTTGAGGCATCCTTTTTACCCCTTTTCTGTTGCAATGCTCGTTTAATTGACTCTTCACATGTAAGCTGAGTGTTATGTTCATTTTTATGGTGGATTGCTAGGATACGGAGCAGCTTTTAAACTACATTGGAGCAGAGAGCTTTGGCAGGCCCGTATTTGGTAATCTGCGAGAGCTTATTAGGATTATACAGTCGGATGAGTATGTGTACAGGTGATCGAATTCCATCTCTCGGTCTGGAGTGATTATGCTGTAGATAAGTGCCATACAGATGTAAGTAGGTTGTGTTTTTCTCTGTTCTTTTGGCTGTGATACATGCTCTCTTTCGCTGTGCAAGGTTTTTGAATGCCAGCAAAGGGGCACATTAAGTTTTGCTAGATGAAATGGTTTTGTGGCTTTACATGAGCCTCAGCCTCTACACATGTATGCTTAAGGTTTCTCCTTGGGCTATTAGTTGAAGCAAACTAGTTCTTGTGTCAATCCCTTATGGCTTAATGTGGAAATTACTTTTTCTGACTAGCATATGCCGGATACATACTGAATCACGGTTATCACAAGGCCAATATTAAAACTAAATGTGACATGTTTTGCAATACCAACTCGATTATAATGCAAACTCAGCCCCTAGTGCCAAGGCTTTTTCAGCCTGGGGTACTTGAGTGAGAATGCTACTGCCAATCTGTTCTTGAGTGAGAATGCTACCGCCAATCTGTTGCATATTGATGAGAACAACAAACAAACACATGGCAGAGTCTTCATGACGAAAGCAATCAGAAATATATGGTTAGCCTGAAAAAGACGGGCCTTTTAGTGCCTGGCTAAAGCCGGTGCATCAACATCTGATCTGAGCTGTTGCCATCGCAGTTGAGCACCACAAGCCCGGATGGTGAGCTGCAGGTCGAAGAAAAAACGAACAAGAGTCCGGAAAGAAAGCTTTTCGGCACCGCCCATGGTCCATCCGGACCAAAAGCCACATCAAAGCAGCAACATGAGATGATCGGATCGGCAGATCAGATTCCAACCCCACCACTAACCCACACCGCCACGCTTCGTTCCAAGCTCTAAACACGCGGGAAAGAATACACCTCGCCCCACTCCACTTCCACCCACCGGCACCGGCTCGGCGGCCCCCACGGCCGGCGTGGACGCACGTGCGGACCGGGAACACCGGGGGCTGCCTCTTGCAGACAGGCCGGCCCCGCCACGCTCACCTTCCCCCATTACCCCGTAACCTGTTCTGCTGCGCCCTCCTGATCGAGTCTCTCGGGCTCTGAAGTGAGTTCTCTTCCTCCGCATACTCTTCGGACTCCGATCACCGCCATTGCCGCCCCGCTGCGCTGGAGGCGTGCCGGCGGTAGGAGACTCGTGCCACCTACAGTGATTCAACCAAGCGGTCGATCGTCGTCTTCTTCTACCTAGGATTTTTCGCTTTCTTGGCCTTTTCTGCTGCTTGTCGCGATCGCTTGTCCTCGTGTTCCTCGGGAGCTTCACGCTTCTCAGATCCCGAGCTCCAATCGGGTCGCCGGCTTCCTGAAGGTACGATCTTTGTGCTATCTCACTGAATCTGCAACATTGTAGGCATGTCAATGAACTAATCTCAATGAATGATGAATTGATGATTCTGCCAAATTGACGGCCTATTATGATCTGCCGTACGTACTGTACTGTTTAACTGAAAGTTGGGATCTGCACTGGGCAGAGATCCCTGTCACGATTTCGATAGGGATCATGCTGGCTGTATTCTCAGCGGTGCTCGTTCTGTTTCAGTCTGAATATAAGTTTGATATAATCAGTTATCTGGAACCACAGAAATTGCAGGCTGAATATTGCTTCATATATCTCTTGATTAGCTTGTCGATTTCACGGCACTAAATGTTGCTTGCGCGTTTCCTTCTGCAGAATTTTTGTGTGTGTGTGTGTCGGAAAGTGAGGGAGCGCAGTCCATGGATGTTAAGGCAAAGCAAGATGCTTCTTGCAGTATCAAGAAAACTCTGAGGCGTTCCATCAGATTAAGCTGGAAATATGCTTCTGAATACCGGGGTTTATTCAGTCTAGCCCTGCTGCTCTGCCTGCTGTTCAAATTGTCACCGGGTTTCTTTGCTTTCCTCCTCTCCTCTTCTCCTGTAATTATATGCACCACCATTCTCCTTGGTATACTGCTAAGTCTATGGAATCAAGGACCTTCCTGAGATGGATGAAAGCGAAAAGACTCCTCCTGATAATTCAGCTCTCAAGTTTAAGAGTTATTCCAGCAATGTTCAGAGCGAATCATATGAAAGATTTTCGGTGCCTGCAGTGAAGGAGAATATAGTCAGGGAGGCAAGGTTTGACAAAAGAGATAGTAATAGGCATATGGATCTGGATGAAAGTGTTCCTCTTCTGAATGAAGGTTGTCAAGGAGATGACCGAGTTGATGCTGCAGGTGGTAGACTTGGGAAGCTTGCTTCTGTTCCTTCCATGGAGACAATGCAGCAAGAGATCTGTATGGTTGAAAAAGACGCGCTTTTGAGCAAGGATAAGAAAGACGAGTATGCTACCTTGTTTGATGCTGGTCATCAGAGTGGAGTTGATGGAAAAGACACAACCATTAAGGAAGTTGTTGAGATCATGACAGAGCCAAATCATCGTGGCAGAGTATTTACGGAGTCACAAAGTGGTGAGGTGGGAGATGTTTCGGAACATAAGGGTGATGTAGCAGCAGGTAAACCAAGATGGGGTCGTGCTTTTTCTGTGCGTCAGAGGAAAAGGCTTTCTGATATAAAGATCGAGGCTATTAATCCTGCTGTAGACAACCAATTAGATTATTCTCTGCTGTCACCATTCAATAAATCTGGCAGCCATGATTATTTATCAGGCTTTGACTCTGATAATGCAGAAAGATACTCTCTAGATGTATCTATGATCAACACTACTCCCGATCCTCCGGTGCCTGATGTGGCCGAAACTTGCCCTCTTTTAGATGCAGATTTCTCTTGTCCTGATCCCACTAATAATGGTAATTCAGAAAATAATTCCAACGTATGCTCCGAGGATTCTGGAACTGACAGTGATAGTAATGACGTGGATGACAATAGCAAGGCCAAAGAAGATGGCGAGGAGAAAAATGATGCTAGGAATGAGCCTGCATTTCTGTGGACAGCAGATGACGAGAGGAATGCCATGGATCTTGGTTACTCTGAGATTGAAAGGAACCGTAGATTGGAGATATTGATGGCCAGGAGAAAATCAAGGAAGCACATGAGTTTTGATCCAGACGGAAGCGGTATTGCAAATGGTGTATCATCCTTCCGTCCACAAGCTCTGGCTATTTCAGCGCGACGACTGAACCCATTTGCTGATGATGCAGATGTTCCTGGCTCGGCTCCTTCTGTTCTGCATCAACGAAAGAATCCTTTTGATTTCCTTACTGAACATTCAAATGACAGTGATGTTGTCCCTGCAAGCCATAATCTGAACTCGCAGGATCCTGCACCAGCTCTGCATCAAGACACTCTCTTCAAACGGCACGAAAGCTTCAGTTTCGGAAGGCCGCAGCAGAGACAAATCCCAAGATTCAAGCCATGCTTTGCCCTCGAGGAATTCAACTTTGATGATGCAAGCGGAAGCAATTTCCAGAGGCAGTTCAGTGACAGGAGTGTCTCCAGATTGAGCGTTGTTTCCGAATGTGACACCGTTTCTTCGATCGGCGATCCAGAACACAACGAGGCCATAAGAAACTACATCCGTGGGGTACGGGAATCGTCGAGCCTTCAAAGGCAGGATAGTGATCATATGTGTGCTGAAAATGAATGCTCAGATGGGATCAGTTTTGGGGACAACGAGGCTTTGAATGCTATCATCTGTTGAATGGAACGTTGGAGAATACTGCAACAGAATGTGACCGCAGAGTGGAGGCACTTGGCGGTCGGGGCTCATGATGTCATACAGCATATTTTCATCTTTTCTTCTTTTTCACTTGGCGGGTTTGCATCTTATGTACATTTGCACAGTTCAAAACAAGGATGTGTTGCTGTACATTGTTGTGTATGTGTGTAATTGCATTGAAACATCAGATGCAAGAAGGTTGAATGCTGTCGTGCACACAAAATTCCAGAACCTGGTTGTGTCTTTACCTTCTATTCACTAATCTGACAGGGTTTGCATTCTTTTTTTTACATGTTTTCACAAATCAAACACATAAATCTCTTGCTACACACTGTTGTGTGTACTTGCATAACAAAATTAGGTGCAAGAAGTTTGAATTGTTGTGTGTTGTCACACGCACAAATTCCAGTACATGACTGTACGTGTTTGTCCGTACCTCCTTTTCCCGGTTCTGAATCAATCGAACCTGTTGGTAGTTTTGCACTGGAAATTGGGAGCTTGTGTTTGTGTGGCGCCAACAAGAAGGATAGCATTTCGGTTGCTTCTTCCGCACTCCACTGGCTGATTGATCGCCCATTTTATGATTATATTCTTTTAACCTTTCGTCAGCCACAAGCAACACGTACTCACACAGGGCTGCGGCTCGCGAGTGTGTCCATCACGCTTCAAATTGACACCTCGCAGTTCAGAACTCCAGATACCCCGTCATCAATGACATGAACTCCCGGCCAAAAAAAGCTTTGATTCGCTACAGCCTACAAGAGGAAGCTGGCAACGACGGAGGGCCAGATTACGGGAGATCAGGAAGACCACAATCTGAGCCAGTTTCGAGTTCCCAGAGATGAGATGATGCGATCAGCTGCCGTCTCTAAACTAGGGGTAGGAAGATCCGGGCCTCCTGTCCCTGGAATCCTGGATTTGACATGCATAATGCGTTTGAAGAATTTGACCGGGGAAAAACAGACACTCCCTGCATAAGCCGTAGCCGATATGGAATTACGCGTAGGACCTCGATCTGCAGTCAGTCAGTGAATGACACTCAGGGCCTGTTCGTTTCCCTATCTAATTTTGAGGTCAAATCGAAATTTTATCATTTTGAGACTAAATAAAGTCTAATCTCGAACTAATTGCAGACCTATCTAATTCACGAGACGAATCCAATGAGGGTAATTATGGTGTTATTAGAAGATGTTTACTGTAGCATCACTGTAGCAAAACATAGATTAATTAGGATCATTAGATTCATCTCGCAAATTAGATCGAAGTCGTGACATAGGTTTTGTTATTAAATTAATAAAAATATTCTATAAATAGTAAGATTCTCTTCGATGTGACAGATATCTAAATTTTAGAGGGTGGAAACGAACGGGGCCTCACTCGTCTGCAGACAGAACTCAGCGCTGACAACACATGATGAACCGACAGATCTGCTTGTACTACTGTGCAGCGGCTTCAATCCATTTCGCCACGACGTCATGGAATCTTGACCCTACACTTTCACATGTTGCTGCTAGTAGTACATCGGTCCAAGGAAGATTTACCCCATGGACATGGGGGACTTCTTCGGGTGTGTTTGTTTTGGGTCTAACTTTATAGCTATCACATCAAAACGAATCTTATTATTTAGGGATACTTAAATAAAATTTAATTATAAAATAAATTATAGATATCTAAGACTAATTTATGAGACGAATCTAATAAGGTTAATTAAATCATAATTAGATGACGGTTCACTGTAGCATCACTTTAGCAAAACATAAATTAATTAAGCTCATTAGATTCATCTCGAAAATTAGCACCAATCTGTCAATAAGGTTTTGTCATTAAATTGATTGAAATATTTATAAATAATACTATTTCTTTTTGATGTGATAGTGCTTAAATTTTTTAGACAGGAAACGAACAGGGCCGAAGAGAATAGAGAGGGGCCGAAGAGGACAGTGTCAAACAGTAGCATCATGTGGCGGCAGCCGGTGTCTGAAGTGTTTATTTGGTGTTGGGCCTGTTGGTGTTTGGTATGGTTTGGGTCATGCTATTGTAATACTACTATGTAATTCAAAATTCACCGTAATTCAAAATAGGGGAAGTTGTGAGCTATCAAGGCCCTCACCAACGCAGCGGACCGAGAGTTGTCATCCGCAGCGTGCACAGATATCTTCATCCAGGGCCCCCACACCGGCAACAAATCCTGTCACCGTGCTATCAATGTTCTGCTAGGACTAGAACAGTTGTGATAAACACGGGGCCCTGCGCGCGTGGCACAATGAAAAAATTGCACCTCATCGCATGATCCTCACCTCACTTTCGGCAAAAGGGGCACCCAAAAACGCTGCCGACGATATTTACATGACCGGAACCGGAAGAAACTTTGCGTGCACCACCAAAACAGGAAGCCGCCGCATTGACTAACCAGGAGGCCGAGCCGACGAGTCCATCCCAGTCACCGGAAGAAAATGTGCAGCGGCCAGGTCACGTGCTGACGAGCACGCGACAGGTGGACGCGTACGCGCAAGCAGGTGCCGGCTCGGCGAGCCCCACGCACCAATTCCTCTGGTGGCCTCCGCCGCGCCGCGCCGCCAGTGGATTAGCTTGTGCCGAGTTGTTCGTCGTCGTCGTGTGATGGGTAGCTGTGGATCACGAGCGTTGGATTAGGTAGCGGACACTTGGCAGCAGCGACGGCGACCGGTGGTCGGCACGCAAGACCGGTCGAAGCCGCGGCTGGCTGTCACCGATCGGGGTCGGGTGTTTCTGGGCGGATTCTTCTGTGCTTCTCTGCTCGTTTACGCTGATGAGGGAAGAGGACCGTGGTGTGACATGCTGGCAACGAGGAGGAGCTTGCGGTTGCGTTGATACCAGAGCACAGTGTTTTAGATTGCAGGAACAAGCTATCTTAGCTGGCAGCTAGCTCAATCCAAGGAGGATCAAGGAGTTTGTGGGGCGTTTTGTGTTCTGTGTGAGGTGCTACCACGGTCCACAGTGCATCAGATTCATTTCCTTCCGGAAACTTCCAGAGGACATACAGTACTATACTCTCCTTCTTAAATGAAGAAACAATTTCCCTAAAGTGAGGAATTCATCCTTGTGACGGAAAACACAGCTAGGCCGAAGTGATCGATCCATCCGCACGGTCAAATTTCACTCCGTTCCATCTTTTCGGAGAGTCAGTTCGTTCATCCGGGGGGACAGATCCGCTGGTGGCCCTCACAGGAAAATAAAAGATTTGTCCGAAGCCGCAGCAGAAAACGACGCGACGGCGTCGACGTGCGTTCGCTTCCGTGCGCCGTTCCCGGTTTTTCTGCCGCCGTCCGTGTCGGGCTTCAATCCTCGCAGTAACATGCCATTATGCTCCTCCTCGATCGATCACCATCGTCAGGACGCCACCATACTGCGGTCTCCATTGGTGCTTGAGGTGAGATGAGCGCGACGTGTGCGATTCGTGAATTCGTGATGGAAGTTTCTTCTCTCCTCTGTCAAGCCCTCGCGCGCGTCGCCATCGGCGGTGAGATAAACGCACGGAATCATCTGATTCACATTTATGTTTCGCCTGGGATAAGAGGATTCACGCACGTCATGCCAAGTAGTGGTCGTCTGGTTAGGAGTTTCTTGTTCCTTGTTTATTTGGGGGGCTTGATTGGCTGAAAATTGAAATTCGAGAGCTAGCATCTGAACATTCTGCGGCAAATGCCATACGGAATTAGCGACGCTCGTGCCTCTTCGGTCTCGAGCACACGGTCTCTTTTTTTTTCTTTTTTTTAATTAGGAGAAAAATAGGCTGCAGAACTTAACCCCGTCACGGCTTTGCCCCGCCGTTGACGTGGACTGGTTGACTGCGCCCCACGGAGGCGTTACTTAACGGCGCCACACCGCCTCCGAGACCCACTATTAAAGCCGCGTCGGACGGATGAGAGAAGAAATGGTTAGCGTTACCAACACTTCCTCTGCATCTGCTCTCTCTCTAAACATCAGATACTGAAACATAGGGGAAAAAAATCCCCAGCTGCTCATCGCATAAACCCAAATCTCGTTGGATTCGCTCTTGAAGCTTTCCAAATCGAAGGGTAGGTGCCTGCAGGAGCTGAGCCCTGCTCGGTTCGGTGAAAATTTTGCAATTTTCTGGGCTCAGAGCCGCCGGTTCAGTCAGGCGGTTTCTCGGGACGGTTCCCTGCCACTGGTCTCCTGCAGTGCTCGCCGGCGTCGGATCCGGCCGTGTCCCGACCAAAATCGGGTATTTTTGGGAGGTCCCGTCCAGCCTCGTGCTCGATTTGTTCGTCTGAGTTGGCTCACTCCCGCGGTGGCAGTGTGATTGAGGTATGCATGCCTGTATTTGATTTGCTTGCCTGGGCTCTTGATTTGAATTTCTTGTTGGTCCTTCATCGTATTTGTGATGCATATGGGTCTAATCACTTGCCATTCCTGCCATTTTTGGCTGGTCGCGCCGCCTGTGTTCTTACCGCCTCTGTTCTTGTTTTATTCAGGTATCTTCCCCAATTGACGAGTGGTTCTTGCCGTTTGCGTGGGCCATTCGGAGGCGCGAAGGTTTAGCTGCTTGCTAGCTTCTTTTCCTGGCAGTCCTCGGGCGTGTGGTCTCCTGTGCAGCCGAAAAGGATTGACATTTTCATCGGCACAATGCATCCCAAGGCTCGAATCCACGCAGACCCGGTTCTCGAGGTGGACCAATTCGACTGCCTGCCGGACTCGCTCGTCCTGCTGATCCTCAACAAGGTCGAGGATGTACGGTCGCTTGGCCGGTGCTCCGCCGTGTCCAAACGGTTCTCCGGTCTTGTTCCCCTTGTCCATGATGTGTGTGTCAAGATTGACCGCGTCGTGGCGGTTGATGGCGATGCCGAGGACACCCTCAACCTGTCATCGCCCAAGCCGCGGAACATCTTCTCGCACTTCCTGAAGCTGATGCTCTTCACAATTATCAAGCCGTTCAACAGCATGCGCAACCCGAATGGTGCTGGGCGGCCTCTGTTCCCACAGCTTTCACAGCATTCACCAGCACAGGTCCTCCGTGGCTTCACACACATCCGGAATCTTCGGATTGAGCTTCCCTCCGGGGACGTGGGTACTGAGGAGGGAGTTCTCTTGAAATGGCGGGCAGAGTATGGTAGTACACTTCAGAATTGTGTGATTCTGGGGGTACTCGGGTAGACCGTAAGCCTATTGGTGCAGAGCACGACCCATCTTCAGAGGATAATGGAAGCATGCCAGAGTCTTTCTACACCAATGGCGGGCTAAAACTCCGTGTTGTCTGGACAATAAGCTCTCTGATTGCAGCGTCCACTAGGCACTACCTTCTCCGGACAATCATCAAGGATCATCCCGCACTTACAAGCTTGGTACTAACTGATGCCGATGGGCAAGGCACATTGTGCATGGGGCCAGAGCAACTGAAGGAGTTTAGAGAGAACCAGTTGTCGGCTTCAGCATGTTCCAACAGGACTCAGGTCCCAGCCTGCAACATGAAACTCAAGTATGCTCCGTATCTTGAGCTGCCTGGTGGTATGGCGTTGCAAGGTGCTACATTGGTAGCTATCAAACCCTCAACTGAGGGAAGCAATGGAGGCTATGCCAGCCGTAAGGAAACTGAGGCGTTCGTTTCTGGAGCATTTGATGGGCCATTCAAGGTTGCTGTGAAGGCACTGATGAAGAGACGCACTTATCTTCTTGAGATGAATGGCTTCTAGGTACCTTGAGTTACTTGGCATTCCTTATTGCTAGGAATGATCCATTTAGCTGGACTCTTCATCTGTGTAATAGCTGAGAACATCATCCCTAGTTGGTGATGTTTGCTGTTTGATATGTTCGCTCTTTGTACAGTTGTGACATTTGGTTATATGGAAATCATATCAAGTTAATACTTAAGTATACTATTTCTGTTGCTCACTGTGTCCCTTGTTTCAAATGTGTATCCAACTGTCAACTCCTTTCCAGTGAAACATCCTTGTGTTTTTTGCTTGGGTTAGCTAAAGAGCTCAGGTACTCAGATGTTGCATTACACACAAGTTGTTATACCTGTCATGTACCACTGCATAAACATTTTGCTTCTATTAAGAATCTTCTGCATCTCCCAGTGTACAATGTAAAATCAGTCTCAATTGGTGGAAGTTGAAAGTAGCCTTGAAAAGGGAGAGACAGAAGATGCTTGCAGGTAAATGACATTCATTTTGGGATTGTGAAATGACAACGACACTAAATCTGATGCTGACAAGTTCATGCAACAGAACAACTTCCAATTGATTTCGATTAGCGTGTTATTTCGAATGTTTTTAGTACAGTTACAGTTGTGAGGATGCGTTCCTAAAGTTGACTTCTTAAGGAGTTATTGCTTCGGCTTATTGGCCTAATATAGTAAAAGAACATGCAATTCCGGATTAATTATTATTGGTCAATTACGTCTAGCCTCGATGTTAATGATAATTGACAAGTTAAAGACTTCATTCCAAAATACTTCATTCCAAAATATTACTCCTATGTGCAGTAGTATAGGCTAGACCAAGATCCAGTTCATAGAAACACGTCGATACCTGGGCTATGTAATTTGTTCGGAAGTGTCTTTAAGGTGCTGAGTCAACAGATTATATATCCATTCGACTACACAAATATAATCTGCTCATTCTTTTATAAATGATTAGAATCGGAGTCCCTCGGATCCTTCGTCCTACAACACTTGTTTAGTAGCTGACATGAATGTAAGTTAATCTTGGTTTGAAAAACATTTGGATAACGCTGTTTGAGTTTTCATCCCTTGAAATAAAATAAAACCGTACATTCACGCGTTGGCATCTTATCAAGTTGCAAATATTTTGTTTCGTGGGAATATTCTTTGTGCCTATAGTGGACATATATGGATTAATCTGTACTTTAAATATGAGCTGGAAAACCAACGTACTCGCCACTTGCCCTCAACATGGTTTAGTTTCTGTTGCGCGCTATTGCAGTGGTTCAACATCCTAACTGCAGCAATAGTTTCTGTTGTTACCATCTCATATGTTCTTCAGAATGTTGTTTTCTGCAAATCTATGTGCTTCCAGAAAAACTGCTTATTAGCTGGGAGTGGTTTTGTTAGATTAGTTGCATCATCCTGCAGAAATTATGTAGGGCTACCCACCTCCAGAAAGGGCTTCCAAAAGTTTCTTCCTAGGAGTCTAGTGGTGATTTCCAGAGGTACTGACCTAAAAGGCAGAACCTTGATTGATCATTTTGTTCTATCCTATTGCGCCTGGCTATCCTACGTGAGCGTCAGTGAGGAATTCTGCAAGTGCATTGTTTTTGAAACATGAAGTTGGTTTTTTTTTTTGAGACTAACATGAAGTTGGTTTTACTCTCACATAAAGCTGGGGGAAAAAGAAAACCCGAGGAACGTTTTCTATGCATCAATTCTTGAGAATATATATATACTCCCTCCATTCTTTTATTCTTGACGTTTCCAACCAGAGAAATGAACTAAAAAGCAAACTACAATGCCCTGTCCGAATGTCAAGAATTGGAGAACAGAGTATATAATAACCTAAGCTTCATGGATTGGATGGAGATATCTGTTGACCAAAATAACGCAGCGGCACGTGCAGACCAGTCAATGAAAAAAATAATTCTGACAAGCTATTAATATCGCCTATCTATGGTTTCATCTGTTCTTATCCACTTGGCTCAGATCCGATCAAATTCCAGCTGTTAAGGCAAATCCGGTTAGCACTAGTTTATTCATCTTATCTTCCCCAATTCTGCAGCCATAAACCGATAGAGAATGTAATCAATAGTTAGGTCAACCATTTAGTTCATTACAGAAACGAACCCTCTTGTTTAATTTGACACTACCTTTACTAACAACAGCAGTTGAAACGACACACATAATCATTAATTGCTTGCCCTTTTCAGGTGATTATAAAATATGGCCCAGAAATCAATAACAAAGACGTAAAAGAAGCACAATAAAGGTCATGAGTTCTATAAAATGAATAAACGTTAGAAGGATCCAAGCCGCCATGAGTGAAAATTTTTCCTTGAGCAACTTTTCATGAGAGATTTGGTGACCTATGATCTATCCACCTCCATATCGCACCAGTTAAAGCCAGAGTCAACAATAATATGCATCAAAGCATTCCCAAGACTGTTCTATCCCTCTTTACATTAATGACTCACTAGCGTGCGACCTCATTCATTTGATGGTCTTGCGACCTCTCAACGTCAGGGGCATCTCTTCTTTACGCATTATATGCCACAAAATTTGGAAGAGACGTCCAGTGCAAGGTTGATGCAAATCATCTGTATTTGCCTAGCTCCATTTTTTTCTTCAGTGCCTTCTGCCCGTGATATATGAATGAGTCAATGATGCCAGAGACAGTGAACACCCCTGAGGAACCATATCAAATTTAGTAAAATGAACGAGAGCTACACATAGAAAGTTCAACTAAGATTACTTTATCATTAAATAGTACAGAATGGCATTAGATTACACCACATTAGATTTGCCGTGTAGTAAAAGCATGATTTAAGAAATAGAGGTTCTTAAGTTTCATTTACTGAAGAAAGAATAGGCATAATCTTATTGATTATTAAAGAAATCAACTATAATTCATACCTCCCACTATAGCACATAGGTTTGTCAGGTAGTGGAGCAGGGATCTATTTTCTTCTGTGAATATCACCTGCAGAACAACAAGCAAACAGGTGAAGTTAAGGTTCAAATTCATAGTGGCACAACCACATTAGGTTTGCAAATGAAGTAACCTTTCAAGCTAAGAAGACAACAGACCTAACTACACTACACTACACTACATGAATCATCATTAGTTATGAAATCACACGGTTTGATTTTATACTATCTATAGATTATTTATTCCTATATGCACATTAGTTCTTTTACCATATACTCCCTCCATTCTGAACTTGATGTCATTAGGACAACTCTAGTTCAGTTTTGAACTAAAATTCTTGTTCTAATGACAACAATTTCAGAGCGGAGGGAGTATAGAATTGAACTGATCTTAATGCGCTAAGGATCCGGCCTTCTGGCAAAGGACGTTCCAAAGTGCGCTACACCTTTCCATCTTTCAATGTGCAGAATAATCAAAATAACTCTATTAACTTTTCAGGCCCCAAAGTTTAGATCAAATAGGACCCGCAACTTCACAGGCATGCAGCAATAGAGCGAAGAAGATGGTAAAAAGGGTGTCAACTTTACATGCATTCAGAATGCTTAATCAATGCATACAGGTTAGAAGGGTAAACAGAGAGCGGCATCCACGATGCAGTAATAAAAAATGCCCATGTCCTATAGAAACTATACATGAGATTTCTCCAAATTATTACCTTTATAGGTGAGAAATCATAGAAGAAAAATACTCCGGGCTGGGGTTTCGGACGAACATTTCCATCTCTAAAGTGCTCCGTAACTGAGAACTGTGAATGCAAGTATAACAGCAAAGAAAAATTAATGATGAAGAACATAAAAAAGGAGCACAAATAATCATTCAATTGACACCACGAACCTGGTTCGAATGAATCTTGTTCCCTCTTATATCAGTGTAAATTGTAGGAACAACCTGGACCAAAAGCTCAGTTAAATTCTTATGAGTTTCAACAAGAGCAGGGAGAACTTGTAAAACTGTAGCAAACATGGCTGGGAAAAGGAAAGTCATACAACTATAACAAATATGGATTAAAAAACACTCACTTTTATGAAGTACTGGTATGTCCCATCTGATGCTGGTTGCGTCCATTGAGCACTGCAGTAATTGTTTTTGTTTTAGTCATTGTTCATATAATAACTAAAATTGGCAGAATAACACATTTAGTATCATAAAAAGTGGCTGAAGTCAACTTATGATCAGAAAGCTACAAACAAGAGACAGACTTACCCATCAAGTGGATTAACGACACCAGGAAATTCTGTCCCAAAGGACAGTTTGTTTATTTTGTGGGTAATCTGATAAAGATACAAGAAATTAGATTATAAAAGCTGAATGAAAGAAACAAAAAACTAATTACATGGCCTACTTACGTTGAAACCACCTTCAAGTAACGATAGCTCGGGCACATCTATATTCGATTCATAAAATCCTTTGCCTGGGGCAAAATGAAAATTTCCAGCAACTTTACTGACATCTAAGAAGCCATGGACACTGCAGCCTTCACCTTGTTGAGTTTTAACTCTTTCAACAAAATCCTCTCGTGTGCACTGTCATCAGTCACAACCACCATTGAGTCTCAACAATGGTAATATATTTACATGACAGAGTTACATGACAGAGTAGTACAAATGGATTGTGAATACAAAAGCTTCTATAATATTCACATTATTAGTGAACTATTTTTTTTTGAATCGATATCACATTAGCCATATAAACAAACAGGTCAGGTGAACCGCAATAGATGGCATCAAACAGTAGAGCCTGCCTTTATTTGATTTTTTATTTTTATTTTTATTTTTTTTTATCGAACGCGCAGGAGAGCCATTTTTTATTTTTTTTAGAAAAGGAGGACTTGAACAAATCACTCTGACAGAAGAAATAAATCACACTATTATTCCATCCACATGATTTTCAACATAAGCCCCAACATGCCATATCGTGCAACATTATGAAGCTGCAAAACATTCTAGCTTCCTTTTGAACAATAAATACAAACACATAGCAAGCTGGCTACAGTATGGAGTGATCACGATTATGCACATGAGGCCTCTTGATGCATGGAATGCCATGAGGGCTTAAAAGAAGTAGCCAAAATGAGATCCGTTTTGCTAGTTATAAATAATCAACAGTATACATTTTGGCCAACTTTACTTAACAAGTGTACATGGAAATAAAAAAAACTTCAGAATTATTCCTGCATATGGCATATCAAGGGAAAAAATGTGTATGCTAGAGCCTTCAAAATACCAAAATAGTGATTTTTCTGGAAATGCATGAATGAGCACAACTCAAGTAAATTTTGACAACACGATGTAAAATAAATAATGAACAAATGCAGGTAAAAATATGCTAAAACATTGATGTACCTGATCAATTAGGTCAGGATTTGTAAGTGCCCATCCTTTCTTCTTATATGCCTCCCTAACTTCTTCACAAGAATTACAGCATTGCTCATCCGACTGAAGTCAGATAGGTGAAGGCAATGCAAAGTTAAAGGTAACAAAGAATGAGTTCCACAAGAAAATCTTGAACAAGTTACTACAAAATAAACAGGAAAAAAGAGCAAAGGGTGCATACCTCTTCTGCACCATAACATGTCCCACAATATTGTTCGCCTTTGTCAAGTCTGCCTCCATGTTTTTGCAGTGGCCTTTCAATCTAAAAAGAGATTAAGTCAAGGATATGCTTCAATAGCAAAAGGAAATGAACCCACAGAATAGAAAACATTAATCGGAAAAAAGAACAGATCAAAGCAGGATAGCCAGGATTGATCTTTTACATCTAGCTGGATGGGTCTAATTTTGGCTATGTGCCGATGTGATGTTACTGAAACCACTTCAAGGTTGTGCAGTTGGAAAATGCTTCTTTGTTACTCAAATGTAATCTTGAAAGTCCATAAAAAAAAATGTAATCTTGAAAGTAAACTATTAAATAATGATAAAAACCATGGTAAACTCAAACTTCATACTTATTGATATTGCAACCACAAAAGGGTAGAATTCTCAATGAGCTCAAAAGCTCCCAAAGGAGCCAGAACGATTAAAGCATAACATGCACTAAGGAGTGATCAGACTCAACATTTCATGGATAGATACTACAGAAAGTCCGAACACTTTGCGGAAGGTGTTGGTAACATGACAGAGATAGTCATACAACTTATACTGCCTGATTTTCTATCTAAATTCAACTAGATATTTGTAATAAAGTAATGCTACAGGCCCAAAAAATTGTACTGATGTATCATTAAGTTGAAATCAAGAACATACATTAACAACAATGGCCAGTTCCTTTGAAAATATGCATCTGCAGTTCACTTTGCCCAGACTGAATTGAACAAGACATTCGAGAAACCCAGCTCGTATAATTTGAAATTAGCTCACTACATAGCGTTGCGATTCTGCAGCAGAAGTCACTAACCTTTGCTCCACCAATGCCTTCCTTTCTTGCTTCAATAACATTACCATTAGAATCTAACCTCCTCTTCTCAATGTCATGCCTCTACCAGGGGGAAATCAATAGAATGATAAGGTGTCAAATCAACAAACAGATTGCTAAAGTATCACAAACTGATATAACTTAAGACCATACAATGTCATGATGCTGCTCTCCGCTGATATCTGTAGTATCAACACTGAGAAGGGTGCAAGGGATATTTGGGAAAGTAATATCAAACTGCAAAAAAGAGATAGCATTACAAAAGACTTTCATAACGACCTATTGTCAGGCACTAGGATACATAAATGTGTCTGACTTTTTAACTAGGAATAATAGAGGTGCAACGAATAATTTGGAAATAGTTTCAATGATACAAGAGGTACTAACATTTACTCTCAGCCTTTCTCCTCTTGAGGTGTCTACGATTAATTTAGTCTCTGTCGCTGAATAAAAATATGACCCTGAAGAAACAGTATGCACACAAAGAGAAGGTTATCAGTAGGAGGTTCACTTTCTCTTATTTAAGCCTTGTGTAGCATGAACAGAATTTTAGGCAACAATGGCTAAGATACTTTAGATGTGGCAACAAAGCATTCAAATAATGTGGGAAAGAAAAGATGAATGGATTGCCAGGACAAATAAAACTACAAGGTTCTATCCACATTGACTGTGAGGGAATCAACCTTATTTAATCTGCTACTAAACAAAATAATTATCTAGGCTGCCCTTTTAGGAAAAAGGTTATTTAAGGACAATTTTCCGGCATTCAATTCAATCTGACCAAACACTGGGAACGAGAAATGTGACACAGATAAGGTCGCCTCAAGAACATATTCCACAAGCGACAGAGACAACTTTGTTACTACCAGCAGCAAATGCATCTAGTTCCATAAGGGAACATTCAGCTAACGCCTGGAGGAACTTTAACCAAAAATGTCTAGTACAGAGGGATGTCGCCCACAGATCAACTTTCTAAAAAGAGTAATACAAGTTCCTGCGAGTCTGAACATGATTAACTACAAGATATTGCTGATACACGTAATTTGCACACATGATCCGAAAGAGCAAACAAAAATTACGCAAAACTACAAGAAAAAGGGATTTATTATCAGACTGAGACGTCACCACAAAAATCGAGGTGCGTCCCAGAAAATTAAAGTCGTGTCCCCCACAAATTGGCTCAATCAAGACAAAAAACACTTGCAATTTGAAATCTGTACCTTCTCGAAAATACTCGTACGCCTCACATACAGAAAAGAAAGAAGAAAATTCACGAATAGCGTACACTAGAATTTGTTCCAATGCTTCAGCAGTGAAGTCTGTGCACCTAAATTCGTCGGATCTTTCATCTACCCTGCTCTGCCAATCGATACAGCATAGCTGTACGCGCATCGTACCATGTGCACGCACAGAAGCTTCCGGAACAGAACTTTTTTTTCCAATTCAAACACGCAACACGGGCCAGCAGCCACCCGTCAGCAAAATCGAATCTCCCTCAGAACTAGAAGGAGACGGCAACCAGGCGCACGATAATCCGCCTAACAAGTCGATCAATTTTCGGCATGTCAGGAGGGCGCTTACTGGTCTCGGAGATGAAGAGGAGCAGCATGACGACGGCGGCGACGACCGTGACGATGCCGCCGGAGAGCGTCCGCTTGTAGAAGTCTTCGTTCACCTTCGGGTACGCGTCGAGGCGCTTGAGCCTCTGCAGGAACGCCTCCATCCTGTCCCTCCGCCGCAGGGGCCGGACGGCAGCACGGCACGCTCGCCAACCCTAAGCGCCGCAGGCTCCGGCCTGATCCGAGCTCGCCCCCGCCGCTTGGACAACGCGACGCGGCTGAGGTGGTGGGGTGTTTGACCGCCGCACCGCGCGAGATGCCGACGGGCTCGGGCTCGGGTCGGGCTCTCGGGCACGACGAAACAATTACGGAGAGATGATTACGAGGGAGGGAGGCAGAGGAGACGCGGCAATGGTGCGAGTTTAGGACAAGTTTCCACGCACGCGTGCCACGCGGGCGGCGTTCATTGGCTTGCGGCAGCGGGAATGCGTTGGAGTCCGCTGACGTGGCATGTTGGGTCCGGCTGGGCGGCTGCCCATGTTGTTGCGCAATGGAGTTTTGGCGAAACGAAAATCCGCTTGCGCACGGGGTTTTGAGCCTCTCATTAATTTTAGCAGAAAAAATCATTTTACCTCCCAAGAGCGAGGTATTAGCTGCCAAATTTGGAGTTATTAAAAGAGTTAAAATCGGTTGTATATTTTCTTCTTAAATAAATAGCCGGCGTTAAGTTGGAATAATAAAGAGAGAATATCTAAGAGATTATATTCTAGTAATGTTTCTGCATTTATAGTTTAGATGTGCTTAAGTTTCTATAGCAACATCGTTAGATGTTCTGTTTTATGGACAGCCTCGTTAGGTGTTGGTTTGGAGTACAAGTTGTTGGTGACCTAACCAAATCTCTCCTGCAACTTTTGCAGCGTGGGAGATGTGGATCCGTGCTGGCTGCTGGAACCTTCGGAAAGGTCAACCTCCGTTTCCTTCTCAGTCCACAAAGTGTCAAAGGTTCTAATCTGTGTGCTCCACGGTTCTGACCTGTTCCCACGGTGTACATCGGTTTACAGACGACGCCATGTTATGTATCCTTTTCAAGCAACGGCGTCATCCAGTCATGTGATCATGTGCCAGGTACAAAAATTGCAACATTAAACTACAACAGAAAATCTGAATCATGGTGAGTATGTCTCCATCATACCATCACTAATCGAATTGAATACAACTAGCATACCGTGCACGTCAAAGAGACATGTAACAACCTAATAGGTGCCAAATCTTGGCAACCACAGCACAACATTCAGGTGAATACCATTCATGGAAGGCACTCTAGATGCCTCGTTGTCCTCTGAAGATGCAAAACCCAACAACGACATCACCGAATAATACTAATTGATCAGAATTCGATAATGCATCCAACATAACCAGCAGAACAACGCACAGATTGATCCTCATCTCATAAAACAAAACCAGAGATATGCCTTACAAAACAACCATATGAAGTATTAATCTGTATGGCAGATGCATCTCGTCATAGCAAATTACAGAACTAAAGGTAAACAAGAAACAGCCATTGGCCTTCCAAGAAAGTCTGCACCCTATATCTCAACTACTAGGCAAAGCTTCCTTCTTGTCTCACTGGGCAGCTGTGGTGTTGATGATGTCCGAGTCACCTGAAGCAGTAGGAGTTAATTGTAAGCAAAACTTAGGGGCAAACAAACAAACATAAACAGGACTCGTGAGCTCAATAGGAAACGAACCTGGATCAATGATACTGAGGCAGCAGACACGGTAGTACTTGCCGCAGGCAGTGCCAAGATCAACATTGTCTAAAGAAAAAATAACAACACAACATGTCAAACACATGCACAATAAGCAAGTTTCTTAACTACTTGTGTGAAGGATATTTGCAAGACATTATTAAAAGAACAGAGACAATGAACATACTTCCATGAAAATGGTGCACGGTAACTTTGGCCAACATAGCATAGTACTCAATCTCAGACTTCCTAAGTGGAGGGCAGTTGTTCGCAATGATTATCAGCTTCCCTGGACCAAAAATAGATATTAGGCTCAGTTATGCACCAGAAAACCAAAACTACAAGATATTTCAATAACCCCAGACAAACAAAAAGAAACATGAATGGCATAGTTGACACATTCACATTCAGAATCATAAAGTACAAAATGTAAATAGTTGTCAAGAGAATCAGAGACACTTTCAAACAAGTACTATTTCAAACACAGAAAAATTTTGGTTTAGGTTTAAATTAAAAAAACATCCTACATATCATTCAACTTTGGCAAAAAGAACAAACCATACCAACACTGGTTCAAACCTTGTAAACAAAATATTCTGCCTCTATCGGTCTTCCAGATGCAGATCATACCAAGATGAACTATTAATCGAGAGGCAACAAGTTGTAGGGCGCTGCATTCATCTCAAAGGCACTAAATGAAAGCCAAAGAGCCAAACTCCAGTCCCATTTCTAACTATACTAACAAGGATGGGGATTCTGCCACCAACTATATCAGAATTACTGAGGACAAGGATAGCTAACTATCCTGACAAGCATGAAACATTATCAAACTTTAGCTAACTGGGCCAACTCTAGGCTAAGATCTTAAGAGATAAACAAAACAGAAAACAATAAACAATTATCCCAACCAGAATTTTGCCCCAAGAATGAGGATTCAGAGGAGCACATTAAAATAAAGGCTGGCATTGTTTTTGGGCGCTGCATTCATCTCTAAGACCGTAAACAGAAGCCAAAGAGCCAAACTTCAGTCCCGTTAAATAACCCAAATCAAAACATCTACATTTCATGTTCAATAATAGCGGCATGATTCCTATTTCTACAGGTCATTATAAGAAAAAAGACTACAACAGCAAAGAAATAAATTAGATGGCGTCGAGCGATCGACTTCGCAGATTGCTACGACAAAACAGAATCGCAGAATAGCACGCAAAAACAAGTAAACAGATCTACAAGAAGATAACAAAGCATTAAAGTGCCTAAACAAGATGAGTGTTCGAGTTTAAAGAAGAAATGAGATCCGTACCCTTGGAGCTGCGCAGCGTCTTGAGGACGGTCTTGTAGCCGAGCGTGTACTTGCCGCTCTTCATCACCAGCTGCAGCTTGTTGTTGATGTTATCCGTGCTCTTCTTCTGCACCGATCCAGAACCATCAGCAAACCACTTTGGTATCGCGAGAGAAATCAAGCTCGAAATGATACATGCAGAAAAGCGTTGGAGATCGATTAGGATCCTTACCGCCTTCTTGGTGGGAGCCATCGTATCGAACAGCCGCGGGCGGCGACGAGCAAGGGCAGCGGCGCGGCGTGTGGCGGCGGCGGCGGCGGTGCAAATGGGCGGCTTGTTAGGGTTTAGCAAGAGAGAGTATATAATGGGTGGCTCGTGGGTACAAATTACTGGGTTGCCCCTGTCGCAGAGGGCTATGGCCTAGTTGGGCCTTACTGGACTTCGCCTAATGGGCACCCAACCAAATGGGCCTTATCATAATGCAGTGCAGATGGGTCAATCCGCTCCCATAAAAAAAGGTGGGTCCAATCCGTCAGTTGCTGTTGTTATATTCGGTTGCTTTCAACCTCGCCGGCGCACCTCATTCGCAAAAACCTAACCATAACCTCCTCCTCCTCCTCCTGCCGCCGCCGCCGCCGCAGCGTTCTCTTGTTCCGCCACAAAAGAAGTCGTCGCTCGAGAAAATGGGGAAGGGTAAGGAGAAGGTGAAGGAGAAAGAGAAGAAGGCGATGGACATCCTCGCTGGGTCCGACGACGACTCTGACGGAGGTGGGGAAGACCTCTCGAAGATCCAGATCAATGAGGAGTACGCGCGCCGCTTCGAGCACAACAAGCGGCGGGAGCTGCAGCAGCGTCATGAAGAGCGCAAGAAGCGGGGTCTGATTGCCGACTCCGACGACGAGGAGGAGTCGTCCGAAGAGGACGACGACGAGGAAGACGAGGACGCCATCGCGTCCCGCCGCGTCGATCGTCGTGTATTCGAGGTGATCCGCCGCATCCGCAGCGGTGACCCCCGCATCCTCGACAAGGACGCCAAGGTCTACTCGTCCTCGTCGGAGGATGAGGATGGCGAGGAGGAGGAGCCCAAGCAGGGGAAAGCCAAGAAGGAGAAGCCTCTGTACCTGAAGGACGTGAACGCCCGCCACCTTCTGGAGGAGGGCCCCGAGTTCGGGGAGCAGACTACGCGGAGCAGTAAGTACGACAGGATTGCTTACGACGAGCAGCAGAAGAAGGGCCTTCAAGCCTTCCTTGAGGCTCAGAAGGAGGTTTCAGGAGATGACGATGAGGACGATTTCTTCCATGAGAAGCCAAAGGGCGGAGCTGTTGATGAGGATGAGGAGGATGACGAGGAGGAAAAGCAGACAAAGGAGCTAGCGGGTGAGATTTTTGGCAAGGATGAGGAGCTGGACGAGAACGATAAGTTCTTGAAGGAATACTTCCTGAAGAGGCCGTACCTTGAGAAGGAGAACAAGTCCTATCTGGATGATATACAGGAGTTATCGGAGGAAGAGGAGCTTGAAAAGCAGGAGCAGTACGAGGCAGCCTATAATTTCCGGCATGAGGAGGCTGCAGCAGCTGGGGATGTGGTGCCAGACCGGGTACTGGGTCATTCCAGGGTTGTTGAGGGGTCGGTGAGGAAGAAGGAGAGCAGTAGGAAGCAGCAGCGGAAGAACAAGGAGGAGCGGATAGCTCGTGCTAAGCAGGAGCAGGCAGAGGAGCTGAAGCAGCTCAAGAATTTGAAGAAGAAAGAGATTGCTGAGAAGCTCGAGAGGATCCGAATGATTGCTGGAATTGGTGGGGAAGCAGCTTGGAAGCTTGGTGCCGATGACTTGGAGGAGGATTTTGATCCAGATGATTATGACAAGAAAATGCAGGAGATGTTTAATGACAGTTACTACGAGGCTGATGATGTTGATCCTGACTTTGGAAGTGATGAGGAGATGGATTTGGACAAACCAGAGTCTGGAAGTGGTGATGAGGTGGATTTGGCGAAACCAGATTTTGACAAGGAAGACGAATTGCTTGGGCTATCAAAGGGCTGGGCTACTGACCAATTCAGTGAGCTCTCTGCCATTAGAGAAGAGCCTAGTGCTGCAGTTGAGAAGGCTACAACAGTGAAGAAAATCTCTCTCAAGGAAAAGGTGGAGCTTGAAAAGGAGATGGAAGAGTACTACAAATTAGACTATGAAGACACTATTGGAGATCTCAAGACTCGGTTCAAGTATAAGCAGGTTCAACCCAACAGTTTTGGTCTGAATACCCTTGAGATACTGCAATCAGATGACAGAGATCTGAACCAGTATGTTTCCATGAAGAAGCTCGCACCTTATAGGGAGAATGAATGGAAGGTGACACATCATAAGAAGTTGGGTAAGGATTTGATCCTTGGAGGACAGAAGAAAGAAGGGAAGATAAAAACTGGCAAGAAATCCAAGTCTGAGGAAGGGCGGCCTAGTTCTTCGGAACCAGAGAAGCTGCTGGTGAATGAACAGGAGGAAACAGGTGTCAAGGTGAAGTCCTCCAGAAGTGGACGAAGGAAGATTCGGAAGCGGGATTTGAAGATGACCAATGATAGACTACGGGCGTATGGAAAGTCTGACGATCGAAAGCGTCATAAGAGCCATTGAACACCGATAGTAGGTGAATCATGTTAGGAAATTTTGGTATTCCTTATAGCACCTTGCAATGTATTGGAGAACAGGGTTTATGGTATGGTAGAAATCCAAGTAGGGTGTCATTTACTCATTTATTTAGGAGTTGCAAGCTGATGTAGGCGTCCTAGTAAACATCTGTTTCTCTTCAAGTTTTACAGACATTATTGTGAGCCACAATTTGATTGTCATGAAAGCTAGCTGCTGTCCTATTTTGTGTTACTTTGCCCCCTTACTCTTGTTTTAATGGTTAATTTATTTGTGATGCTTGGTGGTGATGACTGATGAAATGCTAGAAAACAATTTTCCATGTAGCTTATGAGACCATATAGCTTACGAAATTCTTTTCGAAGTTATTATTTTGATTGCCTTTCACATCTCAATTTATTCTGCTCTGTTAGATACAAATATCTTGTTAAGCCACCATTACTGCAGTAGTATTTCACTGCGCTGGTTAGGTCCCTTGATTTCGGATGCTTACCTCTGCAACATCTTATCTGCTTATGAACAATAGATATGTAATTCAGCGTTACAGCATCAGCAGCCGCCATGGCCCGCCTGCACCACGGCTAATTCTTATGCTTAGCACATTCCCAGTGAGCGTCTCAGGCAAAGCCCTTCAGTACACAACAACATAGCCTTTTATCCCAAAGCCCTTCAGTCTGGCAGTTATATTATAGATCTGAAATAGCTCTGTACTATCTGTTAAGTGTAATTGTTTCTGTTAGAGATATAATAGTAGTAGTAGATTAGGACTTGGTGTTTTTTTTTGACAATTAGATTAGGACTTGGTTGTTTATGCCATGGAGTTCACAAAATTCTCAGTTAGCCAATTGCTTATTTCTTTTTCTTTTATTTGATTAGCCAAACCCATCAATTTGGCTAATAACATCATCATCGTTGGTGCAATTGACATTAACACATCAAAAAAAATCCCTGCCACCGATGATTGTAGGTCGTGTTTATATATCATCTTTCACCACCAGCAAGTTGTAGGTTGTGTTCTATATCATCTTCCACTGCCTGAGATTTGTAGCAGTGGTTTATCTTATATCTCTTCAGCTTGACTCGACAATGGAGGCTCTGCTCCATGACGACTTTGAAGAATTAGATTTTGGATATAATCTCTTTTTATTTAATAGGTCTTGGTTTTTCATGTAATCTCCTTCAAATGCAATGCTATTGCATACGCCTACTCTGCTCCATGACGACTTTGAAGAATTAGATTTTGGGTATAATCTCTTTTTATTTAATAGGTCTTGGTTTTTCATGTAATCTCCTTCAAATGCAATGCTATTGCATACGCCTTGCATTTGAGGAGGGTTGTTAGATATATGATAGTAGTAGTAGATTAGGACTCTAATTGTAGAGTCCTTATCCTAGTCTAGGTGGTCATGTACCCATATATATGTAACCTATTTTGGCTAATCCATCCATCAATACAATCATCGATTATTCCTAACAATTTTGATAAAAATACTTGTCTCAAGTGGCTTTGTTGATGTTATTTTGTTAGAGATATAATAGTAGTAGTAGATTAGGACTCTAATTGTAGAGCCCTTATCCTAGTCTAGGTGGTCATATACCCATATATATGTAACCTCTTTGGGTTAATCCATCCATCAATACAATCATCTATTATTCCTAACAATTTCGATAAAAATACTTGTCTCAAGTGGCTTTGTTGATGTTATTTTGAAAAAAAAATGTCCTGTTACAATTAAGATCTTGATTATGTGCTGCAGAGCCGTTCAGTCCAGCTCTATTATAGTTTGCTAAGGACAGTGCCATAGAGATTCCACACATATAATCCTATATGCAACACATGCGGTTGCAGCTCAGCTTTGGTGCTTGATCTCTTGTGCAAGGTTAGAACCCTCCAATGGTCTTGATGTTGTCAGCTACATTGGAATTTGTAATGGATGTACAGTGACTTCGGGTGTAAAAAAATGCTTTCACTAATACAAAGCATATTGACGCTTCTGAAAGTTTCGCAGACAATATTGTACGCTTCCTTTATACAATGATGTAAGACAAAAGGCAGTAGAACAAGCATCACCGAGTGAAGACTAATTCAAAGCAGCCCTTAAGCAGTAGCAACCAGGTCAACAAAAACCATTTTGGCCTTACCTTCACCTCCAATCACCTCATTTCTCTACTCTTGTCATCTTGTCAACTGCTCAAAAACAAACTTTTCATGAGTTTATTCCTTTGTGTTGGTTGTTGCACATGTCATTTTCCTCTATCGTCATTGTGTTCAGCATAGCACACTAGTCTATTTATATGCTCTCTCTCTCTCGTCTCTTAGCTTACTCCTATGCTGATCGGAGAGAAGCTGCCTGTGTGGTACCCGGTACGTCCCTTTCTCTTACCAACTGCTGCTCCCAGTCTCTGCCCTGCTGTTCCCCGATCTTCTCTGTTCCCAAAGAAACCTATGCTCCATTTGTGCTCTCTCTTGCAGCTGCTACTCTGATTCTTTATTGTAGAGAAAACACGCTGATTGTTACTAGATTGCCTCAACTTTTTCAGAGCTCGTGCGCTTAATTCATCCGCTAGTATTTGTATTTAGTTGGTTCTTCTCACAAATCTGGTGGCCAATGACCAAGACTGAGAGCAGAAAGCTGTCTGATGACTTTGAAGTTGTGGATGTCCTTGGCCGAGGTGGGTTCTCAATTGTCAGAAGGGGAGTTAGCAAGTCTGAAGGGAAGACCCAGGTTGCCATAAAGACCCTGAGAAGGCTTGGCCCCGCGATGGGAACGCCAAAAGGGTCAAAGAGTGGTCTCCCGATGTGGAAACAGGTATCCATCTCTGACGCTCTGCTCACCAACGAAATACTTGTCATGAGGAGGATAGTTGAGAACGTCGCGCCACATCCCAATGTCATCGGCTTGCATGACGTTTATGAGGATGCAAACGGCGTACACTTGATCCTTGAGCTATGCTCTGGTGGTGAATTGTTTGATAGGATAGTGGGGCGTGACCGGTACTCGGAGTTCGATGCTGCGGCTGTCATTCGTCAGATTGCTAGAGGGCTGGAGGCTCTTCATAAGGCAAACATCATCCACAGGGACTTGAAGCCGGAGAATTGCTTGTTCTCTGACGAAAATGAAGATTCCACATTGAAAATCATGGATTTTGGTTTGAGTTCTGTTGAGGAATTCAGTGATCCAATTGTGGCCCTGTTTGGGTCGATAGATTATGTTTCACCAGAAGCTCTCTCAAGGCAAGATGTTTCAGCTGCAAGTGATATGTGGTCTGTTGGGGTAATTTTGTACATTCTTTTATCTGGGTATGTTCGATGACCCATCGTCATAATTACTTTGGTTTGATTTCTTCTTCGTAGATTGAAGGATCTTACTTTTGCCCTGTTTTTCAGATGCCCTCCATTTCATGCTGCAACAAATCGAGAAAAGCAGCAAAGGATCCTGCAAGTAAGTCTTCCTCTAGCCAAACCTATGAGTATAACTTGTTTCATTTGAATTTTAACATTGTTCGGAATTTTATCTTGTGATTCATATTTCTTGAGTTTACCTTTTGAGCAATTGTATGATCTGCTCTGACGATTATTTAAAACAATTTCCTCACTTAGCAGCACCTATTAGAAATCGTATTAATGAATCAAGCGTAATTCAGATGCATTGTTGCTCTTCCAGACTAAATTATGGTAACTTCCTCATTTGTATTTTGTAATTTCTTTATAAATGTATATAATCCAGAAAGTGAGATAACCTATGATAAACTAGGTAACTAGACATGACTACCGACCTTCTGTCTGTGTAGCGTGGAAATTTGCTTTTTTCTCTGTCTTCTTCTCGTAGTAGTCGGGGTAAGATGTGCATTGAAAGCCTCTCAAAGAGAAACGGGGCCCTTTGCTGTTGAAGAATAAAGGGTCTGCAAAATCAAAAGTGTTTCTTTGTTTTAGACAAAACCAGGTGCTAGTAGCACGATAATCTATTTTTTTATAAGAGTGAATTGCACCGTGGGTCCCTAAACTTTTCTAGGATTCTCATCTAGGTCCATATACTATTAAAACGTCCATCTAGGTCCTCAAACTATTTAAGACGTTAACCTTAGATCCAAAACCCTTCAACAAAGCAAATTTCCGCTGAGCATCAGCTCCAAGCCATATGGCGGTGGCTGGCCAAAGCTGTAGGTTCATCAAAACGGTCAAAATGGGGATGAAGCAAAACCTCTGAGCACGTCAAAATGATGAGCAGAATGCAAAGAACACATTTTATAGCTACGAACCTTAGGAGCTCATTGAAATATGGTAGGAGTGAAAGCCTATGTTTGAAAGAAGGTACAAAATATTAGGATGTCATTGAGAAGCTTCGTGGGAAGATAGACATCGAAGAGATGTACGATGATGATAGCTAGAATTCTGGCTTCAACAATAACATAGACCATCGAAATAAAAGCACACACCGTTTTATGGTTGAGCTCAACTTGTCATGGAGCAGATTGCGTGTGCAATGCAACAATGAGTCAGAACAGACCATGCGTATTTGCCTTGCTAAAGGACTTTGGACCTAAGGTTAGCGTCTTAAATAATTTGAGGACCCAGATGGGCGTTTTAATAGTTCATGGACCCAGATGAGAACTCTGGAAAAGTTTAAGGACCTACGGTGCAATTCACTCTTTTTATAATAAGGAAATAGTTTCCAGCATTTCTATGATTTCTATGAGCGCGCACTGTAGTAACATGGTGATCTATTATGGATTGTTTACTTGATTTATCAAAGAAGGCACCAAGTTTTAGAAATGCAGAAACTCTTGCTTTAATATTATGTGATTATGGTCCTCCTTTCAGGGTGAATTCAGTTTTCAGGACCATACATGGAAAACAATATCTTCATCAGCCAAAGATTTAATTTCCAGGCTTCTTTCTGTTGAACCGTACAAGAGGCCAACAGCAAGTGATGTCTGTCTGTCGCTCCTTTTTATTCTGTATTACCATTTTTTGGTTAGATGTCTTCTTTTTGACTTGTGGATTATACTTCATCTCAAATCAGCTATTGAGGCATCCTTGGGTGATAGGAGACTGTGCCAAGCAAGATCTTATGCATGCCGAAGTCGTCTCAAATCTGCAAAGGTTCAATGCTAGAAGGAAATTGCGGGCAGCAGCAATAGCCAGTGTCCTTAGCAGCAAGGTGGCATTGAGGACCAAAAGGCTGAGGAACCTTTTAGGAACCCATGACCTCACCTCAGAGGAGCTAGATAATCTGCGAGTTCATTTTGCACGAATGTGAGTAGAGGATTTAAATCCGATTTTATTATCGCTTAAATATCCATTCTAGCATTTCTCATTTAGCAATAAGATGAAACTGAAGACTGAGATGTTCGTAATGTGCTGATATATATGTTCCCTTTCAAACCTATTTTAAGCACCAAAGAAGTCTCTAGACTCTCTACATGGCAAGAAAAGTGTATGCACAATTCATAGTTGAACCTTGCATTGACCTTGATAAACTTGTCAGTGTATTGCCCTTATGAAAAGCTGCATAGTTCAAATCTTTGCATATGACACGTGATATACTGAAGGAAATGATCCTACTGCAGTTGTGCAGATGGAGAGAACGCCACACTGGCGGAGTTTGAGGAGGTTCTAAAAGCAATGAAAATGGACTCACTGATCCCTCTCGCCCCGCGTGTATTCGACCTATTCGACAACAACCGTGACGGCACAGTCGACATGAGGGAGATTCTTTGCGGGCTCTCCAGCCTCAGGAACTCGCGAGGGGATGATGCTCTTCGCCTCTGCTTCCAGGTAAACTCAACTCGGTGTTGTAACGAGACCGTGCGATGCTGCAGACTGCTCAAGGCCGAACTAAATTTGACAAAATTACATTTCAGATGTATGATGCCGATCGATCAGGCTGCATCAGCAAGGAAGAGCTAGCGTCAATGTTGCGAGTAAGGACTCAAAAGCAAGCCCAGAGACATCCTCTGCTTTTCTTTTTAACAGGCGCATTTTCTTTTTGAAGTTAGAAAACGCTGACAAAGCTAAGCTGTATCTGCTGTTGCCCCAGGCGTTGCCCGAGGACTGCCTCCCGGGGGACATCACGGAGCCAGGGAAGCTGGACGAGATATTCGACCAGATGGACGCCAACAGCGACGGCAAAGTCACCTTCGACGAGTTCAAGGCCGCCATGCAGAAGGACAGCTCCCTCCAGGACGTGGTCCTCTCCTCCTTGCGCCCGGCGCAATAGATCATGGCTCGTTTTATTCTAGATGGACTTTTTGCAGCAACGTTCTATCAAGTTTTCTTTCTTGGCTGCCGGCCGTTGTACGCGGATTAGCGTAGTAGACACCGTATTGTTGACTGTATGTTTTTTTTATATACAAGACCTGTTCAGGAGTTCAGCTTTTCGTTATTGAAATCCAGTTATTGTAGCGCTGTCAAGAAATTCAGTTTTCTAAGCCGGATGGCATGCGTAGCAACAGCTCACTGCCAGGTGCTCTTGCTTCAGTCGGAGCCGGGACAGCTGGGAAATTTCTGCCTGCTGCTTAGAATGGATAGAACAAAAAAGAGATATGCCCTTTCTCCAACTAGTGTCGTTTAAATTTTAAACCTTTAAAAGAGCGTGAAAACAAGATTGTTTGGAACTTCCAAAGTTCTCAGACTAAAATAGTTGTCGGTATGATATCCGTGCGAATATTTATGTCTCAAGCTAAGTTTATTTTGAAAATAGATTCAACAATCTATCTAATGATACTAAATATGTGTTATAAAGTTTAAAAAATTTAATATATATTTAATCAAAGTTAAAATTATTTGACCAATTATTTAGGGATGAAGCCTAGAGGGAGTAGTCATATTTAGATCTCGTTTTATAAACCGGTCAAAGACGCATATATCAATGTTGAGGCTATCTCCAACCGGCATAACCTAAATCGAAGATCTAAAGACACCAATGGGTAGCCATGATGTTGAAAGGACACCACCCAGAAATCTCTGTCTCCAACCGGAGACCAAAAAATGGACGAAGCATTGCCCGACCGGGAGCACCGGGGCGGAGCTGCAGCGCCTGTCGCCGGAGATGCGGAGAGGACGTCGTCGCGCGCTCAACCGACGTTGGAGCTGCCCGCCGAATCCCTCTCCGCCGGATCCGGAGCCGCCATGGCCTCCGCCTCCACCACGCGGCTCCTCCCGACGCACCGCCGCGGCCTCCGCACCCACCACGCGGCCCCTCCCCGACGCGCCGCCCCAGCCCACCGGCCCCTCCGCGGCTATCGCGGGCTGGGGCGACAGGTCCTGCGACAACGACGGGCGTCGGCCATCGCGAGAAGCGAAGGAGGAGGTTCCGTGGAGGATTCGGTGGCGGCGGCCGGCGGACGACAGTGAGCTGCAGCGCCCGACGCGGCCGGAGGCGAGAGGCGGCGGTGCCCGCAGACCTGGCGCGGACGGAGGCGGGAGCGGGAGGTCGCGGACGGGACGGCCTAGTGGTCCTGTGCAAGCTACTGGTGCTTCATTTCTTGGTCGTGTTCTGTAGCATTCTGAAAAATTGCCTTGTGTTTGGATGCTTGGTTGGAGACATGTTTTCTACCTTTAATAATGACCTATTTAGGGTATGGATGGCCATATAGGCCACCGGTTGGAGATAGCCTGAGACAAATCAATTACAGCGTGATTACTACTGCAGCGCAGCCCGCAGGTCGAAAATCTCCCGTTCCGAGGTTCCGTTGCAAGCCCAGGTCCGCCGCAGCTCAAACCCACGAGCCCACCAGAACAGCGGTTCGTCGTCGTCCTCAATGGCGGTGGATGGAGAGGTGAGCTCCAGCTCCTCCCGCGCCATCGAGACCTCGAGCTCATTGCCCGGCGGCAAACGGTGTGGGTCCCTCGGTGACATAGGCTTCGTCGTCTGCCCCATGGCGGCGCAGGGGAAGGCAAGCTGGTTTCCCCTTTCGGACATCCAGGTCTGGGTCGGGCGTCAAGCGGTGTACGCCCTACAACGGCGCGGAACAATCGTCTTCGTCGTCCGCTGCCGCTAAGCGCCGCCACCTCCACAGCGTCCACCAATTCCACGTCGCCGCCGCCCGCGTGTCTGGCGAGAGAGAGGAGGGGAAGATCTCGAGTCCAATGGGGAGGACCTCGGCGATGGTATGGACCGCTTCGATTGCTTCGGCAAACCTTTTGTTTCCTGTCAATCTGTGGAAGTTTCATTTTTTTACCAGCTGCACTAACCAGGGGTTCTGAATTCTGATAGAATGGTAGCTGTATGACGGATGAAATCGTCTGTAGCCTACGAAAATAATAATGATAAAAGATTCGGGAGTTTGTTCCCTGGCTAAGTGTAGTTTTCGACAGATTTGCTATGAGATTCTTGAAATTTTGGGCTCAAAAGTCTCTTCATTAGCAAAGTTGTATGACCGATGCAATACAACTCGAAGGTTATCTAGCTACACGGCCGTTTTTCTTTTCTTTTCTTTTCTGATTGGAGATGGTGTTTACAGATATCTCGTTAGGCTTCTGGCATAGTGATTTTTTCTGGATATTCAATGTGACCTTAATTTTGAACCTTGTTTTCCTAGCAGATGGTGTAGGCACCTCAGACTAGGAATCACTGATACGGGGACACCGGTACGGCAATACGATATGGCGATACAGCGATACGTGAGTTTCAGATCAGAACAGTGGATTTATAGGAGTATCGGAGTATCGCCGTGTCGCTGTATCGTATCGAGCCGTATCGGATACGGGTACGGCAGCCTCCTGCACGTATCGGTGATTCAGAGACCTCAGAAACCAAGGTGTGTGGATGCAAAATGTCCTAGTTTTGTTGCTTTTGGTCATTTTAGGTATAGGTTTGTAATTTTAGTTTTGTTGATGCGAGCATGTCAACTTAGTTTTATTCTGGCACCTCTGACCGATATGAAAACTTGACTTAAGAAAGGCGTAGAGAACTTCTTGTGAGCTAATGACTTGAATTGCGCATTATGTGAAAGAGTTTAGATGCTTATAGTGTGATTTTATCCTTCTTCTGTTCTTTCCGGGCACTTTGGTTTTTCCTCTTACTTGACCCGTACCTGTTTTCTTGAATACAGGGGACGGCATGGACCTGGGAAGGAGCGAAAGGTGTGGGTGTGAATCTCTCTGCTCTTTTTGAGTTTGAGGTTTTTGATTGCATATTTAATCTGCCTTGTAGGGCTAATGTACTAGTATGCCTCATATGAGTCTTGGTGTTGGAGTTGTTCTCATCCAATTCATTGTGCTTTCTATTTATTATTCACTGAGTATGTGCTCTTGGAGAAGCAGGGGCCATCTTAGAGTTGCTCTCTTCATATCCTTGAATTTCTGTTAATGGAAATGTTGGGGCGGTGGAGCCAGATGAGCAGCGGGAGCGTTAGCTACAGAGCAAATTATCGCTGAGTGAGCAAACATTTAATACCTTAGAGAGGGCCAATGCAATTGTTTGTGTTGAAGAATTTCATTCAATTTCATGTACTTAGGATGTCATAACAGAATTTAAAATATAGGTTTTGTTTTAGTGTTTATTATTTTTACCTAAATAATACAAGGGCAGTAGACTAAGCACATGCAGAACTGATTGTATGTTCCACCTTGCAGCTGTGCAACCTAATGATATATTGTTTTGTAGGCTTTCTCAAGAGAGTTCAGTAAGAGTTATATACTCCCCCACTTGGGTTATGACTGCTGCGAGACCCTGGTCTGCGGGCTGCAACCAATTCAGCAGTAAGCTCAACTTCTCCATTATTCATGAAGGACTAAGGCTTTTTGGTGGATGGCCCCCTTCGTCAAGGAGAACCGTATCGAGGCCGGACATGTATCTGCTTTTATCTCCGAGGAAGAGAAAGAGGAAGTCGAAGATGATGGCGCCCCTCTATCACTTAAGGTTCACGTACTAGGTACCTTACCAATACCGACAGTCTAATCTGTGCACGTGATTGTTTTCTTGATGTAGTTGAAATGAATCATGGCCTGGGCGCAACAATGCATCTCATTCATTCCTCAGTCACAAGTGGCTGGTTTTTGTTTGATATAGTAGTTCTTATGTGAATAAAATCAGAATTAGTGGTAGTTCTGGCATGTACGTGAGTCGTAAAGAAGTGCTTACCTCTCTAGTAGTTTTGGTACCCATACCCAACATAGAAGGACAATCTTGTGGCAGACATAGATGGAAGTTTCGATACCCATACCCAGCATAAGTTAACTGAGCCTTCTTAGTTCACTCATGTAGTCCCTTCCTTTCTAGGTTTTTTATCCTTTTGTTTTAGCCCTTCGTGGCTAACCCTCTGTCCCCTTCTTCTTGTACTCCCCCATGTTCACCTATGTAACTGTTTGGCCCTATCAATATAATGTTCAGGTAGTCTCAGCCTACTGCAGTTGCCTCAAAAAAGAAAACCTTGTAGGCTATTTGCAACCATGGGAAAGAAAGCACATATAGTGCATCCCTAAACTTTAGTAGTGATGGAAATATCTTCACGGGAGGGGCTGCGAAATTTTGGATGAAAAACTATCTGCAGCCTCGATCTCTGTGGGCATAAACATTGGGGACATTACCACACATCAGCGTCAAAGTTTCTAAGCTCCGAATTGGTTTCAGTTAATGGTAACTAACTGGGAGCTAATATCAACACAATTTCTTGATCTTTATCAAAAAAAAACTAGAGGATTGAAATCAGTAAAATGAGAGGGCTACATTTTTTTTCTGAGGAAACTCAAGGACTTGGATCGCACAGTGAATAAATACTGATTGAAGTCAAGGCTGTGCTATTTTGATTTTTTTCATTTCCTGACTTGCTTGTTTCATGGTGAACTCTTACCAGTTAGCCTTAGAATCAACTTGGTCATGAGTGTCCACAGTTTGATCATGACCTTATGCAGGTGAACCACGTTTGCACCTCTCATTATGCCTTTTACTAGCTACTATGTACTCCTCTATTCTGATTTTCATATCGTTAGGCCCTGTCCTAACGACATGAAAATCAGAATAGAATAATTTGCTTACTAGGATTAGCCTGAGCAAGAGGGGTATCCTAGCGATTTATTTTGCACTGACAAAAGAATCAGTAAATCACATTTTATTTGCACGTGTGGTTGCAAAATCATTTTGGCTTGAGATATTTTATAACTTCAGCATTATGTAGCATGATGGTGAACAATGTCATGAATTCCCTTTTGGAATCTAAAATATGGTATTGTGCCCGTTTTCAGAGCAGGAACAGCAGCAGCCTTCGTGTGCTAGAAAGGCCCTTGTCACTTGGCTCAGCACATTGTCACCGAGCCAGCGGCCACTGTGATCCTTGCAACAGTAGGGGGGCTGCACAGTATTGAAGTGAAGGAGGAGCTTTCATGGAATGGACAGGAGAATTCTGTCAGCAAGGCTCGTCGTCATGGAGGCGCTGGACCCCGAGGACAAACCCAGGGAGGGACCATTCTAGAGCACCTGATTACCAAGCAACATGCCATCTAGCCAAGATAGCTTTGACAGTTTCTGCCAGCATAGTTGACATCTCTATAATTAGTGTGTTCAATAAAGCTTTGTTTTTTGTTGCTGATCATTTTTTAGTATTTTTGTTTTTCATTCGTAGTTCCTTGATGGTAATCCTCTTGATGTTCAATTTCTAGCCCTGTTGGTCATCATAGGGTGATAGTTTGTCATTGTGATACAGTTTAATTTGAGACAGCTCTTTGAAATTTGATTTTTTGAATGAGCATTCTGCTTTAGCCACTTGCTTGTGGCAAGTTCTTTTGGGCGATCAAACTCTGTACTATTGAGTCATGAGTATGATGTTCACCTTTTCTGAACATCTTAATCCCTTGCAAACATCTTAATCCCTTGCAAACTGATTGGTGCATCAAACACGTAATGCTATAAGTTACTCCTATAGTCTGAATGTCCTGTATCTGAGACTGAGCTTTTTTTTACAAGAAAATAAAGGTCTTGTTCCGCTGGTCCAGAAGCCAGCTTATGCTGGCTACAAATTCCAAGCATGTGTGCTTTAAGCAGCCAGCATAAGCTGGCTTCTTGAGCAGCCGAACAGCCCCAAAATCATAGCTTGCGCTGTCATGAGGCTAGTGCAATCTGGGCGTATGACTCGTCTCTCATTGCGGAGTTCATGTGACTCTAGTGCTGTAGAATAGACAAATTTGGCGTATACTGACGAATTCAAAATGGGTATCAACGGTCAGAAAGTAAAAACTGGACGCCTTCAATATGAGAGAGAGAGAGACGCACACACATAGAGAGATGGTCCCTGAAAAAGAAAATGACCAAAATGTGTGCCGATCTATAGATTGTTCGACCGGATCAAGTGGTCCACAATGTCCACATTTTAACTTCATATATGTTGTTTTCAACTGGTTTGTCAGTCAAGATAGTGCACAGGAATTACGGATTTTTGCTTTTAAAACATAATAAAGAAAAACAACAGCAGCACTAGTAACCCCCCCCCCAAAAAAAGAAAAAAGGGTGTAACAGCGCTTGGATCTCCATTCGGCAAGCAGAAACAGTGACTGAAATTTCAGAGGAGTCCCTCGTCCTCGATGAAAGGTTGCTAAACAAAGAGAGTTTCGGTATCCGAACCAACTACATATCCGTGGTCAATATCAGCTGATGGTGGGGTAAATCAGAACTAAAACTGCTGCACAGCTAACTATTCACCTGTATTCACTTGCTTGGGATGTTTATCGACTATATGTAAGATTCTCTCTGTGTGTGTCTACGTACTGTTTGTAACATGGATTAACTGTACACAAGGTTGACACTGCATGATCCTCAATCTTATCCAAGACTAGTTCAGTTCATCTTGAAGTTCCATCTTCTCGATCATCACTCAGTCACCAACAGCTAGGAAACAAAGAACAAAATTAGAAACTGATTACAAAATTGAGGATGCGTGGAGGTGTAATAATAAGACTCCGTATAGATAAGGTATAATAAGATGCCATATAGCTTGTTGATTGCCCTACATAGTGTCACATGCACAAAAACAGGCAAATCGTAATCCAATGAGGACCACAGGTTCACAATATAACTTCAAATTCTACACATGTTAGTCATGGTCTTGGAACTAAGTGAGCATGGTTATTTACTGTCGCAAGTTAGATTTCCACACCCTAAGCCTATTCAGATGCAAAATATTTACAATAATATAAAAAGTAAGGTAGTGTGCAAATGAATTTGCAATATCTCAAAACATATACTTTGGATACCCTAACAAATATATATATAAACCTCTGTGATAATACTGCCATCAAACAAAATGTTGTGTGTGTACCTAAAGAATTACTCTGTGTATACCTAAACATGCATCCTCTGTGTGTAGCGAAACAATTACTGCCATCAAACGAAATGCTCTATGGTAAAACACTATGAAATGTTCTATGACAAAACTGAACATAGAAACCATGGCTTACTCCTATTTATCATGGCTCAAAGCATATAAACAGGTGTAATCCGCAAATGATGCTGGCATGCTTTTGTAGCATGTTTCTTATTGCTCCTTTTGAACTAAAACGCAATTCTCTCAGGATATTTAGAGTCAGTCACAAGGTTCGTTCACTAGAGCTAGTAATGTTAAATACTAACTGATAAATTTTAGTCTCATTTACATAAACGCTTCCAGTTAAACCAAAAAACAATGATGCTTGTGAATGGGTTACCTGGTAGATCCATCAAAGTTACCCACATCTTCAGCAATCTTACCCTCAAGCAATTCCTGAAATTAATATCCAAGAACAAAGTAAATAAGATGCTTAATAGATATTCAATGCTTCAATGGGTTGTGAATTTGTTACCAGAATTTGTAATGCTGATAAACGCTTTTTCCTCTCTGGATTTATCATGTTCTGCAGCAATTTCAAGTTCCCTGTCCAGTCATCAATTACATGCATTCCATTCAGGAGAACATCCAAATCGAAGACACCTGGTTGTTGTGCACCGGGCACTTCTGGAGGCCTTGACAGTAGATCAAACTGTTGAGCATACTGTCTTATGATATTGTTAAGCTGTTTCAACTTTTCCTTCCTTTGGCACACATCAGGTATACAGAGTTCAAAATAAACCATCCCTGCAGAATATATGTCCACCTAAAGAGAAAACAAGATGTTTAAATGCATATTCTATTAACATGCTGAGTTAACAACTCACATTTCTGATTTTCAGTGCTGCATTCCATAAAAAAACTCAGTGCTGTCCTTTGACTAACCATCTCATCGTGTAGAGAATATGTATCCTGCAGTTCAGGAGCGCGATAGGGAGCACTGCCGAAGAGTCCACCAGTAAATTCAAGGATCGCAGGCGGCCGTTTTGCTATAGCTGAAAACAGAAGAGGTTTTATCAACAATATTGCGAAGAAGGATAAACACAAGACTCAAAGCTAAAAAGGGTATACATAATACACATTTAATACAAAAGATAGAGATTTGTAATTCCAAACAGTAAACCAACTACGTTTTGCATATTATAAGGAAAGGCACAAAATCAAAGTTAATATCTTACCAATTCCAAAGTCAGCAATCTTAACTGTTAAACCTCCTTCAAGCAGTACATTTTCAGGCTTAATGTCCCGATGCGCAATACCAAGTCCATGGATGTATGCCAATCCTTCCATTAGTTGTTTGAAGATGTGTTTGCTGGTTTCCACATCAACTTTTTCGGTTCTCAGATATTGACGCAACGACCTGGCCAAGTTTTTAAATATATTTAGCAATGCTGTCTGGTATTCTAGAAAAAAAAATCTGTGAATACTCAGAGACAATACTTGGTGTATGGCTTCATAGCAAGAAATATAAAACCAACTGGATAGCCACGCTTGCTCCTCTCTGCCTCAGACCATGCCATGTATAGTTCAATGACATTATTATGACAGGATCTTGCAAGAATACTGATATCACTGCAGGTCAAAAATGTAACAAAACATTTGAGTGGCATCTTTCCAAATAATATAATAACAACTTCAAAGATTATATGCAGCACATATCATGAAATAGGTAGAACATATATGAGCAATAATGGAAGCCATTTACAGCTTGTCATGTACAAATCAAAGGAAGCAATCAATGAAAGTGTACCTCGGTTCCTCATGGATATTTCTTGCTAGTATAGCTTGTTGGTCAACTTCCTTGACAGCAAAGTCATCTTTGCTGAGGTTTGATGAGCACAGCCAAACTCTTCCTTCTGTTCCTTTCCCTGCATTAAACTGTTGTAAGGACTATCTGCTCCACGAGCACATAACAATAGAGCAGTAAGTACCAGAATACTCACCAATGAGTTCAGAAGGGTGAAAGTTGTTCTCATATTTTATCCCAACTGGTGGAAATAGAATCTCCTCTTGGTGTTTGCCATGGAAATAAACTGGACTGTTCCCAAATAAACTTGTTTTGAAAGGCAGATCGAGATAGTACAGCCCAGTAAATTTCCATTTAATTTCTGCATATAACAGATTTGAGATCAAACATCATGCAATTACAAAGAGAGAAATAAGCATGTTTTGCTGTACTTAAATATCCTAGGCTTGCAGAGTCTATGCAGGAATTCAGGACTAATGTAAATAGTCACACAGCACATGGTTTTTGTGAAATCTCGTTATGCAGGACAATGCCATGGAACTGAAATCGTAGGCACGCGGATTTTACAACTAAATACTGAAAGGAAGTGTTGGAACTAAATTACAATGTCACCAACCCATTTCTGCAACTTTTAAAGGGATTCAAAATTACCTGGCTCAATCTCGTAGAACCGAAGTACGGTGTGGAAATTGACAGGGTTAATGTCAAGCTTAACATAGATTTTGCCTTCAGTTGAGTGGAGCTTCTCAACACCCTGCATGGACTTGGAGTTGCACGACACGAGGGGAATGGATATTACCAGCGGACCACGGGTGAGGATCAACGCCACCTGTGGAGGGAAGGGCGCAACGGGAAGCAACGCGCCTCCTGACGACGTCGAAGAGGACGTAGTGTCGTCGCCGACAGCCGCCGCCCTCTCGCCCGTAGCCTGTGGCGGGCGGGACCCCCGGTGACGTCGAAGAGGACGTAGAGTCGCCGCCAACAGCCGCCGCCCTCTCGCCCGTAGCCTGCGGCGGGCGGGACTCCCCGGTGACGTCGAAGAGGACGTAGTGTCTCCGCCGAGAGCCGCCGCCCTCTCGCCCGTAGCCTGTGGCGGGCGGGACTCCCACCGGGGGACGAGGTGGTACGTCGCCGCAACGGCACCATCCTGATGGACTTGTAGTCCGAGATCAGCGCTCTCCTCTCCGTCCATCTCCATTCTCGAGAAGATTCCGAACCCTAGCCCGCCGCCCGCGGATTTGGGGGAAATTTGATTTCGAGAGGGAAGAGAGGTCAGGGTCCCGCTTATTTTCGTTCACAGGCTGACAATATGGCCCCATTGGAGTGCTGTTCAGCGGCCGTTATTAGCTGCGGGGCTGCGAGCGGACTCACCACACGAGGCGACGTCAGGGCCCACCTATCGGTTACAGATCGACCTTCGAGAGTTCAAGATGATTTCTTGCCATTCCGTTACTTTTATTGTTACTAGTTACTGGTTACTAGTATTAGTAGGGCACGCGTCAAATTTTAATATCTAATATAAATTAATATGTATATTATATAAATTAAATATCAATAATTGATATATTATATATATTTCAATTAAAACAAGCAATATATGTCATCATGGATGTAGTTAGCCGTTGAGCTAGATTTTGCTCATCGTAGGGAAGTGACAGATCTTGCAGCCAATAAATGAGAATAAACACAATACCTTAGTGTATAATAGTGGTAGTAGGTCATGACACAATCAAGACTCACCCGGAAATAAGATCAAGAGTGGCACATAGGCGCAAAATGGATTCACCAGGCATACCAGGCATCCCAAATTTTGCTTTAGCAGCCATGCATTGGTTAAATTAAATGAAACTAAATAGTAACCAAGGGATACCTTCCGGAGCTGAGTCAAGTTCGTCGGATCCCCAAGTGGAGTATGTTGTGCGCTTCTATCCAGACGTTCTCGTTGAATTATCGACGTAATTGGAGGCACGCAGATCTAGGCGAGAACAAAAGTAAAAGTAGACACAGAAAGTAGAGGAGACAAATTCTTTATTCAATAGTATTGACGAAATTACATGGAAGTCTCCTCGGATATTTATAAGGGTGAAACCCTACTTTGAGTTGAACCCTGATTCGATAAGGAGCCTATATGGGCCAGGAAACATTGCTTCTAGAAAATGGGCCTGGCCCAATAAGCGTTTTATAACACTCCCTCTTGGACTCTTTATCATGATAAATATGTCTCGTTAAAAACTCCTCAAAACCCGAGTGGGAAAAATTGGAGAAAATAGCACATATTACCACAACTTGTATTGCACACATTGCCTCGTCAAAAACCTTAATGAGAAAACTTCATATGAAAAACTCATAAGGAAAAAGAGTACAATACTTTAATCTTCGTGATTAATGCTCATTAATTTGCATGATCGAAAAGCATTATCTTCATGATATTCTTTCGGTTTCGGGAATGTGATGTACTTAGGGAAGTTCTCCACCTGTTCCAAGCACTTCTCTAAGTCGTCTCATGCCAATACCACGCCTACACTTTTCAAGAGTGCAAGTTGGTAATGCCTTTGTGAACATATCTGCGAGATTGTCACAAGATCGGATATGGGTTACCAAAATTTCTCCCTTCTCTTGCAGTTCATGCGTGTGGAAGAATTTAGGTAACATATATTTTGTCCTATTCGACTTTACATATCCCAATTGCATTTGTGCAATACAAGCTCTATTAGCTTCATAGATAATTGTAGGGGATGAAGTATACGTCACTCCACAAGTATCCAATATGTGTCGTGACATCCTCCTAAGCCACGTGCATTCCTTTGCAGCTTCGAATAGTGCGATGATCTCCGAATAATTTGTTGATGTAGCAACTAGAGATTGCTTCGCTGACTTTCAGAAATTGCAGTTCCACCAAATAGAAATACATAACCTGTCCGAGAGACCGACTTATGTGGATCAGATAAGTAGCCAGCATGTGTGTACCCTACAAGGGTCAATTCTGCATTCTTCTTGTAAAATAATCCGAGATCTTCGGTTCCTCGCAAATAGCGAAGAATTTGTTAAATGCCTTTCCAATGTCACATAGTTGGTGCTGAACTCGTATCTTGCAAGTAGATTAACTGCAAATGCTATGTCGGGTCTCGTACCATTAGCAAGGTACATCAATGCTCCAATTGCGTTGAGATAAGGATATTGCGGTCCTAGTAATTCTTCATCTTCTTCCTTTGGTCTGAATGGATCTTTTTTTTGTATTAAGTGTCCTCACAACCATAGGAGATGTGAGAGGATATGCATCTTTCATATTGAATCTTTTTAATACCTTCTTGGTATAATTTGATTGATGCAATAGAATACCTTCGTGGGTATGTTCAAGCTGCAAACCTAAACAATAGGTAGTCTTACATAAATCCTTCATCTCAAATTCAGTTTTTAGGTAAGAACATGCTTCTTCGACGTCATGTGTAGATCCGATGATATTCAGGTCATCAACGTATACAAAGATTATACAAAATCCTTTCTTTGATTTCTTAATGAATACACAAGGACAATCATCATTCTTGGTGAATGATTTCTCCAATAGAAATGTACTCAACCTCGTTATACCACATTCTTCCAGATTGCTTTAAACCATAGAGTGACTTCTGTAATTTGATACTATATAGTTTACGTTCATCTTCATTTGGAACTTTGATGCCTTCTGGAACCTTCATATAGATATCTCGTATCTAATGTTCCATATAGATATGCAGTTACAACATCCATAAGTTGCATTTGTAAACTCATATTCACTGCCAATGAGATCAAATATTAGAATGTAATTCCATCCATTACATGAGAATAGGTTTCTTCATAGTCAATTCCCGATCTCTGCGTGAAACCTTAAGCTACGAGTCTTGCTTTATATCTAGTTACTTCATTTTGCGCATTTCTTTTTCTAACAAACACCCATTTGTGACCTACTCGGGTGGATACCCATCGGTGTAAGCTTTACATTACCCAACACTTCTCTTTTCTTCGATGAGTTCAACTCTGCACAGATTGCTTCTTTCCATTTTGACCAATCGAGACGATTCTTGCATTCCTTTATTGACTTTGGTTCGAGTCCTAAGTCAATTTGTGTTGCAATCGTGTCGACAAAGTATGAGTTGACTTCAATTGTCTTTCTGTTGTATACTACTCCCGTCTCGACATAATTTGTTGAGATTTCTTTTCCTTGATCCTCATTTTCAACAGGTATGTTGAGGTCGGGAATTTCTAGTAGCTCTTTGTGAGTTTCAAGTGCGTGCACATTCTTACTTGGGTTTTGTTCTTCAATTATCACCACTTCGTGTGATTTGCTTTCACATGCTATATTCTTCTTTTGAGTAGTTTGCTTAGACACTTCTTCTCCGCGAGTACGTCTCCTAGGAGCTTTAGCTTGAGCTTGTACTCTAGGCTTCTTTGGTACCCGTGCAACCGGTTCACTCCCCCTCTTTCTAGCATTCGTTGCTTTCATGGAGGATGGTTGAAATTCCATATAGTCATCTCCTTCAAATGGGATTTCTATTCTTTCAGGAGCATTTGCAGCAGGTATATGAGACTTCACAATCTCTCTTGTATTGGTGAAAGCTTCGGCAACTCATTAACAACTCTCTGCAAGTGGAGGATATTCTGAACTTCAAGTTCGGTTTCTTTAGTGCGAGGGTCCATTCCTTGTATTCCTTTAGCTTCCCAATCTATTTTCTCGGCATTCGTCCCTAGAGAGATACTTGCCTCCCCCTATTGCTTGGGAAATGATCTTCATTAAAAATGCAATCAGCGAACCTAGCCATATGCAAATCTCCGGTGGAGGGCTCTAAATACTTGATTATCGATGGGCTTTCAAAACCAACGTAAAGCTGTGAGTTTTCGTTGTGCACCCATTACAGTTCGCTGAGGTGGAGGGATTGGAATGTAAACAGCACATCCAAATATCCGTAAGTGAGAAACACTTGGCATTGTACCACGCACCATTGCTAATGGAGATTCTTCATGTGTAGCGAGATGACCTCAATTGAATTAGTGCTGCTGCGTGTAATACCGCATGCCCCCAACCAGAGGTAGGCAACAAACGGTTCTGCAATAAAGGTCGTGTTATCATCTTGATCCTCTTAATTAATGATTCTGCAAGACCATTTTGTGTATGCACATGTGGTACGAGAATGTTCCACTTTGATGCCCAAACTCATACAATAATCATTAAAAACCTTTGAGGTAAATTCTCCTGCATTATACATACGGATGGATTGGACTCTATGATCTGGAAAATTGATTTTTAATCGTATGATCCGAGCAGTCAAGCGTGCAAATGCGTGGTTTCGATGGATAATAGACATACATGACTCCACTTCGAGGAAGCATCTATTAACACCATGAAATACCTAAAAGGCCACTGAAGTGGGACTAATTGGTCCACATATGTCTCCTTGAATTCGTTCAAGGAAAGCCATTGATTCCGCTTGAATCTTAAGCTTTGAGGGTCGAGTGATGAGCTTCCCTTTTGCACGATGCGATGCACAAAAAATCTTCATGATTTGGGAAATCTTTGGTCTTCAAGTTATGACATTGAGAATTCTTCGTGATTCTTTGCATCATATTGAGACCGGGATGACCAAGACGATCATGCCATATTCTATATGCTTCTTGATTGGTGAAGATGGTCTTAAATGCGGCAATCTGTTTATGTGGTTGAACATATGTATAGTACATGTTTGCTTTGAATGATGGGAAACTTTCAACAATCGTCTTCTAATCTCCCATCTTCTTAGTCATAATGAGACGTTCTTCACCTTCATCATCATTAGTTTCTACATGAAACCCATTTGCACGAATATCCTTGAAGCTTAACAATGTTTGGTTCGATCCCGGATAAAGTAAAGCTTCATGGATTACTAACCGCGTTCCATTCGGTAGGACAATTGTGGCCCTCACTGTGCCAACAATTCTAGTATCATTGCCAATGATAGTAGTGATATCTCCATTATACTTGCGTAGTGTTTGGAAATATCTAGTGTCCCTAAGAACGGTGTCAATAGTGCAACTGTCTACGAGACAAAGTTCTTCATCCATAGCCATTTTACTCCACAATGTCTGTAATTCATACAAAAATGTATAAACAATAGAGTAAAATAAACCGAAAGGATTTCACAAAATAATACGATGTATTAATATGAAAATGTCTTCTCTTTATGAGATTACATAAATAAACCACAAATTTTTGCTAGAAAATTGAAACTAATGCCCTCTATTACAAAAGATAACTTATTCTTCTAAGTAATCTACGAGACTACTCGAAATCTCCATGCATATCCTCGTGCTCCCCCTCATTGGCACCATCCTCATCCACGAAGTCTTCATCAAGCTCAAGATCATTATCTCGCCATTGCTAACTCCTTGCCTTCGACATAGTTTGCCTCATGCTCCTTAATCTTCCTTTTGAGGTCTTGGTACATGTCAACAAGGTGCTCCGGTGTATGACAAATTTTTGACCAATGGCCATGCATGCCACACCCGTAACATCCCCGATCTTGTTTGCCGTACTCGCCCATTGAAGATTTCTTCTTTGATTTGCCCTTGTCGCTCTTCTTGAACTTTGTTAGGCTTGCTTTTGGTCTTCAATGGTGCTTTGGGAGCGCCTTTACCCTTGATCTTATTCTCCTTGAAGTTGGTGGCATTTGCTTCGTGCGGTGCCATCGAGCCGATAGGGACGAGACTTATGATTCTATATAATCAATTCATCCTCCCCCGATCTTGCTGCAATGCGTTGCTCAGGGCGACATAGGTTTCATGATTGTCCTTCTTGTACTGGTGGCTCACATGAGTGAACTTTGGGTGAAAGGTGGAAAGAGTTTTGTTGATGAGTTCTTTCTCTTCTAGTGTCTTCCCACATAGCTTCATGCGTGTGACAATCCCGTAGAGTGCTTGTATTGTAATCCTCAACGAGTCTTGTAGTCTTGGAAGCGTAGATTTTGCCATTCACGCTCCACTTTAGGGAGTAGGACCGCTTCAATTTGCTCAAAGCGTTTACTGCAATGATGTCCACAAGATATTTGGATCCCTCTCTCGTCATGTGCTCATTCTTCAATGTCGCACTTAAGTGATGCCTCAAAAAATGCAAGGCTTGAGCGTTCTCAATGGGAGAGATTGTATCCGTTGTCTTAGGCTTAACCGCCTTGAAGAGATCTTTGCCAGCGAGAAAAATTTCAGCATCAAGAGCCCAAGATAGATAGTTATTGCCATGGGGGCGAGAACTTCAAATTCTCTCTTCCGGAGGTCAGACATGTGCAAGATATCATTATGCGAGGATTAATTCGTGTATCTAAGTAACAGGGGCATAAGGTGGTATAACAAAAACTGCATGTTCATGTTATTTATTGGTGTTTCGGCATGAAAACAACCATTTATACCATGAAAATTGGTATAATATGTATGCTGTACAGAATTCAAAAAAAATTCCAGGGTGCTATCTGCAAAAATGATACATTCCTCTAAATTTTCTTTTTTTTCGTGAACCCTGTGGTCAATTTTATATTTTCTAGGGTCTTTGCTGCAAATTCTGGACTTCGTGTTGATTTTTGAAAAACGTCAGGTTCTTCTGTGAGAAACATGCAGACTCTTTCGCGAAAACTAACAGCGACAGGGGCACGAATGCAATTTCCCTGAGGAGATATAAAAGGGTGTCCAAACCCTAATTCCTTTCACTCTCTCCCTCTGCTCTCTCCACAACCAGCCGCTACACTTTCCTTCTTTTTCTTCTTCTCGGATCCGGAAGCAGATGGCGTAATGGCGGCATGCGGCCTGCTGTGCGGCACGTCCCCTGCGGCTCGGCAGGGCTGCCATTCGTGGAGCACGGGTGCGAGCGCATCTCCGTGCGAGTGCTGCGTGTTAGGTTGATCTCCACACGTATGGGCCCAAAGGCCCATAACCCTTGATAGCGCCCGATCGGGGCGCCCAGCCCAAACAGGTGGCTGGTGGGCCCTCGTCACGCTGCGCATATAAATAAGGGGTGGGGGCCGGCACGGCACGACGACCTAAGTTCATCGTTCGCCGCCGCCACCACCTCACCCCACAAACCCTAGCCGATCTTGAGGGACGCGCAGTGAGTGACGGGAAGCGCCGCCGCCACCCACGTCCTCGACTTCCTCAACGCGCACCGATGGCCAACAACGGCGAAGGGTCTTCCTCCGCGAACCTCTCCGGCCCCGGCTACCCCTCCGCCGCCTCCGGTCGGTAACCCTCTCTCTCTCGGTGTACGATCCGGACCCTATAGAAATGCATGCTTCTACTACGTGTTCATCTAGTGCGATGCAAGATCCGTAGATCTAACACCGTGTAGGCGTCGCTCCCCCTTCGGCGGTCCGGCCCGTCACGGTCTGCAGGGCCCGGCGCGGCAAGGCCTGATGGCAAGCATCGCATGCTGGCAGTTGGTTCGCGCAGTGCCTGGGCGCGGAAGCCGACGGCGTGGGAGCCTGGGTGCAGATTGTTGTGGCCTGCCGTGACGCATGCAGCCATTGGCGTGAGGCAGACAACTCGTCCGGAGCGCTACTTCGTGCGGCGCGTGGGTCTGGCACGACCTGCATGGTGGAGGTTTGGGATCCAGATCTCCGATTGTTTTATTGCTGCTTGTCTCTTTTTTTCTCTCTGAAACTTCTTTGTTATGCATGCAGGCACGGCCGGACCTTGGTCTTGTTGGTGTGGAATTTCTTTGTTTCTGTTGCTTGCATGAATGAATCCGGTTAGAACCTGGTGGCTCCTTATCGAGGGATGCCTGCTGTAAATTTTCATCTGCTTTTGATGTGCTTTGACATGTGAGATCCATTGATCGTGATGGGGACCTGTTTGTCTTGTAGATCTGCTAGTAATCTGTGATCTAACCTACTAGACTGCTTTTGATTTCTGATTTGAGCTGCTAGACCTCCGTTAGATCTGCTAAGTTGACCTGCTCTTGTTGATCTAGATCGGAAACGAAACCTGTGAACTTCGAGATCTTGACCTGCATAAACGAGATCTAAAACCTACTTGGCTTGATTTTAGATATGTTTTTCTGTTGATGTCTTCTTGATCTGTTTCGACTCGAACTCGACTGCTACGAGTTAGGATCTAGCGAGCTCATGCTCTTTATCTTTCTACTAGCAGTGTGCCCGTGCGTTGCTACGGGCAAATTTATAACCAAAATATAACAAAAACAATTATAATATTTGAGTATCAATTTTATTTTTGCACTCTACTACATCCATTAAAAATAATATTTTAGTAGTTCATCACAGTACCTATACAAGAAAGCATCAATGACCAGTACAAAATGATTGGAAAGTGTACGAAATGTTTTACATTTCGCTCTGATATAACAGCTTTACATTTTCTAATATAAATGAGTAATAATTCTCACATTTATCATATAACTAAACCTGCTCGTCTTGGTGAAACTCTGCAACCACATCCATCTCTGGGTCACACATGAGCCCTTCATGAGTAACCTACACAAATTTAAGAATTGTTACGCTAACTGGACATAGAGAAAGGGCAGCATATTTTATTCCTTCACTGCAACAATAAAATTATTAAATTAGACTTATACGATTTCAATACCAAACAAACACTAATTTGTAGCCTATGTGAACACGACCTAAATTTCACGCCCAAAAGTGTTCACTTCTAAACAATTTTCAGCACAACGAACGAATAAAGTATCAAACATTGTTAAACTTACGAAGGAACACATTCACCAAAAACAGAGTTATTACCTACCAAAATTAACAATCAGCTAGCTGCATGTCGGGATTCTTCATCGGCATATCTATCCATCTCCATCTGCCATATCAGCCAAACAATGTTTCAGAACATACCAAACGTGATTTTTTATGCTTAGTACAACAACCATAGAAAAAGGTTGTTTTAAACATAATGTGTGCTCCAGCATGGAGCTGTCCTGTTTGAATGCTCAAAATCCACATGGTTTGTAATATAGCTAAAGTTGAGAAGAGAATGCAAAACTATTGCACAACATAGAGCAAATCACATCCGATAACTAAACCAGAAAGGAAAAGGCAAGGTAGTAAACTTTCATACCAAGATCGGAAAAGGCAAGGTAGTAAACTTCCATACCAAGATCCTGCATCAGAAATTGAGTAGACATAACAACAGGATTTTTGACACCTCAGTATCTTACCTCCTACGTTCAATTCCTGGCATCCAGATCTTTTCAGTTAAAACTCATGTCTTAATACTATTGCCATATATATCCTATGCACAAGAAAAAGGCTGTTATAATTTTCCAATCTAGTTTTGTAGGTACATTCTTTTTTTTTCATCAATTAGCACACAAAAAAATCAACTTGCAATATTGGTGACTGTGAGTCTCTTCTCTGCTGCTGTCAGTTCAGAAGAATGAAATAACAAGAAAAGGCATTAAAACACAAAAATATGACTTAATCTGTAGAATTTTTTTTCTTTGATATATACTGGTTCTGAGATCAAATCTTTAAAAGAAAATACAAAAGTCAGATCTAGATGGAGAGGATGCAACAATTGAATATTTGAATCAATTCCTAAACTAAGCCTTAGGTATGTCTAGTGTACCATTGGGATAATGTATCCATGCAATGCAACAATAGAAACAATAAAAACTGGATCTTAAGTAATGGTAAGACAAACCAGGCTACCAATTAACTGGTGATTGTTTCTTATAAATTGTGGTACAAATTTATCAGTTGAGAATGAATATAGTCTTATAAATTCCATCGAGGACACAATAGCATGATTAGGCATTCTGGCAAACAATTGGCTTGCATGGGAAAACAAAAGGAAATAAAGAGAAAAACGAAAGGCATGGTATGGCTTTTTCAGAAGAATGGCATCTCAAGGAGCAGGTGACAACATACTTAGAAATATGCAAAATTGCCAGCATTGAGCTCATCTTACAATCAGGGCAATCAGGGTCGACATACTTTGCTCACTCCATCACAAAAAGGAAAATAAATAGTTAGCTTACTCCATTCACAAAAAGGAAAATAAATAAAGTTTAATTTGAGTTGCTGGTAATATCATATGATGTGCAAATTAAATTAGTCTCAGGTTTTAATAGGCAAACTATCAGGAAGAAAGAAGTTGTAATGGAATTGCTTGAAGAAAAAAAGACATGAAAGTTATTAGATTCTTTTTGAAGACTACTTGTTTGATGCTTATTATACTTTACTTCAATTCAAAGAAAATAGTTTAGTAGGTAAGCTAGAATGTTCATTTATTGCGTAGTGCAGCCGAATGTTTGTTTCATCAAGCAAAGGAAAACTGTAGGAAGATCGAATCACACCTAATATTCTGAAATCACACACCCTGTGACAAGTGTTATTGCTTTTGGTAGTGAAGCAATCCATCTAGAAAGGCAATGAAGCACATGTACCACGCGATTCATCTTGTTCAGTGTTGCAGTAGCTTGAAGAAAAAATGACCTTCACTGAAAACACATTAATGGATTAGAGGGCTAAAAAACAACTGCAACTTGGGAAATTGCAGGCATTTGAGAACTGACATATACCAAATTGTAGAAGCATCAATGAGAAACAAATTGCAGTGCAACTAACCTCAGAGAACCATTTGTAAAATCTTGCAGCGTTATCATTTGACTGATTAGCTCTCCATGGCTCCATGCCCATATCTGCACAAACGAATACAATTAGCTTTAAAATGGCTCTGTATGAACTAAATGAAAATGACTCTGCATGGCTCTACATGAATTGAATAAAAAAGGTAGTTCTGCGGTTCTGCCTGGCCTACAGGTGAAAGTGGTCGATGGCTTGCAAGTCAAGAACCATCAGCGTAATAGAGGCACCCAGTAGCTATAATGTAGCTCCGCCTATGGTTATTTGCATTATCGGTATAGCTAGTAATGGAGGCGGCTAGCAGGAAGCAAATTCCCTGCCGTCAGACAGTTTAAGGTTTCATTCTTGTTTGTTTTATTGATAGAATCTACTGGTATTATATAGCAAAGCGCCTAATACAATCTGATAACGAACTCGCCTGATACAATCTGATAACTCGACATTCAAAAAAATCTGATAACTCAATCTCTGTCTTTAACAATACCTATTTGTACGCAAGCAATCCTAACGACGTGTGGCTTAGCGACTCTAGCCACTTTGATTGGCACCTATCTTCCTGTTACGCCTAGCCTATTGCTGACCAAAGAATGTGTCCACAAATATCTAGCACCTTGTGAATAAAGAGAATTATTTTCAAAACACTTAGGCTTCACTGACTACAGTTTCTGAGATATGATATAGAATACAAAAAAGACTATCTTCTGTATCCTCAATGCACAACCAAAAATTATACCTGAGATATTCTCCAGCTATCCGCATCCCGGAGGGCGTGCGTGGACTGGCGCAAGATGCCCGACGCGCACGAGATCGTCGAGGACGTGCTCGGGATGCGGAGGGAGGACCTCAAGATCGAGGACGAGGAGAACCGGGCGCTGCGGATCAGCGGTCCTAGCGCCAGTTCAGGCTCCCGGCAACGCCGACCTGGAGTCCTGGACACCGTTGCGGCCAGCCTCGACAATGGCGTGCTCACCGTGCGATTCAAGAAGCTGGTGCTTTGAAGAAGAGCATTGGAGCGGGTGTCGACGCTGGATAGGAGCCATAGGCCAAGGGGTCGAGCTCCGAACTCTCGGAGGTGGGTTGCTCACTCCACCGGATCCGCGGCGAGGAGGACCGGAGGCGGCGACGGGGAGGGCGGAGGCAGCGGCGGTGGTGGCGACCTGCGGGGAAACCCTAGCCGCGTGCGGTGCCGCCTCGCTCGGAGAGGGCGACGGGGTTTGCAATTTGCGGACGTGAAGGACGACCGACGGGTTTTCGGGGAAGGCGTTGACGACCTCACCGAATTTATTATATTGGGTATAGAATCATCCGGACAGATCTTGCCCGCAACGAGTCAAGATAGAATTGCATACATAATTAAAGTTAAAACCCACCTTAGATCGCGTAGATTCACCAATCTTTGTCGGAATTGCTCGGTAGAGCGTGATGATAACGTAATTGGAGGCACGCAGATCTAGGCGAGAACAAAAGTAAAAGTAGACACAAAAATAGAGGAGACAAATTCTTTATTTAGTAGTACTGGCGAAATTACATGGAGGTCTCCTCAGCTATTTATAAGGGTGAAACTCTACTTTCAGTTGGACCCCGATTTGATAAGGAGCCCATATGGACCAGGAAACATTGCTTCTAGAAAATGGGCCCGGCCCAATAAGCGTTTTATAACAGTTCCGTTGTGTCTTCCGCAACAGGGCGTATTTGTTAGAGCAACTCCAGCCACAATCCGGAAAGAAAGGTCCGTAAAACGCAATTGCGGTCCGGCTCGAAAAAATGCGGGGTGAAAGATGGACGCCGACTCCAGCGGTTCGTAACCCAAGCCCCAATCTGATGTTGATCCAGCTATCCACCGTCGCTCCCTCACCGCGAGCTTCATCAAATCTCGTCGCCAGCACCGTGTGGCGTCGCGCCCGCAAGCCGAGTCCAGGCCTCGGAGCAGCGCCGCGACCGCCACCTCGGCGGACGCCAAGCCACGACGGCAATAGACAACGAAGGCGAGTGGAGCAGCCGACGGCGGATAACGGTACCATGCGCAGATCTTGGAGCCCGGCGGCCGAAGCTTGGCACCGGTTTGCGCTGCGCTTGGCTCACCCCATAGCTCCCGTCAGCCATGACGACCTGCGAAGCTTGGCGAGCTCGCAACAGCGTAATGGGGCACTAATCCGGGTCGAGCGTAGATCGGTGACGGACGGTGGAGCTTGCGTATGGAGAAGTAGGGGCCGCGAGTAGATAGAGGCGTTGCACGGGATCTAGCCGGGCCGAGCTCACCCGCCGCGCCCCGCCTCACCCTCGCCCACACCGCCGCTCGTCGCGACCTCGGCCCGTGGCGAGGGCGGCGCGGCGTTGCAGGGCGGCGTGGCGAAGGCAGCGCGGCGAGGGCAACGCGGCGAAGGCGACCGGAGCCACAGAGGAGACGAGAGAAGGAGAGAGAAAAGAAAAGAAAAGAAAAATTGGTGAGGCCTGCGTTTTGGAGTGGGATTGGAGGCTCCTAAGAATGGGAGCCGGAGGACGAAGTTTTGGTGCCCATGAAAAATAGGAGCCTATTTTGGAGCCCTGCTGGAGTTGATATTTCTGACTTGGGCTCCAAAAAATATGATTGGGGTTTGGATTGGGGCCTCCACTGGAGTTGCTCTTAGCAAGGACTAAGTTCCTGCTAATTGGGTAAAATCAACAAGCCGAGCATGTTGTGTGCTTCCCCTGATGTTCCGATTGGTGTATGATTGTCCGGAGGGTGACATGTTCTCGTAATCCATCTCTTGAATTTCCTCTGTAAATTGATGACGTTTTGTTTCAACAATGGCAGACAGTTCTCCTTAATATATGCACGATTCTTCCCTGGTGTCTTGGCAGTCAATTATCCTAGGTTTTGTGCCCGCAGACAGCGTCCCCACGCTAATCGCTGCGCTGCTCGTCCAAGAATTCAAGATACCGCTTTTTCGACTGGGTGAACAGAACACAAACGACACAAGATGATTTTAATCTCAGCAACAGGAAATGATCAAGTAAGTAAACTAAAATAAGAAGACAATGATGGGATGGCCAGCGTCACGGCAAAGCCAAAGCCGACGACGATTAGAGTCAACTTCTTGGGTAGTAAAGGTAAACTTAAATAGTTCAAGGTAATTTCAATTCCATATTCAAATAATAAAGATGTCATCAGTAGAATGCATGATTGCAGCTAAAAAGAGAAATATATGGTGTGATTATGAACCCAAAAAAATTGATCAGAAATGACAGAATAGTAATTGTATTTGATACATGTTTTTTGCATTTAAGCACATGCATGGTCGTATTTCTGGAAGTGAGCATGCCGTACTGGTATTTTCATTTCTAGGCATCGGCTCTAAAACAAGACAATGGGCCAGTCTATGGGCTGTATCTTCGGCGTAACAAATTGTTATTTCGCCGCAAGGCACATTCTAATGCAGGAATTTCTAATCAAATCCATAAATCGTGCCAAATTTATCTCAGAAAAATTACGCCATAATTTTCTTAGTATTTTTTTATTTTCTGCAGTGAAGAACACGTTAGGCCTCACAATCAGCGGCCCATTAATTCTTTTCACATCAAGCTAATAGGGCTGCACATACGTGGACAAGTGAGACATGTGCTTAGAGATGGAAAAAAGAGATTTGCTTGCTCAGTTTTGAAAATACGTAAGTACATTTGTTTATATATGAAATAACCGGGTATTTGATAGGTACAGAAAGTAACATATGATCTATTATGTGCTAGTGAGGCGCACCGTACTCATCATATCAATTAACCAATCTTATTCAGAGCTTGATGCCTAACAAGAAGTTCAAGCCTTATGTTAATCTAAGCAAATACAGCATGGACGTAACATTCAGATTCCACCGGTTAGAGAGAAGAATGTCAAACCTGATGCCTGTGGAGTGTGGAGTATTAAACATTGCAAGATTCAGCGCTCGTCAAGGGGAGTCATGTTGACGTGCTGTTTCTTGCCACTGTGCGGCGAGTTATTCTCATCAGTTGATAGATAGCCCGGAGAGGATCCGTCTGGCTGTCACCCCGATGGAGCGATGCACCACAGCAGCCAACGATCGAGGAATTGCTGGGCAGATATCGGCAAGCCGCCAGCGATGGATTAAGCCGTAGCCGCCAAGCACCTTCTCCGATCGATATACAACAGTCCGGATTCAGCTATCGTTCAATGTGTGGCATGTATCGAGTATGGAAACCGGAGAGAAAAATAGGAAGTGACGAATATGGGCGACAGGCTTGGTTTTATCACGGCGGCTTGCAGTGGCGCCGGCTGTTGACCGAGGATGTGGGCGGCGGCTGCAGCTGCACTTTGACAAATGGGAGTCGATCAGCAGTTCAGCACCGAGGAGGAATCTGAACGAAAGAAAAGGAAAGCGCACGGAGAGAAGAAAATTCTATACATGCGTGCTGCAAATGCTTTCCCGTACAGCACCGTCTTGATCCACGCCACGTGTCCATCCAACGGAACAAATGAATTGTAGGAAGAGCGGCTGTGATCTTAGGAAAGAGCCAATGATCAATTAAAGCAAGTCGAACTCCTCACATCACAACCTGCTCAGCCGTGTTTAGGATAGAATCACCGTGCCCCTTGCATCCCAACTAACGAAATAACTAAGGAAACAATGGAACATCCTATAAACGCAAGGCCATGGCAATAATAATTGCAGCTAGTGCATCATTGCTATTGCATTTGTTGTATATCGTGGCTGCCGCAACAAGCTGGAGAAACGCATCACTACTACGACCTTCCTAACGCCGATTTCAATAATGATCTTCTCTTTTTGCGCCCAGCGGAGGAGCACCCACGACTAAGAGAACGCTCGTCACCATGGTCGGGAGCAGTAGGAAACCTACCATCGTTTAGCCTGCGAGAAGAGGCCGCACTCTGGCTGCGTACACGAAGACGGAACGGCGCCATCACGGATTGGCGGCTGCGGCCTGCGGCCTGCGGCGACAAGCATTGCGGCAGGATAAGGATTTGCAGCGATCTGTTATTTTATTTTATTTTTTGGCTCGGCTCCCTTTCCTCCATTGTCGGCTTCTTCGTCAATCTCCGGCTCCATTGCGGATCGCGGCACCTTCATGCAAACCGTTGGATGGAGTGGCGCGGATTGGGGTGGTGCTGTATGGGAAAGGATTTACAGTACGTATGCATAAAATTTTCTTCCCAAAATCAGGGCTAAATCAATCATGTCAAGAGAATTAGGAAAGTACCAGGCGGGTACCTAGGGTCGGATATGTATTCAGCGGTGTAAAAAGAATTTAATTTAGCCCCCGGCAGATGAATGTGTTAAACCGGGTTGAATAGGGCATATGTCCTTTGTCTTTGTGGGATCAACTTAAAATCTAGGTGTCATTTCAAACAACGAGGTTAATCGAGAGCTGAGATTGAGTGGGTAAGTTGATTTCTGGGTGATAGGAAAATCAAAGGATATTTATTCTATACTATAAAAACAAAATAAAAAAATATATATTTAAAAAACTAAGGAACATGGTGCGCTACCACCACACCTGTGAGGCCGGAGAACCTTTTTTTTTTTGTTAAAGCCTAGCTCTTTCTCCTCTCTTCCTGGCTGCCCCACCGGCGGGAGGCGCCGACCTAGGTTGTGTGCCTCGTTGTCCTCTCTTTCTCTTGGTGGTCGGTGGAGCGGCGGGTGGCATTTTTGGACCGGATCGGTGAGGCGGAGCCTAGGGTGTGGGGTGGGTGGGTGGAGAGTGAAGCACGGGAGGCTTTCGGTTCGGTCGGGTCTTGTTAAAGCATGATACTTGTTCAGCACCTAATTATGGAAAGAGTAGGGGCTTGAGATGAGCGACTCAAGTGACTTCGAGGGGAGAGTGTACGAGGCAAGTGATAGCGATGAAGATGTGAGTGACAGCGACTACGATGGCGCTAACCGGCGACCGGAAAGACGTCGGCTTACGCCGGCTCCGGCGCCGTCCTCCTCCCCGGAGGAGTGCGGTGAGATGTTTTCCGTGTAGCGCAAGCGGAACACAAGCTCTCGGCTGATCCACTAGCTGGATGCGGAAAAGCTTACGGTTCCAGCATTTTGGCCTTTGGCGGATGAACTCTCATCGGAGGATGAGGAGGATGAGCTAGCTGCGAAGGAACGGTCCTCGAGCACGGCTCGGGTGGCGCACGAGAGCATGCAGGTGCACCTGGACAATGCAAAGGCCGACTAGTTCGAGCACGGTAGTCTCGGGAGAGATGAACCGAGCATGGCCAGGCTGCTCACCACACCGATGATAAAGCAAGCGGCCGTCAAGGGCAGGTATGGGCGTATGCGATTGCAGAGTTGAGCAAACAGCGGAACAAGTGCCGACGAAGCCAAGTGCGATGCGGCGAAGGAAGGACACGGGGAAACCATGGCAGGGACCTTTACCGATACGGAGGATCACGCCGTCGATATCTTTAGGGGACCCGTTGTCCACGGCGCGCAGAATCAAGAAGCCGGCGAGGGGTGCCGGTCGGTCGGCGAACTCGGAACGAGAGGCAGGCCCAAAATTTTCAAATTTGGAAAAGAAGGGACATATTGCTTCGGCTTCCGAGTCCAGCTGTCGGGCGGTCGGCAAACCTCTCGACTTCGCCCCGGGACACACAACGGAGGCCTCGGGACTGGCCCACACCGTTCAACTCAACCATAATGGGAAGCTAAGTCGCTTCACATTTTCCACCTCTATCGGTGCCTTCCTCTCTAGAACAGGGAAACTCTTCGATGAGGGCTAACTGTTTGTCTCCTCCACTTGAACCAAGTCCGAGCGAGGCCACGGCAGGTGAGCCTAGCGATGCTCGGGAACTAGGGGACCGGGAGGAGGAGGTGGTGGTGGAGGTCGGGGTTTCAACCGATGGGATCAAGGTGTTGGGGCTCATTTTGGAACAAACCAGGGCGGCGCGCTAGCAGTGCCATGGCCGGGGAGAGCTTTCGAAGATGACTTCTTTGAAGGCGAGGAGGCGTGGGGAGGGGGTGGTGGTTACGGTTTCAACCCCGGCTACGCCGGTGATGGTGGCCGAGCCGGCCGCCGCACCCGTCCCCGCCACGCTTACCGCCCAAGGGGCAATAGGGGTGTTGGAGCAAGGCGAGGCGGCCTAGCGGGTCGTGCAGGACGCGCTGCGAGGGTGGGGCAGATGTGCCTTTCGTTCGGGGACGTCGGCATGGTGCAGCAGGTCGGTGCCGGTTCTACCGGGCCCTCAACCGACCGAGACAGAAGCTGTCCAGGAAGGCATTGCCGGTATCGAGCTTGAACCACAAAAGTCAATTCAGAATGCAGAGGTGGAAGAGGGTGAGGTAGTTGGTGCTAGAATGGGGGCAAAAGAGAAACATTGTGGCCGGTGTGCTCTCAAGGGACACCAAACACCGGATTGCAAGACACGGTGTTGTATTGTGACATATGTGACAAACATAATGATCACCTCAATCACAAATGTCCGATTCTCAAAATGCCCAAACCAGCGGCTCACGCGGTCGGGTATGCGGTGGCGGGACTTGGTTTCTATCACATCCCCCACCCGCCTCTCTCTAAGAAGAAGGACACTAAAATGGCCGTGGTTAAGGTTGTTGGAGCTAAGTTCTCCGAAGAACAACTAGTTGAACAACTCCAAAAGATTGGCCCCGGCAAGTGGAGATGGGAGCCGGAAGAGCTAGATGATGGTACTTTTGTGGTCACTTTTCCGTCTAGGACGGAATTATTGAAAGCCATCAACTATGGCGGAATGAATGTTCGTGAGAATGGAGTTTTAACCGGGGCTCGACTGGAATTTGATGAATGGATGGACAAGGATGGTGGTTTTCTCATGCCCAAAGTGTGGGTGCGCATCACGGGCATTCGTAGGAAGCTAAGGGAATACCTTAACCTTTGGGCCATCGGTACCATACTTGGTTCCACCCAAACAGCTTGATATGAGGACTACACGCAAGAATAAATTTGGTAGAGTCTTGATCGTTGTCCTTGATCCTAAACTTATTCCTAATGCGATGGATGTTGTGATTGGTGACCACTATTTCGAATTAAAGTTCGAGATGGAAGGGACCGGCTTTGATGAGAATGGGGATGAGATTGAGTGGCCTCACCTTAAGAAGGATGACGAAGGCAATGAAAAGATGGATGAGGATCGGGGACAAGCATCTAAGAATGCTCAAATTCCCGATCAACCTTCTAACGAGGAAACTCGGATGGAGTGTGATGGGAGTGCTGCTAACAATGATGGGCCCAAGGATCAACTTGAGTCGGAGGATGCGAATGTGCTAGTTGGCTCTAATGATGTCCTTGAAGCTAAGTTGCGTGCGATGGCATCGGAAATACTAGATAAAGCTTGCAACAAACTCATCGAGGAATGTTGTGAGAGGGTCCTCGCCGAGGATGATGTTCTTTTGAATGATGTTGTGGGTGAAGAGGTCGGTGGTGGATTGATTCTTAGCGAGGTTGCGATCCAACACCAAGTTCCGGATGATAATGCTTTAGGGGCAGCAGGTGAGATAGCACAACCCGCCTCTCGGACCTGGATGTGTTCGCTGCCTAGCGCAGGGGATGGCATCGGGTCGGTGGTTAGTGCTGCAAGCAACCGGGCTATTTAGGCCTACGGCCGGTGTGCAGCATGGCATATTTGCTAATAAGCAAACCGATGTTAGTCCGGATGGGGCTAGCAAGCATCATGCGAAGTTGTTTGAGGAAGTCCCACCGATCGGTGGTGGACATGATGCAACCGGCGGTATCACACATTTTGCACAGGAGGCTGCTGTACCGGCTAGTGGTGGGCATGCAACAGCTACCGGTATCACGCAGAAGAAGCGAGCAGCAGCAACCGTCATCACGCGGCAGCGCAGGCAGCAGCGCAGAGGTCGATGGCGGGCCAGCAGCGGATGTGCTTGCGGCCCGTGCAGCGCTGCAAGGAGCCAAGGAAAATGAGGCGGCTGGAATCAACATCAACAAGTGGAAAGCTATTCAAGAAGCTGCAAACATCAAGGAAGTGGTGGTGTCGCCAGCGCGGGCAAGCCCAAGGCTTGCGGCTACAGCTGGGGAGCACACCTTGGTGAAAGCAGAAAAGAGGGCAGCGTGGAAGAAATGGAGACCCAAGAAGGTTATATTCAAGGCTACATATTGGATCCGATGGTGGTCGTTGTTGCATAAAGAAGAAGAAAGAAACAACATTAAGCTTGGGTGTCACTTGTTGGAGGTGGTGATGATGGAGATCTTCAATAAATTTGGATGGAAATTTAATACTAGACTTGAGTACTAAGTCGGTTACGTCTTGCCTAAGTGCTTTGCTCTATCCGTTTTTTTCCGTTATCTTTGAACTTGGTTGTAACTTGAAAACCTTGAGCTTAAATGCTCCTTTGTATCGAACTTGGGCCGTGTACACCTCTTGGGGTGTAGAGGCTGGGATTTAGGTCCCATTATCTAAAAAAATATGGTCTTGATCTCTTAGAGTTAGATGGATTAGATTGATGGAGAATGGACGGACTGGGATGGATGTAAAGGCTTACTAGTTTATTTGGATGGAGTCTCGTGAGTATCGGGTATGGGTTCGGTGAAACTAAACCTAAACCCGCTAGACCCGATAGTTAGTATTTTGAATCCACCCAAATCCTCTCCCGATTGGAGGAAAACCCGTCGAGTGACGGGTGCGGGTACCCATTGTCAGTTTAAGATGATATCTTACCGTTCCGTTCAACATTTATTACTAGTACTAGTTTACTCGCATGTTGGGCATGGACGTATAATTATTTGTACATGTAACATGTACTAACAAAAACCAACTCAAAAGCATATCGCATGGTTTCCATGAACAAGAAAAAACAACACATAGCACAATCTGGAACTATCCGGCCTTAGATAACACATATTAAGGACCGTTGAACTCATAAATAAATGGTATTAATCATTGATTTATATTGATATTATCCCAAAACTACCTAAAACCAACCTCGGAAACCTAGAGATTGATTAGGGCAGATAAAAAAATGAGATAACTAATATGAATATAAAATCACATTGGAATATTGGAATCTCGGGATTCAAAATCCCATGGGTTAATTTGATTCATGCCACTATAAATTTTATAGTTTGGAAATATACCACCGAACTTTCTTTTATTAGCCAGGTGCCATTACTATTTTTCTAAAGTTGGAAATATGTCATTTTGTACACCTTGGAAGGTTTTAGACCCAGTCTGCACGCATCCGTATTTTCCTCTCGGTCAAATGTTTTTTTTTACAAAAATAGCAGCTTGCTCTTCAAACCGGGCATAAATCCCGAACCCGAAAAAACCCGATCCCGAACCCGGTTACTCGAACGTTATTCTCGAGTTGGAGATCTCAAAACCCGATCTAAATTCGGGTTCATACCCATGGTACCCGAATATCCGAATTTCGAGACATATTTCGTAGCCCATGCACGGCCAGGCAATGGCATTCATCCCAGCCCACCAAAAAGAACCCTAACCGGACACCCTAACCCGACTCCTCGTCGTTCCCGACTCCCCCACGCCGCCACCCCACCGTTTCGTTTTGTGGCACGCCTTTTTTTCCCGTGAAACCGTGTTGATTGCTGAATTTCGGGTAAATCCGAGAGAGAGACACAACGAGAGAGAGAGCACAAGAGAGACACGGGATTTGTTTACCGAAGTTCGGACCCCTCACAAAGAGGTTCCTACGTCTCCGTTGAGGAGCTCACAAAGAGTCGGGTCTCTCTCAACCCTAATCCTCCCCAAGTGACCACCAAGGTCAAACTTGGTTTTCTTCTTCTTCTTGCTTGATTTCTTTCCTTCCGGAGGCGAATCACAACCTTCACAAACTTCCCAATACTTACCACAATCTTGGGAGCTCTAGGGTGACACCTAGCCAATCTAGGAGAACAAATCTCCAAGAGTAACAAGTGAAGTAGAGTATGCTTGCTAAGGGAAGATGTGCTCAAGGTTGGGATGATGCTTCTCAAGCTTGGATTTGAGATGGGGGCTCTCAAAGTGGACTTGAATCTCAAGGGAAGTGAAAGAGAGATGAGAGCAAAAGCTTGTGGGAGATGTGAGAGTTCAAAAAGCACCAAGCAAACCCTAGAGTGAGATAGGGAGGTCTATTTATAGGAGTAGGTTCAAAAAGAGCCGTTGCTAGGGTTTGGTCAGGCAAATAACGGAACTTCCGCTTTTGGCGAAACCTCCGTCAAAAACCTTCGGAAATCTCGAAGTTCCGAGATGGAGGCGGAACTTCTCTCTTGACAGATTGTGAAAAACACTAAGTGAAAAATCCCAAGACGGAACTTCCGTCATGGGCGGAGGTTCCGCCAAAAACCTCTCGAAAATCTCGGAAGTTCCGAGAGGGAGGCGGAACCTCCGTCTTGTCTCGTGTGTGGTTTATTTTGACTCTTTGGACTTTGGTCTTTTGACTTTTTGAGTGGTTTGGTTTTTATCCAAGCTTTGATTTAGGTAACTTAAGCACGTATTCACCGCATGAAAGACTAAATCACCCCTCTTTATAGTTTGGCAATCCTAGACTCAAAGAACTATAAAAAACTAATTAAAGCTTCTTCTTGAGTCCATCTTTTGACTTTTGTATGAGGGGCTATCAATCTTACAACGTGGGTTAGTTGACTTCAATATCCTGCACATTAGCTCAATGAAATATTAGATATTTTAATTATTTGTCATTTATCATCAAAACCCACTAGGGGGCCTAGTTGCATCTTCGTAATGCAAGGATCGTGTTCCAATCATCAAATTCTACCATTCATTCCCTCGTGCAGAGAAAACCAACCCACCATCTCCGCTTTTCACCGTCCTCAACCGGTTCATCTCAAGGCGCCATCCGCACCTCCGGCGCTCAGCTGCGCCAACATCGCACGAACCAACGCCCCGTCACCTTGACCCCGTTCATCTTTGGGCATTGCCGCTGCCATCCGCGTCGCTCGCCGTCTCTGGTCCGTGGAGGGAGGGGGTGGGGAGCGTCATCGCAACCGTCGTGAGCCCACCGCTTGTGGCGCGCCGGCGCCGTCATCCCGCCATGGTGCTGCCGTCGTAATCCCACCATGACGCCGCCACCGCAAGACTCCGCTCGGGAGCACCATCGCCGAGCGCCGACCTCTCTCCATAGTTCCGGATCCGCCGGGCTACTTGCCACGCCGTGCACCCCTAACGGACTTCGTCACCCACGCCGGTGGCCGTCGCGGCGCCGGCCTCACGCCATAGCTCTCCGTGCCGACACCGCGTCATGGCCGCCTTCATAGGGACCCGCCGCCGGTGCGCTACCCTCGCTACTAGATCCGTCCACCAAGGCGTCGGATCCAAAGACTCGGCTTCGCCTCATGGTCGTTCGCCGCCATGCCTCCGCGCCGACACCGCGCCATGGCCGCCTTCCACTCGAAGCGGCCCTCGGCGCCGATGCGCCATGGTTCCTCGTCACTAGATCCGACCGCAATGCGCCGGATCAAGCGACGGTTGAGCCCCTTGTCGCGTCGCGTCGCTCGGATCAACATGGGGGGGGTTTGGGGGAAGGGGCAGCGAGTGGAGAAGAAGGGCCTCAGCCGCGGCCAACCTTGCTAGTAGCACCTTTTTCCGGCCACTTTGCCCCGACGACGGCGAGGCGGAGGAGGATGGGGAAGGGCGGCGGCGGCTAGGGTTTGGTGGTCACTCCCGAATCGCCCACGGGAGAGCGACGCGTTGTGAAAGGTGCTAGTTACTTATTTTTGTGTTTTTGGAGGGTAGACGCTGGGTCACGTAGGTTTAATTCATCTCGGTAAGGTGCGAAGTAGGCGGCGGTGTGTCTTCGGAATCCCCAACGCGCAAGGGCAGAAACGTCCCAAATAGCAAAAAGACTCCGGACGCACTTCAATGATATCTAGCCAAAAGTCCAAGACACACTCTATTATTGTTATAGAGGGAGTACTAACATGTTGTGAACCTGAAAATAACTTGAAATTGTTGCACATATACATCCATATTAATGAACAAATTAAAATATAATCAGCAAATGCAAAGAGCAGGTCACATGGATAAGAAGTTGACCAAAGAAAGAAGGACTTTTTGTTTACTTCGTATCCATCGTCAATTTGAACTGTACATGCAAACCAAGTAGCGAGCTGTGTAACACAAACACGCTTATTTATCTTGACCATCCACTTATTACAGGTAGCAAGATGGCAGTGCATTCTCCGTGTCACTTGCATCCGTGAATACTTCACACCAAATAGACATCAATTTACAATCTAGGTTATTTGCCAAATACAATAGTAGCGAGCACTGCTACTACTGGTAACAATATTCAAATTTGAAGCACTGACATACATTTCATCCACACAATTTTAATCTCGTCACAGGTAGAGCTGGTTAGTGGAACTTCTCTAGAGAACATCTTTGTGATTTAGGAAATCTAAAATAAAATGTCAATTATATGAAAATGTGCAGTGGAAGAAAATGTCAACCCACAAAATAAAACATGTTTGATAACAACACTTACAAATCCGATACAACATGCACACATCTGAATATTCACCTTTCTATCACAATTAATTTCCCACATCTGAACTGAAAAATATCCTTTTATTAGCCACAGATCTAAATAGAACCGTGAGCACATAAACACACCATGCAAATTTAAGCTAATCTGATTCCATTAGAATGCTGCAGTTTATTAAAGAAAAGAAGGCATGAATTTGGGCCACATACAGTAGCAGCACTTGAAATTGTTGAGGCGCGCGTTGTATGAAGGCAACGTATGATAGGAGTAAGCAAAGAGGAAATAAAGGGACACAGTGATGGAGAGAGATGTACCATCACGGAGGTATGTTTGCCTGGGGAAATATGTAGTGGAAACCACTAACTAGGTGAAAACATCAAACTCAATTTAAAAGTTGATTTTGAAGTTTCGAAAAAATCTAAAAACTTATATGTGCATAGATGATATGAGGATAAATCTTTACTACTCATAAAAATGCGTGATAGGTGGGGCCCCGCCTCACGTCAACTGTGCTTCTCTCGATTCTTCCTCCCTGGTGGTCGACGACAGCACCCATCATCATTCAACCGAAGAAAAAAAAACAGTGTTCTACCAAGGTCCAACATCAATTCCCGCATTATCTGTGCAGATCTGCCTCCATTTTTTATCCCTTCGCCTTGATTTGCAGCATATCGTGATTGGTCTGCATGCGTGCTCCTCTCAGGATCGGTTTGGTTAGGGTGTGTTCGTTTTCTGGGTCTAAACTTTAGAGTTGTCACATAAAAAAGAATCTTATTATTTAAACGTACTAAATAAAGTTTAATTATATTACTACTCATAAAAATGCGAGATGGTGGCTTGAGTTGGCGGTGGTCGTTCGACCTCCTGCTCCCGAAAGCGCCGACAGGTGGGGCCCCGCCTCACGTCAACCGTGCTTCTCTCGATTCTTCCTCCCTGGTGGTCGACGACAGCTCCCATCACCATTCAACCGAAGAGAAAAAAACAGTGTTCTACCAAGGTCCCAACATCAATTCCCGCATTATCTGTGCAGATCTGCCTCCATTCTTTATCCCTTCGTCTTGATTTGCAGCATATCGTGATTGGTCTGCATGCGTGCTCCCTCAGGATCGGTTTGGTTAGGGTGTGTTCGTTTTCTGGGTCTAAACTTTAGAGTTGTCACATAAAAAAGAATCTTATTATTTAAATGTACTAAATAAAATTTAATTATAAAATAAATTACAGGTCCCTAGACTAATTCACGAGACGAATCTAATAAGATTAATTAAGTCATGATTAGAAGACGGTTACTCGTAGCATCACTTTAGCAAAACATAGATTAATTAAACTCATTAGATTCATCTCGAAAATTAACACTAATCTATCAAAAGGATTTTGTCATTAAATTGATCAAAATATTCATAAATAGTAAGATTCTCTTTGATGTGAGCCATACTCGGCATGTGGAAGATGGCGGTAACGAAGCCAAGAGCCATCATGGGCAGTGGATCAACTGCTAGGGATGCGGACGAGAAAGACGGCGCTGCTATGCTGTCCGGCCCTTCACGGTTGTTTTTCAGTTACGGGAGCCGAGGACAGATCTGTTGATTTTTTGGTTTCTCGTTGATCATTCGTCTTATTTAAAATATTTATGTAAATATAAAACTAAAAAAGACGTACTTAAAATATACTTAGGAATAAATTATATTATAACAAAACAAATAAAATTTTAACATATTCTTTGAATAAGACGAATGGTCAAACATGACATCTAAATGTCAACAAATACTTACTATATTTCTGGACGAAGGGAGTAACAGTCTTGAGACCGGGGTGGAAGATGGCGGTAATAGAGCCAAGAGCCATCATGGGCAGGTGGATCGACTGCTGGGATGGAGACGAGGAAGACGGCACTGCTATGCTGCCCGGCCCTTCGCTCTTGTTTTTCAGTTGCGGAAGTCGAGGACGGTTGCCCTGTTAGTTCCTCGCCTCTAAAATTTAGCACTGTCACATGAAAGAGAATCTTACTATTTAAGAATATTTTGATCAATTTAATGACAAATCCCTATTGACAGATTGGTGCTAATTTTTTAGATGAAACTAATGAGCTTAATTAATTTAGGTTTCGCTAAAGTGATGCTACGAGTAACCGTTTTCTAATCATGACTTAATTAACCTCATTAGATTCGTCTCGTAAATTAGTATACGGGCCTGTAATTTATTTTATAATTAAATTTTATTTAGTACTCTTAAATAGTAAGATTCTTTTTGATGTGACAGCTATAAAATTTAGACCCCAGGAAACGAACACACCCGGTATCTACGAGAATATAACTGACAGTTCTGATCTCATGTAAGGCAAATAGAACCACCACTTTGGTGGGTTGCCATAGAGACTGTGCCATTATTGAATCCTGTATCCATCGTTATTGTTGTGCAAAGATCCATAGTCAAGCAATAAAAACAAAAAAAAATATTTTTCACTTGGGTGCCACAAACTCTGGTTCCCGTGCTGTCATTCGGTTCTTTCTTTCCTTGATATTTTCCATGCGAGAGATGTGCTAAGTTCAAATCACGTCTCTAATGTAATGTTAGAGCAGGTTAAATCAAAACAATAAATCAGAATTTTGTAAGTAGGACAGTTTCATGAATTGTGATTTATGAATCATTGACTGTTTACGTAGGCAGAAGTATGACAACACTAGCAAATTGTAGTTGGGTACTCCCACTTTGGGTTGGCTTGTCTCAAGTCACAAATTAGGCGGTGAAAATACTTTTTGGCAAAGCAAAGTGTTTTTAGATATAAAATGTGTTTTGACGTAGAACATCTAAACATGTCAAATGCAATAGATCTCTGTGGCTTTGTAATGGTATAAAGGAATTAACATTCATGACTCGTAGATGCCACTTTTTTGTTATGTAAAGGAATTAACAACTTTATCACTATTATTGATTATCGTTTGTGGTGTGGGTTTTTCCTAGCGAAGCACGGCCTCCTACTAGTATGCATAACAAATTGCAAGTGTAAATACCTATTGGTTTAGTAGATACAAAAATAACAAAACATGTGTAAGAGGACAAAACTACAATACTATTCACTATTTTGTCATTTTCCTCTCATGCACCATGATTTTCTCATTTTTGTTTCTATTAAATCATGTTGCATTTAGACTTGCAATTTGACATGCATATTTATCCTCATCTCATCTATGCACATGCAAGTTTATAGATATTTTTGAAACTCCAAAATCAACTTTTGAATTGAGTTTGCATGTTTTCACCTAGCTAGTGGTTTGCACTGCATATTTCCTCTGTTTACCTTATGCTCTCCTTGATCTATACCTTGGCGATGGCGGCGGGTAGTCGCCGGTGGCCGACAACAGCTGGCATAGAATCGTCGGAGGTCGGGACTTCGGAGCGTGAAAGGGCATTTATGTAAAATACTTCTCCGTTTCTAAATTATTGTTATCATTGACTTTTTTCATTACGTTTGACCGTTCATCTTATTCAAAAAACTTTAAGAGACATCATATATTTTATTGGGATATGTTTTCTCACTAAGAAACTTCAAATATAGCCTAAAAATTTTTATATTCGAATAAATATTTTGAATAAGACGAATGGTCAAACGTAACAAAAAAGTCAATGACGACAACAATTTAGGAACAGAGGGAGTATGACAGAGCGATAATTTCAGAATATATATATATATATATATATATATATATATATATATATATATATATATATATATATGTTACGTTTGGATCCGGGTGTCTAAAGCCATGTCGCTAAAAAACAATGACTACATTTTACTCACTCTGTTTGGTATTTCGGACTAAAAGTGACTAAAGTTCTATAAATAAGTTAAAAAAAGACCAAATACCCCTAAAATCAGAACTCTCATCATCTCCCACTTGCTTGACCTGCCACTCAAGCAATTCGTCGAACACACTATCTCGGAAGCACCTACGCAAAGTCCGCAGCCATTTCCACTCGACTCAATGCCCACGGCCACGAATCAAGCAAAAAATTAGCGGGCAGCCAACCACGATGCCCATGGCCACGAATCAAGCAACAAATCAACGGGCAGCCAACTACCAACGAGCAAGATGCAAGCGGCCTTGAGCTGCGCCCATCAGCTTTGCATGTACTTCGTGAACCCAAAGCAGTGATGTTAATTGTACTGATCTTAAACAAGGCTTGGAGATGAAATGAGTTTTGTGTCCTGCGGATTTCAACAGAGTCAACTCGAACGGCCGTGACTCGGGGACGACAGGGGTCCGGGTCGAGACCGGGTGCTCGCGCGGGTGGAGCCGCTGCCGCGGACGGGCGGAGGTGCGCAGGGGGATCGGACGAGCGGATAGGCGATGACACGCGCCGGGGTCGGGCACGGACAAGTCGACGGCTCTCGCGGCGGCCCCGACCGGCGGTGTGGAGAGAAGCAGAGGCACCAGAGACGGGTGCCGTCGAGTGGATCTCGTAGTCGCGGATGAGCCACAACGCGCGGGAACCGAGGTCGCGGACGAACGGTGGCGCGCGACAAGAACTGCAGACAACGCGCGGGGGTCTAGGGGTCGGCAGCTTCGGGTGAAGCGGGATGGCGGAGATAGTCGGAGCGATCGGTTCGTGAAAGATGACGAGGGGCGGGAGTTGGAAATTTGTCGTTTTAGTCCCTTTTAGCTTCGAATGGTGACTAGAGAGGCTAAAATCTTTTTTAGTTAGTCATACTATTTTGTAGTTTAGACTCCGTCTAAAAATATAAGTATTTGTTGACTTCCGACATCACGTTTGATCATTCGTCTTATTAAAAATTTTATAAAAATATTATAATTTTTATTACAATTTATTTTATTATTGAATATTTTTATATTTTTAAAACATATTGAATAAGACAACTAGTTAAACACGACAATTGAAAATCAACGAATCTTATATATTTTTAAACGAAGGAAATATATTATTAAATAACATTTGAACAGTGTAAATACGGAAAGACAACTTTAATTTAAGTTTATTTTTGCGGGCGCTCGACTCGGAGCCGCCAACCCGCCGTCCCAAATCGGTCCCGGCCTGAGTTCAAAAAAAAAGAAGAAAAAACAAATCGGTCCCGGCCTGGCGTGTCCTTGGAGCCGCCGCCTCGACTCGCCTCGCCGCCAACCCGGCCCCTAGCCCCCTACCCAGGGGCGCTGCCGCCTCAACCACAGCCCGCCGCCCGCGCCGTCCGTCCTTTCCTGGCAGGTAGGTCCCCACCGGCGCCACCCCTCCCTCTCCCCGCGCGCGACGGCGCCGTCCCTCTCTTCGGCGCGCGGCGGCGTCGCCCTCCTCTTGCGATAGCTGCTCGGCTCAAGCACTTATGTCTATTTCAGCTGCGAGCCCTAGATTGCATAGTGTATTTGTATTTCTTGTAGGTAATCCAATGCAAAATCTCTTTCCTGTCCTTTACTAGTACTAGCAACTAATTTTGGTGGAACTTCCCTTCCACTAGGATACAGTTTGATGGCTTTGGTGGTTGGGGAATACCAGAAATTCTGAATGACAGTATATCTCCCAAACTCCAAAATCTAGGGGTGATTAGTTATTTTGAGACGATTTCACCGTATAAATTTTACTTTATCCTTTGGTGTACTTTTTTTAATATTATTCTTGAGCTTCTTTTGCTGATTTTACACACTATGTTAAAAATCCTGTGCCTGCTGGTGCCCGATACTTGTAAAAATCGTTACTGAACTTGATGTTTATATGTTATAGGGGTACAATGTACAGGACATGTGATGAGAGATGTGCAGTTCTAAGGAGCATTGGGGAGGAGTGCATCTATGAAGATGAGTTATGCCAATTGCTAAAGAAGAAGCCTAATCTTGTTTGTTATGTTTGGTTTGAGCCATCCCCAGTGATGGACATACAGCAGGTATAGCAGCAGTAACGACAAAACATACCCACCCTAGAATGTCTTATACCATACAATCCCAAATGTACTCACTGGATCATATAGCCAAACATAGTGCACCATTATAAGATTATACACTGATGTTTTTAGATACTAGATAATTTCAGTTTACATGCTCAATCAGATAGTTTGTAAGATTGAAAACAGTAGGAAAGTTAGGTTACAACTGAAACCCAATACAATACACACGGAACAAGACCATAAAGGCATACAAATCATATAATGTAGTACAGTTAGTAATTATAGTAATAGAAGAAGCTAGATTTTATAAGTTATATAGTTTTGGCATGTAGACGAATTCCCCTTTGCTCCTGTACTATCCAAAGCCAATTCTTTGGGTACTTTCCATCCTTATGGTTAATGTTTCCTCTCATGTCAATTTTTACCTACAACTGCAACTCCTTTTGCAGGGGATAATGAAGACAATCTATGTCAACAAAATGATCACAGCCGGTTGCACAGTTAAAATTTTAATGGCAGATTGGTTTCTGCAGCGACACCCTGAAATTGGCTGCAACTTAAATAAAATACGGACCATTGGTTGCTACAATATTGAAATGTGGAAAGCAGCTGGCATGTACCTTGACAGAGTGGAGATTATATGGTTCTCAGAAGAATTAAATCACCATGCATTTGATTATTGGCCAATTGCTATGGATGTATCCAGAAAATATACCGTTAGAAGGATTGCAAGGTATCTTCATTTTACATTATTTAAGGCATTTATTATCTTGCAACTTTTTTATGTTCACTGCAGTTTCAAATGATTTATTTCTACTGTTAAAACATAAGTTACACAATTTATTTATTTTTGCTTCAGATATTCTCCGTATATGTCGCCATATGGGCCATCAAGATTGCCTGCTGCCGAGTTAATTTACCCTTGCATGCAGGTTGCTGCTTTATTATGCCCGAAGGTTAGTTTCTTTATAATTGTTTCATCATAGCTCTTCTAAATGTCCTGCTATGTTCAGTCAGCTGGGCCTTAGCTTGCACTCGCTACTGTAGCAGCTCCTAGGTTTAAATTTACTGGGTCTATATAATCAGAGTAAAATTGTACTACTGAGAAAAGAAGAACATTGTCGTAGGTCAAGGCCTCCAAAAGAAGCGACTTGTGAGGTTCTTCCTGCTAGATTTTAGTCGATCCATAGCAATTTGGTATCATGAGTCACCTCGACGCATCGCTCATCATGGCCGATGTTGTCATTGATCTCGTAGTTCTCGCCACCTTCTCTTCTAAGCTAGCCTATGTCCTTGCTGAGATGGAGCGCATCAACCGCCGCTTGGACGAACAGGAGGCTCGCATCGTGGCTGTGTAGATGACCAACGACGAGGCTTCGTTTCTTCCACCTTCCGCGCAACTGCCAGCAGCACTCGCTTGGTAGATTGCTCTTCCATCACTAGTGTTGCCAATCGATTTGCCCCTACCATCAATGTCCGCCCTCGGGATCCCATATGCTCCAAGCTAGGGCGACAACCACCACGAGAGCGATGACAATGTCGGTTCTAGCACCGGATGTTGGACGCTGGATCTGTTTTCTCCGCCGCCTTCCGGTGCGTTGATTTCTCCCCTCGCAACCACCGGCACTTTTGCGATGACCCCAAATTCACCTCCGCAGTCACCATCTTCTATCCACCCCATGACCAACCGATGTTGATTTTCCGATCTCCAAGCTGTCACTTCGATCGGTTGAATGGAGGCATTGGTTAGCAGCAACAACCGCTCCAAGTGACCATATCCTCCAATTGGCCGCCACATCTTCCAAGATGGTGCAGCTACCATGCAACCTTTAGCTGAACATCCGGGCCGCGCAAAATGGGCTAGCATGCAGCCTAGCCCGGAAAAGGTGGTCCGGATAAGGCTCGGGGCTCGAATAAACCGGGCCGTGCCACGAGCTGACCCCTAAGCCCGCAACATGACCCACAACACCGAGAAAGGGAAGGCCCGGTAGTAGCCCGAATGAAACTTCCCCTTCCCCATATAGTTCAGCCCAATATAACTTTTCCCGCAGCCCAGTAGCCCACTAGTCAAGCACACACATAAATAAAAAGAAAAAACCCTAAACTTCCCTAATCCCCACCGTACCCCGCGCTGCTCGGCGCCTCCGGCCTCCTCCCAACCTCCCTCGCGAATCCGTGATGCCGGCAGGCCTCTCCAGCCTCTCCACGCCGTTGGCGGCCTTCCCACTCGCGCCGCCGCCCCTTCCTAGCTTCCTTCCCCTCCCTCTTCTCTCCGTCGTGCCGGCCGCCACTCCCTTCATCTCCCTCTTCGTCGCACCGGCTGCCACTTGCCTATGCTCCCTAAGCAGCTCACCTAGGCTTCTCCCCGTGTCGCCGGCCGCCCACCCGACCGAGCTCCGTGCGTCACCGGCCGGTGATTGCACCGGGCCACCGGGTCGACACGGCACAGCTCGGGCCATTGTGGGTCGTGCCATGGGTCGGCCACCAGGCCCGGGGCATGCTAAGGCATGGCCCAATCAGCCCGGCCCGGCATGCCTAGTCGTGCTGTGCCGAACCGGGTCGGGTCATGCCGATCCGGCGGCCTGGATGTTCAGTATTGCAGCCATGATGAAGATTTGGTTTGCTACGCAGGGAAGCCCGATGACCTGCAGGATTGGCTGCTTCCCGCCTCAAATCGAAGAAGAGGCGCGCCAACACGATGCGTCGCCATGCTGTCAGCAAGGTGGGGCACCACAGAGAGACATTTCCGCAACCTGTTGGTCATGCGGACCCAGCGCGATCGACTCTGACTTGTTCACCCTCAATTTCACACTCCAGTGAGCAGGCCGCGTGCACAATTCCATCTGAATCCTAAAGCTCCTTCAGAATCAGGTGAGCACAGCCAAGAAGTGGCAAACGCAATGACAGGCAGCACTTCTCAACGCTGAGTCGCCACCATCGCTTTTTGGAGCCCGGGTTGTGGAGGAGGCATGTACTTCTGGCCGCACCTTGTCTGCCTCATTGGTGTTTCCGTGGTTCTCTCTGCGGCAGTGCTCGGGCAAAGCAGCAGTTCACTTGGAGAAGTCAACACCATGGTCATGCTGCTGCTATATGTTCTCAAGTGCCCAGCCCAGTTTCCATTCCATGGTCCTGTAGTCAGTGGGCCAGCACTACAATAACATTGTGTAGGGAGTGTCAGTTTGACAGAGACAGCCCAAGCCTGGATGATCCGACTCAACTCACAAAAGAGAGGTGCTCCTGCTGCCACGTAGTGCTCAAGGCCAAGGTTGTTGGATCTTCAGGTTGGTTACATGACAATTGAAGAGCACGAGTTCTGCTAGTTGGCTCCTAGCGTGCTGATCTCCTTCGGAGCGTGCATGGAAGGATTACAAATTAAGTTTATGCTAAGATGTAAAAGGCTTATCGTGTCTTATTTGATAGTTGCATCGAGTCGTCGTTATCTAGTTTAGTTCTATTAGTTCGATTGCGGCTCATGGGTCTCGTTCATAAGGAGGGGTGGAATGTTATGGGCAGTCAGCTGGACCTTAGGCTGGCATGCATTGTAGCAACCTGCTACTGTAGCGGCGGTTACTGTAGCGACTCCTAGGTTTAGTGGGTTTATATAATCAGAGTAAGACTATACTATAAGAGGGAAGCAAAAAAGAAGAATATTGTCGTAGGTCAAGGCCCCGAAAGGAGGCGACTTACGGGGTTCTTCCTACTAGGTTCTAGTTGATCCATAACAAAGGATGACATACGGGAGAGATTAGTGGTGGTGCCATTTGACGAGAAGCTTGTGCAGTATCGTTTGTGATGGTTTGGACTTTGGACATGTCCAAAACAGGCTTGAAGAGGCATCGATATGGAGTGGGATAATAAGACGGCTCTATATGTGAAGAGAAGTAGAAGAGAGCTAGCCATGGATAGGAAAGCATGGAAGCTGCAATTTGTGTGCCAGAACCTTGACTTTAATTTCCCTTCTTTCCCTCTTTTTTAGGTTTCTATTGCCCTTTTCAAACCCCTTTTCTTCTTTTCCTTCTTTTGGTTTGTTTGTCCACTTGATTTGGTTTCTCGGCGTTTCATCTCTAGCCTACCCCTTTTCTTTTTTTCCTTATTTCTTTTGGTTTGTTTATCCTCGTGCTCTGGTTCCTTGCCGTTTCATCTCTAGCCTACCCCAACTCATAGTCACCAGATTAGGGCATGTAGCACATTGTGCAGCCCTTATTCACCATACCTATTCCGGGTTGCTGTCCCGACTCAGGATGGTTCGTGACTCTGATTTAGGGCAAGGAGGAGGTGAGGAGGTGAGCAAGACTGCTGGTAAACCTCTGGTAGAGATGGGAGATTGAAGGCAGCGGCTATGGCGGTTCTGGAAGTGAGACGGAAAGATGAAAAGAATTGAGGATGGCAGTTAAGGAATCGGAGAAGAAAAGAACATGCTGAACTTGATTAGGTTTAGGGTGATGGGCGGCTGGATGGACCACTATATTAAAGCCCATATGACCCTTACTTCCCTGTTCTTGTTCGTTGATTGACAATTGGTTACTGCTATTTACTTCAGGGCACGTGATGTTTCGAGCCGAACACAGCGAACCGAAAGCCTTGGGTTGGCGTACACGTACCATGTCCTTAGAGCAGCAGCAATGTAAGCCACAATCGAACCGTCGTCCGACGTGGTGGTTCGGCGAACGAATTTAACACACTACAGCCTTCGAACCGAATGAGGAAAGTGAAAAAACCGACACATCTATTCGGTTCGAACCAAAGCGAACCAAGAGATTAAAAGATGAATATTTCCTATACGGCAGGTAGCCAAGCCTTCACCACCGCAAGTCAAAGGGATTTTTTCAACTCTGCTCCGGGTCCCACCCTACCGAACCACCACAAAAGCCAGCGAACACTCAAATAAATCGATTTTACCCAGCCGCACCGTCCGCGTCGGTTCGAACCAGCGTTGCTGGTGCCCTTAGCATCCCGAAGAGGTATACCCCCTTTGTCCCAATTTTTTCTCCAGCTTCGCCCCCGTCCCAAGTCCCCTTCAAACCGGGTTTGTGGCCCAACTTGCTTGATTAAAGGCTTTGTTGTTGTTGTATCTTTTGTAGATACTTTTCTACATTGAGAAATTACAGTTACATCATATTTGTATAAACTCAATCTCATTAGCAAACAAATGCCAGTTGTACCCAACCAAGATGGGCATATACACGTTTCTCTTTTTGCATATCTGCATTACTGTTCTTGTGATCATCATGTATACCATACATGGTAAATAGTTCAATTTTTTCCTAATACCTATAGCTATGATTATAAAATCTTGACCTTGTCAAAAGACTCAAGCCTTTTGTTCTGTTGTTGCAGGTGGACATGTGGCTCTTCAGCTTGGATCAGCGTGACACCGTCTTGCTCGCTAGAGATTATTGTGAAGACATAAAGAAGGGAAGCAAACCACCTATTTTGCTGCACGGTATCTTGAGTCAGGCCCTGTCTCTTTTTATGTTTGTCTGCATGCACAGGTGTGCTAGGATATTGATATGTAATGACATATATCCTTGATATCCAGGTATGCTACCTAATTTACTAGAAGATCCTGAATTCGAGGATGAGAGACATCCAGGACGGACCATCTTCATGCTAGATGAGGAGGTACATATTTATTGATTTTATTGAACATGGAAGGTACATGCGACATGTATTGTCATGTATGGGGGGAGGTACATAACATGTAATATGTAATGTCATATATCTTTCATGTAATGGAAAACAATTATATTTTATCGATTATGCTAATTTATTTGTTGCTCTTGCCTTCCAAAGCAAAATTTGCTCAAGCAAAAAAGATTTATTTTGCCAATAAAAATGTCGGCCCTGTACTTTTTCACCGCCTCTTTTAGATATATGCTAGTGTCTAAGTTATTTACATGATGGCACTTTGAGAGGTTGATCATAAAAGAGTCATCTTCAGAGTTATCGGAACCTGGAAGCTCTTGTTCTGTATAAGATCTGAAAAAGGCTTCACTTTCGTCCTTTACACTTTAAATTCTTAAGTGATCAATTGATTGTTCATTTTTGTCTATATAGGGGCTCTCCTGCACTGTTTTTTTGTACCAAGTTACTTAGATGTGATGTTCTATTTTGCAGGATGATGTAAATGAAAAAATAAGCTGCGCTTTCTGCCCTCCGAAAGTAGCAGCATCTAACCCATGTCTAGAGTACATAAAATCTGTTATCCTCCCTTGGTTTGGAAAGTTTGAGGTAGTACAGAAGGAAGGTGACGACAGTAATAGCAAGTAAATTTCTTCAACTCAATCTACTGAAAATCTCTCCTGCTCGATTCTTGTTATAGGTCTATTTTGCCACTCAGTTTAGCTGAAATATTAGTTTAACAAATTTAAAATGATGTTTTATATATTGTATTAAATTAATTGTGCATATTGTTACTTTCATGCAGGACATTTTTCACAATTGAAGAACTTATTGTTAATTATGAAAATGGCGATCTTGATCCTACGGATATTAAGCTGGCGTTGAGAAATGGAATTAACGACATATTAGAGGTAACTGTTACTCTTTGAAGGATTGTTATTTAAGGTGCATCTAAAATTGTACCTCTAAAGCTCAACCAAATCATCAGCATGCTACTATTTGCATTTCATAGTGACTCTTAGAATCTATCCCTCTGACTTGAACGATAAGTCCATCCACATCCAGTCATCCTCACCCGCGTTTCAATTATCAACAAAATCAGGGCATCTTTCTACAAACACTTTCCTAGTACACCCCCTACCCAATCATGTGGTTTTATACCATCCATCTTGATCCTCTTTCTTTGTTAAGAACCTGTATTTGAATCAGAGACAGTATTTGTCTGGGCATTTTAGTTGTTTCAAATATTTGCTCATGTTCAAAAAATAGCATTCTATTCTGATATTCATCTACCAATTTTCCCTCTTCAAGTTTGTCAGTGAGTATTTCCGTGGCAACACTGAGGCCCAAGCTCTGATTACTGCCCCCAAGGTACAGTTCTTTCTTAATAAGCTATTATTATTATTAGTTACAACAATTATATATGTACTAGTATTGATGGTGATGACTGCTGAAAATGACTTGGTATGTTTCAAATTGCAAGTACTGACTACTGAGGTTCGAGGTGATTTTTCTATGTTAAAAGAATTACAATAGTTTGCATCATGTGATTGAATTATTTTGGCTCAAGCTTTGCACTACTATGCCAAGGCCACCACAATTCACATTAAGCAAATGGATTATTGCTTGTTTTGTTGTTTATATGTGCCATTGTTTCTTTTGCTCATATGACATTGCTTGGATGATTCTGTTCTATGGAACACCATGCATGCTCAATATATTTTAAACTAGTATGTTCCATGGCAGAGTGCTACCTACACCTAAGTCGCTAGACCTATTTCCTTACTCAGCCAAGATGCTAATAAGAATTCCCATCTCATGTGAATTTGAAATTAACTGACTTTTGTTGTTGATAAATCTCCCTTTTACTTCAGTATGAGAATCAAATTACTTCTGATACCCTGAAGATTCAAATGCAGAACAAAGAGATGTTCAATCTCGTAAGTTTACTCATCTTGATCTTGTATTTAACATTTACTGAGTGGTGTGTGCTATTTGCAAACATTAAGGCAGTTTCCATATCGTTACTATGTTGATGGCCGAAGTTCATATTAAACTGTAGACGTTATATTATGATCACAAATATTACAACAAAATCTGGGCTCCTTTTTTTTCCAGTAATAATGCAGCTGGGACGAGGACAATGCTCAAGAAGGAAAGACTTAGCTTTCTTAGTCTGGAGAAACTTCTTGAACTATTGGGCACTTCTATCCCAAACACTTTTGGATGTAATGGAAACTCTTATAAAGTTATCTGTTATTTTATTAGCCTATCTTACATAATGTACAGCCCGGCTAGAATGCTGTTATTTTATCATCCTGACCATCTTACGGTTTTAGGAAGCCACGTTTTTTTCCCTACAGTGTGATAAGCGAGTGCCATAGCATGACTCATCAATAGATGAATATTTCACAATTTTTTGGAGAAGCGACTAGTATAATACGCCGCGCTTACGCCTGCCACCGAGCATATCATGGTCCCTCCATCAGGCAGGATGTTCTTCATTGGTGATTTTAGCTTCTATTCCAAAAGAAAGAACAATGTGGCGAGAATATGTACCACAGCAAAAAATGGGAAGATCAGTGTAAGATGGCTCCAAAAAGACAACAAAGAAGCATAACAACACGAAGCTAGCACTAAATAATCTAGAGAAGCATACTGTCATGCTATCAAGCATGTATCAGCCACAATCAATTGATACATCATGCCTTCATGTCCTAAATATATGGTCGCATGTCGAGCTGCTTTGCTGGCATCACACTTGTTAAAATATATAAGGGTGTGTTCGTCTGGTCTAAACTTTATAGTTGTCACGTAAAAAAAATCTTACTATTTAGGAGTATTAAATAAAGTTTAGTTATAAAATAAATTACAGGTCCCTAGACTAATTTATGAGATGAATCTAATGAGATTAATTAAGTCATGATTAGAAGACGGTTATTGTAGCATCACTTTAGCAAAACATAAATTAATTAAGCTCATTAGATTCATCTCGAAATTTAGCACAAATATCAATAGGGTTTTGTCATTAAATTAATCGAAATATTCTTAAATAGTAAGATTCTCTTTGATGTGATAGTGCTAAATTTTAGAGGGCGAGGAAACGAACACGGTAAGTGATCAATTGATCATTAGGGTGTGTTCGTTTTCTTCCCTCTAAAATTTAGCACTCGTCACATCAAAAAGAATCTTATTATTTATGAATATTTCGATCAATTTAATGACAAAACCCTTCTGATAGATTGGTGTTAATTTTCGAGATGAATCTAATGAGCTTAATTAATCTATGTTTTGCTAAAGTAATGCTACAATAACCGTCTTTTAATCACGACTTAATTAACCTCATTAGATTCGTCTCGTAAATTAGTCTAGAGGCCTGTAATTTATTTTATAATTAAACTTTATTTAATACTCCTAAATAATAAGATTCTTTTTGATGTGAAAGCTATAAAGTTTAGACCTCAAGAAACGAACACACCCTTAGTGTGAATACGTACGAGACATGTTCCCCGAGATGTGGACATGTTCCTAGAAGGAGGTACTTCCTTCATACTTGAATTAGATATCATCCTAGAGGAGGGTCATATTTCAAAAATAGGATGTGTTCGTTTCCTCCTCTCTAAAATTTAGCATTATCACATCAAAGAGAATCTTACTATTTATGAATATTTCAATCAATTTAATGATAAAACCCTTTTGACATATTGGTGCTAATTTTCGAGATAAATCTAATGAGCTTAATTAATCTATGTTTTACTATAGTGATGCTACAGAACTCGTCTTCTAATCATGATTTCATTAACCTCATTAGATTCGTCTCAGTAAATTAGTCTAGAGGCTCGTAATTTATTTTATAATTAAACTTTATTTAATACTCCTAAATAGTAAGATTCTTTTTATGTGACAGTTATAAAGTTTAGACCACAAGAAACGAACACACCCTACATGTCATTCGAACCTTACCTGTTGTTTTGAACGAAAGTACCCTCAACCAAATCAAGTTCCAATATGAATTAATCAGGACGCAAAAAAAAAAAACCAGCTTCAAGGGTCAAACTTGTGACCACGAGCATTGTAGGACCACCACTCTAACCACTTAGCAAACCGAAAGTCGCCTAGAGGGGGGAGGGGGTGTGTGTGAATAGGCGAACCTAAAATTTCTCGCGAAATAACACTAAGACGAAAACGTCAAATACCGGAACTTCCGGTGCAGGAGTGATAAATGCGGAATTAAACCCTACACAATTCTAGTGATTTGCAAGAAGGAAAGGACACAACTCTATGCAATTCTAAGAATTTAACGGCACAACGGAAAACTAACAAGCAACCTAGCAAAATAAACAACAAAGCACTTAAGTAAAAGAGGGAGCACAAGAGACACGGAATTTTCACCGAAGTTCAAGCCTACCAAGGACTCTACGTCTCCGTTGAGAAAGTCCACCAAGGACCGGGTTTCTCTCAACCCTATTTCTCCCTCAAGTCACCACCAAGGTTGAGCTTGAGTTTTCAACTATCAAGGTCCCTTCCGGGACGGGCAATACAAACTTCTCGGGCGTCACCACACAAGTTGGGAGCTCACGAGCACGCCTAGCCGTCTAGGAGCTCAAAGCTCCAAGAGTAACAAATCCAAATCACAAGCTTGGCTGGAGTGAAGATGCTCAAGAATGAAATCAAGTCTCTCAAACACTTGCTCAAAGTCTCTCACTCAAATCCTAACTCAAGGATGGAATTTTTGCTTTTGGAGAGGATTTGGAGTAAGTGGAGTGAAGCTCAAGTGTGTATTGGTTCGGAATTGTGCAAGAAGTGTTTGAATGGAGTGTGGGGTGTGCCTTATATACCACAACCCAAAAAGAGTCGTTGGTCTGTCTGAAAACCACGCACCGGAACTTCCGATAGCATATCGGAACTTCCGGTATGGTTCGAATTAGGGTTAGATCTGGACTTTTGGCCCGCACCGAAACTTCGGTGAGTACGGAACTTCGGTACTTAGGTTTAGGGTTTGAGAACTGGACCGCACCGGAGCTTCCGGTGTCCGTATCGGAACTTCCGGTATGACATTCCGGAGAGCTCAAAGCACTCGTTAGCCTACGGAACTTCGGTATGGCTTTCCGAGAGCAAAACTCTCGTTAACCTACGGAACTTCGGATCGAGGACCGGAACTTCCGGTATGGCTTTTCCGAGAGCAAAACTCTCTGTAAGCCTACCGGAACTTCGGTATCGGGACCGGAACTTCCGGTATGGCTTTCTCGAGAGCAAAACTCTCAGTAAGCCTGCTGAACTTACCGGAACTACACGGGAGCTTTCGATGGGTCTAGAAAGAATGGGTTTGGGAGGGATTTTCTTGAGTTTGTGAGCATCTCCATTCTTTGCCAAGTTTGTGATTTGCATCCCTCTTTATAGTACGATAACCCTATGACTTAAAGCAAAGAAATAAAGCGATGCACAAGTTTTGAGAAGGGCCTTTTCTAAAATCTCCTTTTATTGCTTTTCACATTTCTTTTCTCCTTTTTGATTGTGCTTGCTACACAATCATGTGCTTTGGATATTCACTACACACATTCTCATGAAAGCATTAGTCCAAATTTTAATTGTATTGATATCAATCATCCAAAATAAAATGAGGGGCCTAGATGCACTTTCACCATCATATACACATACATATATACCTATAAATATATGTATAATACATTTTATATTTATATATTTATTTATATTACATGTATATATATATGTATGTATACATACGTATATATAGGAATAAAAATATATATTTATAAATATATATATATATATAATATAGATAAATAAATATATAATATTTATATAAGATATATGTATATAAATAAATAAAAGTCATATAACATGTATATTATATATATATACATACATATACATATGTAAGTAATTTCTTCAAGCTTGTGAAAGCCAAAGTCGGAAAAAGCACCTCCACACCGCTTTCGAGAAATGAACTAGCAAAAAGCTGCTTTTGTTGACAACCAACCCCTTTAGTTAGACTATTGTCTTTTTTGAAAAGCCAAAGACAGAAAAAGCCCAATCAAACACACCCTTAATCATATCCTAAAAGAACAGTACGTACTCGTCAATTATTTTTAGAGAAAATAGATAGGTTGCACGTGTGGTGTGTCCGTGTGGTTGGTTGCCGTACGGATCGTGATTAAAGTGCGCCCTCGGCTAGCGGGAGATGTGATGCTACTATCTATGTTCACAAATGTAAGTGGTTGATTTTTAGGTATCAGCTTTGATCACTCGTTTTATTCAAAAATTTTATTAAAATATTATTTTTTAATAATTTATTTTATTATTAAATATATTTTAAATATTAATTAGTAGTCAATAAATCCTTACATTCTTAAACGGAGAAAGTAGCTTAGATCGCTGTTGGCTATGGCTAGTAGCGGTGAGGAGAACTCGGTTTTGCCTTTCACTTGTTCAATCCTGCTGTACAAGGCAGAATGGCAGATACACGTGGGCTATTAAATAGAGCGTGCTAGCGGGATTCAGCTATTAAACAGGTTATGCCGGGCTGGCATGACGGACCTGCGTCTAAGCCCAAACACGACACGACTAAATGGGTCGGATCATGCTGGATCGATCCAAAGTTAAAAAAAGTTTTTTTTGCTGATTTTTAATTATTTTTAAATATAAACGGGTTAAACAGACCGTACCGGTCTGTAAAGCACGACCCAAATAACGGGTTAAATGGACCAATGGCCAAACGGGTCATGTCGTACCAGCCCAACGGACTTGCGCCTAGGCCCAAACACGGCCCTCAGCAGGATGCGGGCCGGCATGGCCTGTTACCTACGAGGCCGGGCCGTGCTCGGACCGGGCCTAGAGAGACCCTTTTAGCCCGACCCACTTGGTCAGCTATACAGTCGACATGAGGGGGATTCTTTGCGGGCTCCCCAGCCTCAGGAACTCGCGAGGGGATGATGCTCTTCGCCTCTGCTTCCAGGTAAACTCAACTCGGTGTTGTAACGAGACCGTGTGATGCTGCAGACTGCTAAAAGGCTGAACTAAATTTGATAAAATTACATTTCAGATGTATGATGCCGATCGATCAGGCTGCATCAGCAAGGAAGAGGTCAATGTTGCGAGTAAGGACTCAAAAGCAAGCCCAGAGACATCCTCTGCTTTTCTTTTTAACATGCACATTTTTTTAAGTCAGAAAACGCTAACAAAGCTAAGCTGTATCTGCTGTTGTCCCAGGCGTTGCCCGAGGACTGCCTCCCTGGGGACATCACGGAGCCAGGGAAGCTGGACGGGACATTCGACCAGATGGACGCCAACAGCGATGGCAAAGTCACCTTCGACGAGTTCAAGGCCGCCATGCAGAAGAACAGTTCCCTCTAGGTATAGCTAGCCAACGGGCCGGGTCGTTTTCTTAACGGGCCGACATGGTCCTTCTAATAAACGTGTCGTGCCGGGCTGGCATGATGGACCTGCACTTAGGCCCAAACATGACACGACTAATTTTAAACGGGTTCAACGGGCCACGGGGCTAAACGGACCGGACCGTGCCAGGTCGATACAAGGTTAAAAAGAATAATTTTCTGCTGATTTTAATTATTTATAAATATAAACGGGACAACCAGACCGTACCGGCCCGTGAAGCACGGTCCAAATAACGGACTAAATGTGCCAATAGCTAAACGGGCATGCGTAGCAACAGCTCACTGCCAGTTGCTCTTGCTTCAGTCGGAGCCGGGAGAGCTGGGAAATTTCTGCCTGCTGCTTAGAATGGATAGAACAAAAAAGAGATATGCCCTTTCTTATTTGATTTTAGCCCTGCATACCTTCAAAAGGTGAAACCAACGAGTGTCGTTTAAATTTTAAACCTTTAAAAGAGCGTGAAAACAAGATTGTTTGGAACTTCCAAAGTTCTCGGACTAAAATAGTTGTCGGTATGATATCCATGCAAATATTTATGTCTCAAACTAAGTTTATTATGAAAATAGATTCAATAATCTATCTGTCGGGAAAAAGATTAACGCTGCCACGTGGCAGCGTTCGGACCTACTTAATAGAGGGTTAGCACAACCACGTCATCACCGAGACCGGCCCACGTCCGTATGGGCTGACCAGGAAACGACCCCGGTAACTCACTCAGGGATGTCCGCCTCGTACGACCTTAACGTCTTGGTCGAGGGGCTTCGTCCCGCACGACCTTGACGTCTTGGTCGAGGGGCTCCGTCCCGCCCGACCTTGGCGTCCCTCGCACTCGATCACCAACCGTATTTAATTCCAACCGCTCCGGCGTCCACGTAGGTTCGGCTCGGGAATTATTGGAGGGAAGCCTAAGCCCATCCCTCCCGCCGCCACCTGCTCCCGTCAAGGCACGCCGATGGGACGTCCCGTTCTCGTTGAATGGCAGGAGTTGGCGTGGACCGTAGACTCCGGAAGGAGCCGCCGCCCGTTAATGTACGAACGTACGATTCCCCGTCACGCCCGTCGAACAGGTGTAGCTCAAGGTCGAGCACGAGTTACGCCCCGTCTCGCACGATCGCCCTTGCAAGCTCGATTCGGAAAGACAACCACCCCCGTGCCTCGACCGTGTCCGGAGCATCATCACGTCCGACAAGAGAAGGACGGGCATGGCATGTCAAAATCCAACCACTCGTGAACAAGCACCGCCCGTGGATCTCCCCGATTGCGGGACACACCACCCCGATGCTCGCCGCTATAGGAACGACGCGACCAGTCCGATCAACCCCGACGGAACGTACGACGAGGAGGCCGATTGGATAACGCCGAAGCTCGACCATCCCTCTTCTCTCTCTTGTAACTAGAGTCCCGCCCTATGACTATAAAGGGGTGAAACTCTTCTATACACGTACATTCTCGCACGAGACTACAATCTTTAACACACGCACATTCTCGTACGGGACTTGGAGCACGCTCCTCCGCCACCGCATCCGTATTCGCATTTTCATCTTGGCGTAAGGAACACGACGCTCGTGAGACCCCTCCGCTGGACGTAGGGAGCTTTCCCGAACCAGACCTAAACCCTTCGTGTCTTCCCTTGTGCACCATCCCACCTAAAATGCGCAATTCCCAGGACAAATTCTACAATACGGTGGTTCGAACACCGACACTATCTAATGATACTAAATATGTGTTATAAAGTTTAATAATTTTTAATATATATTTAATCAAAGTTAAAATTATTTGATCAATTATTTAGGGATGGAGCCTAGAGGGAGTAGTCATATTTATATCTCGTGTTATAAACCGGTCAAAGACGTATATATCAATGCTGAGACAAATCAATTACAGCGTGATTACTACTGCAGCCCGCAGGTCGAAAATCTCCTGTTCCGAGGTTCCGTTGCAAGCCCAGGTCCGCCGCAGCTCAAACCCACGAGCCCACCAGAACAGCGGTTCGTCGTCGTCCTCAATGGCGGTGGAAGGAGAGGTGAGCTCCAGCTCCAGCTCCTCCCGCGCCATCGAGACCTCGAGCTCATTGCCCGGCGGCAAGCGGTGTGGGTCCCTCGGTGACACGGAGGCTTCGTCGCCTGCCCCCATGGCGGCGCAGGGGAAGGCAACCTGGTTTCCCCCTTTCCGACATCCAGGTCTGGGTCGGGCGTCAAGCGGTGTACGCCCTACAACGGCGCGGAACAATCCTCTTCGTCGTCCGCTGCCGCTAAGCGCCGCCACCTCCCCAGCGTCCACCAATTCCACGTCGCCGCCGCCCGCGTGTCTGGCGAGAGAGAGGAGGGGGAAGATCTCGAGTCCAATGGGGACCTCGGCGATGGTATGGACCGCTTCGATTGCTTCGGCAAACCTTTTGTTTCCTGTCAATCTGTGGAAGTTTCTTATCTTTTTGACCAGCTGCACTAACCAGGGGTTCTGAATTCTGATAGAATGGTAGCTGTATGACGGATGGAATCGTCTCTAGCCTACGAAAATAATAATGATGAAAGATTCGGGAGTTTGTTCCCTGGCTAAGTGTAGTTTTCGACACATTTGCTAGGAGATTCTTGAAATTTGGGGCTCAAAAGTCTCTTCATTAGCAAAGTTGTATGACCGATGCAATACAACTCGAAAGTTATCTAGCTACACGGCCGTTTTTCTTCTTTTCTTTTCTTTTCTGATTGGATATTCAATATGACCTTAATTTTGAACCTTGTTTTCCTTGCAGATGGTGTGGGCACCTCAGAAACCAAGGTGTGTGTGGATGCAAAATGTCCTAGTTTTTTGCTTCTGGCCATTTTAGATATAGGTTTGTAATTTTAGTTTTGTTGATGCGAGCATGTCAATTAGTCAACTTAGGGCCCCTTTGGATTTAAGGAATAACAAAGGAAATTTGGAGGATAGGAATTGTGAAGGATTTTTTTTTCCGCATGACCATTTGGCTCACAGGAAAACCAAAGGATAGTTTCCATAGGAATGTGTTCCTATGCTTGATTTTGGAGGAAACAAAGCAAGTGGTCAGACCTCTTTTTCTTTCCTTTGTTTCTCCTACGAAGCAAGAGAAAGCTATTGGTTCCTTTGTTTTTCCTATGAGCCTAACGATGGACTTCTCATCGCAATTCCTGTTTTTTATTCCCATAGGATTCCAAAAACATACTCTTTTCGTATTCCTGTGTTTTTCCTATCCTACATTCCAAAGGTAGTCATTTTATTCTGGCATCTCTGACCGATATGAAAACTTGACTTAAGAAAGGCGTAGAGAACTTCTTGTGATCTAGATGACTGAATTGCGCAATATGTGAAAGAGTTTAGAGGCTTGTAGTGTGATATCCTTCTGTTCTTTCCGGGCACCACTTCGGTTTTCCCCTCTTATTTGACTCTTACCTGTTTTCTGGAATACAGGGGAGTGCACGGACCAGGGTGACAGGTGCAGGTGTGGATCTCTCTGCTCTTTTTGAGTTTGAGGCTTTCGATGGCATATATAGTCTGCCTTATAGGGCTAATATACTAGTATGCCTCGTAGGAGTCTTGGTTTTGGAGTTGTTCTCATCCAGTTTGTTGTGCTTTGTTCACTTTGCGTATGTGTTCTTGGAGAAGCAGGGGCCATCTTAGAGTTGCTCTCTTCATATATAATTAACCTTGAATCTGTGTTAATGGAAAAGTAGGGGCAGTGGTGCCAGAAGAGCTGCAGGAGTGTCAGCTACAGAGCAAATTATTGCTGAGTGATATCATGAAGTTGAAGAGAAATGATGAGCTTCTTATCCCATTTGCAGACTTTCTCCGTCAGGTGCAGCCCGTATCTTTAACCTATTGCTCCAATAAAATTTGGCATACAAGCTATTTGATGGAAGCCTTTGTTACTGATAACATTTACAGGTGAAGGAGATCACGGGATGCCACTCAAGCAAAGTGTCGCGTTGGACGCCCAAGGCACTCCTATCTTTGCATGAGGTCAATGTTCGAATGTGCTTTGATTCGAAACCTGAAATGTGATTTTGTATACTGTATAGGTTTTTTCCATTAACCATATTGTTTATTCCAATTTTTCATGAGATACCTGCTCGATGTTTTTTTTGGTGCAAGTTGATCATATTACACTGAATGCACCATTTAACTCCAATATAATTTAGAATGCTGCTGTGTTCTGTAATAGATATATAGAGGAATAATGAAATGGAAGCAGAAGTGACTAATTTGACCTGTGATTAAGACAGATGGGATCTCTTGCAATCAAGAACTTTTATACTTTCATATGATGGTTTATAGGTTGAAATGACAAATGATTATACACATGATTGAGCAAAGCACAAATGTACTTGGACCTTTCTAAATTGTTTTATATTTATGCATGATCGTTATCTTTGGTAAACTTGCTCTGTGTGCCTCTTTCAGTAATGCCAGTGCATTCCTTCTAGTTTGCCGCTGTCATTTGCTTTCTATTTGGATTCGATTGTCTCTCCCCGTGTGCAGGCAGCAGAAGACTACTTGTTAGAAGTGTTCAAGGTTGGGAATCAATCGGGGACCGATGTTCGTAAGTCGTTACTGAATGAAGACATTTTCTTCATTGCATTTATTATGCTGAATGAAAATATGTCTTGGTTACATTATTGTTTATTTAGCATTTCTGCTTAGCCTTGATGTGATGTCTGATTAGGCTAAAAAAAAATCAATAAACGCCGTCCGTGGGATTCAAACCCACGACCACACGGTTAAAAGCCGTGCGCTCTACCGACTGAGCTAGGACGGCTTTGACAATGTGCAATTTGGTCAGACTCAGTTATTTCCGTCAGAGCTTGATGTAATTAACAGTTATATCTTAGAGAGGACAAAGGTCATTGTCTGTTGAAGAATTTCATTCAACTTCATGTACTTAGGATGCCATAACAGAATTTAAAATATAGGTTTTATTTTAGTGTTTTTTAACCTAAATAATACGAGGTCAGTAGACTAAGCACATGCAGAACTGATTGTATGTTCCACTTTGCAGCGGTGCAACCTAACCTATGGTATGGTGATGACACAAAGCTCACGCCTGAGCAAGAAGCTGCTGCACGTGGTTTCTCACGTGCCTGCACCTCTGGCATTCCAACATACATTTGTACCATGAAGACTTCTAATATCATGAAGAGACAGCTGGTACGTTGTGAGCGACAACTAGCATGCCAAAACCTGGAGAACCTGCTGATAATTGGTGTGTACCGTGCATTGTTTTGTAGGCTTTCTCAAGAGCATTTAGTAAGAGTTATATACTCCCCCACCTGGGTTATGACTGCTGCGAGACCAGGGTGTTTGCGGGCTGCAACCGGTTCAGCAGTAAGGTCAACTTCTCCATGCTTCATGGGGAACTAAGGCTTCTTGGTGGATGGCCCCTCTTCGTCAAGGAGAACCATATCGAGGCTGGACATGTATGTGCTTTTATCTTCGAGGCAGAGAAAGAGGAAGCTGAAGATGATGGTGCCCTTCTGTCACTTAGGGTTCATGTCCTAGGTACCATAGCGATACCGACAATCTAATCTGTGCATGTGCTTGTTTTCTTGATGTTGTAGTTGAAATGAATCATGGCCTGGGCAACAATGCATCTCGTGTAGGGTTGGTGCCTCAGAGTCACAATTGGTTTTTTTTTGATACAATAGTTCTTGTGTAAATATAGAATCAGAATAAGTGGTAGTGCTAGCATGTACGTGATGCGTAAAGTAGCCTTGCCTATTCCTGTCTCTCTGTACCAGTTTTGGTACCCATACCAAACATAAGATGGGCAACCTTGTGGCAGAGTCCTCATTTGCCACAACCATGGGAAAGAAAGCACAGATATTTGATTTCTTCACGGGAGGGGCTGCCAAATTTTGGATAAAGAACTATCTGCAGGCTCGATCTCCATGGGCGTCAAAGTTTCTTTACTTGGTTCATATCATGTTCCTAATATTTGATTTCTATGTAACAATTGCAACAAAATAAAATGATTGCAACATGTAAAAATGTCAAACTCAAGGTTTGTATTTGTCCATACAACTTCCTTTTAATGAAATACGAACCCAGATACGTTCTCGAAAAAAAAACACAAATAGTGAATGACTTAATGGTCCCATTCCAGAATACATGGATGGATCTCATCCAACCTTGATTTACAACCAAACGTATCGTAAGTAGGCAGCGTCACGGAAACGAGTCGAGAGGTGAAAGTTGGAGCTCTCCTCCAGTCCTTCATGATACTATTTAGCTCCTCCTGATATTGCATGTCCTTACTTAGCTTCATATGATGAGGGTCGCTAGCTGTTAATAACAATGGCTGTACTTGCGTCGTTTATATTCAACGTGTGGTGTAGTTGTGTTTATTTTCAGTATGTGGAGTAGTAATCAGTATTCACCTTGAGTCCTGAAGGAGCAGTAGCGTTTGTGGTTGTGCAGTGTGTCCTGTGTCGGAACCTTTGAAACCATCCGTGATCTCCGATAATAAGAGAAAGTGGCAATTCAAACATGAAAAATCTTGTACTACTATACATGGCTCGTATGCACCGCAATGATATGATTTGGCAGGAAACTTGTTGGATACTGACTGGCATTCGTCGCACGCAACACTGACCGACATCTGTCAATGTCTGAAGCGGCACGACGCTAGAGCAAGTCACCGATGCACTGATCATTTCACACGGTGGTCCTCTTTTTGCTCTCTCTCTCTCAAGGTGGTGGAGGTATAAAAAAAGGTGGTGGATCGCTAAGGTAGTTTGCGATGAACAGGCACAAGCCCAACCAAGCAGAAACTAGTCACAACGTTGTGAAGTGCTTGAAGAGGTCGCCAAAGGTGCCCATCAGTCGGCGCATAAACACGGCAGCAACATAACGATTTTTTACATGCAATATATGAAGGTTCTGATTAAGGAATATAAACACGACAGCGCTCGACAACAAAATGGGATTTTCAGACTCGGCTTCCAAACTAGTTTGGGTTGTGTTCAAGTCCCACTTGCTAGAAGAGTAATTTCCAAGATCATTATCATCAATGCTGGAGCTTAGAGACAAGTCTCCCCTACACCAGAAATTTCAGAATAGTTGACACGCGTCGTTTGGAAAACGTAGAGCGCACTCCGATCGGACATTGGTCCCGTCCCGTCATCCCGTGCTGCGGTCATCACCACCACGTTGATATCCAGCGCGCCTCGCCACCCACACGAAGTGCTCCGAGCGGCACGGATTCTGGCGGCGACCTCGCGACCCTCTCCAGCGCTCGCAACGCCGCCTTCTTCCCCATCTCCGCGAGCAGGGTGCGGGCCCGGTCGTCGGCGACCTAGCCCGCCCGCAGCTTGATCCGCGACAGCACCGTGGCTCTGTTCGTTTTCTTCCTCTAAAATTTAGAGCCTGTTTGGCAGGGCTCCTAGAGTAGCTTTTGAACCGGATTCTGCTCCTAGGTCAAGAATCTGTCCAAACGCTTTCATTCAAAATGGATTCTGCTCCTAGAATTAAGAAGCACTTTTCTAAAATGAACTAGGAGCCAAAAGCTTCAAAAACATAGCTCCTACAACTCCTTAACCATTTCTAGAATCTATTTTGGTACCCAAAGGCGTGAGAATCTATTTTCCAAACACTCTAAGAATCCGTTTTGATAGAGAATCCGTTTAGGTAGAGGAGCCGTTTTCTAGAGGAGTCTGTTTTGATAGAGGAGCTGTTTTAGAGGAGTCATGCCAAAAGAGGCCCTTAGCACTGTCACATCAAAGAGAATCTTATTATTTATGAATATTTTGACCAATTTAATGACAAAACCCTTTTACATATTGGTGTTAATTTTCGAGATGAATCTAATGAGCTTAACTAATCTATGTTTTATTAATGTGATGCTACGATAATCGTCTTCTAATCACGACTTAATTAACCTCATTAGATTCGTCTCGTGAATTAATCTAGAGGCCTATAATTTATTTTATAATTAAACTTTATTTGTACTCTAAATAATAAGATTTTTTTGTTGCTGACAGCTATAAAGCACCCCGTGACAATCATCCGGTGCCGCCTCGCCACCGCCACCGTAGCACGCGCTCGGAGAGCGATGGCCCGCCCAGCCACGGGGCCCGTTGCGCCACATGCTCGTGGCCGTCCGCAGGGTGTGCCTACCGCTGCTGCGGCCCAGCCCATCCCGCGAGTCGGTTACTCGGCCGGCGACTAGTGCCGGCCAAATGGGCAGTCCGGCAAGGCACGGCTCAAGCACGGATAGGTCCGCCCATCGAATCTCGAGCCGGCCCGACACGAAACGACAATCGGGCGTGCCGTGCCGCCCGTCGTGCCAAGGCGCCGGCCCACGACCCGACACGGAATCTGTCGGGCATGCCGGGTCAACCCGTTAGGCACGCCGGCCCATTAGTCCGTTAGCCCACTTCGACCCGTTAACACTTGGTGTTGAAAAATAGAGGTGAAAAAACAAGGCTGGAGCAAGATTCGAATCTTGGACTTGTTGAATCCAACCCAAACGCCTTACCACCTAAATAGAAGGGATATGTGTTAGCACGGTATTTTTGTTCGTGCTCGCACCACGTTTTTCCTGTATACCGAGCAGCTAGCATCCCATAAGTAACCTACGGGCGATATTTCTTGAGGGGGCTGACCATGACTACTCTAGCTTATATGTATGGACCCAAACTATGTATATTTTTATCCAAAATATTTTCAGGCCGTGTCCGTACCGCCCGTCGGGCTGCACCTTCGCCGGCACGAAACTTAATGGGCCGTGCCGTGCTTGAGCCGGGTCAAAATTTCCGTGCTTCGAGCCGGCCCGGTCAGCACGGCCCGTTGGACAGCTCTACTGGCGACCACACCCGCTGCTCCACCCGCGAGATTCCTAGCCTAGCAGTCCGCAAGACCCTACGTCTCGATCCGAAGAACAGAAATTTCAGAATACTGTAGTTTGGGGACGCTTCTGCAAAATAGCACGCCTTGGGAAGACCAGCTTTGAATGCCTCCCTCCCTCCCTCCATCGTCCCGGTCTCGCTTCACTTGTATTGTCGCCATGAGAGCCAAGGGGAAGAGCGAGCCTCATGTGGCCTCCAAACCGTACAAGCCCAGTCTAGATCCCAACGGCCACAGATACCCTAACCATTTCCTAGTGTCAAGGTGTGTTCGTTTTCTAGGTTTAAACTTTAGAATTGTCACATCAAAAAGAATCTTACTTATTTAAAAGTAGTAAATAAAGTTTAATTATAAAATAAATTATATATCCCTAGACTAATTTACGAGACAAATCTAATGAGATTAATTAAATCATGATTAGAAGATAGTTACTGTAGCATCACTTTAACAAAATCTAAATTAATTAAGCTCATTAAATTTATCTCGAAAATTAAGCACCAATCTGTAAAAGGGTTTTATCATTAAATTAATCATAATATTGATAAATAGTAAGATTCTTTGATATAACAGTGCTTAAATTTTAGAGCACAGTAAACGAACAGCGCCTCCATTTCTTCATTCGCTGTTAGAGAGAAAGGACGGCGGATCGAGGTCCTACCCTGCCGCTTCCGACGCCGAAGCAGCGGCGAATGGGAAGGGCAAGGAGGTGGCCTCCGGCTCCAGCTCCGCTCCTCGCGCCACCATGGCCTCTGGGTCCCGGCCCGGCGGCAAGCGCCGCCGCAGCAGGCCGCCCCCGGCCACGCGGAGGCCTCCTCGTCGTCCGGTGCCGCTGCGAAGCGCCGTCGCTGCGCCGCCGGCGTTCCCAACCAAAACGGGGAACGCTCTGAGGAAGCCGCGACACGTGCAGGTGGGGATGCTTGGGCTTCTCCATTTCGTTTCGATGCTCGTCCTGTTCGTCACTGATGAACGTGTTTGTGGCTTACAGAGATCAAGAACCTCGTGAAAGTTGCCGAGTGTCTTCTCCCATTTCCGGATTTCGTCCGTCTGGTGGGTGCAGCTAGTACCTCTCGCTTATCCTGTCAATAAAAGGATTTTGAATGCTGGCCTTTTGATGGAAGTCTTTAGCGCTCATTAAAATTATTGAAGTATATGCAGGTGAGGGAAATCAGTCATAGTTGCTCAACAGAAAATCTGCGCTGTACGCCTGCAGCGGTCCTATTTTTGCAAGAAGTAAGCCTGAACCTTTAGGATACTGGAATACTATGAAAATGTTGTGCAGATAGATAAATCTTTGTTGTAAAACAGTTTGAGGACTTGTCTTTATTGTAGGTTACATGGTTTGTTCAAAGTGAACTACTTCATTCATTTTGTTTGCTTTTCCTTGCTACTGGATCATTTAAACTCCCTTAGCAGAATTTAGAAATCCGATAGTTAGAAATAATGAAGCGGACGTAAGAGGAATTGACCTAATTTTACCTGATTTAGCTGTAACAAATATAAAGGGATCTCTTCCGATAAGGAAAATTGGATACATTCCTTTGGAAGTCTTTGAAACACAATAGCAAACGATTGTATTGATCCTATAAAATAAAAATTTTGTTTCAACAATTCTCCGCTCTTCTCCTGCAATGAGAAAATCTTGATTTCTTCCTTTGGAAGTGTTTGAAACACAATACCTATTGACTATAGTCTTTCTTAAGATTTTAAACAATGGCCAATTGCATTCTCTTTAATTAGTGTGTTAAATCATCTCTCTAATCACTTGCAGGCAGCAGCGTACTACTTGGCTGACGTGTTCGACAGTGCCAATCAGTTGGCTAAGAGTGTTAGTAAGTCATCACCCAATGAACTGTTACACTTGTGTTAGAAGTTGGTTACAGTACATGATTCCTTTTTGACATCTCTGTTTACATCTGGGAAGACATCTAATTTTGCTATTATTCGAAGTCAAAAGTCTGGAGGTTGAACCAAAAAATTATTGATGCTGCAAATTTAGTTCCTAGAATTTTTAAAAAGCTAAGATTTTGTTTCAGCTTCATACATCAAAATGTCAAAACAACCATGTTGATAATTTAGACAGCTACATACCGTTAATATATAAAAATAAAAATTAAGGATTCATATTTTATTTCATATAGAAAATTTGTTGTTGCACAAAATCAATAAAACGTGATGTGAACTCAATGTTTTGTTTCATGCGCAAAGATATATGTTTGTTTACTGTGTATGTATGTAAATAACTGAATTGTACCTTTCAATTTGTAGAGTTGGATCAACATAGATTTTATGGTGATGAGAAGACAACCCTCACCCCTGAGCAAGTTGAAGTTGCACTTACTCTTTCTCGTGACTGTACCTCTGGCATTCCGATGTAGTACATCTTTACTAAGACACAGGGTGCTATGCCGGTACGATGTGACTGAGTGCTAAGACATTGAAACAACTAGCTGCTGCTTGGCTAACTTTGTTGTGTACCCTATGATTGTTTTGTAGTTGATTCAGGTTCGGGCAACGTTTACTCAACGTTTTCTAGAACCCCATCTGAAGTCCAAGCGTGGTTACATCAACATTGTCAAGCTTGATTACCTTTATGGTAATGAGGTTATCGATGATGCTTGGTACTCAGTGACTCGAAAGAAGTTAGTTATTGCACTGCGGCCCCAGTTTGTTCAGAAACTCTGTATCAAGGATGGATCTATATGTGCTCTCACATTTGAGAAGGGTGGCTCTCTGTCAATAAGAATGTACATTCTTAACGGTAAACGACCTAACTTTTTCCCTTCTGTGCATATTTATTCACGAGACAATGTTTGAATTAATCTAATTGTCATCCTTTCACCTATGGTGGGGTTTGTGAGTTTTCATTTCTGGTGCCCTTTTTTTTGTAGTATTATATGTGTACACTCTTTTTAGGATCTTTATTTCTTTTATCATGGGGCATTTTTTAGGAGTTTTCTGGTCCAAAATAATGACCATTATTTCCCCTCAACTAATGGTCATTAGTTAGAGGTTATTTTAGTAATTGCACCGAAAAAAAAATTAATTTTCATTTTTTGGGACAGCCCACCTATGTATGGCCCAATAGCCAAAAGGCCCACCGAATTTGGCCATTATTTTCTATAAAGAAAAAAAAGCCAACAGGCAGCACCGCCATCCTCTTCGCTCCTCTCATGCCCAATGCCGCCAAGAGGAAGCCCCCACCATCCCCGCACCCAACACCAGCAACGGTCTCGACGCCCATAGTTGCGCTGCCGCCCGCAACCAGTGCTGCCAGCATACGCCTCGATGCCTGTTGGAAGTTACATCACCACTCCATTGTTCACATATGTTGCTTGCAAAATCGTAATTCAAAACTGTGGTCACCAACAATTGTCGACATACACAAACTGGCCAATTGTTCATACATGTGACTAGTGCTGTCATTGTATCAGAATTTTGAATGCGAATTGAAGATTTATAACTCCTTAATCAGAAATCCTTTTACTTTGGTAAGAGAGAGCATGACATGCAGAAACAAAACGGAAGAATATAATTACAAGATGCAGGAGACATCTTTAGTTTTTGTCAGAAAGAGTGAAGCTTATTGCATACATCAGACATTACATCTATCGCGGAATCTTAGCCACATCAAGATGGGCAAATGCTTCACTTTCACATACAACAGGAGCATCCTATAGTACACTAGAAGATGGGCATCATTAGGTTTTATTCCTGAGCCATTGCAGCTGCAAACGGATCTGCTTCCTTGCACGCTTTGGTCACCATTGGCGCCGACCAGTCATCAGCTTCAGCTGGTCACCATTGGCGCCGACCAGTCATCAGCTTCAGCACCAGCTTCCTCCTCTGCTTTAGCAGCCTCTCCCTCATCGTCGCCGTCTTGTTGATCCGCAATAGGGGCAGGGGACTCCACATCTCCCCGCACCGCCGTCGCATGCGGCGCAGGCAGCGGCGCACCACGGCGAGTGGCACCTTGACGAAGGCTAGGGCCAGCAGGCTGACAACCGTGCAGGGGCAGTAGCTCGACAGGGCAAGCAGGGCCGCTGCTGCCTGCCTCCATCACCCGCGACTCCACCGCCGCTGGCAGCAAATGAACAACCCAGGCAACAAACTTGCGACCAATAAAACTATATCATAAACCCTAAGCTAATAACAACGATCAATTAGATTATGTAAATACAATAGATTACTAATTTTGATATATATTATGAAATTAAAAGTGATAAATAAAAATATTTTATTTGGACTATATTACCCTCACTAATGGTCATTGGTTGACAATTTGTGAAATTGAATCTAAGCCGTTGGATCCAACTAATGATCATTAGTTGAGAAAAAATAATGGTCATTATTTTGGACCCGAAAACTACTCGCATTTTTTTCTTACTGTTTAATGTTGTGTAGATGTAGTTTCCCAATCACAATTGCTGATTTCAGTTCAGAAATATTGAGCAATGAAGGGTTTATATTCTAGTTCTTTGTGATGTGTGATTTGGTTGTTCCTTTCTTCTTAAACTGTTTTCCTATTTGTGAAATGGGTATCTTTTACTGCAAGTGATGGCTAAGGTGCCAATTTGCCATATAAAAGTCTGTCTTAGGTTCAATATTTGTTTCGTTGGTTAATTTTGTTTTGGAAATGTAGGAAAAACAGGACTGCAGGCACAAAACGAAAAGCAGCAGCTGAGGCCAGAGGGAACCCTGGCGAGCATAATAACGTTTTTGGATACTATGAGCATTAGGGAAGCTTCGAACCTGCATGTCCCATTTTTCTCTTTTGCTGGTCTGGTGAGTGCAGCTTTGCTTGTTTGTCCTGTCAATAAAATGATTTATAATGCAGTCTATTTGATTGAAGCCTTTTCTACTAATACAATTTGTAGGCAAGATGTCATTTTCAGGATTTGTTGCCATACAAGGATCTCCGAAATTGGCACAAGGTCGTTTTTAACTTGAGTTTGCCATATCTCATTTCCATAGTCCAGCTTGTTATTTATCTAGACTTAGCTTAGTGTCCTCAACAAATGCCCCATAAAATCAATTATTTAGAATGATGTCACTAATAGATAAAAGCCTTTTATCTTGTGTTCCTTTTGGTTCTCTCCTTTTCGTGTTTCCTATTGGTTTCATATCTAGCCTACCCCAACTTGCTTGGGATAAAAGGCTTTGTTGGTGTTGTTGTTGTTGTTGATGTCACTAATAGATAATGGTGGGATGGGTATACCTGTGACTTATGAACTAAACAATTTTTTTTAACAACAACAAAGCTTTTAATCTCAAGCAAGTTGAGGTATGCTAGAGATGAAACCCATACGATCTAATAAAGGCACAAGCTGAAAAGGATTTTTCGGGTCGTTCTGTGAAGAAGTGAAAGCTAAAGGGGTACGTTCTAGATATTTTTTTCTTCTATCAAGAAAATTTAGTACATTCTTATTATGACTGATGAGTTTAAATGCCAAAATGTTACACTGCTTTTGTTTCTGTGTGGCTCAAACTTGCTCCAGGTGTGTTTTGCTTATATGTAGACTCCACATCATAAGCAAAATAGTGTATGGACTTAAAAAAAACTTTTTACTAGTTATTTTTTTAAAAAATGATGTATTTTATAACCATTAGCATATGCAGATTATCAGTCTTTGATGAGTCCTTTACTCCTTTTCACCTTGTGCAGTTAGCAGTGGACTACTTGATACAACTATATACATTTGTGATCAGTTGGCCATCCGTGTCAGTAAGTTTCTTCCTTGGGTGAAACTTCTCTACTGCATTTTTTGAGCTACATGTTTTTCTAATGTTTGTGCTTATGTATGATGTGATATCTTGCTAAATTGAGTTGGTTTGTGCAAAGTTGAATTTCCATTTCCCAGCAATTAAAAATTCAACAAAAGTGCAATCAACCTGCAATGCTAATATTGAGTGGACCATAATTTACTGACACCTTAGAATTTAGCTCTTCTCCATTAGATATTAAAGCAGGTTTTCAATTCAAAAAAAATATTAAAGCAGGTTTCAAAAGAACTTCATTTCTCATCCCAAATAATAAGAAACATGCGGAGTTAATTTTGTACTTTCTACTTTGTAGCGATGCCATACTACGGTGACGACAGCACATACCTGACGCCTGAGCAAGAACAAGCTGCGGTTATGCTGGGGTTTGGCAGCACCTTGGGCATTCGGACGTACGTCTGCACCATCAAGAATCAGAAAGCGTGTTAGTTTGTATGTAGTGCCACTGACACCTAGCATGCCAAAACTAGAGGGCGCTTTGCTTCCTGCTGTGTACTAACCGTGTGTTGCCTTGCAGTGCTTCACGAAAGAGTTTAGTGAGCTTTATCTGTCTCCCCATCTGAGCTCGGCCAACAAGTTGGCGACCAACGTTTACGCAGGCCACGACGAGACACCAACTGAGCTCACATTCGACATGATGTCAGATCATCGTGCAAGGATTGGTGGTTCATGGCCCCAGTTTCGCAGGAGGTGTGGTTTGAAGAGTGGAAATGTGTGTGCCTTGACGTTCGAGGCAGCGGAAGAGGGCGGCCCTCCGTCAATCAGGGTGCACGTGCTTAACCGTAGTACTACTTGATCTGCTAACACGCAGCTCTTCTTGACCTGTTCTTGTAGCCCGTACCTTTACTGCAGTGTTTTACTGAACCCCTGTGTTATGTTACGTGTTCTTCACCAGAACTTGCCATGATCAACTTGTCGGCAGCTGGCTTCAAAAAAAAAAAAAAAGGTATGGTGCTTGTGCTTGGGTGATAGTGATAGACATTTTCTTTTGTCTAATTGGTGTGTACTTCTGCTTGGGGTGGTAGTGAATTAGTGATATTGGTATCATCACTCATTTTATTACTCCCTCCATTCTTTATTTGCTGACGTTAGGACAGGGTTTCTAGTTCAAATATGAACTAGATTCTATGTCTGAACGTCATCAAAAGAAAAACAGAGGAGTAATTCCAACTAGGTTTTCGCGGTTCAAGGCAAACTGAACTTCATGCATTTTTTTCAGATGTGGTGGTGATTCGTATTTCTTTTATATTGCAAAAACAAAATTTCTCTTGTCTAAGTTACGTACTGTCATTTGATGATGGTAGATTAGGAGTGGGTCATAGTATACGTATATGAGATGCAAGTATGAAGCCACTTTTATCCCTGTTGGTCAGTTGGTAGAAAACTCTCTACCTTTAACCTGTGTTTGTTTCCTTTTCTTTTAGAGCATGGGGACCTGGTTCGTTTTTATAATTGAAAAAAAAGTTTGTACTGGATGGATCTAGAAGAGAGCAATAACTTCTTTAAAATCTGGAAGGTTACTGTTTAGGATTGCATATCACTTATTTTCATCATGTCGATGAAGAGTTCATCCAGGTCATGTGAACTTGCACGAGGGGGTGAGATTATTTTGCCATCGTGTGATACCTTTTCCATTTGCTATTTTGATATAAATGAATGCGCTGTGTAAAAATATATATTCATTTCTGGGTAAAAATAAGAGGCCCGAGCCGGATCCACCGGCCGCTGCCAAGAAGAAGGCCGCGTCGGGCAGGCCCGAGGCCGGACTGCCGCCGGTTGGAGAGAGAGACGGCGAACGGAGCAGATGGATCGAGGGAGAGAAGGGGTGTCCTTTTTACCGTGGACAAGCGTCTGAAACGTAATAGTGACACAGAAAAGTGCCTATCCAACGCCCCGCCCCCGCTTGCGATCCGAATCGTGCGGTAATTTTTCATGATAACCTGACCGCAAGTACTAGCTACATTACAGAAGTTCTAATTGTTCACCAGAAGTTGCCATGATGAAAATATCAACCGATGAGTTTGCACCTTTAGGGCCTGTGCCAAGGTAGCTCCCTCTACCCAAAATGTTTGACCCGTTGGGTTGACCTGTCTGATCAGGCAAATGCTTTAAATGCAAATACTGTTACGACCTGAACCGTGTTGTAGATAAACCATCAGAGTGGCTTGTGTAGTAATCAACCTTGAAGCACTGTGTTGTGTGTCTGGATTTGAAACCGTCCCCGATCTCCAACAAGGTGAGGGTAGGAAACAACGCGATCAAGTTTGGCGGCCATCGCCATCGCCATGTAGTCCGAGAGAGCAAAGGACCTCTCACGACGAACTTGCGATCCTCTCCGGCGCCGGCAACGCCGCCTTCTTCCCGTCGAGAGGTTCACCCACCGCCTGAGATGAACAGTTACTACTCCCTTACTAAATTATTGTCGTTGTTGACTTTTTTTTGTTAAGTTTGACCATTTTTTGTCTTATTCAAATAAAGTTTAACAAATGTCATATATTTTGTTGGAATATGTTTTATCATTAAAGAAACTTGAAATGTAGCATATTAGTTTTCGTATTTGAAGAATTTTTTTGAATAAGACGAATGGTCAAACGTCACGAAATAAAGTCGATAGCGACAACGATTTAGTAAAGGAGGGAGGGCGCTCTTTGTCTCAATTGATGCCCTCGCCACCCAGTGCTGCTACCTCTTGTCTTTCTCCACTATATGAGCTTTGCCGCTCCAAGGTGCAAGATCAAAACGTAAATTCAAATAAATCTGAGCCGTCGCGACTTGCGAGAGAGTAAGGGTGGTAATGTGTTTGAAACGTCGTCGAACCACAACATCATTTTTGTTGCTCAATTATATGCTTGTGCCTGAAATGACACGTCGGTACACCCAAAGCCAAATCCAAAAACGTATGTACTCCGATGAAAAGGATATCGAGTCAATAACCTTCATTCCAGTCCTGGAAACCATACTCTTTTTTTTTCCAAAAAGAAAACTTTAATTTCTTTTACACAGCCCTCTTGACACCTGGGTCCCGAGCGCACTACCAGCCTAACACTGCCGCTCGGGCCCCACGCACCCAAGTGACCGTTACTCGGGCAACTCGCCCAACGATCCCGGCGCGGCACACGCATACAGCGCAGGGTCTTGCACGCAAAACAGCCGCCTCTCAAACTTTGCGTCCCGGTCCCTTTCTTTCCCAATTTCCTCTACAACCGTTCCCCAGCGCGGCACATTCCTCTCCCTCCCCAATTTCCTCTCTTTCTCCCCTCCGCAAGTTCGAAACCTCCCCACCGAAACCGCTGCCGCGACCGACGCGCACGAGCACCGCCGCCGCGATGGCCCGCACCAAGCATATCGCCACGAGGAAGACCAAGGAAGTGCCCAAGAAGAAGCTCCAGTTCGAGCGCTCCCCTCGTCGCCGGGCGGCGGCGGCAGGTGAGCCTCCCGCCCCTCGCCGGCATTCGCCGCCGCTTCGTTCCAACCCGCGGTTCTCAACATGGCTTTGTTTCCTTATTTGCAGGCAAAGGCGAAGCGAGCACCTCCGGGACCCCTGTGAGTTCGCGCGGCCGTGGATTGCTTTTTGGTTGCTTTTGTTTTTAAGTAGGGTTTATTCGGGATTTCTTACTTGCCCGCGACCTGTTTGATGGAATGCAGGGGAGGACCAAGAGTACTGGGAAAGGGCCAACCGCTGCAGGTGTTTGATTCTCAATCTTTGCTAGCCCTTTTCAGGTTTCGGTTGTGTAGTTTGGCGGATCTTTAGGGTTATCTGTGTCAATTTCTAGGGTGTTCCTTTCAGATTGTGGGGATGTGAAGCGAGGCGGATCTTTAGGGTTATCTGTGTCAATTTCTAGGGTGTTCCTTTCAGATTGTGGGGATGTGGAGCGAGCACGCATGCTGACTCATTTCACTCTTGTTTCTCCTCTCTTCTGGCTGCCGTGGCCTTACAAATATTGTCCAGAAGGATCTAAATTTAGGGAGGTTTTCGCATTGTTGTTCTTTGCAACTCGAGATTAGGTTGACAGATTTTCATTAATTTTGTTAGTGCAGTAGGCGAATTTTGCAGGCTAATCTACTTAGTGTGCCACATGTGTGTTTTGGTTTCAAGTTGCTATCTTGCTTGTTGTTGGTTTTCACTTTAGGATGTTTTTCTTGGAGGAGCAGGGCAGCAGAAGCCAGGGCAGAAAAAGAGGAAGCCACATCGGTATCGGCCTGGCACCGTAGCTCTGCGGGAGATCAGGAAATTTCAGAAGTCCACCGAGCTACTGATCCCCTTTGCGCCCTTTGTCCGTCTGGTGTGTGTTGCTTTGGCTTGTCCTCTCCATTAAAAATGTTTGAATGCAGGCTGTTTGACAGAAGATTTGGCTGCTGATAAATTTACAGGTCAAGGAGACCACTGGGTACTTAACAAATGAAGTTACGCGCTGGACTCCTGAAGCCATCTTTGCATTGCAAGAGGTGAATGCCTGATCTAAGAACTTGAATGTGCATTAGTTCAAGACCCGAAACTATCAAATTTTTATATGCACAAGTCTTTTGTGATGAATTCCATTTCAACAAACTTGGATATGCATTTATTAAATACATTGAAACTGTGAAAACTTTGTAGAGACAAATTCTTGTTTTAAAATCTTTTCCCCTATTTGGTTCGGTTACAGAGTTTAGATGACAATTTAGGATCAAGCTGCAGCTGAGGTGATCAGTTGAGTGTGGCCGGCCACATGACTTCTTTTTTGTCTTCATAGACTGTGTGTGCTGCAACAGATCATGTCACACAACTCAGCTGTTTAAATATGACTTGTTATTGTAACTGAGAAATAGGAAATCATCTGTGAGTGTTTATGTGGAAATGGCAAATAATAAAATCACAAATGTTTTGACCGCATATTATTAGAAATTTCATTATCGTGCATTTCTGGAACACTAGTCAACTGATGAGCCACACTCTGAAACTGTGTCATGTATATGTTATTTTCCTTTTGAATCCTCATATTGCTTTTCTCCACATCTATTATAGGCAACTGAGTACCACGTGATAGAGCTGTTTGAAGCGGCACAGCTGTGTGCTATCCATGCCAGACGTGTTACCCTCAGTAAGTTGTCCCTTAAATGAACTATTTCTCCTTTCGCATTCATTATGCCAACTGGAAATGTGTGTAAGATCTTGTCAATTACTACATCATTATTTAGCAGAATTGCTGTTAGAGAAAATAATATTTTCCTGGGTTTACTACCGCTATGGAAGCAAAACCAGATAAATATCCCGTAATGTATTTTCCTAAAAAAATCATTTATCTGGTTTTTTCTAAGTGCAAAGTCTTGTGGTTTGATCCTCAACCCGGTGTCAGCAAACAGTTCTAACATGGAAGAAATTAATTCATGGGAACAAGTCAAAGAACCTAAGTTCAAATTGAAGTCGGTCATTTATAGATGAAAAACTTTTATTTTCCTAGCTAGAAATTATGTTTTTCCTGTGTTTTGTATGTGTTTTAATGTAACACAGAATGTTTGACTGCTAAAGGATAAATAAATGTACTTGCTGTTAAGACTGTTTCATCAATAGCACTTATTATCTTTTATCCTTCGGTGGTGCAGTGCAGAAGGACTTCCAACTTGCACGGCGAATTGCTGGAAGGCGTTGGTGATAGGACTGATGGTCCTGCTAACATTGGCCATAACATTCAAGAATGTAGTTTAGTTGTATCTTCATTCAGGGTACAAGTTATCTTTATAGTCTGTATTGTTTTTAGAGATTCAGCTGTAGACCTGTAAAGCAAGTGAGCATGGGCTGTTAGGAGTTGGTGATGGAGTCAGTTTGTTTGAATGATGCTTTTGTTCAGTAGCAAGTGATTAAGCTCGGACTCAGCTTGATTTGGTCTGTGTGTGTGCCTCTGTTATTTTGTTGAATGTCCGTCACTTTGCTTGGACGATTCCAACTTGTGCTCCGTTTCGGCTCTACCCGTTGCCGGAACTTTGTAACGCAAGTCTAGTCTTGTCACAAGGGCATGAGTAATGAAATGCTGACCTAAAATTGTTCCACACCATAATCATTCCACAACGTGTACGAGAACCGAACGGACTCGGTCACAGGCTCACGACGCGGGGTCGTGCTGGGAAAGCCTCAGCCGTTTCATTTCTTTCGTTCAGCTCATGGGATCCCATTGATTAGAATTACACTACTCTCTAGTCGCTTTATTTCAGTCGATGCTATCCGTGTTTTCCACAACGATCAGCTCATTCGATGACAACTTGACAAGTCAAAGATACATCATTGATTCAAAAGTTAAAAAACAAAATTGAGTTCTCTGACTGAGATGTTCATCAGGTAAAAAACTCGATGCATCACCATGCCAAAGAAAATATAACAGCAAGACATAAGTCAGCCACAGTAACTAACAGGAGTATGACAGCAATTTCATGTATAAGGAATATATCTCAGAAGTTGAATATGTGCCTAGCAGATTTACATACTGACAGCCTTGGAAACTATCATTTGAGACATGCTAAGGGCCTATACTGATCTACATACACTGAGCTACCGGCCTGAGACAGGCCTGATCCTCAATCTATCAACCTTTTCTTCATCCCATAGGCAAATTGTATAGGTAGATCCCTTATATAATGTACAAAAACTAGTATGGACACTGTAACAATCAAAAGACCGCTGAATTTGCTCTCCTGAGTTGGTACTTGGGTTCTGGTATAGGTGCAGCGCTCAGTATCTCATCCAGTTCCTGAAAACAACGTGCAATTGAACCCAAAAAAGACACAATTGATCAAGGATGTGAGCATGTATATGATGTAATAAGATGTATCAATCATGCTAGTATTGCATATAGGACTCGTTTGGATGTAGCCTGGCTCACGCTGCAGCGCCCCAGGCACTCGAAATCGAATGCCTCGGGTTGCTGCCTGGCCCAGGCAGATTTATGAGGGCACCATCCAAATAAGCCCATAAGCACAGGGGTCTTTTTTACCCAATCCCAAGAACAGCAGCACGTAGCTAAGTACTCAATTACCTAATGCTGCATAAAAATTATGCAACACTACGAGAGTAAGGAGTATCACAATCCCAATATGCAGGCACATTATAAGTTAGGAGCATTATGAATTAACAGATATGACCACACATGAATCATATAATAGACAATTTAGACGACCTTTCCGACACATTATAATTTAGACAACGTTTATAATGATAACATATGTATATAGTGCTCAGAAAGAGTTTCGTTTATGACAACACCAGCAAGAGTTTCAACATCTATAGCACTTTTACGAACTCATTCACAAGTGTGATGCTTGTATGAAGGAATACAAAGGTTGTCTCACTCGCCTCCAATAGATAACTTAACCACGGTTCATTACCAATGCAGGAAAGGCTGTGTACAAAAGACCCAAAGTGATCGAACCCTTCCCTGGACCCTGCGCAAGAAGGAGCTACATGCACCGGGCTGCCTTTTTTTAATCATAAAAGGTTCACAGGTCATGATGGAGATAAAAATCTCCAAAGCATCCTAATTGTATAAAACTACAGGTCGATTGCAGTCACCAACATGAAAGCATAAGTATGCATTTATCTGTCACCAGCTAGGTTGCACATGATATAACTATTGATAATTTTAAAAAAAATGATATAACTATTGATCCCATTTAGAAAGTACAAAAGAAAAGGAGTGAATAATTGATTAAAGTAAAACATGAGTACTGGACAATAAGAATAACCGGTTTGCAAGAAAGCTGAGAACTGAGCACACTAACTAAAGCATAATAAAGGAATGAGTCTCGTACCCCTCTAACAAAGAGAACTGAGAAGAGAGCAGTTCTATAACAACAGTAGATAAAAGTACCTTCTGTTTCTTTAGCCTCTCATTCTCCTCCTCTAGATGAGATACCTTGTTTTCAAGCTCATTAGTGTAAGCCTGCCAAAAGAAATAGACATCATCAAATCAATGATTCAATATATGCATAGACTTATAAGGAAAAAACACAAGTATTCAGATGGTCTAGGAGCTTTCACACCCTTTCTACACAATGTAAGAGGAAAACCAAAATCAAGAAATTCAAAGATAAATTGTCGTGAGGCCTTTGCAATAAGAACACTATAACAAGCAACGGTTATAAGTATAGGAATTAATAATAACACCCTTAATAATAAATATGGCAGCAGAAGCAGACCTGTTTTCTTGCTCTTGATCGTGCAGCCGATTCCCTATTTTTTATCATCCTCTTCTGTCTTCTTTCAATCACCTTATTCGTTACCTCCCCTGGGGCACCACGCTTGCGGCCAGGAGTCTGAGGATCTGAGAATGCACCAAGCATTGGCGAAGTAATCTGGCTATCGGGATAAACTGAATCCAAAATAGCACCTGTAGCGACAGACAATGGCTGGGGAGCTAACTGATTAGCCAAGTATGGATCTCCCAAACTTGGTTGCTGCGGCTCCAAAGCTTGCTTCTGGTACTGCTGCAACCACTGCACACCAGGGTTCAAACTGGGAGCACCACCCATAACAACACTGCTTCCAACTGTATCCATACTGGTCGGCAAATCATTTGAATCCTTGACATATCCTTCTGTAACAACCCCGGCCTTGACAAGGAAATCCTCCAGTGTCATCTCTCCCAGTGTCGTCTGCCTTTCCCGCCCCCGCCGACTACCCTCCTCAGCACTGATCTGTGGTCTATCCTGGATGCCTCTCCACACCTCGTCAACAGTCTTCTTGCTCAGTTGCGGAGGCATAGTGATGCTTCCCTGCCGTTGCAGTCCTGAGATCAGCTCAGGCTTGCCTGTGATGGCACCATCAGGGTCTACACCATCAGGAAACACGCTCTTCAGGAGCTCATCCAAGTTCATACTGAGCAAGGGCTCTCCCAAATGGCTCTGCACCTCATTGAGGGTAAGGTTATACAGAGATCCATTCCTTGCCAGGCCCTGTCCATTCCCCCGTTGCATGGCCCCGCCAGTGCCGCCTCCATATTGTGATGCCATTGCCTGAATCATGAACAGGCACTCAGTGGCGGCCTTCGAGCATGGAGAGGGAACAGCTGAACCCACGATTTCTTTATTCGGAATATAAATTGTACTCGCACCTTGATTCGCAGCCTTTCGGTGTCGACTGAGATCAATCTCGTGCAAGATCAAAACTGGATTCAGTTTCCCAAAGCAATTTTCAAAATTCCAGAAACGAAGCTCCCTGGGAAATCCATTCAATCGAGTTAGGGTTCCTTACCCGGAAAAAGAAATTAATCCCAAATCTGGATTGATCTCCCCCTACAGCGGCAAGTGCAGGTATGGGGACGAACATGGGGGAGGGCGATCCTACGTGTGGCTGCAGGAGGGGGTACGACGGCGCGTGTGGCGCCGGCGCCGGCGATGGCCACGGAGAGGAATTGAGCGATCCGGTCATCCGGTGGTGAAGATGGTCCGATGTCAAGTACTGGGCCTGATTTGGGCCCAACTTCGCCCTTCTGACCGACACGTTTAGGCCTGAAGCCCAAACTAACAGTTTCGGCATTTTTTTCTTCAAGTCAAAAAATTGGTAAATTCTACATCCGCTTCCACCGCCCGATTTAGATCCAACCGGCTTCTAATCGCGCTGGCGCAGGTATCCGTCGTGGTGGGACCGACACAAAAATAAATGGACACGGTCTGAACGCTGCCTTCGAATTTAGGGAGTCGCGCCAGTCCTCTTGCGATCTATGGATTTTCCTCAACGGCTTCGTTAGGGTTCACCGCCGACCAAATCTGTCGCCGGCGAGATCCGTCGCCGCGCGCTCGCCGGCGATCCAATCCGCTTCCGCGCCCTCCATTCTTCTTCCCGGTACGCGCGTGAGCCTCCCTTCTCCGGCACCGGCGGCGACGGGAGCCTCCCCGCGACGGGAACCTTCCCCGCGCCTCCCTTCTCCGGCACCGGCAGCGACGGGAGCATCCCCCGCGACGGGAACCTTCCCCGCGCCTCCCTTCTCCGGCACCAGCAGCGACGGGAGCCTCCCCGCGACGGGAGCATCCCCGGCGCCTCCCTTCTCCGGCACCGGCAGCGACGGGAGCATCCCTGCGACGGGAACCTTCCCCGCGCCTCCCTTCTCCGGCACCAGCGGCGACGGGAGCATCCCCGGCGCCTCCCTTCTCCGGCACCATCGGCGACGGGAGCATCCCGAGCGCCTCCCTTCTCCGGCACCGGCAGCGACGGAGCATCCCCGGCGCCTCCCTTCTCCGGCACCAGCGACGACGGGAGTCCCTTTGTTTGCAATCAACGGTGGAGTTGATTGAATCATCTTAACAGGTTTGTCATTTCTATCATCGATCTGCTCTCTTCTACTCTTGGATTCATTAACTGATTTGATGATGTAAGTTTAGTTTGTCGATGCAATCCATTAGTTTGTACCTGGTAGATGAATTTCATTGTGTAATTATGTGGGTAGTAGGTTATCGAACTCGATTTTGGGATCCAGATTACAGGGATGTGACATGTAAGCTACAAACTTTTGATTAACTTGATTAACATGCCTTAGGTAAAATAACTGATCCATTCAAGCATACTTACGGTTTTAGAGAAGCTATTGTGCAAACTGATATGCATAAATTTTAGTGGCCAATAATATGTTGTATGTACATGCAAATCTGTTTCAATGAGGCATTTGGCAATGTTTTTTACGAATTGTGATATTGTATGACACCTGTTGCCTCCTGAAATTGTAGATAATTTCTTATGTGATTTAGTCTATATTGCACTAGAATAAACAATATACATTTGTCTTCATCTTAGGCAGTTGGCGCTATATTGTAGCTTTGATGTGCTTATCCACGATCAGGCACGGTGCCTCTTTTCCTCCACTGCAACATTGTAGATAGGACTTCATTCTTTGGATAGAGTCAGGATTCTTCGCAGAATCAAGTGCTGCATGGTCAACAAAATGGTCTTAGTGACTACAAACAAGATCACATTATCTATAGAATCCTGGTTTCTTGGCACCCCGTTTCAGTGCTACTAGTTCATAATTATGTCAATCTAACTACTTTTCTTGCCAAGAAAAATAAATGCACTTCTCCAAACTTCTCCGACTATTTCGCAGTCGATGAAGAGGTGAATGTTCGATCCACTCATGCTCTCATCATGAGCTTTCCTATGTTATTATGAGGCTACAGAGATTTTCATATGTTATTGTCCCCTTTTTACTAGCTTCTATGGGTTTTTGTATGTTTAGGGGTATTTTTTATTAGCTGCCATGTGCTCAACAAATCTTTTTTTTATACAGCAGAAGACTAGTCATTCTATAATCCATGGCTAGGACAAGCAAGGATAAGAATAGCACAAGGGGTGGTCCTTCCCGCTCTCGCATTCCCTGCCAAAAAAAGCCTGTGGTATGACCATACAGGATAAAACTTTCTATGTTTTTTGGTGACATTTGCATGTTCCTACCACATGAGAAAATTTATATACTAAGTTATTATATAGGTACTCTTGCAGCAGTTTTATTAATAATGGGAAGCAATTTTATTGACTCCTGCATGCACAATTGTCTATTACCAAAGCATTTTACTTAACCCTACAAAGCAATTTCACTTAACCGTGCATACACATTTGGCCATCAACATAATGTTCTGTTTTTTTCTTGCTACTTAAACTGCAAGGCAAAATCCCTTTGGTTATGTTTTCCCTGTATTGCGAGCTATTTATAAATACAATTCAATTGTTGGTGATGTTAAGAGGAAGGAAAATCCCTTTTTTCTTGTTTAGAAACATTAATCAAATTTGTTGCTTGTTTAGTTTCTAATTTTCTAGATTATCTAAATACTATTATTTTTGATGAAAAAAGATTTTAAGTGACATTCAACAAATTATTCTTTTTGTGCTTTTTTCAGGGCGCACGTAATGAGCATCCCGACAAGACTGTTCAAGCTTACAAAGCATTTGACCAAGGAACAAAAGGACTCGATAAGTGCAAAAGGTTTTGGAGGTCTACTGGCTATAGCTTGTGACACATTACCTTCGAGATCCGAGCGCCTGGCTGACAAGGGTGTGTTTCAATGCCGAAACCGGCAAGCTGGTTGTACCTGGAAGAGGGGAAATCAATGCTTGCCCTGAAGCTGTTCACCATATTCTTGGCCTTCCGTTGCCCATCGAAGAACCGAGTGCCTGTCCCCTATGATCTGAACGTTGATGCCATCAACTTCATTCATGATAAATATAGCATTGAAGATGGTACAGCACCAAGGATTACCACCATTGTTGAAAGGATACAAGGCAATAAGGAAGCCAATGAGGATTTCCTTCGGTCATGGCTCATGCTTGCCATTTTAACATTCTTGTGCCCATCCACATCACTTTTCATCAGCCCAAGGTGCTACCCTGCTGTAAAGGACTTGGCAAACATAGACAAGATGAATTGGTGCCAATTTGTTGTAGAACAACTGAAGGCCTCTCTCAGCAAGACCAACAGGAACTCTATCAAAGGATGTGTCTTCTTCCTTGTTGTAAGTTTATCTCCTTTGTCCTTTTTTCACACCGTTTTACCGTTGTTAATAATTGTTCCTATTTTTTGGGTTTTAACTTCTATCTACTTAGGTTAATTATCAGTTTTTCTAATCACCGATGTATGTGGTGTTAGGTATTGTATCTTGACTCGTTGATCGGTCACAAAGTTGATATACCGGATACCAAGCCAAGAATTGCAGCATGGGATAAAAGATCCTTGGAAAAAGTCATTGAGCTTGACACAAAGAACGATGGGTCTTTTGGAAAGCTCGAGGTCAATTCTTTTTCCTTCCTATGTTTTCAAACTTTTGTTTCAATTATAGTAAAAAGCAACTTATCATCCTGTTTCCTATTTTAATATCAGATTATGCAATCAGAATTTACTACGGTTCGGAGCTCATCGTTTGGTGGAACTTTTGATATTGATGATTTCCTCACGTCAAGGTTATCTTCACGGGTTCCACAATGGGTATGATGACTTTTTTTATCATTAATGCTTCGTTTGAGTTTTTCTGCCTTTGCCTACTTTCCAAAAGCATTGTAAATTTTTTTCAATACTATTTGTAACGATCCGACATTTCGACTTCAAAACTTGCGTTGGAAATTAGCATCAAATATAGAGAGATAAGTGAAAATGATAGCAAGATCGAATGTCGTGTCTGTTAACCAACTAATCTCTCCATTTAAATTATTTTTGGATCAAGAATCGTGGATAAGAATTATTTGGATGCAAATGTGTGTTTGAATTCTTATTTTCAATTGGCCTCAAGTCAACTCAAATAATTATCAAACCATTCTTTTTATTCATCGGGGAGCATGGGCTGTTTTCTCTTCCTTTCCGAATGAAGCCCATCTCAATTTCTCTCCACTGGACCAAAGAAAACAGCAGCTCTTGAGGCCCAACCCAGTGCTGTGTCTCTTTCTTCAACCCGGCACCCGTACGCATGACGGCAGCGACGCAAGCTCACCGCGCGCACGCTGCAGAGCATCACGTGTTGTCCCGCACTCGCCGGCTTGCGCCCGGGGTATTCACCGCCCGTGCAATCGTGGCGCACATCCGTAGCTTGCCCCATGGCTAAGATGAACCGCTGCCGCTCGATGGTTTCCGCCGCTTCATGCCGTCGTGGCACGGACGCCAATGGACGAAGCTGCCCTTGCCTCGCGAACCCTAGGCAGCCCTTTATAAATCCCGCATCCGTCGCTCGTTCCCCGTTCCCTTCTTGCGCCGCCGGCTGCAGGAGCCCATCTTTTCCATCATCCTCACCGCCGGTGTATGGTGGAATCAAAGAGAAGTCAGCTGCCGAAAGGTGTTGTGCCGATCCGGATCTCCGTTGGCCTCGTGAGGACAGCCTCGCCACGGATCGAGAAGAGTTAGGGCGAGCATGTCAAGCAACCGTCCATCGCCGTCTAATCATCTTGCTGCCTAGAAGATGGTCGTCGTTCGTCGCTTTCCGGTGAGATCCTAGTCGGTGACTCCCTGGACTCGTCGTTTCCTTCTTGGGCCTCTCACCTTCCTCACAACCGCTCGTTCTCCGTGCTTTGTGGTGCTCGCGCCGAGTCGAGTCGAGGCAAGACGGGGCCGGGAGTCGTGGCGCGTCAAGGATCCGAGGTGAAGATGTCGCCTACAAGCAACCTCCTGTTCGTGGTTGATTAACTCTCCCGCCGGTGAGCCGTTAATCGATTTCCTTCATCATTCTCTCTTTGCAATCGTTACCTCTCGCTACCTCGAATCACCCGGCGGATCTCTTGCGTAGGAGCTTCGTAACGGAAGAGATCACAACTCGCCCGGTCACTACAGAACCCGTGCGGCCGGTCTTTGAACCGAGGCGACTCAAGAGCAAAGACATCGACGTCCGTCTCAGTATCGGGTAGGCTTCGCCCAACGCCATTGTTCTGTTCGTTATCCGCCTTCGGCGTCCGCCTTTTGTGCCTAAGTTTTGGGCCCGGACCTTGTGCGAGTGCCGGGAACGCCACCCATGCCACTACGGACAGCGGTGCGTTCAAGTTGCGGGAGCAAGGCAAGCTCGTGGTCATCTTTCTCCCCGATCAAGTCGGGCCCTTGCCTTCTTACCGCATGGTGAGCATACCATCCCACCGACCTCCGTTCTCTACTCCTCGTCATGCGCCATCTCAATCTTATTTGTTTCCGACCTTGATGACCCTCTACAACTCACGAATGTCGTCGGCTTAAACTTCCCGGTCATCGCTACGCGAGCAGAGTCCGAGCCGAGCCGAGTCTTCGACGTTCGTCCCTTCGTGGTGAGCCATACCCATAGCATATCTCTGTTCCTTGATCTTCGATGAGTTATTTCTCTATGAGTGTGATCCCGACCCTTGTTGTTGTGTAGAGCTTACGTAACGCTGGTGTTGCCAGTGGATGCATGGACAAGTACAAGAGAAGAGGCCGTGTGGATGCCCGACGTAATTCCCTTCGGAGCCGGCCGGTTTGACCGTCCCGCACTTCGGCAACGTTGCCAATCAATCCCGGTGAGCCGCCGAGTACTCCCCGTGCCCCCTATCCCCGCTCTAGGACGAGCTTGCTAGTTGCTCGTCGGGTGTTCGACGAATTGCCGCGCTGCAGAGCTGCTGCGTGAGAAGGATGCTTCCATGCTTAAACCGGACATCGCACATCATGCTCTAGATTGTTTTGGTTTCTAGAGTCTTTTGATATTATTGGTTAGTGGGATCAAAGGACGTTAGGGACTTGTACTCGTAATCAAGGTCCGCTCGTGTTGGATGGAGGTCATGGAAACCTGGATAGATTTAGTTCTTGTCTCGTTATTTGATCGGATACGGATCACGGACCAGCTTTAAGTTGTGATGGTACATTGCTATGTGAATTAAGTCAGCATGAAGTAGTCTGTTGCCGTTGAGTTATTGTGAAGCTAGGTGTGCTTTACGCCTCGGTCGGGTTCGGTTCGGTTGTGCAACTAGTTCGATCTTTGAAGTGAAAAGACTTTTCCGGTCTTTTATGAATTCGTCTCGTAGCACTTGTTGTCCCACTAGAATTAAGTCGGGATGTTATGCACATTGTTTTGTACCCCTATCTCATTTGGCAAATTCGGGTCGGTTAGTTGGTGAGATATTTTTGGAAACCGTCAAGCTACCGCCATTCTACTTCAACATTGTGGTGTCCGACTGCTTCATTGCTTATCCGTTTGGTCCCGGAATTTGCATGCACCCGAGCCTACAACGGAAAAACCCAAACCAATGAACTCGTTGTTTTATACTTCGGATGTCAATACCTATATTTCTTTTCTAGTAAACCAAGTTAAGCCCGCAATCTTTGGAAATTCCTAAATAATTCTCTCGGAACTCGGGAATCACGCGGTCGATCGCGTTGGATCCGTCTCGTCGAGCTCTACGCGTTAGTGTCGTTAGATTCTATGTTCTAGCATCGACTAACCCTCGTTCTTGCGTTTCATTTTCCAATATTCCTCGTAATTCGTGTCGTTTTCTCGATTCACGTGTCACTTACCGCTTCCGCCTCGAATTTGGATGACGGTGGCTTCACATGGTCGAAGCTCGTGGAGTACTCGTCAAAGCCTAGCGAGGACACCGATCTATTCTTGGACCGTATTTAAGGCAAGCCGCAATCCTTGACCACTCTTGCTCCTATTTAGTAATTGCATTAAATTGAACTATGCATGATTAATGGTTACTTGCACTTATAGTTTACCTATGCCATACTATGCCATCCTTGCCACTCGTTTGCCATAGGTTGTTCTATCGTTACTCGCATGCTTAGTATTTGCTTAGTTACTTAATTGAACCCCATGATGACTATACATGTTTTTGTGTAAAATAAATTGTAGGTGTTTCTTAGGTGTCGAGTTTCGTACTAGATACCCTGTAGGACCTTTTGCGGGGGCGAGTGTAGGTGGTTAGGTGCTTGGGAGACTTCGGGGAGTCTCTATTTGGAGAGTACTCGTTGCGGGTACGGTGGTGTAGGGGCCTTGGGTTATGGGGCCCCTGTTGTGGTGACACTCGTTGTTGAGACTCGTTGTTTTGAGGAGAGGGATGGTGACTCGCCCCGGCAGCTTAAGGACCGGTTCTTGTGCGTATACCTCTCTTGGTCTTACTAGCATACCACGTGACTTGTATGGGCGGGCTGGATCGGGATACTTAGCGGAGGACCGGGTGGCCCGCCGTGGTGTAGAGATTAGTGGTAGTGGGTTTTTGGAGCGTTTGTCTCGACCCACGAGCGAGAGGATATCCCACCTGGCCCGTGGTACGTCTTGTCACACCCTTCGGGACCTTTTTTCCTATGTTGTGGTTAGAGGATCCCGGACTCGAGGGACGGGCGCCTACCGATCGATGCTTTGTTGAATGATCTTGTGAGTGTTGCTCGTGCATAGGCTTCTGCAGTAGTTCTATGTTATGGTACCTCTTCACGTGGGTACGGATGCTTACTCTCTGCAGAGATATATTAAATCTATACGTATAGTCTAGCCCAAAGATATGGGCACTACCGAGAGAAATCCACTTGATTAGCATTTACTACTTCTCCCCTCCGATAGGTGTTTTACTTCCGGCTTCGAGCTGTGGTTCCAGTGGAGGTGTGCTTGGACATAAAATTTGACCCTTGCAGGATTGTGTTGTTTCCTGCAAGGCCACTTATAAAATTTGACTAATAATAAAATATGATTCACATAGACTTGAGGAATAATGCTTTAGGTGCTAGCCCTTGCCTATCCTTGAAATATCCGAGCATGCATACATTGTTGCTAGGTAGTTGCGGCTTGCTCGAGTACTCGATGTACTCACGGCTTTACCACTTTGTTTTTCAGTCGGCTAGTGGATCAAGCTTCAACGTCAAGGCTCCGTCAATCCAACTAGCTTAAGGTTGAAGATGATTAAGGAGGGTTTCGCCTACACTCAAGTTGCCTGTGGATTTGGATTCACTACAAAGACTTCCGCTACGCAAATGTTGAAGATTTGTTTTTGTCGTCATCAACACTTGGTGTTTCGCTTCCGCTAGTAGTCTTGTGTTGCTTCCTTGGCCTCGCGTGCCAAGTCCTTGTACTCAATTGTTGTAGATATTATTCTCCCTAGAATAATGTCTTATCTTGTATTCTTGTCATAATTTGTATTCTTTTATGGTGTTATGATAATCAACTCGTATTGGTGGTACAAGTCATCCTCCCGGGAGTGACTATGAGGTACAAAGGCACGATTTTCACCCTCCGGTGGAAATCGGGCCGTCACAGATTGGTATCGAGCCATGCTTGACTCGTAGGTACGAAACCCGTAGCAATGGACGTTAAAATAAGGACATCTTTCTAGTGATCTAATCAGCTATGATTTCCTTCATCATACTTTGCCTTTAAATCTTTTACTGGTGCTTGAAGACACGCTTTGCGATGAAACCGTCTGCGTGAAGAATTCCCCTTGACCGACTCCCTTTACCCTTGTGTTGTGTAATCAAACCCCTTGATTCATCTTGTCGATCATCTCGATCACTCCCCCTCGATACCTTTGCTTTGAAAGATTCGCCGTTTGAATCGTAAGGACCCTTGGAATACCCTATATTACTTTTAGAACCCGTAATTTGTAAAATGAGGGTCACTCTAGAGTCACTTTGGAACCCATAACGAAACTTCGTAGGACGAAGTAACCTTTTGAATGGACGCCTGAGGATGGGAGAAACATCCAAAGGGATCAAGACACGAACGATCACTACTTTTATGCCCGCCAAAGAGAGGATGCCTAAAGAAGGGCAAAGTTTCAAGAGATCAAGCCTCGGATGATTATCGCTTCGTGCCGCCAATGTGAGGATACCCAACGATTGGAAATAAAGGACAATGATGAGACACCATGAGAGGGTTATGCCCGATAGCCGTGACCACAAAGAATAAAGTTCAGAAATAATAAGATTAAGCTTGTACCAAGGACAAACACCATTCTTGTGCAACGTCACCAATCGAAGATTGCCATCGACGAATCTGAAGTCGTCAATCCCTACCAAGTATATCAGCGTGGGATCTTTGATTTCCTCATGAAGAGACTTGTAAGTAATGGAACATCGGATCAAGAGGTCTCCTCATGAGAGTTTAGTTGTCGTTGTGAGTTATGGATGCTAGATATGTGTGAGAGTAGCTACGGATATCGTCGTATCTAGCTAAGACGTGTCTTGTTTTCTTAAGGGAGAACCTTAATGGAAGGACTCACCCGTTTTGTGTCAACGTACTCATACTTGTCCGAGTAATCTTGGGCTAGAAGGTCTGCTCAAGGAATATCCCAAGCAAATAATAGGGGCCGTTCGACCATACAAAGTCAACGATGGTAGAATTGACCAAATCGACCGCAGGTGTCTACTGCATAGCTTGTAAGGCTAAGAAAATGCAATAATGGTTTAAAAGACATTGCATACAGGAAATGATTAAACAGGCAAATGCAGCTAGATCTTCCGACGGTGCGATTTTGAGGCACGGCTCTATGATTTGTGCTCATACCCAACGAAGACACATCGAGGAAGGTATCTACGAGAGGATAGTTGTGAGTATGTGCATTTTCTCTTATGTGGCGAAACAAATAATTATGGACATAAGAATTTAAGATCTTCGCTACAAAAGAGAAATAGAGTCGCAAGCAATGGAGTGTGTCAACACGTGTTTGGCTTCGGGAACGAAAAAGTGAATTGGAATAAGACTTGATACCCGACTAATTTGGAAAAGATACTCAAGCAAGCTGTGTCGTACCGAAGCAGATGACAAAAAGGATCCTTGAGTTAAAACCACTAAGAGTGAAGAATACTCTTAGTGTAGTCAAGTAGGGATCGACGAGTAATTATAAACGGAAGCCCGTGTGACATCGTGGTTGTTGGAATCAAGATACCGACCACATATTTTGGAATTATACCCAAAGTGACAAGAGTCCGACAAAGGATGTTTTCCGCAGTTTGTTTAATCGTCGCAAACGCTAGTCTTGAGTTTACGTGTAGAGTCAAGTAGAGTTGTACTAACTAGGATCCCGTCCGGCTTGATCACCTTTAGATGGATATCGTTCGTGCTTAGATTCGAGATAGCATTACCACCTTGGCCAAACCCCCTTGTTTTTCACCGCTGCCTTGCTACCGTGTAAACCAAACCCTCAAGAAGATCTCAACTATTGAAGACGAGATGTTTCACTTCGACCTATCTAAATAAATTCGCTAACGATCGGGATCTCGTACAACATTGCAAGTGCGGTGGAGTAAGGTCTGTTCCTTTGTTCCTTCGATCGAGTTAGATGCGGTCGTTTCGTGTAGCCTCAAGAATTTCGAGTCAATCTTTGACGAAGCCATCGCGTACTTTTGGGTTGTCACGGGGTAACTCGTAAGTTAAGGAAATTTTAAGGCCGATTACCGGTTCGAGCAAAGCAAGGTATCGGCGCACGTCATATGAACATTGGATTAATGTCAAACACACGAAGGGATGACGTGTGAAGCGAGTGGACATCAAGACGAGTGAGACGGTCTCACGTCATGAAGGAGATCAACATGGAATTGAGATATTGACGTATCAAGTCGTGCCAAATGAGATAATTTTCAACGCTCGACCCAATAAGTGCTTGGAGCGACCGATCGACGAACGTCACCATGATTATTGGATCTTCGTGCCGGAATGAAATATTTGGAGTACCATAATAAAATTTTGGAAAAGCGTACACGGAATTAAGAGAAAGGAACCCCTCATCGGTATAGAAGCCGTGCTTGGAATCTCGAGGACGAGATTCTCGTAAGGGGAAAGTCCGTAACGATCCGACATTTCGACTTCAAAACTTGCGTTGGAAATTAGCATCAAATATAGAGAGATAAGTGAAAATGATAGCAAGATCGAATGTCGTGCTCGTTAACCAACTAATCTCTCCATTTAAATTATTTTTGGATCAAGAATCGTGGATAAGAATTATTTGGATGCAAATGTGTGTTTGAATTCTTATTTTCAATTGGCCTCAAGTCAACTCAAATAATTATCAAACCATTCTTTTTATTCATCGGGGAGCATGGGCTGTTTTCTCTTCCTTTCCAGAATGAAGCCCATCTCAATTTCTCTCCACTGGACCAAAGAAAACAGCAGCTCTTGAGGCCCAACCCAGTCGCTGTGTCTCTTTCTTCAACCCGGCACCCGTACGCATGACGGCAGCGACGCAAGCTCACCGCGCGCACGCCGCAGAGCATCACGTGTTGTCCCGCACTCGCCGGCTTGCGCCCGGGGTATTCACCTGCCCGTGCAATCGTGGCGCACATCCGTAGCTTGCCCCATGGCTAAGATGAACCGCTGCCGCTCGATGGTTTCCGCCGCTTCATGCCGTCGTGGCACGGACGCCAATGGACGAAGCTGCCCTTGCCTCGCGAACCCTAGGCAGCCCTTTATAAATCCCGCATCCGTCGCTCGTTCCCCGTTCCCTTCTTGCGCCGCCGGGCTGCGGGAGCCCATCTTTTCCATCATCCTCACCGCCGGTGTATGGTGGAATCAAAGAGAAGTCAGCTGCCGAAAGGTGTTGTGCTGATCCGGATCTCCGTTGGCCTCGTGAGGACAGCCTCGCCACGGATCGAGAAGAGTTAGGGCGAGCATGTCAAGCAACCGTCCATCGCCGTCTAATCATCTTGCTGCCTAGAAGATGGTCGTCGTTCGTCGCTTTCCGGTGAGATCCTAGTCGGTGACTCCCTGGACTCGTCGTTTCCTTCTTGGGCCTCTCACCTTCCTCACAACTCGCTCGTTCTCCGTGCTTTGTGGTGCTGCGCCGAGTCGAGTCGAGGCAAGACGGGGCCGGGAGTCGTGGCGCGTCAAGGATCCGAGGTGAAGATGTCGCCTACAGCAACCTCCTGTTCGTGGTTGATTAACTCTCCTGTCGGTGAGCTGTTAATCGATTTCCTTCATCATTCTCTCTTTGCAATCGTTACCTCTGCTACCTCGAATCACCCGGCGGATCTCTTGCGTAGGAGCTTCGGAACGGAAGAGATCACAACTCGCTCGGTCACTACGGAACCCGTGCGGCCGGTCTTTGAACCGAGGCGACTCAAGAGCAAAGACATCGACGTCCGTCTCGTATCGGGTAGGCTTCGCCCAACGCCATTGTTCTGTTCGTTATCCGCCTTCGGCGTCTGCCTTTTGTGCCTAAGTTTTGGGCCCGGACCTTGTGCGAGTGCCGGGAACGCCACCCATGCCACTGCGGACAGCGGTGCGTTCAAGTTGCGGGAGCAAGGCAAGCTCGTGGTCATCTTTCTCCCCGATCAAGTCGGGCCCTTGCCTTCTTACCGCATGGTGAGCATACCATCCCACCGACCTCCGTTCTCTACTCCTCGTCATGCGCCATCTCAATCTTATTTGTTTCCGACCTTGATGACCCTCTACAACTCACGAATGTCGTCGGCTTAAACTTCCCGGTCATCGCTACGCGAGCAGAGTCCGAGCCGAGCCGAGTCTTCGACGTTCGTCCCTTCGTGGTGAGCCATACCCATAGCATATCTCTGTTCCTTGATCTTCGATGAGTTATTTCTCTATGAGTGTGATCCCGACCCTTGTTGTTGTGTAGAGCTTACGGAACGCTGGTGTTGCCGGTGGATGCATGGACAAGTACAAGAGAAGAGGCTGTGTGGATGCCCGACGTAATTCCCTTCGGAGCCGGCCGGTTTGACCGTCCCGCACTTCGGCAACGTTGCCAATCAATCCTGGTGAGCCGCCGAGTACTCCCCGTGCCCCCTATCCCCTGCTCTAGGACGAGCTTGCTAGTTGCTCGTCGGGTGTTCGACGAATTGCCGCGCTGCAGAGCTGCTGCGTGAGAAGGATGCTTCCATGCTTAAACCGGACATCGCACATCATGCTCTAGATTGTTTTGGTTTCTAGAGTCTTTTGATATTATTGGTTAGTGGGATCAAAGGACGTTAGGGACTTGTACTCGTAATCAAGGTCTCGCTCGTGTTGGATGGAGGTCATGGAAACCTGGATAGATTTAGTTCTTGTCTCGTTATTTGATCGGATACGAGATCACGGACCGGTTTAAGTTGTGATGGTACATTGCTATGTGAATTAAGTCGGCATGAAGTAGCTGTTGCCGTTGAGTTATTGTGAAGCTAGGTGTGCTTTACGCCTCGGTCGAGTTCGGTTCGGTTGTGCAACTAGTTCGGTCTTTGAAGTGAAAAGACTTTTCCGGTCTTTTATGAATTCGTCTCGTAGCAGTCTGTTGTCCCACTAGAATTAAGTCGGGATGTTATGCACATTGTTTTGTACCCCTATCTCATTTGGCAAATTCGGGTCGGTTAGTTGGTGAGATATTTTTGGAAACCGTCAAGCTACCGCCATTCTACTTCAACATTGTGGTGTCCGACTGCTTCATTGCTTATCCGTTTGGTCCCGGAATTTGCATGCACCCGTGCCTACAACGGAAAAACCCAAACCAATGAACTCGTTGTTTTATACTTCGGATGTCAATACCTATATTTCTTTTCTAGTAAACCAAGTTAAGCCTGCAATCTTTGGAAATTCCTAAATAATTCTCCGGAACTCGGGAATCACGCGGTCGATCGCGTTGGATCCGTCTCGTCGAGCTCTACGCGTTAGTGTCGTTAGATTCTATGTTCTAGCATCGACTAACCCTGTTCTTGCGTTTCATTTTCCAATATTCCTCGTAATTCGTGTCGTTTTCTCGATTCACGTGTCACTTACCGGTTCCGCCTCGAATTTGGATGACGGTGGCTTCACATGGTCGAAGCTCGTGGAGTACTCGTCAAAGCCTAGCGAGGACACCGATCTATTCTTGGACCGTATTTAAGGCAAGCCGCAATCCTTGACCACTCTTGCTCCTATTTAGTAATTGCATTAAATTGAACTATGCATGATTAATGGTTACTTGCACTTATAGTTTACCTATGCCATACTATGCCATCCTTGCCACTGTTTGCCATAGGTTGTTCTACTCGTTACTCGCATGCTTAGTATTTGCTTAGTTACTTAATTGAACCCCATGATGACTATACATGTTTTTGTGTAAAATAAATTGTAGGTGTTTCTTAGGTGTCGAGTTTCGTACTAGATACCCTGTAGGACCTTTTGCGGGGGCGAGTGTAGGTGGTTAGGTGCTCGGGAGACTTCGGGGAGTCTCTATTTGGAGAGTACTGTTGCGGGTACGAGTGGTGTAGGGGCCTTGGGTTATGGGGCCCCTGTTGTGGTGACACTTGTTGTTGAGACTCGTTGTTTTGAGGAGAGGGATGGTGACTCGCCCCGGCAGCTTAAGGACCGGTTCTTGTGCGTATACCTCTCTTGGTCTTACTAGCATACCACGTGACTTGTATGGGCGGGCTGGATCGGGATACTTAGCGGAGGACCGGGTGGCCCGCCGTGGTGTAGAGATTAGTGGTAGTGGGTTTTTGGAGCGTTTGTCTCGACCCACGAGCGAGAGGATATCCCACCTGGCCCGTGGTACGCCTTGTCACACCCTTCAGGACCTTTTTTCCTATGTTGTGGTTAGAGGATCCCGGACACGAGGGACGGGCGCCTACCGATCGATGCTTTGTTGAATGATCTTGTGAGTGTTGCTTGTGCATAGGCTTCTGCAGTAGTTCTATGTTATGGTACCTCTTCACGTGGGTACGGATGCTTACTCTCGCGAGAGATATATTAAATCTATACGTATAGTCTAGCCCAAAGATATGGGCACTACCGAGAGAAATCCACTTGATTAGCATTTACTACTTCTCCCCTCCGATAGGTGTTTTACTTCCGGCTTCGAGCTGTGGTTCCGGTGGAGGTGTGCTTGGACATAAAATTTGACCCTTGCGGGATTGTGTTGTTTCCTGCAAGGCCACTTATAAAATTTGACTAATAATAAAATATGATTCACATAGACTTGAGGAATAATGCTTTAGGTGCTAGCCCTTGCCTATCCTTGAAATATCCGAGCATGCATACATTGTTGCTAGGTAGTTGCGGCTTGCTTGAGTACTCGATGTACTCACGGCTTTACCACTTTGTTTTTCAGCTAGGCTAGTGGATCAAGCTTCAACGTCAAGGCTCCGTCAATCCAACTAGCTTAAGGTTGAAGATGATTAAGGAGGGTTTCGCCTACACTCAAGTTGCCTCGTGGATTTGGATTCACTACAAAGACTTCCGCTACGCAAATGTTGAAGATTTGTTTTTGTCGTCATCAACACTTGGTGTTTCGCTTCCGCTAGTAGTCTTGTGTTGCTTCCTTGGCCTGCGTGCCAAGTCCTTGTACTCAATTGTTGTAGATATTATTCTCCCTAGAATAATGTCTTATCTTGTATTCTTGTCATAATTTGTATTCTTTTATGGTGTTATGATAATCAACTGTATTGGTGGTACAAGTCATCCTCCTGGGAGTGACTATGAGGTACAAAGGCACGATTTTCACCCTCCGGTGGAAATCGGGCCATCACAGATTGGTATCGAGCCATGCTTGATCGTAGGTACGAAACCCGTAGCAATGGACGTTAAAATAAGGACATCTTTCTAGTGATCTAATCAGCTATGATTTCCTTCATCATACTTTGCCTTTAAATCTTTTCTCGGTGCTTGAAGACACGCTTTGCGATGAAACCGTCTGCGTGAAGAATTCCCCTTGACCGACTCCCTGTACCCTTGTGTTGTGTAATCAAACCCCTTGATTCATCTTGTCGATCATCTCGATCACTCCCCCTCGATACCTTTGCTTTGAAAGATTCGCCGTTTGAATCGTAAGGACCCTTGGAATACCCTATATTACTTTTAGAACCCGTAATTTGTAAAATGAGGGTCACTCTAGAGTCACTTTGGAACCCATAACGAAACTTACGTAGGACGAAGTAACCTTTTGAATGGACGCTCGAGGATGGGAGAAACATCCAAAGGGATCAAGACACGAACGATCACTACTTTTATGCCCGCCAAAGAGAGGATGCCTAAAGAAGGGCAAAGTTTCAAGAGATCAAGCCTCGGATGATTACGCTTACGTGCCGCCAATGTGAGGATACCCAACGATTGGAAATAAAGGACAATGATGAGACACCATGAGAGGGTTATGCCCGATAGCCGTGACCACAAAGAATAAAGTTCAGAAATAATAAGATTAAGCTTGTACCAAGGACAAACACCATTCTTGTGCAACGTCACCAATCGAAGATTGCCATCGACGAATGCGAAGTCGTCAATCCCTACCAAGTATATCGGCGTGGGATCTTTGATTTCCTCATGAAGAGACTTGTAAGTAATGGAACATCGGATCAAGAGGTCTCCTCATGAGAGTTTAGTTGTGCTTGTGAGTTATGGATGCTAGATATGTGTGAGAGTAGCTACGGATATCGTCGTATCTAGCTAAGACGTGTCTTGTTTTCTTAAGGGAGAACCTTAATGGAAGGACTCACCCGTTTTGTGTCAACGTACTCATACCTGTCCGAGTAATCTTGGGCTAGAAGGCCTGCTCAAGGAATATCCCAAGCAAATAATAGGGGCCGTTCGACCATACAAAGTCAACGATGGTAGAATTGACCAAATCGACCGCAGGTGTCTACCGCATAGCTTGTAAGGCTAAGAAAATGCAATAATGGTTTAAAAGACATTGCATACAGGAAATGATTAAACAGGCAAATGCAGCTAGATCTTCCGACGGTGCGATTTTGAGGCACGGCTCTATGATTTGTGCTCATACCCAACGAAGACACATCGAGGAAGGTATCTACGAGAGGATAGTTGTGAGTATGTGCATTTTCTCTTATGTGGCGAAACAAATAATTATGGACATAAGAATTTAAGATCTTCGCTACAAAAGAGAAATAGAGTCGCAAGCAATGGAGTGTGTCAACACGTGTTTGGCTTCGGGAACGAAAAAGTGAATTGGAATAAGACTTGATACCCGACTAATTTGGAAAAGATACTCAAGCAAGCTGTGTCGTACCGAAGCGGATGACAAAAAGGATCCTTGAGTTAAAACCACTAAGAGTGAAGAATACTCTTAGTGTAGTCAAGTAGGGATCGACGAGTAATTATAAACGGAAGCCCGTGTGACATCGTGGTTGCTTGGAATCAAGATACCGACCACATATTTTGGAATTATACCCAAAGTGACAAGAGTCCGACAAAGGATGTTTTCCGCAGTTTGTTTAGTCGTCGCAAACGCTAGTCTTGAGTTTCGTGTAGAGTCAAGTAGAGTTGTACTAACTAGGATCCCGTCCGACTGATCACCTTTAGATGGATATCGTTCGTGCTTAGATTCGAGATAGCATTACCACCTTGGCCAAACCCCCTTGTTTTTCACCGCTGCCTTGCTACCGTGTAAACCAAACCCTCAAGAAGATCTCAACTATTGAAGACGAGATGTTTCACTTCGACCTATCTAAATAAATTCGCTAACGATCGGGATCTCGTACAACATTGCGGTGCGGTGGAGTAAGGTCTGTTCCTTTGTTCCTTCGATCGAGTTAGATGCGGTCGTTCGTGTAGCCTCAAGAATTTCGAGTCAATCTTTGACGAAGCCATCGCGTACTTTTGGGTTGTCACGGGGTAACTCGGAAGTTAAGGAAATTTTAAGGCCGGATTACCGGTTCGAGCAAAGCAAGGTATCGGCGCACGTCATATGAACATTGGATTAATGTCAAACACACGAAGGGATGACGTGTGAAGCGAGTGGACATCAAGACGAGTGAGACGGTCTCACGTCATGAAGGAGATCAACATGGAATTGAGATATTGACGTATCAAGTCGTGCCAAATGAGATAATTTTCAACGCTCGACCCAATAAGTGCTTGGAGCGACCGATCGACGAACGTCACCATGATTATTGGATCTTCGTGCCGGAATGAAATATTTGGAGTACCATAATAAAATTTTGGAAAAGCGTACACGGAATTAAGAGAAAGGAACCCCTCATCGGTATAGAAGCCGTGCTTGGAATCTCGAGGACGAGATTCTCGTAAGGGGAAAGTCCGTAATGATCCGACATTTCGACTTCAAAACTTGCGTTGGAAATTAGCATCAAATATAGAGAGATAAGTGAAAATGATAGCAAGATCGAATGTCGTGCTCGTTAACCAACTAATCTCTCCATTTAAATTATTTTTGGATCAAGAATCGTGGATAAGAATTATTTGGATGCAAATGTGTGTTTGAATTCTTATTTTCAATTGGCCTCAAGTCAACTCAAATAATTATCAAACCATTCTTTTTATTCATCGGGGAGCATGGGCTGTTTTCTCTTCCTTTCCAGAATGAAGCCCATCTCAATTTCTCTCCACTGGACCAAAGAAAACAGCAGCTCTTGAGGCCCAACCCAGTCGCTGTGTCTCTTTCTTCAACCCGGCACCCGTACGCATGACGGCAGCGACGCAAGCTCACCGCGCGCACGCTGCGAGCATCACGTGTTGTCCCGCACTCGCCGGCTTGCGCCCGGGGTATTCACCTGCCCGTGCAATCGTGGCGCACATCCGTAGCTTGCCCCATGGCTAAGATGAACCGCTGCCGCTCGATGGTTTCCGCCGCTTCATGCCGTCGTGGCACGGACGCCAATGGACGAAGCTGCCCTTGCCTCGCGAACCCTAGGCAGCCCTTTATAAATCCCGCATCCGTCGCTCGTTCCCCGTTCCCTTCTTGCGCCGCCGAGGCTGCAGGAGCCCATCTTTTCCATCATCCTCACCGCCGGTGTATGGTGGAATCAAAGAGAAGTCAGCTGCCGAAAGGTGTTGTGCTGATCCGGATCTCCGTTGGCCTCGTGAGGACAGCCTCGCCACGGATCGAGAAGAGTTAGGGCGAGCATGTCAAGCAACCGTCCATCGCCGTCTAATCATCTTGCTGCCTAGAAGATGGTCGTCGTTCGTCGCTTTCCGGTGAGATCCTAGTCGGTGACTCCCTGGACTCGTCGTTTCCTTCTTGGGCCTCTCACCTTCCTCACAACTGCTCGTTCTCCGTGCTTTGTGGTGCTGCGCTGAGTCGAGTCGAGGCAAGACGGGGCCGGGAGTCGTGGCGCGTCAAGGATCCGAGGTGAAGATGTCGCCTACGAGCAACCTCCTGTTCGTGGTTGATTAACTCTCCTGCCGGTGAGCTGTTAATCGATTTCCTTCATCATTCTCTCTTTGCAATCGTTACCTCTGCTACCTCGAATCACCCGGCGGATCTCTTGCGTAGGAGCTTCGGAACGGAAGAGATCACAACTCGCCTGGTCACTACGGAACCCGTGCGGCCGGTCTTTGAACCGAGGCGACTCAAGAGCAAAGACATCGACGTCCGTCTCGTATCGGGTAGGCTTCGCCCAACGCCATTGTCCGTTCGTTATCCGCCTTCGGCGTCTGCCTTTGTGCCTAAGTTTTGGGCCTGGACCTTGTGCGAGTGCCGGGAACGCCACCCATGCCACTACGGACAGCGGTGCGTTCAAGTTGCGGGAGCAAGGCAAGCTCGTGGTCATCTTTCTCCCCGATCAAGTCGGGCCCTTGCCTTCTTACCGCATGGTGAGCATACCATCCCACCGACCTCCGTTCTCTACTCCTCGTCATGCGCCATCTCAATCTTATTTGTTTCCGACCTTGATGACCCTCTACAACTCACGAATGTCGTCGGCTTAAACTTCCCGGTCATCGCTACGCGAGCGGAGTCCGAGCCGAGCCGAGTCTTCGACGTTCGTCCCTTCGTGGTGAGCCATACCCATAGCATATCTCTGTTCCTTGATCTTCGATGAGTTATTTCTCTATGAGTGTGATCCCGACCCTTGTTGTTGTGTAGAGCTTACGAACGCTGGTGTTGCCGGTGGATGCATGGACAAGTACAAGAGAAGAGGCTGTGTGGATGCCCGACGTAATTCCCTTCGGAGCCGGCCGGTTTGACCGTCCCGCACTTCGGCAACGTTGCCAATCAATCCTGGTGAGCCGCCGAGTACTCCCCGTGCCCCCTATCCCCTGCTCTAGGACGAGCTTGCTAGTTGTCGTCGGGTGTTCGACGAATTGCCGCGCTGCAGAGCTGCTGCGTGAGAAGGATGCTTCCATGCTTAAACCGGACATCGCACATCATGCTCTAGATTGTTTTGGTTTCTAGAGTCTTTTGATATTATTGGTTAGTGGGATCAAAGGACGTTAGGGACTTGTACTCGTAATCAAGGTCTGCTTCGTGTTGGATGGAGGTCATGGAAACCTGGATAGATTTAGTTCTTGTCCGTTATTTGATCGGATACGAGATCACGGACCAGTTTAAGTTGTGATGGTACATTGCTATGTGAATTAAGTCAGCATGAAGTAGCTGTTGCCGTTGAGTTATTGTGAAGCTAGGTGTGCTTTACGCCTCGGTCGGGTTCGGTTCGGTTGTGCAACTAGTTCGATCTTTGAAGTGAAAAGACTTTTACGGTCTTTTATGAATTCGTCTCGTAGCAGTTGTTGTCCCACTAGAATTAAGTCGGGATGTTATGCACATTGTTTTGTACCCCTATCTCATTTGGCAAATTCGGGTCGGTTAGTTGGTGAGATATTTTTGGAAACCGTCAAGCTACCGCCATTCTACTTCAACATTGTGGTGTCCGACTGCTTCATTGCTTATCCGTTTGGTCCCAGAATTTGCATGCACCCGAGCCTACAACGGAAAAACCCAAACCAATGAACTGTTGTTTTATACTTCGGATGTCAATACCTATATTTCTTTTCTAGTAAACCAAGTTAAGCCCGCAATCTTTGGAAATTCCTAAATAATTCTCCGGAACTCGGGAATCACGCGGTCGATCGCGTTGGATCCGTCTCGTCGAGCTCTACGCGTTAGTGTCGTTAGATTCTATGTTCTAGCATCGACTAACCCTCGTTCTTGCGTTTCATTTTCCAATATTCCTCGTAATTCGTGTCGTTTTCTCGATTCACGTGTCACTTACCGGTTCCGCCTCGAATTTGGATGACGGTGGCTTCACATGGTCGAAGCTCGTGGAGTACCTGTCAAAGCCTAGCGAGGACACCGATCTATTCTTGGACCGTATTTAAGGCAAGCCGCAATCCTTGACCACTCTTGCTCCTATTTAGTAATTGCATTAAATTGAACTATGCATGATTAATGGTTACTTGCACTTATAGTTTACCTATGCCATACTATGCCATCCTTGCCACTCGTTTGCCATAGGTTGTTCTCATCGTTACTCGCATGCTTAGTATTTGCTTAGTTACTTAATTGAACCCCATGATGACTATACATGTTTTTGTGTAAAATAAATTGTAGGTGTTTCTTAGGTGTCGAGTTTCGTACTAGATACCCTGTAGGACCTTTTGCGGGGGCGAGTGTAGGTGGTTAGGTGTTGGGAGACTTCGGGGAGTCTCTATTTGGAGAGTACTCGTTGCGGGTACAGTGGTGTAGGGGCCTTGGGTTATGGGGCCCCTGTTGTGGTGACACTTGTTGTTGAGACTCGTTGTTTTGAGGAGAGGGATGGTGACTCGCCCCGGCAGCTTAAGGACCGGTTCTTGTGCGTATACCTCTCTTGGTCTTACTAGCATACCACGTGACTTGTATGGGCGGGCTGGATCGGGATACTTAGCGGAGGACCGGGTGGCCCGCCGTGGTGTAGAGATTAGTGGTAGTGGGTTTTTGGAGCGTTTGTCTCGACCCACGAGCGAGAGGATATCCCACCCGGCCCGTGGTACGTCTTGTCACACCCTTCAGGACCTTTTTTCCTATGTTGTGGTTAGAGGATCCCGGACTCGAGGGACGGGCGCCTACCGATCGATGCTTTGTTGAATGATCTTGTGAGTGTTGTCTGTGCATAGGCTTCTGCAGTAGTTCTATGTTATGGTACCTCTTCACGTGGGTACGGATGCTTACTCTCTGCAGAGATATATTAAATCTATACGTATAGTCTAGCCCAAAGATATGGGCACTACCGAGAGAAATCCACTTGATTAGCATTTACTACTTCTCCCCTCCGATAGGTGTTTTACTTCCGGCTTCGAGTCGTGGTTCCAGTGGAGGTGTGCTTGGACATAAAATTTGACCCTTGCAGGATTGTGTTGTTTCCTGCAAGGCCACTTATAAAATTTGACTAATAATAAAATATGATTCACATAGACTTGAGGAATAATGCTTTAGGTGCTAGCCCTTGCCTATCCTTGAAATATCCGAGCATGCATACATTGTTGCTAGGTAGTTGCGGCTTGCTTGAGTACTCGATGTACTCACGGCTTTACCACTTTGTTTTTCAGTCGGCTAGTGGATCAAGCTTCAACGTCAAGGCTCCGTCAATCCAACTAGCTTAAGGTTGAAGATGATTAAGGAGGGTTTCGCCTACACTCAAGTTGCCCGTGGATTTGGATTCACTACAAAGACTTCCGCTACGCAAATGTTGAAGATTTGTTTTTGTCGTCATCAACACTTGGTGTTTCGCTTCCGCTAGTAGTCTTGTGTTGCTTCCTTGGCCTGCGTGCCAAGTCCTTGTACTCAATTGTTGTAGATATTATTCTCCCTAGAATAATGTCTTATCTTGTATTCTTGTCATAATTTGTATTCTTTTATGGTGTTATGATAATCAACTGTATTGGTGGTACAAGTCATCCTCCCGGGAGTGACTATGAGGTACAAAGGCACGATTTTCACCCTCCGGTGGAAATCGGGTCGTCACGAGTTGGTATCGAGCCATGCTTGACTGTAGGTACGAAACCCGTAGCAATGGACGTTAAAATAAGGACATCTTTCTAGTGATCTAATCAGCTATGATTTCCTTCATCATACTTTGCCTTTAAATCTTTTCTCGGTGCTTGAAGACACGCTTTGCGATGAAACCGTCTGCGTGAAGAATTCCCCTTGACCGACTCCCTGTACCCTTGTGTTGTGTAATCAAACCCCTTGATTCATCTTGTCGAGTCATCTCGATCACTCCCCCTCGATACCTTTGCTTTGAAAGATTCGCCGTTTGAATCGTAAGGACCCTTGGAATACCCTATATTACTTTTAGAACCCGTAATTTGTAAAATGAGGGTCACTCTAGAGTCACTTTGGAACCCATAACGAAACTTCGTAGGACGAAGTAACCTTTTGAATGGACGCCTGAGGATGGGAGAAACATCCAAAGGGATCAAGACACGAACGATCACTACTTTTATGCCCGCCAAAGAGAGGATGCCTAAAGAAGGGCAAAGTTTCAAGAGATCAAGCCTCGGATGATTATCGCTTCGTGCCGCCAATGTGAGGATACCCAACGATTGGAAATAAAGGACAATGATGAGACACCATGAGAGGGTTATGCCCGATAGCCGTGACCACAAAGAATAAAGTTCAGAAATAATAAGATTAAGCTTGTACCAAGGACAAACACCATTCTTGTGCAACGTCACCAAGCGAAGATTGCCATCGACGAATCTGAAGTCGTCAATCCCTACCAAGTATATCAGCGTGGGATCTTTGATTTCCTCATGAAGAGACTTGTAAGTAATGGAACATCGGATCAAGAGGTCTCCTCATGAGAGTTTAGTTGTGCTTGTGAGTTATGGATGCTAGATATGTGTGAGAGTAGCTACGGATATCGTCGTATCTAGCTAAGACGTGTACTTGTTTTCTTAAGGGAGAACCTTAATGGAAGGACTCACCCGTTTTGTGTCAACGTACTCATACTTGTCCGAGTAATCTTGGGCTAGAAGGCTCGCTCAAGGAATATCCCAAGCAAATAATAGGGGCCGTTCGACCATACAAAGTCAACGATGGTAGAATTGACCAAATCGACCGCAGTGTCTACTGCATAGCTTGTAAGGCTAAGAAAATGCAATAATGGTTTAAAAGACATTGCATACAGGAAATGATTAAACAGGCAAATGCAGCTAGATCTTCCGACGGTGCGATTTTGAGGCACGGCTCTATGATTTGTGCTCATACCCAACGAAGACACATCGAGGAAGGTATCTACGAGAGGATAGTTGTGAGTATGTGCATTTTCTCTTATGTGGCGAAACAAATAATTATGGACATAAGAATTTAAGATCTTCGCTACAAAAGAGAAATAGAGTCGCAAGCAATGGAGTGTGTCAACACGTGTTTGGCTTCGGGAACGAAAAAGTGAATTGGAATAAGACTTGATACCCGACTAATTTGGAAAAGATACTCAAGCAAGCTGTGTCGTACCGAGCAGATGACAAAAAGGATCCTTGAGTTAAAACCACTAAGAGTGAAGAATACTCTTAGTGTAGTCAAGTAGGGATCGACGAGTAATTATAAACGGAAGCCCGTGTGACATCGTGGTTGCTTGGAATCAAGATACCGACCACATATTTTGGAATTATACCCAAAGTGACAAGAGTCGACAAAGGATGTTTTCCGCAGTTTGTTTAGTCGTCGCAAACGCTAGTCTTGAGTTTACGTGTAGAGTCAAGTAGAGTTGTACTAACTAGGATCCCGTCCGACTGATCACCTTTAGATGGATATCGTTCGTGCTTAGATTCGAGATAGCATTACCACCTTGGCCAAACCCCCTTGTTTTTCACCGCTGCCTTGCTACCGTGTAAACCAAACCCTCAAGAAGATCTCAACTATTGAAGACGAGATGTTTCACTTCGACCTATCTAAATAAATTCGCTAACGATCGGGATCTCGTACAACATTGCGGTGCGGTGGAGTAAGGTCTGTTCCTTTGTTCCTTCGATCGAGTTAGATGCGGTCGTTCCGTGTAGCCTCAAGAATTTCGAGTCAATCTTTGACGAAGCCATCGCGTACTTTTGGGTTGTCACGGGGTAACTCGTGAAGTTAAGGAAATTTTAAGGCCGGATTACCGGTTCGAGCAAAGCAAGGTATCGGCGCACGTCATATGAACATTGGATTAATGTCAAACACACGAAGGGATGACGTGTGAAGCGAGTGGACATCAAGACGAGTGAGACGGTCTCACGTCATGAAGGAGATCAACATGGAATTGAGATATTGACGTATCAAGTCGTGCCAAATGAGATAATTTTCAACGCTCGACCCAATAAGTGCTTGGAGCGACCGATCGACGAACGTCACCATGATTATTGGATCTTCGTGCCGGAATGAAATATTTGGAGTACCATAATAAAATTTTGGAAAAGCGTACACGGAATTAAGAGAAAGGAACCCCTCATCGGTATAGAAGCCGTGCTTGGAATCTCGAGGACGAGATTCTCGTAAGGGGAAAGTCCGTAACGATCCGACATTTCGACTTCAAAACTTGCGTTGGAAATTAGCATCAAATATAGAGAGATAAGTGAAAATGATAGCAAGATCGAATGTCGTGCTTGTTAACCAACTAATCTCTCCATTTAAATTATTTTTGGATCAAGAATCGTGGATAAGAATTATTTGGATGCAAATGTGTGTTTGAATTCTTATTTTCAATTGGCCTCAAGTCAACTCAAATAATTATCAAACCATTCTTTTTATTCATCGGGGAGCATGGGCTGTTTTCTCTTCCTTTCCAGAATGAAGCCCATCTCAATTTCTCTCCACTGGACCAAAGAAAACAGCAGCTCTTGAGGCCCAACCCAGCGCTGTGTCTCTTTCTTCAACCCGGCACCCGTACGCATGACGGCAGCGACGCAAGCTCACCGCGCGCACGCTGCAGAGCATCACGTGTTGTCCCGCACTCGCCGGCTTGCGCCCGGGGTATTCACCTGCCCGTGCAATCGTGGCGCACATCCGTAGCTTGCCCCATGGCTAAGATGAACCGCTGCCGCTCGATGGTTTCCGCCGCTTCATGCCGTCGTGGCACGGACGCCAATGGACGAAGCTGCCCTTGCCTCGCGACGTGTTCCCGTTTTTTTCGACGTGTGCATTTTAATGTTAACAATTAAGCAATCTGATACTGATCATTAAGCATTTTAATTGTAACACTTAAGCATATATGCTTTGCATTTTCTAACAATATCAATGTGTTAGTTTACCTTGTTATCTTAGAACAACTTTGATGCAATTTTATCACATGTGCCACATGTAATTTATATACGTAATGTAGGCAATTTAACTAAGGTTAGCAAGCTATTTTTCAATTATGCATGAGTAATTTTAAACAATCATGCAATTTTAGGAAATGTCCACAATAATCATGCAATTTAACCTTTTTCTTTGTTTCTGTTTTTTGTACAAGCACCTTACTTGCACCTTTCTAATTGCAGCAAAAGAGAAAGCTATCCGAAGCCTTCAATGGAGTGTTTATTGCGATGGAGAGCGTTGTTCATGTAGTATCCGAAATAGCGGAAGAACAATCTCAAGCACCGAGGCACAAGTAGAGCTTCGGAGGGGTCGGCTAAGAGGAGGAGAGTAGTAATTGAAGAATCGAGAATCGAGAGGAGGATTTTGCAGATGAGTATTCGGCTCCGAAGATGAACCGGACTCAACATATCATGAAGAATCGAAGCTAACTTAAGTGAAGGCAGTGAAAGCGACACCTCAAATGATTCTGCCGAGATGTCGCCACAAACAAATGAGGAAGAAATGGAATACCCCATGCCAATTGCTGCTCATATACTGTCGGGACTTGAGCCGGATGTTATTTTATTGGAGGATGAAGATCGCTTGCAACCTTTGGCTGTTATTCCCCCACACATAGTTTCGATACTGAAGCGGATGTAGGTTGCTCCCAACCTTTGGCTGATATTCCAAATATTCGTGATGTTAACTCGGGGAAACGAAGAAGGGCCAGGCTGCGTCTCCAACAAAAGGAAGTGGTGAACCTTGTTACCCCAGAATGCCAAATTCCATAAGTGCATGACCTGGAACCCAAGGGGAATGATAAATCTGCCACACCAAAGTGTTCAGTTGTACCGAGAGGTTAACAACAAAGCCATCCCACACTCGAGATACTAGAAAATCCACCTTGAGAAGTACTTGTATTTGGGAACTTTGACCCACCACCATTTGACATTATGGGTTCCCTTGAATCGGCTCTTCACAAAAGACATACGGTGATATGTTTGATAGCATCCCTGGCCATGTCTTGGACAAGATGGAGCAAGATACAATCGGACTAAATGAGAAAAGAAAAAGAATGACAAGCAGCTCAAGGTCCAAGCACATCGGATAAGGTTGGACCACAACCAACTACTTCTAGAGCAATACGAAACAAGGTTTGTTTGTTTTTCATCTCTTTGTATCAAAATATTTTCCTTTTACAAATGATGCTGCTATTCCATTTCTTCCTCATTTGTGTGGGAGAATAACAGACCAAAGGTTGCGAGCGATCTTCATCCTCCAATAAAATAACATCCGGCTCAAGTCCCGACACTATATGAGCAGCAATTGGCATGGGGTATTCCATTTCTTCCTCATTTGTTTGTGGCGACATCTCAGCAGAATCATTTGAGGTGTCGCTTGCACTCGCCTTCACTTAAGTTAGCTTCTGATTCTTCATGATATGTTGAGTCCGGTTCATCTTCGGAGCAGAATACTCATCCGCAAAATCCTCCTCCGATTCCGATTCTTCAATTACTACTCTCCTCCTCTTAGCTGACCCCTCGAAGCTCTACTTGTGCCTGGTGCTTGAGATTGTTCTTCTGCTATTTCGGATACTACATGAACAACGCTCTCCATCGCAATAAACACTCCATTGAAGGCTTCGGATAGCTTTCTCTTTTACTGCAATTAGAAAGGTGCAAGTAAGGTGCTTGTACAAAAAACAGAAACAAAGAAAAAGGTTAAATTGCATGATTATTGTGGACATTTCCTAAAATTGCATGATTGTTTAAAATTGCTCATGCATAATTGAAAAATAGCTTGCTAACCTTAGTTAAATTGCCTACATTACGTATATAAATTACATGTGGCACATGTGATAAAATTGCATCAAAGTTGTTCTAAGATAACAAGGTAAACTAACACATTGATATTGTTAGAAAATGCAAAGCATATATGCTTAAGTGTTACAATTAAAATGCTTAGTGATCAGTATCAGATTGCTTAATTGTTAACATTAAAATGCACACGTCGAAAAAAACGGGAACACATATAGCTCTAGTTAATTGCATTGCCAATGACCCATAGTCTTGGGCAGCAACCATGATTCAAAAAAATTAACTACAAAGCCACAAGACATATAGTCACTAGAAATAGTATTGAAAAAAAATTTACAATGCTTTTGGAAAGTAGGCAAAGGCGAGAAAAACTCAAACGAAGCATTAATGATAAAAAAAAGTCATCATACCCATTGTGGAACCCGTGAAGATAACCTTGACGTGAGGAAATTTCTGTTTTTTCTTACAGAATATGTATGCCATAACGTTTTTTTTAATTTTAGGTTCTATTTCCTGTTCTTGAACGCTTCACACCAAAAGATCTTGCTGAAATAGGTCACTATTTTCTACTAGTTCTCAACCTACGCAATGCCAGATTTGAAGTACTTGACTCTCTCGAGGAGCCTACATGATGAAAGGCTCTCCACTCGCTGTAATGATTTAATTGCTGCCATAAAAGGTCTTTGGCACAAGCATTATCCAAATACCAAAAAGAACATCGACAACTATGAGTTGGTTCAAATTGAAGTACCATCTCAAGGCAACAAGTAAGAAACAATTATCCTTTCTCATGCTGATCTTACTCAACTCAGCAGCTGTATTTTCTGTTCTCATTTTTCTTTATTTTTTTTGCATGCAGCTACGATCGTGGATTTCACATGCTAATGCACGCTGAACATTATGATGGGCGTGAAGTTGCTTCATTCACAGGAAAAGATATGCCCAATATACGGAAGCTTCTTACTTTAAAATTGCTTAATCATGAGAGGAACGACGTGAAAAATTGGAAGGACAAGCTCGACTTGAAATAAGGTATTATGCTGATCAGTATTTATGGTTCATGTTATGCTTCATTGTTACTGATTACAAGCACATATGACAACATAAATTAAGCAATACATAAATTTATATATCTGCAACGCTATCTACTCCATTTGGCAACATAGTACTTTTTGTGGCTTTTGCTGATTTTTTTGTTTGTTTTTCTGCTTGTGACTTGAACCTGCGTGTTCTTGTTCGACGTTTTGTCTTCGACGTGTCCGGGTCTACAATTACTTGACTCCTGTTGGCATCATTCTGTACTTGGCTGTTTGGCTGATTTGCATTGCTAGGGTGCATCATTTCTTGAGGGATTGCTGCAGCTTGTGGCACGATTGGACTAGTTGTAGCAGTAGGCTTTTGTGCATTTGCTTTCCTCCTCTTTGTCTTATTTAGGGCTGCCAATTCTGCCTCCATAGTCTTTATGTGGCCCCTTACAATATCTCTTGCTTCATCCGACTTGCTAGCGGTCATAGCAATCTTTGCCAAAGAACATGATAGGTCTGCAAAGCGCAACTGTTTTTTTGAACTCTCGGGCATAGGTGGCTGTTGAATCCCGGGAAAATTAGCTATGCTAACTGGATTTTCCAAGGGAGTCCACCTCTTTAGTATGTAGTTCTCCGGTATTTTCTTTAAGCCATGTTCAGTAGCAACCTTCAGGATATGGCAACATAGAACACCATCCCTGCTGAACTTGCAGCACCGACACCAAAAATAGCTACTGTCTTCAGCAAACGTAACCTCATACGTCCTTGTGCCATAGCCACAAACAAACTCACCAATAGGGGCTACTCCGAACAAGTCATAACCCACTGGTCGCGCAACATATTCTGCTGTTTTTTCAAGCTCAGCACGGAAAACCCAGTAGATTTTCCTAGTGTACACCTCAAGCGCGTGCTTCTCAATAGGATACTTTGACCACAATTCGGGGACTCTTTGATCTGTTCCGTAGTCCCGACCACTCTCGGCTACGTCTGTTTTTTCCTGGATTTTCTTGTACTGATATGTGAACTCGAGGATAGAATTCTTTGGATTTACATATCTCTTTAGCACTGCATTAAACCCCTCGCTACGCTGGGTAGACTGAAGGAAAGGGAAGAAGCAATCCATGAAATATGCAGGAACCCATAATTTCCTTATTTCGTAAAGATTCTTGAGAATTTCATTGTCACCAGCTGAATATGACTCAATCATAGCATTCCACCTGAACTCGAACTCGGACGGAATCAAGCTGTGATCAATAATGTCATAAAACAGACTCTGCATTCCTTCTTTCTTACTCGAAGTAGTGGTGCAACCTTGCTTTAACCTTTGATAAGATATGCCAGCGGCAGCAACGGTGATTGCTTGTCTTGAATACATTCCGCACTGCTGCTGCCATTGACAGGTCTTGATCCGTTATGATATTTGTAGGCTCCCTCCCTCCCATGCACTCCAAGAACATCTCAAAGAGCCACTCATAGCTGCTAGCTGATTCATTCCTTAGGAACCCACATCCGATCTGAACCGATTGCCCGTGTCTATTGATGGCAATGAATGGAGCAAATGGCATCTTATATTTGTTTGTTAGATAAGTGCTATCAAAAGAGATGCAATCATTGTAAAGCTTGTATGCTTCCCTCGCAGCACTGTCCGCCCGAACATATATTCTAACTTGCCATCTTCATCAAGCTTCACTCGAAAGAAAAAGTTAGGATCCTCCCTTTCCTGTTCGTAAAAGTAGTCCACTGTTTGTGCAATATCAAGTCCTGCTGATTCTGATCCGATGCTTGACCTCAGATTGCTAACATGTTTTGCTGTGTACGGAACGTGTTGTGCTGAACCATAAAGCTCGAAACAAGTTGCATCATCCTGCTTGTCTCAATGTTGCTAGTGTGTAGCAATCTTAAGAAGTTCACCTCTTCTTCTGGTATTGCTGCGTGGGATTTCAAAAACTTGGACAGGGAGGGTTTGTCAACCAAATCATGGTTATGCTCAGCAACAAATTGCATGACTTCCCAATTGGTACCATTGTGCTTGATTAGTAATTTTGCTTTGCAGTTTGTGTATATCATCCTCTCCCTCTTCCTTTTCTTGCCAACATGCATACTCTTGGACAAACTTGTGTGATCACTCTCCGAATTACTACCACCAGAATTGTAAGGAATGTCAACTGCCTCAATCTCATCACTAGTTGCCTTAGGTTTCTTGCCTTTTCCTTCTTTATTGCACACAAACTGAATTTTCTTAACTTCACCTGCAAAACCGGAACGACGAGATGTGCTTCTACGAACAGAAAAACCTTTCCTTTTCGCATATGCATTGTACAAGTTTCTTGCTTCTTCTATGCTGTCAAAGGTCAGACCAACATATGGTTCTTGCGGTGACGAGAAAACCTCAAAAGCCTTGTCTTCTTCAGCTGATCTGCCACTTACTGCTGTAATCTGGTTCCTCCAACTCATTGTCATCAGCATGTAAATGTGTGTCTTCTAGTGACAGCATTATTTCTGAGATATCAGGCAATTCATCATTTCCATCCGTGGTACGATGACCTGTTTGAGTGCAAAATTGTGTGAAATCGCCACCCATAAAACTGAAATGGTCATCTTCTTCGAAGGAGGAAAGTTCAAGTCCATCATATTTTGGAAACTCCTACAACCTGCATTTTGCAAAGAAATAATACTAAGTAATAGCAACATTTAGTTTGACAAATGTAGCAAAACAACAACAGTATTTTACATTGTTAATAGCAAGCAATTCATTTTCTAATATTGCCTATTCTCATTTCAGGTTTCAACATTTTCCTCACAAGCACAAAGTTTGGAGAGCTGAATCTTTATTGGAGATGGTTCTTTTTTAATAGTGGCTTGGGAACCTGAAAATCATACAGTGCTCGCATGTTCTGATCCGTACAAATTTGTTTAGATTTTGTTCTTAGGAACCTGGGTCAATTTTTTGTCATCATAACTCGCATGTTTTTTCTTATGTGACGTGGGGCTCGGAACAAGCTATGAAATGTTTCAACTAAACTCTCAAAAATATTGAATTGTATATAAAAACAAGTGTTCGATTGTTGCTTTGAGCAATTTTTTATTGCACATAAGGCAAATACGTTACTATGCATGAGCAATTTTATACAACCGTGTAACAATAAAGGCTAATACGTCGGTATGCATGAGCAAGTGTACATGTCGGGTCAAGCAATTGCTTTGGATCCGAGATCACGACCCTATGAGGAACCCACTAATACACCTGTGCAACTTTTTATAATCAAATCTCCAAGCAACTATCACATTAGATCCGAAGCAAAAAAAAAGACACGCATGAGCAGTTTTTTCCATGGCTAATCTCCGTCACCACCATCTTCCATAGGATCTAGAAGGCCCAAGACTCGGGGATTCAGGGATGGACAGGATTCAAGCACTAACCTCGGTAATGGACTCTCGTCTCTCTCCTTGGAACCAGGGATCGTGGTCCGCCGCCGTCACGAGATATCACCAACCCTAAGCAACCAGGTGCCAACACGAGACATGAGCTCCGTCTCGTTTGTCCCGGGGCCCACGCAATTCTATTCCCGCGCGCCGCGTTATGCGCGTCTCCGGATCTCCCGCGCGCTGGTCCGCTACCCGCGCGCGCTGGTCCGCTCTCCCGCCAAACGTTAGCATTAGAGGTCCGCCGCCCGCGCGCGCAGGAAGGCACTTTCCTAAAAAGGCGGCCAGGCCGGAGCATTATCGCGTGGCCGGCCACGCGTTAGCATCGTCCCAAAAAATTTTGATATACGACTCCCGGATGTTACTCGCACTATATCCATAGAGCCAACCATACTGCAACATCCCCCCCCCCCCGTCCCCCCTTATCGAATGCCTAATATTAAATCTTGTATTTGCATTTGGTCATGCTCCCTTCAGCTTACTTCATGGATATCCCTCAACACACACAAGGTCACATATGCAATTCCAAATTTCTGATGAGGTTCTTATGCGACCATTCAAAACCGCTCGAAAACTATGAAAACCGAAGTTATCGGTTCGGCTCGATTTCTAAAACCGACCGTTTTTTTACAAAACCGAACCTAATTACTGTAAAAAACGATTTTAACTCGGTTTTTTCGGTTTATCGTTCGGTTTTTTTTATAGAAAAAACCGAATGGTTCACGGTTTTACCACCCATGCTTGGGGCCCACTCATCAGCAGGCCCTACCAACAGGTGGTGCGCTCTCCAAACTCTCCAGAGGCCCACCTTGTCCCTATATATCCGGTTCCCGTGCGAGATGCCTTGCTTCTTTCCTCCCTCCCCCATTTTTCTTTCCCTGCGATCCCAGCCCGCGCCCGCAGGGAAGAGAAGCGATCATCCGATCACAAGGGCGAGACCTCGCTATCTCGGTAACTGTTCGCGCCAATCGATTCTTCCATTCGATTTCTTTGCGTTCTCTTGGTCCTTGTGTTTCCGCTCAAGTCCGGTCGTTTCGGCCGACTCGATTCTCTGCGTTTTTGCGGGCTGCGGCGATCAGATCGATCTGTTGTGTTCAGCGAATTTTGAGGAGCTCGGCGTAGTTTCGTCGATGGATTCGCTAGATTTTGGGGAATTTGTTCGAGGAATCTGGGCGTGTTTGACTAACTCAGCTTGAATTTTTAGCTTGGTTCGCACGCGGATGCGCGCGAATCTTCTAAGTTTTCTTTGTCAGTTGCCCGCGAATTCGATCCCTTGCCACGGCTCGCCTGAACCGGTGCCGCGGATCTGCGTGCTGGTAGCCGGGATCACCTAGATCTGTTTCTGTTAGTTTGATCTTTGATAGAGGTTGCGTGGATCTGTGGGGTTGAAGATTTCGGTTTCGTTTTGGTTCCAGCTCGGGAGCAGAGATGGGGCTCACGTTCACGAAGCTGTTTAGCCGCCTCTTCGCCAAGAAGGAGATGAGGATTCTCATGGTCGGTCTCGACGCGGCCGGTAAGACCACCATCCTCTACAAGCTCAAGCTCGGCGAGATCGTCACCACCATCCCCACCATCGGTACGCCCTCTTCCAGTCCCCTACTCACGTCATGTGCCGTTACATTCTGTGTATGATGTTTACTGCTGTGTATTTAAGCGTGTGTACATTATCTTCTGTGTACAAGTTACTCTTGAATATTCCATCGTCAGTGGGAGTTGTACAATAACTGACACTGTTTGGTTCTACAATTCTTTTATGATGTTGATTGTTCGGCTTGCAATTATGATAACACAATACTCTGTCCCATGGACGAGTCAAAACCATTAAGTTTGATATCCTGATCGTGTAAAGTTTCATTTTAGATTATGAGCCACTTTTTGTATAGCAGCTTTGTGTTTCATTTCATTTGTCAGCTTATTGAGATTTAGGCTTCAAATCTAATAAGCTGGCTCTTGTTACCAAAAAGCTGATTAATAATGCTAAGCACTTTGTCTTGTATCTTGTGTGGTTCATTATAATGTATTGACATTCTGAAACTAGGTAACTCCCCTGGTGACAGATGCACATGTGGACTGTCTTTAATGTCCATATGATATTGGGTAGGCTTGTTACTTATGCCTATATTAGTGTATTGATGTTGTATACACTTAAAAAGCCATTAAAAAATGGCAATTGGATCCTCATCTCATGAGACCAAATATAGATTATTGGCCTCCACATGATCTGCAGAACCTTTTTATCTAGACTTATATTATGTTTGGTATTCGGTTCACTCATCCTTTATACCACCCTTTAGATGGCTATTCTGTGTATATGTACATGTTGGGAATTTTGCTAAATATTTTTTTTACCTTACTTCTACCTTGAGTATATATATGCAGACATTGATCAATACCTTTTATCCTACGAACTGCAGGTTTCAATGTTGAAACTGTTGAGTACAAGAACATTAGCTTCACTGTGTGGGATGTTGGGGGTCAGGACAAGGTATGAAATATCGCACATTTCCCTGTGATATGGAAATATTGAACTTCAACACCAAAATGTGCCTGAAATTACAATCTGTATTTGCTGGTTAAATAGGTCAATTGATAGTTTATTATTGCTTGAATGTCCTAGCTTCAGCTTTTGAAAAAAAAATACTTAGTTGTCATCTGTTTTGTCTTGCCTCGTTCTTTACACTGATGCTTGAGTTTATTATTTTAAACAGATCAGGCCCCTGTGGAGGCACTACTTCCAGAACACCCAGGGCCTCATTTTTGTTGTCGACAGCAATGATAGAGAGCGTGTTGTTGAGGCCAGAGATGAGCTCCATCGGATGCTGAATGAGGTATTAACAAAGTGAAATGTTATATTATTTTCATAAGTTTGTCACTAACACAGCTTTGTAGTATTCATGAATGTCCTATGGCTGTATTTTTTTGGCCAGGATTTGCACTCTAGTTGTTTGAACTCTATATATTATGGCCATCGGTGATTTGTGTCACGTGATTGTTAATTGTATGCCATCAAGACGTTATTCTGGATCTTGTGAAATTTTTAGCCAACAAAATTGATGAGCATACAAGAAATTTGTTTGTTTAGTCAAAATGCTGTAGTGTTTGGATGTTTGGGAAATTTTGCTCTTAGTTATATCCCTGAATGTATCCATCGATGTCTTGTGTTGACAGGATGAGCTGCGTGATGCTGTGCTGCTGGTATTTGCCAACAAACAAGATCTTCCTAATGCCATGAATGCTGCTGAGATCACCGACAAGCTTGGACTGCATTCTTTGCGCCAGCGGCACTGGTATGTATTCTATCCTGATGAAAATACATGCTCTGTTCACAAATGTTTGATGATTAATCGCTAATTGCATATGTGTCTGCACTTTTCTCTTGAGGCCTGTTTGTAGTTGTGTTATAGCATAGAAAGCAATAGTACATAAGTAGAATCCTTGGTGCACATTGTTCTGTATCTTGTGTAACTATGGGTGGATGAATAAATATTCTGTTCGGTTGCACATGTACATGTACAAGCTCTGGTTTTGGTCTAAAAAAAGCTCTGGTTTTTGTTCTGATATTGTTTGGACACGATAGTCAGTTACAACGTCAAAATAAAACTGGCAGGGGACGAAATTGACACATTCACCGTTTCAGGTACATCCAGAGCACGTGTGCTACATCTGGTGAGGGTTTGTATGAAGGCCTGGACTGGCTTTCCAACAACATTGCCAACAAGGTATGTTAACTGAGTGTGCATTTTGTTGCTAGGCAAAATAGTTGCATAGCTGACCACGTATTGCAATCTATCTAGGCTTGAAGCTTTTTGGCAGGACTTCAATCAATCAAGACGGAGCGAGCGCAGTGTCTCTAGTCTCTACTATACTATAGTCATGACAGTGACGGGTGTTTTGGGGAGAGGATAAAGCTCCTTTGGTCAAGGAGCTAGCTATCAGATTGTTTTCGTGTGATATTGTTAATTGTCTGCGTTTGGTTTCTGAAAGGTATACCATGTGCGAATTTGTGCTGTGTACCCGCGCCAGTTAGGCGTTGTAGCATCGACTGTGTCTCTTGGCATAGCTTAATGGCCGCGTAATTTGTTGTGTGCAGCATCATTATCTCGCGTCTGCTATGCAATTTAAGTGTTTGTCCAGAACCATTATAACTTCACAAACGCCTGCTGGCCCCTTGGCTGTATGCTGCGTGACGATTTCCCTACTCGCGGACCGGTTGCCCTGCATCGTAGTAAACATGAAGAAGATCCGCTGCACGCATGTAAGTGACCCTGCTGGGGCATTGAACGTGACAACGTCGCCTCGAACAGCCCTCTGAAGACTGCCTGGTCCAACAAATTTGTGAGCTTTGTAAGCTGTCTCTGAATTGGTATCGTCGCACCTAATCCAGTTAACCACAGAAGAGAACTCTTCCTACCAGTTGTTTACGAGGGCCACACAGCACAGGCACTGCGTGCAGTGCAGTCATGTGCGGTCCAACGCTGTGTACCTTTACACTTTGAGCAGCGTGATTCAGGCGAACGTCCGACGTTAACGTGACGCCATTTACTCCGTCCGGAGAGTACATGCCCCCGTTGTTGCTTTCGCTTGCCCGAACTGAATGCCGGGACGTACACACGCGCGATCATGTGAGCTTTGTTTTGATCTCCGGCAGCGGCAGGACAGGAGAGAGAGCTGCCAAGCCGAAACGGCCAAGCTACCCTTTTGGTGAACCATTTCCGGGTGAGAGGTGCCGTGTGAACTTGGGCGTGTCGATCCATTCGGCAACGGCGGGCGAGATCGGCATGGTTTCTCTTTTCCCGGTTCACATACAGCCTGACTGAAGACTGGAGCGGCCCGTGTCTGTCCTACCAAGTACTGTAGCCGATCTTTAGAAGAAGGGGAAAAAAGGAATAATGGGACCGCTACAACCGAACGGAATTGCGGCGACGGGTCACGCTGCCCGCGCCACGTTTCTTCACACGGCAAGCCACGGCGGCGTGGTGGTCACGCGTCCGTGCATCGCCAACGCGTGGCGCCGCCCGCGCTGCACGGCGGCGACACCGGATTCGGGAGACCTTGGTACGTGCGTCGTCGATCGCCAGAACAAGGGGGGAAAGGGGAGGAGAGCAGAACGGGTGAGGCTCTTGCCGGGCCGGAACTGCGAACCTGGGATGCCACATTGATGTGAGCGCTCGTTCCAACGGTGCCGTCCCATTGATGGCGGAGAGGACCACCGTGCATTGCACCAGCAGTGGTGAACGGGTGGTGGACGACGGCCGTAACTTGAGAGTACGAGATCGGATTAGGCTAATCTCCGGGATTCGTCTAATCGAGCGCGTGAAACCGAGCCTTTTTCATCTGGAAATCGAACTGGGTGCTGCGAATTCATGCGCCCGATTCCGTCCAGCCAGACAGCCCGCATTGCAACGCAAGGTCTCGCAGCATCTCGTGCAGCACGTTATAGCTCCTGGTACTGCGATGCATCCGAAAGGTAACCGGGACTGGGACGTGACCACGCCTGCGAAAACGCACCAACGAGAAACCAACCCACCAATTAAACTCGACCGTTACTTTCCAGCAATTCTACAGGCGGCGCCGGTGCAGCCATCGCGGCCACGTCTCCGTCGACACGAGCACCTGCAGCCATTCACGCAGGCAGTGCACACCGGTCGGTCCATCCATCCAGCTGTGCCCGACCGATTGAGGCGTGCACCGCTCGTGCTCCAGGGCTGTGTGTATATGTACACGCGCCGGGTCTCGTATCCCCGGAATTAATTCATTCCTTCCGCACCGCCACCGCCGAACAAACTCGCTCGCTCACCGCACCAGCGAAATTCTCCCCCGAACAAGCGGAGGACCTCACCATGGCGGCGGCGCAGCGACGGACGGCGGCGTTCCTCGCGACCGTAGCGGTGGTGGCGTCGACCGTGCTGCTGCTGCTGGCGCCGACGGCCTCGTCGCAGTCGGTGTCCGCTCCGGCGGCGGCGCCGGGGCCGGCGGGCGGCGGGATCGACTCGGCGTGCATGAACGCGCTGCTCAACATGTCCGACTGCCTCACGTTCGTGGAGAAGGGGAGCACCACGCGGCGGCCCGACGCGCCGTGCTGCCCGGAGCTCGCCGGCCTCGTGGGCTCCAACCCGGTCTGCCTCTGCGAGCTGCTCTCCGGCGCCGCCGACTCCTACGGCATCGCCGTCGACTACTCCCGCGCGCTCGCGCTCCCCGGGATCTGCCGCGTCTCCACGCCGCCCGTCTCCACCTGCGCAGGTGCGGCTCATCTCGTCGTCGTTCTAGCTGATGAGGTTTTTGCTTGTTTTGGCGCGCTAATTAAACCTGGTTATTAGTAACTAACTGATGGGCGTAAACTGCAGCGCTCGGGTATCACGTGCACATGGGCCCAGCTGCAGCGCCTATGTCAGGAGCCCCTCGCCCATGTCAGGCATCTCCCCGCCGCCGAGGGCCCACAGTTCCCTGGTAAGTACTGCACTGCACTCGTTTATGTTTTGAAATACTGAACCATAGGACTACATTACTGCCTCTTGCAAAGAGTGCGAATGAATACTTGCCTGAAAAGTAGCTCGTCGACTATAGACGGCTAGTTTGTTCTGAAAATCATAAGGAATACTAGTACTACGCACCAAGAACATGATTTGTATTATTAGAGTTTTGATAACCGCTGCGAATTGAATGAGTTGCTACTACTACTAATTTATTGATGGTAGTAGGCACGTAGTACTATGTATTGCAGTTTGATGATTGGTAGCCAAACGAGACACTCGTAGGCAATTTCAGTCCATGAAGTGATGGCATAACGCTCCTACTGAAACTGATCCTTATTGCTCAACTTTGACGTGACGCCAGTTCCGTTTCAGAATATGTGTCCCCCGTTTAACGGGCAGTTTGCCGTCCTAAATTATTCCATCTTCGCTCTGCTGCAGGATCGGCACCGTTCGCCTCACCGCCGAGCACGACGAGCCACGGCGCCCGCCGCTTCTCCGGCCATATCGCCACCCTCGCCATGTTGCCGCTCGCCGCGGCCGCCATTGTCAGCGGGATGCTCTAGACCTCGAGTGATCCATCGGTCATGACGGCGGCTAGTGCAAACATTGAGTTGAATTCCTTTTTACTGGTCACCATGCACATTGCATATGCTCTCTGTCCTGTGTACCCGTACTGCTAGCTGTTACATACCGTGGCTTAATACTATGTCATTTGTTCCCTCCTGACATTGACTCCTGTGTGATAATGATATTAATCTTTCTAAGTAGTAGTAGAATTCTTGCGTCTTTCTGTGCATGTATGTCTCCTGTTTATCATCTCTTGTGAACCTGTTTACGCCTCGCGTTTGATCAGTACGTTTAGCCAAGAATTGCTTCTTGCCACTCACAAAACAAGCATTGAATCAAGCACAAGCAGCGGCTGTGGTCGTCGGGTTTGTGCCTTGTGCGCGCTGGAGCGGACACTGTACAGTGTACGTACACACCAATCGGAGTCGCCGGCAATAGCACTATAGCAGTGAATCAATGATGAATGAACGGAGAAGGAGAACGCGGCGTCCTGAATTCTGCCGTTCGTGACCCGTCCCCATCCATTGAATTCTCCAACTGCCGCTTTGATGAGCGACGCTCCCATGCATCCCATGTGATGTGAGCAGACGCGCTCAAATTGCAAGGCATTCGGTTCACTCATCACTCTACGGGTGGGCAACAGAACGGGCGGGCAGCCACCCAAGAAGATTTCGTGCAGTCTTTCCCAGCGATTTCTGATCCCCTGTTGTCATGGCTCTAGAGAGGAAAATGGCGCAGGAGGCAGACTTGCAGCAGCACGGCTGCCGGTCGTGGTCTCTCATGGACAGTTGAGGGAGCTTGATCGAGCTCAGGGCCAGCGCGGCCAGCCCTTGTAATCGAAGGGGAGTATCACGAAAAATGCCCAAGAAAATACTGTTTCCACGAAGGATGTTCTGAAGCTAGGGAGACCATAGTCCACTAAGCTCCGTTAATACTCATGGAGGCATGGAGCATTAGAACTGTTATACTAGGATGAGTGGGCTCTCATATAATCCGATGATTGCCATTTTCCGATCGCGGTATTGGGCCACTGCCGGTTCATGAGTGCCTCTCCAGCCCAATGCGTATATAATCTGTGCTACGCTCTTTATATGGTGGAAGTGGAACTAAGGGTATTAGGTATATATCAGCGACGTGACGTTAGAGTTCTTGGAGTTATTCATACCTAGAAATAGAAACTCTTGACACCAGAGTTGTAAAAATCATTTATTTTTATTTTACATTAAAAATTTAAAAATATTTAAATCTATTTTGCAACGTAGCTGCAACGTGCCATGCTAACAGGCTCTAACTCTTGAGGGTTAAGTCCGATATTTACATGAGCATTACATATTATGAAGCGTTTATGATGATGATTTTGTGAATCTCAAGATTAATCTGTCTTAATTTTTGTACATTTCTAAGGGCAAAGATATATGTATGTGTATGTACAAATTACGGACAACCACACCGAAAGATTTCGTGTAGTAGTCCTGTTATCATGACTTCAAAGAAGAATCGTAACATGTGAATGTGTGAATGCGAATTTAAAATTCTCAAATATTTTAGTAAAATTTAATACTAAAAATAATTTCTATGACTATTATAATCTTAAAATAGACTTACACGCATTGTTTATACATTTTACGAGAAGATTATGATGCGTTAGAAATTCAATTAGGCTATCCATCATAAAATAGGCTTGACAACTAGTATTCGAATATATATATTTACAATACCACCAGAAACATTTACTATACCAGAGGCATAAAGTAAGTTACAATGGGTGCCAAAACATTTACTATACCGCTAGAAAAAGTTTCATAATTTTTAGGTGCAACAGTTAAGGGATGAAAAATACAAAAAAATATATATTACCATCCGTGTCAACCGAAAAAGTTCTCTAGGTAACTATTCAACCAGTTTTACTGTTTTTTTCTCTTAATTACTGATCTTTCAATAATGGTCTCCACGCTCTATCACATTATACAACTTCCTTTTTAGGAAAACCATGGTAGGCCAAAAGCTTATCTAAACTGAATTTTATAGACAAGATAGTGATTGCATCCAATAATTTACTGCTAGAGGTCTTCTTGCTAAGATAGACATATTGATTTTATATGAATTTGTTTATAGACAAGATAGTGATTTTATATGAATTTGTTTAAAGTCCATAAGGCTAGAGATCTTCTTGACGAAGAAACCGTCGTCAAGACCGCTACCCTGTTTAAAGTCCGACAGTTTCATCGTCAAGATGAAATAATCAAATAATGGTAGTATCTCAACTCTACTTTACTGTCAGAAGTTCCATTATTGCATACAAATTCTTCATTTCTGAGCTCATCCCTGCGAATCAGAAGTTTCGTGTTGCACAGCACCGAGCTAACAATCGCCTGTGATGATCGCAGCACGCGATTCCTGGCACATGAAAAAGTTCGCAGCACGCGCGTGCAAGCAGATGAGGCGACGAAATGGCCGCGCAGGTAGAGGCACAGGCAGGCGTAGGACCGGACACACTCCCTCATTCTTTCCGCACACAGGCCGGACAAGTAGCGTGGATTTTGCGGTAACGCGGCTGACGCCGCGCGGCGAATGAGTTCCCAGTTTATCTCCGCTCAGCGCTCCTTCTCGCCTATTTCTATACTTCACATCATGGACGTGCAGTGCTTCATCGATTTCATTGTCATACTTTGGTGTCAATTAATCCTCATCGAGCTTCTACCATGCCACGTGCGCATGTGGTAGCGCTACAAAAACACTCGTCTCCCAGTTGATCATGGACCTCGTTGCCATTGAATCTCTCCAAAATGAAAAGCAAAACGCGGTGACAAAGGCAACCAAATCGCCCATTTATTTGCTGACACGATCCATTTCGCGCAAAACTATACTTTTGTTCAATTTGGCAGTCATTTTGCATTCCCCAAGGTAACAGGTAACATACCAAATGTGATCTACCAATTACAGCCAAGGTGCAAAACGGCCGGAAAACTTCTCGATTCAAATCAAGATGTGAAGAGCCCACAATGGTGGATTCAACAATCTCATTAAACTGATCAGCTAAAGAGAACCTTGTTGGTTATTATTATGGAAAATTGTCTAGAACACGCTAGTCACTAGTAAAGAGTGGCTTTATCCTGAACACACCAACAAAATATTTTTGGAGGCTCTTATCTGTGACGCGCTATGACCGTTGAATAATTAGTTTTATTTTTTTACTTCAATACATAAAACAAATTATACTTTAAAACTTAGCATAAGTATATATTGTTGCACTGTCTATCATTAAAAAAATGAAGCTAGATCGGACAATCGGAAAAATATAACTCCATTTTTTAACAATATATAGAAAATTCAACAATGTATATCTGTGCCATGTTTCAAACTTTAACATATTTCATGTGTTGGTGTAAGAAAAATAAACAAATAATAATTGTTAAACACTCATATTGTCCAGAGACAAGAGTTCCCAAAATTATAGTTTGTTCTAGCTTCTAGCTAAATACGATTTTGTTTTTGTTGGTGCATTCATGATAAAACAAGATTTGTTAGTGTGTTTCAGACAATTTCCTCTATTATTATTGATGGAAGAGACAAGTTGCACAGCACGTGATGATTACAACGACCACAAGAGTAAGAATTGCTGTACTCAGTGTCATGTGCAGCAGGATTCATCGCAAAGAAATTTGCAAAACACGTCATCATGGCAGAAGCTAGGGCAGGAGGAGCTTTTGATCTCCCCAGTGAACGTCAGAAGTAGTAGCCTATAATTAGCGCGCCCCGCCGCAGCTTGCGGTAGCATTGCTGCCATCATCAACACGAGCACGAGCAGCAACATGCAAGCAGCGATGGCCTTCCTGGTTTTCAGCGCCGTCATCATCTCGGTTTGGTCCGTGCTTCGTTCGTTCACACCCTGCAAAAAATTAAAAGCGACAGGCTGATGATCAAACTGCGTACAAATTATAGGTGGTAAAATAAGTAAACTAAATTGCGAATTTAGGCCAGAACAAGCAAAGAGATAGCTACAGCACGAGTTGTAACGAATATTGGTGCTCTGTAGCAAACAGGCGATCGATAATGGCAGAGAGTGTTCAGAGGGTATACCTATTGATGATGCAGTGGCTACACTAGAGATGCGGGTGCTCTTGCGATGCCGAATGGACATGCAATATATAGAGATCAGGAGAGCGGAGGCTCGTAGCCAACTGTCCGGCCGGGGAGCGTGTAGTTGCTGCGAAACAGCGCCTATGTACATTATTCGAACAAGTGGATGGAATTTAGTTCTTTTGAAAACTAAAAGGGATATGGCTGGACTTATTAGAATAATCCGACACGCCGTCTGCGTGAACAGAGCATGCATGTGGAGCTATAGATTACCAATGCTAGAACATGTAGATGCATGCATAGTTTACTTCGTCATCATCTGGTTAAACTGTGTCATAACTTAAATAATGTAGCGAGTATAGGCCCTCCGCCGATTTCAGTTATTCTCATTCCTTCTATCATTCTATGTACTTTTCAGTTAACTTGTCATCCTAATTTACTGTTTTTTTTCTCTTAAAGTAAGCCTAGAGTTCCGCCGAACCGAAGGAGGATGAATCAATTTTCATTGGTGCGATGTCTTCAACGTGGATGTATCCCGTTAATCACTGATGAATAAATAAATATTCCTTGCTTGGCCTGATGTTGGAAGAAGCCAATTGCAACCTGCCCTGATGTGTACTGTCCATGGGAAAAACAGTTTTCTATTCTTTCGGTGTGGCTTCGTCCTGGTTCAATTTTTCTCTCTGAACATCGTTGTTCGTTTTCTTTCTACGATTCGCTCACTCCTAAACATTGCTGCTGTTTCTTTATTTCTCACAAGCTGCTGCTTTTAGTTGTTGCACACTTATTGTAGCTTCTAATTTCAATGGTCTCCGTCCACTTATCACATTATACAGCTTGTCTTTGGACATGGGTTAGCAGATCAGTGACATACAGAATCAATTATTTTCTACTAATATTCTAGAACAAATAGAGCACCACTTATCATGTGCATAGATACTATGTTGCTTAGTTGACTTGATAATAAACAAATTGAGTATTAGCAAATTGAGATGTATACTAACACTCTGGCAAATCAATCAACATATTAAAATCCTGGCACGAACTAATCATTATTGATAATAAACAAAGACATACAAAGTGAGAAAAAAAGCTACAGTCGAATGGAACCGAGAATGGTAGTCTCCTCTAGCACAGGTTATGGACACTAAGCACTAGAAAAACCTGCCCGGTCACTACTAAAGGCCCGGAGCAAAAAGGGGGAAAAACAAAGAGCTAAATATCAAATCCAGGACAAGCCCTGTGAACACACCTCGGTTTGACCTAACCATCTGATCCCATCAAGCCGTTATCATGAGTGTTTCTAATCATGGCACTGATGCTAACACACGTTGCAGCTTCTCCTGCAGTAACCTGGCAATGCTGCACTCCCCACCATGTAGTCTGGGTTCTTGTTGCACTCTCCCAGGGCTGCCCATTTTTGACAGCTCTCGTTCTCGTCGGTGCAGTTGCCTCCTGAGTGATAGACTTTGTCGAATGAAGCTACACGAATCCACTTTGTGGCAGACCATTTCTCACCCTTTATGACAGGGCATCCAGCATGGAGGCTCAATGAATCTGTTGTACCATCTGGGCTAAGGTTGAAGAAAAGGAGGGCGTCCCCCTTCCGTGGTTTCACTGATGAACAAGTTGAAGATCAGTAGAGAAATATGCCGGATTCATACAAGGAGAGAATTAGGAATGCAAAACATGCCCAGGCTAGAAAATTATACCTGCAATGCCTTTTTGAGCACATTCTGACAGGGTTGCATCTTTAGTGTCATCAAAGTCCTTTTAATAAATACATAGATAATTATTTAATAGGATATTTCATAATAAACTAATTAATTTAACCACTTTATATAATATTCTTAAACCACTTAAGAGAAAATTTACCTCAGCAAGGGGGAAAACAGTTTCCCCGCCTTCTGCTACATCAGTTAAGTACATAAGAACAGTAGCTGTGCGATGACCACCACGGATTGTGTTAACCTTGTCAGTGAAGTAATCATAGTGTGGTTCGTACTTTTCTCCATGCATATACCTCAGGACTTGGATGTCTTCACCATTTTCTAAAGAAAATACAACACTAATTATACAAATCAAAAGCGATTTATTCTTCTGCCAGGTCAAATCTATACATGAGATGGTAAAATATAAACACAAGGGCAACAAGGGAACGTGTCCAAATAGTTACCCATCTGCAACCATTATCAATTAATACTTTTCATGTTGAAGCATTAAAAAAGATGCTATAGAGAAAAACAGACCTTTAGCAAGCTAATCCTGACAGTCAGGTTGTATAGTTCAGCAATAAACTATGTCAGTCATAATTAGGCAGTATATGAACCAATTCAACCCTAGATCTGTACAAGCAAAGCATACAGCAAAGTAGCAGGCGTAGCTGTTACAGAGATGCTTCAGTCAAGTGATGTGTATGTGTATTGAAAGTGGGAGGCAGTTTTCTGAATGCACTAAAATGCATGAGTTCTACATGCATAGATCACAGATCATAGCAAATGCTTACTTTAACAAAAGTTGTGAAGTATTCTTATCATCTAACTTCAGCTAAGCACTAAACATAATTCCCATTTTTCTTATATGGGTGCTTTAATCACCCTTGCTCAAAAGCCAGTATTAGCATTCTGACTACTGATATGAGTGGTGTGACTAGCACACCCTGATCACCATGACATGATGAGAGGTATCACTAATCATTATTCTAAAAGAAAGAAAATCAATATGCAAAAAATATTCTAGTGCAACAATATAAAGCATGTTATTGCCTCAGTGAGAGCCACAACCTTTTGGAAGGAATGTCCATGCAGCAATTTTGTCCTCTATACCCGTAACGATTGGATCCTACAAGTTTGAGAATTAGTGTTCATCAAGTAATAAGCATGTAAACAAGAGAAATGCCTCAAAAGACTAATTAAATTCGGGACTCTAGCTATAGACTAATTAATTTATTTTGTTGAAATCCGTTGTTTTTAAAAAGGAATACCCCAAGGGAGACCCCTAAGGTGCAGGTGCAGCACCCAGGGATCAAACCCTGGGCAGGAGCACTCCAGCCAGTGGCCTTTGCCACTTCGCCGTAAGCCCCTTTGCTTCTGTTGACATCCTGACTCTGTTGTGTGAAAAAGATTCTGATGGCACGAGGTGTTTGGATCAAGTTGGTCAAATTTAACTCTAAAATAACCAACGTGGAAATTACCTATCCAAGACTATTTTGGAAGCTCACTTGATCACCTAGTAATAGCAATGTAGAAGTCGTAAGCCCCTATTACAGGATAACTTTACTTCTGATTGAAGAGAAAATTAAGCCCCTTGTAACAAGCCTACAGAACATGATTTGTACATAATGCTGCTGCAGGGTATTTATAAAATAAAATTAGTAAAATAAGCGACATCCGCTAGCTGGACATATACATATCCGAAGAAGTAGAAGAGTCTGGAAATTTTAGTTCTCAATGTCTTGGTTTATATGGTTAGAAAGTACCTATGTATTTTTATTTTTATTTTTGCAGGGATATCTATGCATCATATGTTTAGCATGGAAATTCTCGAATATAATGCAAGTCACTCTTTGTAAATACTTAACTTCAGATATAGTGGTAGAGGCAGCAAAAATTTACATTTGGGTAAAACTGTGTGTGCTTAGGAAAGTTTTAACTTTCCTGCTAACTGTATGACACAAAAGCAAATGCTCGAATTGATGTGTTGGACTTTTAACCCCAAGTTTCAATAATATCCTATTCATGCAAATGCTATATCTATGTGTCAATTAGTACTTAGGAATACACGTTTTCCTGCAGATTACCCAACATATCTGCATGGGTCCAATTGAGGAAGGGGATATAGCAGTCATAGCTTACTAAAGAACAGCACCAACACTGTTTTTTAATACCTTAAATCTGCATTTTGAACGTTTTAATAGAGTGATAAATATGTATATTTGTTTTTGACACTTTCAAGTTGCTGCTGAAATTGGGCATTCAATCCACCATTTTTTTTAAAAAAAACATTTCCTGCAAAAGTCATCTTACTTGCGTAGAATTTTAATTAATACATCTGCCTAAATGCATTCTGGAAATTGTCCTATGTGAAATATGCTGATATGTTAGCTCTCGGCTCATTTTATGTCTTTGATAAAGTCGTTGTTTTCTAGCAATTAAAATCTGCTGCTAGGTTGATCCATTTTGACATAATACAGACATGTAGTGTTCTGAATCCCATCCAATACATTAAGGTATTTTATTTTTGCTAACTCAAATGACAGAGTCCACTCTCATAACATTTAAGTCACAGCATGTTGAACCAGTTTTTCACATAGAGCAAACATAGAAAATAGTTTGCTATCTCCCTGTCATGCTAAAATGAATATTCTTCAATCTCTAACTTACCAGATCCACTGAAAACAAACGCTCATAAGCATCAATATTCCAAAAACTTTGGTTATAATGTTAGCGTCACATTTTCTCCCTTCAAATGTTCAGTTTGAAACAAGTTTCTTAATCAGTATGGTTTTCCAGATGTTACTCTCAATTTTCTGTTATATATTTTGTTAACACACGTCTACTTTGAATTTCTCAAAGCTTTCAAAATGAAGTGGGTGATTAGTTATATAATCTAGAAGTAAAGAAATAAACAGGTCCTGAGCATTCCACGCCTCTTTTTTTTTAGAGATCGAGCATTCCACACCTCTATATCACATATATTTGCACGTAGTGTTGCTATGCTAGCGAAAAAGGTTATGTGATGCAATTGCAAAAGCAGCCTCAATTGAACAGCATAAATAAAAGGCCTAACCTGGCCTTTGCGGAGGAAGGTGCCCGAGCTGGTTCGGACTTCACTGAGCGTGCTCTTGCCGGACATGTTATCAGCGACCGCCGACCTCTTGAGCTCCGCCCTCGCCTGAAGAAATGCAAATTCAGTTACCCGTGCATCCTGGCAAAGACAAGGCGAGTTTTTTTTTTCTGGAATTATGAGCAGTAGAGTGGTACTGACGAGTGACATGAGGTGGTTGGCCTCGTCGTCGGTGAGGAAGTGCCTGTACAGGAACACCCTAAGGCGTCACGGACGCCACAGATCACCCATTAGTCATCTCACTCCGTTTCGATGAAATCGAGACGGCAAAAACACGCCTTGAAATGGAGATGGAGCTGCCCACCTGGGTTTCCAGGAGATCTGGCGGGAGTGGTGCGGGTACACGACGGCCGCCGGGTACACCGAGGTGCCCCTGCCGCCTCCCCCGTCGGCGCCGCTGCGGCCGATGAGGACGACGACGAGCAGGAGGAGCCACAAGCGGACTGGAGGGCCAGCCCCCGCCCATAGAGAGCCCTTCATTGCAGCCGAGAACTCCCTCACTCGCTCAGGCAGGAAGGAGATCACCCGCTCCGGAGGAAGAGGGGAGAAGAGCGGCGGCGCGCGGTGCCGCGGAGACGGCGGCGGCGAGTGGCCCGTTGGAACTTGGAAGTGGTCGCCACGTTCCGCGGGTGGCGACGGATCCGCACCGCCCAAAATCCAGGCCTCATCAATCTGAACGGCACGCGCTCGCCAGGACAACGTGCGCACCAACGGCAAACGGCCAAGGCGGTAGTTGGCACGGTCCGTAGGAGAAAAGACGTTGTGCTTGTGCACGACGCAGGCCACCTGGCAGACAACAATCGCGTGCGCTCGCGTGTCGCGTTATCCCAAGCCATCCGATCTGGAGTATGGCATCTTAATCGCAAGGCACTGCTCTCTCGCAGTTTATGAACGGAGCTAAAGAATTGATGAAGATATCAAGGTAAAGAAGTGACAATGTTTTGTACTTGGATATATTTCTCATTTCAGTAGGATTCTGTTCCAAACAAAGTCAGAAATTGGCACCGCTTACAATGGTCAAAAGAAAACAAAGAAAAGGCCATCTTTGGCTTGTTTCTCCATAAAAAATGGGCCATAATAATCTTCTACGAAAACTACTGAGGTATACAATATAAACTAACTAATTGTTCCCTTTGGATATTCTATGCGGATTCATTTGCTGTACAATATAATAATCACATTTCTCTGGTCACAGAAAAACAAAACTGGGAAAACAAAATCTAAGCTTCCAGTGAAGGTTTCGCTGTATCGTGTTCACGAGCCATATAAAACCTAATTTTAATGTCAATTTAGGTCCCAGCACCTGCAGTATCAACCCATAATATAGTCAGATTTGACTCAAAAAATGCTCAGCTAAGATGAGAATTTGCAGACTTCTGCTAAGATTAATAAAAGGTCAAGAAGATATACCTTTATTACCGTCACTCATCGGTAACAACTCTTCGGCACCGATTCTAATGTTAGAATTTGATGAGCGCCTCTTTGACTTTCCATCTAGTATTTCAACCTCAACAATAAAACTTCCACATACAGGACGATGGTCAGAAAATTTTGACTCTCCGCGAAAGTAGGATAACTGTGCAATACCATCCCCATGCCACAGTATTCTGTCACACCTGAACATGTTGAGGTAATCAAGAAGCATGCAACAACAAGCAATAGATAATTTCTACAATGTTTTTCATAGCATAATTAATTTAACAGTACTATACTACCCTCATTAGTGGCATGAACAAATTGTAGAAAGGCATGACCTGGATTCTAGACTCAAATTTTTGTTGGTTCAATTCATGAGTTGGTATGCCTATAATTTATGATATCTACATTTTTCAGTGTGAATCAGCTTGAATAAACACTGCATATGAGAATCATTCCTCTTTGTGTTTCTATGTACTGAATTAACTTGCTGTCCAAACCATTTGCCTCGCCTTGAAACAATAAAAATGGGAATCTGAGAATCATTCCTCAAGATTTCAAGTTTGAATTCCAGGCTCTGCATACCCTATAGGAATCGACAAGAACTAACTTATGAATGCTAGTCTTGCTGAAAACTATTCTGAACATCATCTTACCAGGCTGGGGTTCTCCTCTTTTTCTTTGACGTGGCAGTTTCTCCGGCATAAGAATCTGAGTTAAAAGAGTACTTGTATGTGGGAGCAAAATATATCTTCTCCTCACTCCACCCCTTGAACACGCTTCCAGAGGCACGCTGGATATTGAGCTGAGAGAGAACACATGTGTAAAACTGTTGGTAAATCTAGTACATAACCAGAAAACCTAAAATACAAACACAAAATGATTTCTCATCCAGTAACCAGTTTTCCTTCTAGAAAAATTTTGTCCTATGTTTTCAAGAATTCACCTGATCCTTTTCAAAAAGGGCATCCCAATTATTTTCAGTCAGAAGTTTCTTCGTGTCTTCATAGCTCAAAGAAATACGATAGTTGAGATCCCCCAACCATATCGCCCGACTGAGATATACAATAAATGAATACAAGTAACAATTAGCTATCAAAGTCACTCGAGGCATCGTGGACTGATTACTTTCTAGTCAAAAGCATTTAAATTATTTGTGGCACGATTTTCTTACTCATGATCAAGAATTCTCTCGGGAATTCTTTGCCCAGATCTTCTGCAAATCCTTCGAAATTGTGTGAGCCTCAGAATCTCTAATACATCTAAATTCCGCCTCAACTCATCACCTTCTTTCTCACCTGAAGCCAAATGGCTGCAGATGAAACAAAAGCTTGTCTGGTGCAGCGTTAAGCTAACTGATATACATCCCTGAACCAGTAAGAAAATTTATCACGTCAGGATTCCACCGCACATGATATGAAATGCGTTTTTATACATAATACATTTCTTATTTAGTTCTGACTTCTGACCTTGTTTCCAAGATAGCCCATTATTCCACGACCTATACAGGACGTTCTCAAATGGCCTATATGCTGCACTAGTTCTTTCTTTGCCCATACCATGACAAAAATACCAACCATCTGTTTGCAAGATATGAGGTTATATTTTAGCTGGTCCCTGGATGCAGAAGCAGCCGAAGCAGTTCCATCAACATTAAGACCATAAACTTCATTCAACTTGTCATCTGTTTCATCCTCTTCTGAAGAATCCATCTCATTAGCGTATGCTTGTGGGCATCGAAAGCAAGCATCTTTGTAGGATTTCTTAGTCATTTCCACTGAACAATTGCAGAATTTAAGCTGTTTTCTCTGAGATGGCATGTAAGTTTTCTTGATGGACTTCAAAGACTTTTGGAAGATCACAGAACCACTAGATGTTCTTGAGCGATTGGAAAATGAAGCATCAAGGCCAGATGTTGATTGGGAGGAGACTGAATCAAGGGAGGGAGATGATTTATGCTGAAAAATATCAGCATCAGTGTCCGCTGGTCGATTTAGAACACGGTTTATAAGAGCAAGCCATCTTGCAGCTGGTTCATTGTCTTCTATCACAAGCACGTTACCAGCATTGAGAGGAACAATCTCCTGAAAACTGTTTACAAATTTAATAAACGAACTGGAATAACTTTGCTGCTAATTTGCACGCACAGGGGGAAAATCCAAGCCTTAAAGGGAAGGAAAGCACAAATGAATGCCATAATGTGTTAAGATTAAGTAAAAAGTCAAGAAAATCAACAACATAACAAACTATTAAATGAAAGTACACGAAATGGAAAAGAAGGTATGGTTTGTCTGAAAATGTTGCATTGTGATTATGGATAAATTTCAGAGTTATGATGAGGGAGATTGATTACCCTAAGACATAAATATCTGAATGGTCGTCAGCAGGAAGAAAGTCATCCAGTTTCAGCTCAGCGGTTGGAGCCTTTCCGCCGACATTCCATGTGGACACAAATATCCTAAATAAGGAACTGAAAAATAAATATATGGTTCTGATTTTCATGTAAAACTGATGATGCAAGGTTCATTGACAAACCTGATATGTTCAGATTTTGTAGCATTTGAAGTGTGAGCTAGGAAATGGCTGAGACGTATGCTCCTAACTTCTGATTTCATTTGGTCAAAAGAAAGACAAATCAAATCAAGCCAGCATCATTCATAGAGTACGCCAGGGAGCAATGTTACCAGACAGAAATCAACCTGAAAGTTTTCTGAAAGGGGAAGATGATGGTGATTTTGAGGAGCTTGATCCATGCTTAACTGCCACAGACAAGGGAATACGACACAGTTGGTTACTACTTTTATCAAGATAAGTAACATTGTTGTACTGTACTGAATTCAGTTTGTACAAAATGACTAAGTTCTAAAATTCTGTTTGTGCCCCACTGTTGAATATAGTAACCTGAGCATCTTCCAAATAAACATGTTTGAACACTGCCTATTGATAAAAGCATTCCACATTCAGCAAAGTCATAGGCTCAAGTGACCATATGCTTGTGACTGCCACCTGGTTTGAACAATATCCCTTTCAACACAGATGAGATGGAACTCCATAAACTTATCCTACGATACATGTGTTACTGCCATTTTATGTGCGTCCTACTTGCCATTAGAGCTGATACGACTTTCAAAAGAAATAAAATGAACTAACCTGTGGAGCTGCTTGCACGGTCTGTCCTCTTTGCGACTTTCTTATCTTTTGTCCTAAAAAGCTTTGGCTGACAGCCCTACGTACAGGGCAAAACACGAAGTCAAATGCTCCATTTAAGTGCAATAATACGAATGCATTCAGTACATCCCAAGAAGAATATTATGGTACAAACTGAGGTCAGAGTGTGAGGTAACAGGCAGATCTACACATACCTTCATGTTGCCATCGTCAGAGCAGGCCATCCCGCTCTTGAAGTCAGAAGAACAGTGAAAGATTTCCCTCCCCCAATCCTATTTTAAAAGCACATAATTCATCGAATTAAAACCTGTAACAGTTCATCAGAAGGCTAAAAAGCATGATGTGTCATGAAAGGTAACTGAACTGAATAATCCAGACATTAGCACCAAAAAGAAAAAAGAAGCACACACATGGAATTCGGATAACGAAGAGTTAAAAAAAAGGAACAGTTGTACGAATCTACAGTCATTTTTTCAAGCAGAGTACTATGAAAAATATACCGAATCCAGACCGTTATTCCAAATCGGTTCCCCCAATATTTCACAACAAAGACAGAAAATACGAAAGTTAACACAAAGACACAATTTCTTACACCATACACACAACATTCTGATCACAAAGGCCGCAAGGAAGAATGGCTCGTCCAAAATCAAACTTTTCTGACCCACACACACCCGAATACAAATCACAAAATGCTCAGACATAAAGGGAGAATAACAGAGAAAACTTACAGATTTCCAAGCAGCAGGGAACCCGACGCAGAAATCAAAAGCTCCAGGAGCCAATCCCAGCCTCCAGCGGGAACCCGGAGCTGTTCTTCTCCTCTCTGCGACCGAGAACCCAGCCAAGATCCTCCTAAAACCCCGGCCGCTAGCGCAACAACTCCGCAACCATTCCACGCAACAAGAAACAACGGAGGCGGCGGCCAAGACGAGGCCCCTCGAAGCCGGGACTGGGTCTGCAGGAGCCCGACGAGGACACGGCCATCCGGGCCGGCTGGCCCCTTCCCCCTCCTTCCAAAAGGATTAAACTACTCTGCAGCGACAACTGTCCAGCGAGGCGTGGGTGGCCCGCCGCGCTAGCTACTAGTACTAGCTATCTTTCCGCGGCATTTTCCTGGGCGGGCGAGACTAGCAACTCGGCAATTGTTTAGGCGGAGGCGCGCAGCGCGGCGTGGTCGTGGTGGTGGGTTGAGGTGGTTGACTCCGAGGAGGAGGACGACGAGGACGAGGCAGGGCTGAGCGGCCGCACGTGGGCACGTCCGATTGGATTTTGCCGCCGGGGAAGCGGAAGCGGTTGGGTCCGTTCGTCCGGACATGGACCTGCTCTGCTCTGTGGGCGAGGGAAGCCGTGGCCGGTCAACGCGACTCTCCGTGAAGCTGGCTAACGACGGCCATGAAAAGTGTGCGTGTCTGGATAGGCAAAAGATTAGCGTGATCCTCTGCTCGTTGACAGGTCTGATGTGGCTTATTAGAATTAACCTTCTTTCTCGAGTCAAAATTTGATCTCCACCAGAAAGGTTCAGAACTTTAGAGAGGTAGGAAAATGTGAATGCTGATTTGGCGGGGAATCCACCTTGATTAGTTTGGCTTATTATTACCGCGTGTCAAGCGAGGTCTAGAACGTCGAGAGATCACGTTGCGTGTTTTCGTATTAAAATGATGTGGCGTAAGTCTCAACGATTGGATGGTGCCAACGCCATTGACCAACACACAACTACAGCATCACAACCCAAGTCAGAACCTTTTGAATTCGGGATATAGCGTGAGCTTTTTTTTTTTTTTTTTGCATTTGCATGGTTGCCCCGCTTTCAGTTGAAACTATGAATTTGCTCTCGTTTTTTTCAACATTCCATCATTATCTCTGTTTTGACCAAGTCTTTGCACCATTGTCCCTACTTTGATGGTAAACTATAATTTTTATTCATCGAAATAAGAAAAATTGTGCAAAGACTTGATCAAAGCAGAGGCAATGATACAAAGTTAAAAAAACGAGAGCAAACTCATATTTGAGGTATGAAATAGGAACATTCATGTATTTTTTTTTGTGTGTGTGTAAACTATGAGTGACAAACAAAATTCGAACATGGTGGGCGATGTCTTTAGATCCAGCACTGCCAACTTAATTGGCCGGTGGTACTCTGCTAAGGTTACCGTGTGGTTAAAAGAAAATCTTCCTTTTAGTACTTTGCTAATGTTTTACCCCCATGATTGAATGCGCAAGTGAGACCGTACGTCGCAGCGCATTTAGGCGATGGTGCAGATCTGCGTGGGAAATGCAATGGGCCAAGCGGCGAAAGATATGATATGGGTTTGAGGCTACGACCAGTAGTCCTGGCTGAAAGGAAGCCATCATCATCCCCATCATTAGAGACGAGACCACTCGAGAAAAAATTAGTGGGGGACCATGATGGCCATTTAAAAACACGGATGTCGACAGTGTTGTTTCGTCCGTCTGCTAGAGGTCGATCTAGTAGAGGGCATGCTTGCTTACAACGAACAGAAAAGATTTGGAAGGTACTTACTTGAGGTCACAAATTGTAGCTCTATCTTTTTCCTGCTGAGCTAACGAAAAAGATATTCATGTGCATATAAAGTCATGGTTTGTCAAAGTATCACGACAATGACAAGTGGGACCTATATGGTATGATGGTCCAGGAAAAAGAAATGCACATCTAGGTTCGTTAGGTTTTCAGGTTTGCGAAAGCTTAACTGCTAAGCTTGTCTTCATGATTCATAGAGTACTACTACTAGCTCAGTAGGCAGTTGGGAGTGAGTGCTCGCAAACACGACAGCAGCAATGTGCCATTGTCCAGTCCAAACCTCACTTGCGACAAAAGAAAAACAATAACCATTTCAGTAGCATAACAAAGATCTTTTTTCTTGCCCTCAAAATAGAACCTTTTTCCTTTTTTTTTAATGAGACATTGTGTTCGGCTATCGGCTCCATTTGGCATACCAGCCTGTAAACACGCTGGCGGTCCCTGTTGCTGTCTCCTTCGCAGCGAGCACACACGCACGTACGTGACCGTACATAGCAGAACTCGTGGAGCAGGAGATGAAGACGAATGATTTGCTGTGGCAGATCTGCACGTTTAGTGCATAAAAAAAGCAGCTGAAATCGTTGTGTTGTCGCGGCTGTACAAGGCAGGAGCTGAAATGCACACTAAAGTTGTTCGTTTGTTTGCATGTTCCTGTATTCGTTTATTTGCATAATGAGTCAGTAACCCAGGATAATACTATCTGCTATTTCAAAATCTTCATAATAGTTCGGCTAGATCAGGGTTTAAAAATCCTGACCAGCAGCAACATGTATATAGTTCTGCTTGTGCCTTACTCGAGATGGCATCTTATATATCACTCGGAGATGTGACCACCGCTAACACCGATGACACGAGGGGAACAACATTAGCACAAAAATATAGTGCATGGTAATCACACAATACAACGGCCTCAAACTCAAATTAGGTGTAACTATGTCTCGAGCTAAATGACGGCAGGGCTGCAGGGTTGGGTCATGTATACTCGAGGTAAAAGAAAAATGTAATCCATTGCCATTATTTAAGTAATCTTCCATGGAGTGGACTTAGAATTGGAACTGCATTTCCTTCGTGTAGCCAAGATCATCCAGGTGCGCGGCCATGGCTTTGTTCATGGGAGGAGGCCCACATCTCAATACCTGAAAACATGGTTTTAGCTTTCACTGAGCACAGCTGATGTATTCAAAGGTTCCAGCAAGTATGTCCTGTGAATCAAAAGTTACAATTTACCTGAATGTCGGCAGCAGGTGCTGGGCAATGAGCTTGGATCATTTCCTTCGACACAAATCCAACACCACCATCCCAGACTTCAGGAGGCTGCAAAATAGTTGAATATGTAAAGTGCAGATTAGATTCTTAATTATATCTTCTGACGGTAGGACTAGCAAAGCATGCAGGAAGAGACAAGTAACTGGTTGCGACAGGGCACTAGACAAATTTCTAATACTCAGAAGAGAATCTCAACCTGATTCAAGACGTAGTAAATCTTGAAACGATCTGGATAACTTTCGGCCAAGCTGTCCAGTTCTTCCTGAATGAACCGATCAAACGAAAGATTTAAATATACAATGATAATATTGTATTCAATTATGGCAAAGAAGGTAATGTTTTAAACCAATAAATAGCACAAAAGCATAAATGGAAGATAATAAGGCCGTAATTTTCTTCTAAATGTTTGACAAGCAACAAGAAATGTCTACTAAGACCAACAAAGCAGACTAGAAGAATGTTGACTCGGGACTCGGGTTCCTAGTTCTAAGACATTGGTAAAAAAACTTTTACCAAATTTCAGTTCAAAACTGAAAGGTACTGAAATATTTTTATGCAAGAATATTCATGAGTTGAGCATATATGGAATTCTAGTAATAGAATACAATTGAGCTGGTCTACAATGATAGTTCTCAAGTCTAACTATTGTGATATGAAAACCATGCCCCATCCCTGCAACTATAATCTTTGTTCCTTCTTTTTACCCACAACCCAGATACACTTTATCTGTTATGAACATAATTTAAATATAGATATAGAAGAAATAGCTTAATTTCACCAAACATGCATCATTAACACTTCTAGCATACAAGTAACTAGCAACAATCGGGTTTAAGATAGTACTGAATGATAAATGGCAGGTATGTTGACAAAAAGGCACTGATAAACTGAGAAGGCATACCTTCAGAAGAATGTCTTCATATGTGACATTAGCATAGATCAAGTAAACTTTCGTTTTGTCATTTGGGTTTTCAAGAATCGCCCTTGTGACCTATAATAACACAGAAAAATATTGCTCAATTCAAACAGGAATGCTTAGTTTTAACTGCCATAAAGAACTTTGGACCGCTTACTTGGAACATTGGAGTAATGCCGGATCCACCAGCTAGCATTCCAAATGCTCTAACTTGTCCAGGTTGGTACTTGAAACGGCCCTACATCATTAAAAAGTTATTTAACTTGAATAGCCCTATAATGTCTTTTGACATCAGAAATGTATGGATGCAATAAAATAAAAAACCACAATATGTATCAAGAAATGGCACAAATTCACCATGAACACATTTTAGACAGCAAGCAAAACAGTCACATAAAAGTAACAGCAAGAATTGCCATACCTTAGGTCCTTTCACTGACAAATAGTCACCAACTTTCATCTCACGAAAATGATGAGACATTCTTCCTTGGGGATACATCTTCACAATGATAAAGAACAAATAAGGCATGGAATTCACAGCTTATGTATAAAGTTGCATACATAACTAAGGATTTGCCAATATATCACAACTGCAGAAAATAGATAATGTTCAAGAAATGAAACATGGTACATATCTGTGAAATATTACCTTTATGACAAGCTCAAAGCGTCCGACATCAGAGTCCAGTGTGGTTGGGGTATAAGGCTTGATTACTTCCTCACCAGCAGCATCCTTCCCTCTGCAACAACAGGAGACAACACACAAATAAAAATAGAATAAAATATGAAGTCAAGCATGTACAATGCCAAAACAAAGACTTAAGAAGTGACAAGTCATATCCAAAACCTGCAGCTTATGTGTTGGCCGATTGGAAGACCCAGTGTGGAAGTAGGCGTTGGAAGCTCAAATTTGAACTTTGCCACATTGTGACTCAGTTGCCTCTTCTCGACCAATTTAAACTCCCTGAAGTTCTCAGGGTCCAAGCAGCCTAAAGGAGGAATGATCATAGCTCAGACAATTAGTACGGAGGCGCAGGCAATAATGGGACCGGATATGCACAGTTGAAGATGTCAAATGACTATCACAGAGCACTAGGAAGTTGTTCAAGAATAAACACGGTTGCTAGAGTCTCCCATGGTTTGATACATCAAGTATTTTATTTTCCCTGATGATACTTAGAGCTAAGAAGCATCAACAGCTGATGCCAACAAGCAACCCAGAGAGGTGAATGAAGGGACCGTCTACTTGATATGCACTAGGGCACAAGACGAATCCATTCTACTCGCCGAGGATAAAGGTTGATAGCCGAGGCACCGTGCAGCCAACCAAAAACACTCCGACCGCATCAGATTGACCACACGATACTGTGCCCAGGAACAAGTACTATCCCTGACCGAGGCATACGGCAACAGGCAGGTGCTTACCCCTGGGTTTCTTGGTGCGGGTGAGGAGGTACGCGGCGCCGGCGGCCACGGCGACGACGGCGACCGCGACGGCCACCATGGTCTCCGTCCGCTGCCCGTCCAGGAACTCCATGCCCGCTTACCTTCCCCTCCCGCTCGTGGATGGATTCGTCGCCGGGAGCCCGGGAGGTTGGTTTTGGTGTGACTGAGAGTGCTCGTTCACTGACGGTGACGGAGATGGGTGCAGTAGGTGCGGCGGTTGGGTTGGACCTGGAGTCGGAGATGGGTTTGGTTGGAGGATTGGTTCCTTCGCCCATGATGCCATCACTACCGTCCGTTCGTGATCGAACGGTGCTGACGATTGTCCGATAGACAAGGCCCATCACGGCTTCTGTTCTGACTCCCACACGCCTCCTCGTGGGCTGCTTCTAGGAGCCCACCCTTGTCGGAACATGCTATTGAAGTGGGCCGCCATATCTTGGACTGGTCCAGTAAGGCCCATCATGGCCTTTTAAACTCCCGATAATAAAAGAACTCGTTGACGACTGCGCCGCACGTGAGCTCCAGGGAACACGGATCCCAGGCTCCCATGGCGTTGGCATCTCGCAGTTTCTGCGTAAGCACAGCTGCACAAGTTGTATATCTACTCCACTGCAGGATTCAAGAGAAGAGAGTCCAAATCAACTGGGACCATCATAACAATTGCTTGCTTAACAATACCAATATTCTACTTGGACGCAGTTGCGATTTCGTGCTCGACAGCAGGCCGCCGCCGGTATTGACTTTGCCTGGCAACACAGGAGAAATCTCAAACCTGAAATCAAGGTCGAACTCCAACGCAGGTCTCAAACCCCTCTTTCGTTCTTTCCTCGTTGCTACTAGGTTTTTATGTTTGGTCGAAACTTTCTGTTTTTCCTTCGAGATGAAAACGAAATGTGTGTGAACGACGACCTTGGCTCACGGTTTAAAGCTGGAAAAGGTTTTTTATATATTGCGCAGCTTGGGCAGATGATGGCCTCGCCTCACGCTTGGTCAGAACCATGACATTCGTCGGCGCCGTAAGGCGATAACCACCACAAATTGTTCGCGGCGAGTTGGAAAATTCATCGCATGGCAAACGAAAATTAAGACACAACCTCGATCCGTCGCGGTTCCATGCAGCGATTTTTTTCTTCTCGTATACAGATGCTTGAAAGCGCCATGCCACGCCATTCCATGTTGCCATATCAGCACCACCGCACCAGTACATTGTTTGCATCGTGCTATGGGCTGGGTGTTTCTTATAAAAATATCTGCCAGGAAGAATCAACAGGATCCATTATCTTGCCAGGTTTTTTTTTGTCAGTCACCAAATAAAAGAGTAAAATAAGCTTCGTTAACAATAATAAACTACTAAAAAAATTGGGGAGAAACGGAAACCAACAACAACAACAGGATTAGCTGGTAGGCTGCTTTGGATGAAAGGGAGGTCTTATCAGCCAGCCTTTGCTAACTATAGGTACTCTCATATAATATTTGTATTAAAACCTCCAAAAAGACCAAGGCAATTGTATGCTTGCAAGTCATTACAAGCTTTATAGGTTGAGATTTGCGCCAGGACCGTATAAAATATTTTTTCCTGCATTTAGACAGAAAAAAGAGAAACTGAGGACGATGACCTCTAGGGAGCAAGTAAAGTAGTAGTAGTACTCCATTTTATCCAAGCAGCGTACCATCCAACCGCCCCCGTAACCTGTTGTTCTTGATCCTATTCCAGCCGAAGCCAACAGGGGACTTGGGGAGGACCGCCTCTACCCAATCCGCCGGGAGGAACAGCGCGCGCAAAGGTTTGTTTCGTCTCATGAACTTTTATCTTCTCCATTTCCGTAAAAAGATGGGATTTGTGGTGTGGCAATTCGTCTAAATGGAGAACCTGGAGCAGATTTCTATTTCTCCCCAATCAGATGATACTATTAGGGGATCGCCTAGTAGATTTGGGGAACTCGTTCTTTCTATAAAAAATGGTGGGCGGGGGTGGGGTAAATGAGTTCTATCGCTGCGGGGTTAGTAGTTCAATGTGTGTGAATCTTGCGGTGGGGGAATTGGCTCCGTCTTCGTCGTCTAACCCAAAGACTTCTGATGGGTTTTATTCCTTTTCTAGAATAGCATCGTGTTCTTCAAATAGAAAGTATAGAATTGGCACCTGATTCGAAACTAAGAATCTCGACGCTCGATCTCGCCCTCCTTCTCTAAGATCCGCCAGTGTTGCCTTATCCCCAAGTAGGTCACAGCTTACCACTTCTGTTCCTGAAGAACCGAGAAAGTCTTGAATTTGCAGTACTAGATGCACACGCTAGTTTTGTTCGTATTCTTGATTCTGATTTATTGTATGAGCTGTATGGCTGCAACTGTTATGTGAAGTTCAGTCACGGATCGGCACTGTAGTATATTCATATTATTCCATTTCGCCTTGATGAAACCGTTGCTCAAGTATTGCACTTACCGCGATGATAAATTATGCCCTGTGATTATTTGAGTGAGAACTTAATACAGATTAGCCTTTCACTCATTGATGGATTTGCCTTTTGCTTGTATGCAATGCTCGATCAGAAGGAAGGGTTTGAATGATGGCAGAAGCTGCAGTCACAAGGTACTGGTGCTATGGATGTGAGCAGGCCATTGAAGATGCCATGGCGGAGGAGATAAAGTGCCCTTTCTGTGATGGCGGATTCGTTGAAGAGATGATCGGTCAGGAACTTGAGGGGTTGACCAACCGACAATCAGAGCGTGATTTGTCACAATGGGGTGGAATGTTGAACAGCCCTTTTGAGCAACCAGAAGCGACGAGGGACAGTGATGATGAAGATGACGACGATGATGACGATGATCTAGGCCGTGAATTTGAGGGCTTCATCAGAAGGCATCGAAGGGCATCAGCTCTACGTCGAGTTCTTGATAGCATCCAAGACGACCTTAGAGCTGACAGGGAACGGGACAACTCCATGCTGATCAATGCCTTCAACCAGGCTCTTGCGCTACAAGGCTCGGTGCTTGATCCGGATGAGGTCCAAGGTGAGCAAGGCAGTTCTAACAATGACGATGGTTTGCTGGAGGAGTATGTCCTGGGGGCTGGGCTAAGCTTGCTGCTACAACACTTGGCTGAGAACGATCCAAATCGATATGGCACCCCTCCTGCAAAGAAAGAGGTAGTTGAAGCGCTGCCCAGTGTCCAAATTGAAGAGGCTGTCAGCTGTTCAGTCTGCCTTGATGATCTAGAGTTGGGGTCCCATGCAAAGCAGATGCCTTGTGAACACAAGTTCCACTCTCCATGTATCCTTCCATGGCTTGAACTCCATAGTTCCTGCCCCGTTTGCCGCTTTGAGCTACCATCTGAAGACACAAAAGACTTAAACGAGCCCAGCAATAGTGACAGAATGGAGAGCAACCACGAGGACACCAGAGCGGACAGTCTGGGAAATGGCAGTGAGAGCAGTAATAGAGCTTGGGCACTTGTTCCTTGGTTCAATGGATTGTTCTCTACACCTGAACCACAGGCTACCAGAGGCGTTTTCACTGAGCAACAACCACCTTCAGCTTCTGGAGCCAACCCGAATGCAGGGGAGAGTTGATCTCATCCACCTTTGTGAATAATGCTCGCACATTTGAGAATAGCGATGAAACACCAGTCAAAAACTTGTTTTCCATACTGAAAATCCATCTTGGATGAATCGCAAGGTACAAAGTTTGTGACTGCTTTTCCATATGATTTGCCATCATTTCGCTTTTCCTATGTCCATTTCTATTAAGTCAATGGACATGTCTATACGTTCCCAGAGAGTTGTCCTCTCATGCGTGCTGTCATGTGCTAGTTGCAGTATTAAACCACTGTGACCATTAATTACAAATAGGCTTCAGCATATTAAAGTGAGGCCTAAAATGTTGCTGATAAAAAGTTTATGGGTGGGGAAGTGCAGCTATTAGTACGCAAAGAAATCTGTTGCTGCAAATTAGTTAAGCATCTGGTAAAAGGAATTGGCTAATTTTGGGTGCTGTTGTGTTGCCACAATGGAATTTCTTGGATGGTGTCTTCTGGGAGCCTGTAGATCAGATAGTCTGACTTTATCATGACTGAAGTTTTCCTTGTCATCAGTTGGCCTTTACCTCTTTTCCATTGATTGAATGCATTCAATAAAAAGGCGAAGGCTTTGTTTTTTAAACATGGTCTCTGTTACATGAGGCCCCATTGAAGAAGGTGAGCATAGAAGTGGAAGTTTCGGTGTTAGGGTATTATTTGTATCTCTTGTGTTCTTGAACGTGTTTTCTGCTGAATTTTCATACCATATATGCTGTTCACTTGGAGTAGGTTTGAGTTGAGAAGCACCTTAGAGTGGGCTAGAATTAATTTCCTTTCTGCTTAATTGTGACCATGATTTGAATCGGTTACTATCGCTTACTTGTTTAATGGATGATTCGACTTTCGTAATGGAAATGATCTGATATCAAAGTTAAACATATCTAAACACTTCTTTAGAAAAACTTACAGAAATACTTGGCTGAGCTCAGGACCCTTGATGGCATGTGGGTGTGATTAGAAGAATGTGTTCCGTGTCTGTAGCCTGTAGGATAGGATCAATACTTGACCTTTGCATCACTCTTGTTACGATTCGTTGGAATGTAAGAGGTGCTTTGCTTGAGCATATTTTGATATGAAATCAATGATAATCTAGCATAAAAACAATAATAATCTAGATGCTCCACCTAAAATGATTGAGGAACCGGTACTGCTTGACTACTGGTTCAGAACGTGAGGTGGTATAATGCACGGAGATCGTTTCGATCTTCACTGTGTTAACTTTTTATTAAAAAAAACATTTTCTTAGAAAAAAAAAGAGTTATTTCGGTTTAGGAGCATGTGTTACATATCTGAACTGTTGGACCAAAATAAGACATCAAACATTTTAAGGGTGTGTTCGTTTCCTAGGGTCTAAATAAAGTTTAATTATAAAATAAATTACAGGTCCCTAGACTAATTTACGAGATGAATCTAATGAGGTTAATTAAGTCATGATTAGAAGACAGTTACTAGCATCACTTTAGCAAAACATAAATTAATTAAGCTCATTAGATTCATCTCGAAATTAACACCAATCTGTCAATAGGATTTTGTAATTAAATTGATCGAAATATTCATAAATAATAAGATTCTCTTTGATGTGACAATGCTTAAATTTTAGAGGACAGGAAAAGAACAGGGCCCAAATCTACCCAGATCAAACTTCGCGTCCTGCAAGGAAAACATTTAATTTACATCTATTTGGATGAGAGGAATTCGAATCTAACCCTCACAAGTCATCTTTTATTTAAATCAGATCCTCATTCCCTGAAAAATGTGCGTTCATCCAAAATACAGAAAAATAGCGAACATTTAATAGCGGAAAATTCCCGATAGTTTTGTTAGCTGCACTGAGCAAGGAAATAAATAGTGGTTGTAGCAGTTGCTCGCTATAGCAATAGCGTCCCATGACGCTACGCAATGTTGTAGCGATCTTAAATAGCGGTTTGGACTTTGCGACGCGATCGTGTATCGTCCGTATATCGGACTGTAATTGGATATAACGATCGTTATAGCAGTTTGTCTCAAGATATGTTATGTGTTTATGGATCAACATGTAAAGCAGACTACTTTAACCACGTTTTAAGATTATCCCTTGCTACTCCTACGACGCTCTAAGTTTGATTGAGACACCACTACAATGTTTCGTGACGCTATTCATCATTTTTATGTGAAAATATCTAGATATATGTAAAAATTATTAATATTTTTGAATTCTGCTATTGAAACTATAACGCCCAAATAAGTCCGTTAATCGGCATTCGCTAAAATAACACTAATCCGCGACATATCCACTGATCAGCTATTTGTTACCTTGCTGCTGGGTTTCTATGGACAACCGTGTTACTACCTTATAATGAGACCTGCGAAAGCGAACTGTTGCCGCTTCACACGTGAACGAAATTCCGATGCCGCCGTGAAACCTTTCGGCAGCTCCGCTTTGAGTGAGAGCCGTGGTTCAGCTGGCAGCTCGCACGTGGACACCGTGATTCCTCTCAGGTCAGGGAGATTCGACATCGCCGCCATGGCGCCATCGAACGTGAAGCTGTTGACTTCCACCGAGCCCGTGAGGATAACCCGTATGAGCTTTCCATCATCATGTCAGCGAGGGAAATACGCCCACTAAGGGGTGACGTGCATTCCCAATCTCACGGTGGCATAAGATTGCCTGTGTTCTACAACTGCAAATTCAGATTGGCTCAGCCCACCAGATTGAATGTTTGGGTCTGGGGCCTCAAAGCTCTGAATGTTTTGGTAGAGTAGCAATTATAAATGTTTTTGCTTGAAAATTAAAGAAAAGGTTGCACAGCTAGGTCCCATGCTATCATATTAGCCTTTTGTTTTCCCTGAAAAGAGAGAAGGATTCCATTCTTGGATCGCCTCAATCCAGTTGTCAACAGAAAGAACTTACAACTCAAACCAACATAAGGACCTGTTCTAAAGCAACAGTCTTCAAACACTAAATACTCAATGCCTTCCCCGTTTCAAATACAGCAGGCAGTTCTAGATGGTCACCCAAGTACTTCCCAATCAAAAGCAATACTTCCAATTCGGAAAAACTACAGAACCAAACATAAGAACATGGTCAGAAAATCTGTCTTGGCTCCCAATTCAAGATGAATACCAAAAAACACTATGACTAACATGTGAAAGCTAAAATCTGTCTTGCTCCCAATTCAAGATGAATACCAAAAAACACTATGACTAACATGTGAAAGCTAATTAAGGTAAAGAAAATAAAAGGCAAATTAGATTTCTGTTGATATCATCTACAGGGTTGAGAATTTAGAGGAAAAGACAATCCTACCTGTACGATGTGACATGCAAAGCATAAGCAGTTCTTGGCAGGTCATAACAAGGTGACCGCACTTGCACCAAACCAGGAAGCGAAATGTGGCAGAACTCCCCCACTTTCCAAGAGGAACATTGCCCATGACAATGACAGATGTTAAATATGATCACTGGAATATGAAAAGAGAGGAAAACCAAAAGCATGACCATGACTAGAAATGCCATATGCTCCAGCAATGCTCCCATGGATAGAATATAAAAGATGTTTCCTAATCATCTCATCATATTCTAATTTAACGATACATTTTTATCAAACAAATATTAACCATTAGCACCAGCATCAGGGCACATCACATATACAGCTATAAACAAGGCAAAAAACATATGGAGTGCAAATTTGGCATTAGATACCATATCAGGAATGAATCTTTCAGGTGCTTCCTCGCTGCCTTTGAACTGAAAGAGCATCAGATAACCACTAGACCAGACGAGTTGCTCAAAGAGCATCTCTGAACAGTAACTATCACTAAACGTTAGATAGTCGCCGCCTCGATAGTTTATTTGCATGCTCAGGCAGCATATATTCCATGAAAGCCAAAGAAAGTTTCTTCGCTGCGAAAGGAATATTGAGATTAGGATGCCGCCAAGGTGCATCAAGAAAATATGATTTCTCGTAAATAGATGACAGGATGCATATTGCCGAAAAGCATAGCTCAATGGAAACGAGCATGCAACTTGAGGAAGTATGCAGATGCGAAGGACACTGAGAAAAGAATCAATGCCTAGGAGATGGTTTTCGAGTTTGGAATCTATTTGTTCGTGGAGCTCGTAGCGTCTGGACAAAGGAGTTCCATTCATGGAGATAAGTTGTCAACTGGGATATACTATTCACTGATTGCAATTGAATTTGGACTCTCCTGTCTAGGCCCCAATAGCCAATTTATAAAGGATGGTCGAGAAGATTGCAATATGAAGTCTGCAGAGAAAACTAGGCAAACAGAAAGGCATTCAGTTTTTCTGACAACGGAAAAGGTTCCTGGACCAAAATAGTATGGCCTTTTACTGTTGTTTCAGACCATTTTTAGAAAGCAGAAACTACCAAGACAGATCCTAGTGAACATCAATTGAAACTGGTTTATCAGTACGGTACATCAAAACAACAAAGCTATTAGACTACAAAAGGCCAATTTGCTACCAGAAATTAGTAAGTCTGGGTTATGATACCCATTATTACTTCCCAAATTAATAAAAACGAGCTACTTAGCTCACAACCCAGCCAAAGTCATATGACATCAGTTCTTTAATACTGGGTGCAGTGCTCTAAACAGAGGACCAACCAACTGATGTTTTGCTCACGCTAAGCAGGTAGCATAAGAAGGTTAGGTGACAGGGTGCACCACTTTACATCCATACATTCGATATACTTCAGTTTACACTGGAATTGCACCAACCACAGCTGATTACATCATTTCTCTTCAGTGTTACCAGCTGGTTACGCTTAGTTCAGGCATGCAAACTTAAGTATGCAGCAGGCTAATCAGGGCTAAACCAACTGGCGATCACAGAGGAAAGTTTGGCTCAATTGTGATGAGCATTGGCTCAACTGTGATAAGCCCACTTCTCTGATTGCTCGCGTGCATAATTACAGCAAATGCAAGATATATCACACAGAATCTAATGGTATTAACTTTATTATTTAATAAAGTTAATCTTCAACGAGAGCCAATCCAAGCTTTGACGGCTGGAGGAGACAGTTTAAAAATGAAGCACTCTTACAAGCCCACAGAATCAAAGAAGATAGATCATCCTTCTGCTCTTGGATCAATTCCCTCTCATAATTTTTGTACAGTTTAGATGTACAGTCTGTCACTTTGTACAGTTTTTACTCTTCTTTTGTTATTAATAAAAATTAACAGTAGGTGCTTACCCTACTGTTCTTTGCTAAAAAAAACTTTATTATTTAATGAAATAGCATAAGACACTGTAAAGTTCATAGAAATTATCTCTTCAAAAAAAAGTATCATAGAAACTACACCCTCCATCCCAATATAATTGGCATTCTAACTCTAAGCACGGAGATTACGAAGAGAAGGAATAAAGTAGGTGCGTAGGAAACGAGGAGGATAGAGATAGATAGAGGTGTATTGGAAAGAGAGAAAGGTGTCTCTGGAAGTGAGAATGCCAAACAAAATGGATGAGGATAGAATGCCAAATAATCTGGGATGGAGGGAGTACAGCAGAAGGCTTCAGGTCAAATGTAACTTACAGTTCCATAACTGCTATTTCGGCCAATCCTTTCAGCTGAATATGCCTTCACAAGTGATGCTGCTTTGCAAAAGATGAAGGGGCACAGCATGATGCTTTGGATTCTTCTACCGAAGACTTCTTTATATGCTGATAGCAAGACAGCCCACCCTCCAAACCATACGGCATGCAATATCTGATAAGTAGATGCAGTGAGGAAAAAAAAATGAAAATGTGTTGTGCCGAAAAAGAAATACAAATACAAATTGTCAGATATATTGAGATAAGAAAAAAATCAGCTGATGTAGGTATAAACAGAAATATCAAGTTTACCATTCTCAGATTAACACGAGTAAACACAATAATAATGTCATGAATAGTCGAGTCAACTAGTTTTAGTGCCATAAGCATCATGGAAGAAGATATAGCAAATGCTCCAAATTAGTCCTTCAGTACTTCCTCACGAAGTCTAATGAATGTTTCTATTCCATTGGAGCAATCTTTTAGAATAAAGAACGGCAAGTTATGGCTGGTGACTATCAAAAGAAGCTCTTAACTGGAGGGGACTGCAACAGCATAGGTGATGGTGAGGCAGAAAGAGATATATTCCTGATATCTCTTTTTCCTAATAACATGTACAGTTAAATTGTGACAACTGGAAATTCTTACCAGTGGTCCCAAATGTCGACATACACCAATGACATGGTTTGTAAGAGGCACCATTTCAACTGATCAATTCACACACAGAGATGGTAGAAAGTAATCCGGGTGCAAGTAGCCAAGCATTATAGTTAGCATCAATACAGGAAATATGATGACCTCAATATCTCGAGGGGTACCACATGACATGTATAAGGGAAAAACTTTAAGCTTGTCCCAAACATAATTATATGTAATGAGAAAAACTTATTCTTATCCCAAACACATACATGTGTTACGAATAGAACTTATGTTTATGCCAAACATGCAAATCATTTAGGAATGAAGTTGGTGGTGTGTGGAAAACGATGACTTACTTTGAGTACAGGAACAGAGCAATACCAGGAGTAGCTTGATTGCAGAGTCGAAGGTGTTGGCTAAGCATGATTGCACTGAACTAGCTTCCTTTTGGTAGTGAAAGTACCGAAACATTGATGATTGTGTAACGCATACAGAAACATAGTACCTATGTACTCTTGCTTTGACTGGTGATGATTAAAATCAAAGTGGTCTTGTTCAAAAGGAGCTTATCCCATGTAAAGAGCATAAATCTTTTGGCCCAAACTTTTCTAGACTACAATGTGAATATGTACCAATCTTAAGAAAGGACACTGATGGAACTTATGCTTGTTCATATTCCATGCACTTTAAAGTAGTAACAGAGTACAGAATAAAATTGACATAAAACAGTGTTTCTGTATGTAGAATGCCCTCCTTAAAAAGGTATAACAAGTGTCATTGTATCAGTTAAATATAATCTCGCCAAATTGCATCAGATTCTATAATAAACTCTAATCAATTATAATTCATAATAAACTCTAATGTAGCATAGTGCAGCAATATTGAATGAGTCATAAATATCAACGAAATGACATCGAGAAAGCAGATTACAGTATCCAAACTTTTTCCCTGGCGGCTCATAACTCATAATTTTTTATTTTATTTTTGACCGGAATATAACTCATAAATTCAGAAAAGCATATTTCACACACTGAAAAAAAGATCAGATAGCAGAATCTCATGCCAGAAAGCTACATTAAAGTGCAACTTGCTTCATCTGTGAGTGTTTATGTCTACAAACAGAGACACCGCAACTGATTTGAATGAGTATAAAATTAATAATAAAAAAAGAAAGTAACAAGATCGGAGCTATTACAAAGTCCCAGGCTGAAAATGGAAACTATAATTTTGATTTGGGTTATCGATTCCAAATTAACAAAAGACAGCATCTTCTGTTAGTTGGCTTAAAGATTATTCGTCCAAATTGTTCCAAGATGCTAGATTCTATGTTTTCCCATAAAAGGAGCCCCTCAAGAGTCATTCCTAATCAAGCTGAGAAGGCCAAAAGGACGCCAATACGCTTGAGGTAGGACAAGAGTGTGTTTTGGGATTGACAACAGGATGCAGTCCTAGACTACTTCAACATTTGAGAAAGGAAAAGAAAATACGTATATCAAAGGTCAGGCAAATCTTCAGCACCGATTTATTGTTCTAACTTCTAAATTTTGTGATTCATTATTCAAACTTCTAGAAGTTTGTTGTCTTTCTCGGCAGATGTATCACCAACATCAGGGCCCCAGTGAGCTCTTCGCAACGAGGACATCCTTTCCAATGGAGCAGCATCTGTTTCTGCGTGGAGGAAATGCCCAGGGAGACTCTGGACTGGTTCTCTCAACTGACGCGAAACCAAGGCTGAAATGGACGCCCGAGTTGCATCAGCGATTTGTAGATGCGGTCAATCAACTAGGTGGAGCAGAGAGTAAGTAGCTGAATTATTATCTTCTCAAGGTACAGAAACCAGCTGAATTCTTATACTCAACTTCATCAATCAGAAGCTACCCCCAAAACAGTCATGAGGCTCATGGGCATTCCAGGACTCACTTTGTATCATCTGAAAAGTCATCTCCAGGTACCTAGGAATAAGAAATTCTCCTTTAATGATGGTATATGTCACTGAAGCAGTAATCATTATTTTTCTGGCATTACAGAAATACAGGCTAAGTAAGAACCTCCAAGCTCAAGCAAACGTCGGTACAACAAAGAATGGTACAGAACGCAGTAACTTCTATACTTACCATTAAAGGGGACAGTATAAAAGTAGCAACTTGTGACCACTTTGCAGGCATAGGATGTACAGCTATAGCTGATAGAATGCCTGGAACAAGTGTTCAGACTATGAGCAGTACAAATGTCATTCCACAGGCAGAGAAGTAAGAGCATTGTGCAAACACTATAATTGCATATAATCTGAATACTGGAATAATAGTTTTTTTATTGGATGCAAGGACTATTCAAATTGGTGAAGCACTTCAAATGCAAATCGAGGTTCAGAGGCAGCTAAATGAACAGCTAGAGGTGAGGTACTGACTTCACTAAGATGATGGATCTTATCTCAAATCATTTTACTTGGTTCATATGGTAGATGGAAGTGAAATAGGGCAACTCAAGTATTCAGCTCCTGTAACTATCGAAGAACATACCAAAAAGAATATGAATTCCAATTTTCTCTTTCATTCCGTCCAGGATGGCAAAATGGGTTGCTATAATCTCCTAAAAAATGAGTTGCTATGTACAATTTTTTTATATGATTTAGCAGAAAAGTTCTTTAGTTCCAACAAAGCTAGTTATCCTATTCCTACAGAATGAACTACTAGAACAATGATTCTGATCTGAATTTAACTGGCAACAGGTACAAAGGCATCTACAACTACGAATAGAAGCCCAAGGGAAGTATCTACAGGCAGTTCTAGAGCAGGCACAAGAAACCCTTGGAAAACAGAACCTGGGTCCTGCAAATCTGGAAGATGCAAAAATAAAAATATCAGAATTAGTCTCACAAGTATCGAATGAATACTTCAGTAATGCAACCACTGACATGAAAGAAAGTTCGAGCATGCTTAGATTAGAGCCACAGCAAATCCAGTTTGTTGAAAGCTCAACAAATAGCTATTTGACCGCAGCTGAAGGATTCATCAAGGAGCATAGACTACAGCACCATGGAGTTCTGAAAGCATATGATGATAGTTCACTATTTTGCAGAAAAGGCTCTAATGAAAATGAGACCCACTTGGCACTAAATACGAGCCTAAGCGAGCGTAGAGTGGCTCATTTGCACGATGTGAAAGTTTATGACAAAGAAGAGTTAATCTATGAAAGCGACACGGAAGCACCATCTGAGTATATTACACCTCAAAAGAATGGTGGAGGTAGCACCACCAGTTCGGCATCGGGAAACAAAGGACAATCAGAGAAACAGTCTCTTGAAGAACAAAACTGCAGGAAGCCAACAGTTGCATATCAAAGAGAAAGCAAGTTACTAGATTTTGAGCATCCATATCCTGGGAAAAAACTTGATCTGAACACACACAATGTTGATGATAATGATCAGTCTTACAGACAATTTGACCTGAATGGCTTCAGCTGGAGCTGACTATATATGTAAAACGAGTGAAGCAAACTTATGGGACTCAAAAGTATTTTTTTTACTAAAACTTATGCCACTGTTGATATATGATCAAACAACAAAAACTGAAAAGAAAAGGGCAGTATATCATATTTTAAGCATAGGGCGTAGAAAACTGATGTATTTGCATTGGGCTATCAGCAGTTTATTTCTAAGTGAAACAAGACAGTATATGTACAGTCAACACAAAAATGCGGGAAAATAACACCGGAATAGCACAAAAGAATAAAGTGAAATTTGTGGGATATGCAGTATAAATGTAAGTAAGAATAGAAACAAGTGCAGACAAGCATTGCAAATAAAGCAACAAAGATATGGTAGGAAATATTAGTCAATGCAAAGAGAACTAACTTTCTTCAAGTTCAAGCGAAAGGAAGACAAGAAGAGCCAAGGAACATACCGTCAGCATACCACTGCAAAATTCACACCATTACGAGCTAGAATTTTATATTCTCAGCTTAATACAGCATGAATCAAAATGAAAAAAAAATGTATAGAGTTGGTATTGAGGGACTACTGCCAACTGCTATCGCTACTAACTTGTGACGAGCTTACAAATACAGTAGGGTTACTTTAACAGAGAAAAATAAGGAATTTCTCCGCACAACTATCAATGTCAGCATGGGTGTTGCCTTGCAATTCAAAACAAAAGTACAAAACTAGCATAACAAAATGCACAAATAAACAATAAAGCATAATAATTCAATTCAAATAGCAATGTGGTTATGGATAACTAAAAGTGAATGTCTCTGCTGCACTTATTTACCCAAAACGCAACAGCCAGTTATAGCAGAATCAACAAATAACTACTGAAGTGCTGATCTTTAAAAATAATTTTTTTTAAAAAAACTACTGAAGTGCTGATGGTGGAGAAGGCTACGATTCTGTTTGGATCCATCCAATTTATAAGAAATTGGTTTCTAGTAACTGGACTAGATTATGCTCTTTTAAGAAACCCATAATCTGGCCTAACCCACATAATGCCAATTTTTATCTCTAAAATCAAGTCATTAACACTGGTTTCTAGTTTCTAAAAACTAGGATCCAAACATGAAAGTGCATCTAGGCCCCTAATTATGGTTTTGAGTGATTGACGTCAATACAATTAAAAAGGACTAATATTCTAAATGAGCTTGTACGCAGTGCATAACTAAAATTCAATTGAGAGCAAAGAAACACAAAAAGGAAGTGGTCATACTCGCTCATACGTGCAAGATTTGAAAAATGGATCACTCATGCTCAAGATCAAGCTATGAAGCCTTTTATTTATGTCTTGAGTATAGGAAACACCGTACTATCAAGAGGGACACACAAGTATGAAGTGTGAAAAATGAAAGTGCTCAAAACTCATTCCAAACACAAAATATCATTTGGAGTCGGACATATCCGACTCACTCGGATATTGGACTCGGACTCCAGAGAGCTAGCCAAAGAAATTCCACATAGACTCGGACATATCCGACTCGGTCGGACAGAGAGTCGGACTCCGGAACCGTGACACACTTTTGAAACCCTAGGAGTCGGACAATCCGACTCGGTCGGATATATCCGACCCCACGGGGTACTCGGACTTATCCGAGTTATGTCGGATTTAAGACTCGGACTCCGGAGCGAAATCCAATCTTTCGAAACCCTAGCGATCGGATGTATCCGACTCACTCGGACATATCCGAGTCGGATCCGAGCCAACGGCTCTTTTGAGTGCCCGGCTATAAAAGTGGACCTCGTCCACTTTGGCCGGTTGGCACTTCCCACACTCTCAAAAATACTCCCCAACTCACTCAAGCTCTCCTCTTCTTCAAGTTTGATTCCCCACTCCAATCCTTGGTGGATTTGTGAGAAGATTGAGGAGAAGATCGTTGAGCTTCATCTCCAACTCAAGAGCACTTGATTCTTTGCATCGCCGGTACTTGTTGTGTTTGTTACTCTTGGGGATTCATCCCCTAGACGGTTAGGTGTTACCCGGCGAGCTCCCAAGCTTGTGGTTGAGACTCGGGTCGTTTGTATTGCCCCTCCCTTCGTGGAGCTTTGATTTAGTGGATTTTAAGCCGGCCTTTGTGGCGGCTTGACGAGGTTTAGGGTTGAGAGCAACCCGGTCCTTGGTGGACTCCTCAACGGAGACGTAGGCTTCTTGGTGGAGCTGAACTTCGGTGAAAAATCGTGTGTCTTTGTGTCTCTCTTTATTTCTTGCAAATAGATGTGCTATAGCTCTAAGGTGTTCTTGCTTAAATTCCTAGATTTACTTGCATAGGTGGCTTGCTTGCTTGTCCCCTTGTAGCCTTAGCTTTCTAGTGTCACTAGCTGGTTGCTTGTTGCTTTAATTCCGCGGATTTGTCCATCTTGACTCCCATTCCCCTTTCCGCACGAGGGAGTCGGATTTGTCCTACTCTAGTCGGATATTAGTCCATAGTCGGACTTATCCTACTATAGTCGGACATTTGAGTCGGACAAATCTTTCCTGCGTATTTAATTTGTTAAATTAAGTGTTTTTCGGGATTATCGCCTATTCACCCCCCTCTAGGCGACTTTCAATTGGTATCGGAGCAGGTATCTTCGTTGAAGCCTCACCGCTTGAAGATTAAAGATGGCAAATGAGAAAGATGCAACGGTTAGTGGTAGTGGTGAAGCACCACCTAAGGTAACCGATGAAGGAAGGCATGAAAACTCACCGGGTGATGCTTGGAGAAGGAAGTGGAAAAGGAATTGCCAAGGATGGAAATGTGCCAAGTGCTTTGCCATTAAGCTACAACAAAACACCATACTCCTACAATGACGGAAGAGATGAGCATATTGGACAAGGGTCCGGTAGACTACCATATTTTGATGGTCAATACTTTGATCATTGGAAAACAAAGATGCTACTACATTTGGACTCAATGCATCAAAATGTGAGAAGTGTAACTCAAAATGGATTCTTGTGGGAATGTAGAAGCAAGCCAACCGCACAAGACTTGTTCAATGTAAGATGCAATGTGGCGGCAGCTAGTGCTCTAGTATCCGCACTTAGTCCCGCTGAGTATGAGAAGGTAACCGGATTGGAGGATGCCCATCAAATTTGGTTGAAGCTTGAATTGGTTCATGAGGGCATTGATAGTGTGAAGGAGTCTAAGCTAGAAGGGCTTAGAGAAGAGTTTAACTACTTTGTCATGAGGTCGGATGAAGGGCCAAGGGAAGCCCATGATAGGATGATGAGGATAGTTAACATGAGAAGAGCACTTGGAGAGAAGGTGTTGGACTTGGATGTGAATAGAAGGTTACTACAAGCATTGCAAGCATGGGATGCAAACATAGTATCCAACATAAGGGACAAAGATGGCTTTAGATACTTTACCACCGATGAAGTGATTGGAAAGGTGCTTTCCCAAAAACAGCAAATTGATCAAGGGAATAGAATCAACGCTTTGCTTAGAGACAAGGAAAAGGCTAGTGGGAGCAAGAATGATTTGGCTCTCAACGCCGAACAAGAAAAGAAAAAGAAGGTGGTTGAGGAGAGTGATGATAATAGTGATGATGAGATGGCTCTCTTCGTGAAAAGATTCAACAAGCTCATGTCAAAGAGAAGCTTCAAGAAGGATGATCAAGACAAGAGCAAGTCAAGAAAGGCCAAAAACAAGTGCTACATTTGTGGAGACAAAGGTCACTTCATGGCGGAGTGTCCGGAAAACTACAAGAACAAGCAAAACAAGAAGGGTGACAAGAAGTACAAGAAGCATAGAAAGTACCGTCGGGGTGAAGCACACATTGGGCAAGAGTGGAACTCCGATGGATCATCTTCCTCCTCCGAGTCGGAATCCGATGAAGAAAAGGGAGGGATTGCTTCACTTGCAATAGGGCTAACACCGACCAACTCCTCCTTGTTTGGAAGCTTAACCGATGATGAAGATGACACCGGGCACAAGTGCATGATGGCCAAAGGCTCCAAGGTAAACACTAATGCTAGTTCTCAAATTCCTAACATGTTTGATTTGTTGGACATTATTGAGCAGGAAAAGGAGAACAATGAGAGGCAAGAGGAGCTTCTTGAGAAACAAGAAGAAATGCTTGTTCAAGAGAAGCAAAGGGTGCTTGAACTTGAGAAGCTCCTAGAAGTTGAGAGGAAGAAGAATGAGGACTTAGTGAAGTCCCTAAAAATGGTTGAAAATGAAAGTGTGACACTTAAAGTCACAAATGTGACACTTCAAGAGAAGTGTGATAACTTGCAAAAGGATCACAACTCTCTTAAAGTGCAATTTGAGGAAATTAAGTGTAACACTACTTCCTCTCAATCTTCGTCTTGCCCCCGTCTAGCATTGAGTGTCCTAGGTGCCTCAAGGTTGATGTTGAAGCTTGTACAAGAAACATCAAGACCATTGGTGACTTGAAGAAGCAAGTGCAAGAGCTTCAAGACCAAGCACAAAAGAAGAAGAAGGTCATTGATGATGCCAAGGCCGAGTATGCAAGGGGTGCATACACCAATGTGAGACGGTCACATGTGAAGGATGGCATTGGGTACAAGCAAGGTGACAAGCATAATGCAAGAATCAACAAGAACGGCACCGAGTTCATCAAGTTCACCAAAGAGAGTGGACTTCAAAAGAAGCAAGTCAAGACGGAAAAGCAAATCAAGAACACTAACAAATCTTCTCTTATTCATGATTTGCATACTAATGTGCCTAACCCCTCTTGTGCTCTCTTTAATGATTTTGATGCGACCTATGTGCTAATGAGAAACAAGTATGGTCGTGTTCATGCGAAATATGTTGGGCCACGCAACAAGACACACAAATCTTGTGTGTGGGTGCCCAAGGCACTTGTTACTAATGTGAGAGGACCCAAACAAATTTGGGTACCTAAAAACAAAGAGGTTGGCAATGAAGATCATGCTCAAGGACAAGATGATGAACCCATGTCGCATGATCAAGAGGTTGAACAAGACGGCGGTCAAACAAGCTCACATCCACCACACCCAAGAGTGCATCAAAGTGTGCAACGTGATCACCCCGTGGAACAAATTCTTGGTGACATAGAAAAGGGGTAATCACTCGTTCTCGTGTTTGCAATTTTTGTGAACATTACTCTTTTGTCTCTTCTTTGGAGCCATTTAGAGTAGAAGAAGCACTCGAGGACTCGGATTGGGTGATGGCCATGCAAGAGGAATTGAACAACTTCACAAGAAATGAAGTTTGGACATTAGAAGAAAGACCAAGAGGCAAGAATGTTGTGGGCACCAAGTGGGTGTTTCGCAATAAGCAAAATGAAGACGGTGTTGTGACAAGAAACAAAGCAAGATTGGTGGCAAAAGGATATTCACAAGTAGAAGGATTGGATTTTGATGAAACCTATGCCCCCGTGGCTAGGCTTGAGTCAATAAGAATACTACTTGCCTTTGCCACTCACCACAACTTCAAGTTGTATCAAATGGACGTGAAGAGTGCTTTCCTCAACGGACCAATCAAGGAAGAAGTGTACGTGGAGCAACCACCGGGCTTTGAAGACCCCAAGTATCCTAACCACGTGTACAAACTCCATAAGGCGCTCTATGGGCTTAAACAAGCACCAAGAGCATGGTATGAATGCCTTAGGGATTTCCTTTTGAAAAAGGGTTTTGAAATGGGCAAGGCCGATGCAACCCTCTTCACTAAGCGTTTTGATTATGATATATTTGTGTGCCAAATTTATGTCGATGACATAATATTTGGTTCTACTAATCAAACGTTTTGTGATGATTTTAGCAAGATAATGACAAAGAGGTTCGAGATGTCTATGATGGGAGAGTTGACATTCTTTCTAGGATTTCAAGTCAAGCAACTCAAGGAGGGCACCTTCCTATGTCAAGCCAAGTACACTCAAGACATATTGAAGAAGTTTGACATGGACAAGGCAAAGCCCGCCAAGACACCCATGGCTACAAACGGCCATCTCGACCTCACCAAGAAAGACAAGCCGGTTGATCAAAAGGTTTTTCGCTCTATGATCGGCTCTTTGCTTTATCTTTGTGCATCTAGGCCCGATATCATGCTTAGTGTGTGTATGTGTGCACGTTTTCAAGCCGCTCCTATGGAGTGCCACATGGTGGCCGTTAAAAGAATCTTGAGATATCTAGTGCATACACCCAACCTAGGGCTTTGGTACCCCAAGGGTTCAAAGTTCAACCTAATAGGCTATTCCGATGCGGATTATGCCGGGGACAAAGTGGATAGGAAGAGTACCTCCGGGACGTGCCAATTCTTGGGTAGGTCCCTAGTGTCGTGGTCGTCCAAGAAACAAAATTCCGTTGCCCTTTCCACGACCGAAGCGGAGTATGTGGCAGCCGGTAGTTGTTGTGCACAACTACTATGGATGCGACAAACTCTAAGGGACTATGGTTACAAGTTGAACCGTATTCCACTCCTATGTGACAACGAGAGTGCCATAAAGCTAGCTTACAACCCCGTTGAGCATTCGCGCACAAAGCACATAGACATTAGACATCACTTCTTGAGAGATCATTCTATCAAAGGGGATATTGAAGTGAGTCATGTGAGAACCGATGAACAATTAGCCGATATTTTCACCAAGCCACTAGACGAAACCCGTTTTTGTTACTTAAGGAGTGAGCTAAATATCCTTGACTCTAGTAATGTGGCTTGAAAGCTTGCATATCTGCTGTGACTTAGAGTAATTGTTTTTGAAAAATAAAATTCTTGAAAACTCTTGTATGTTTTGTTCTTCGAAAACATTTGGTTCTTGATCCTTGGATCATACGGATTTGGATGTAATCATTGTTGGAATGATTGATTGTAGCTGGCTACATCCAATGAAGTTTTAGCACATGTCCTTAAGTTTAATTGAGATCAAGAGAGAGAAGAGTGAAGGATCTTTCTGCTCTTGGAGCAAGGCAGTTTAAAAACCGCGAGTCGGATTTATCCGACCCGGTCGGATTTATCCGATTGTCCCTGAGGAGTCGGACTATGTCCGACGGAGTCGGATATATCCGACTCCACGGGATTTTTACCTATAAGCCCGAATCCAACTTACCCCTTCACCCTATCTCCTCATTCAAACTCCAACCTTTCTCTCTCCTCTCCAACCGGCGGCGCAAGTGCATCTCCGGCGATCTCCCTTCTCCACCGGCGTTTTGGAGAGATTTGTGTGGGAAAGGCTCCTCCTACTCGGACTCTATCCGACTCCATTGTTGGCCTCAAGGTTTTTCCCCTATTCCCATCTTTTCACCTAGGGTTTAAAGTCAACTTCCATGGATTAGGTGTTCTAGTGTTTCCCCTGCCTAGATGTTGCATAGATGTTGTTCCTAGGATGCTATAGATGCTCTAAACGCAATATGGCTAGGAATGTGCGGTAGATCTATGCGGAATAGCGATTTTAGTAAAAATCCTGTTGTAGTCGGACATGTCCGAGTGAGTCGGATATATCCGACTCACTATGACTAGTCGGATTACGTCCGACTCGGTCGGACATATCCGACTCCAACAGAATTTTCACTAAAGTTCGAAATTGTGCATTACTTCTATCCAAACTCAAATATCTATGCTATCCATCTCATACCATTCCTTGTTTATCTTTTGTCGGCATGGGTCGTTCATCTACCAACCCCCATCCGGAAAAGAGAGCAAAAGTTGCTGGAAAGAAAAGGAGTAGAACCATCCATCTTCCCATTGTTGAACCAAGGGAAGAAGAGGAACCCACGAGATCCGCGAGGAGATGAGGGATGTGGTGGTCCATCCCGGAGTTGACCGTGTGATGATTGACTATATCAAAGGGGCTGAGGCAGCGGCAAGCTGAAGCAAGAGAGGTGAACTGGTTTGACATGGAACGGGAGTCTCTAGACAACCGTTTCTGGTCTCACTTTCACACGGACTGGTACATGTGTGCCTACGGGAGCAAGGTGAAGCCCACAGGTGCCAATGCGAGTACATAGATTGGGACTACATGTCAAGCGGGCACACGGCTTTGTTTGATGAGGTCATTGCTATGTGTGAGTTTCATGGACTCAAGGAGATCATGTGTTTCAAGTATGATTGGAACCAGGAGATAGTGTGTCGGTTCTACTCCACTGTGTTTTTTGACAAGAACTTGGGCAGGTTTTGGTGGATGATCGATGGAGAGAAGCTTTCTTGTACCTTCAGTAGATTTGCAAACATTCTTGGATTGAGGGACACAATGAACAGGGATCTTCGCTTGCATGATTCAGATTCTCTCAACCCGGAGCTCATGAGGTACATGTATGAGGATGAGGACACGTGCAAGCCACCCTTTGCTCACGGTCTCAAGCCTCTTTATGTGGTCTTGCACGGGATGCTTCGCCTCACTCTCTCACCTAGGGGTGGCAATGCAGATCATGTTGCATCATATGCCAAGGATTTATTTCATATCTTGCCCACTCAAAGGAAATTCAATGTGTGGGACTTTATCTTCGGTGAGATGTGGCACTGCTCCGTGGACGCTAGACGTGCTTGTGTGTATGCACCTTTTGTGATGTGCATGATTGAGAAGATCTCCAAGAAGACCTTCAACAAGGACTGCACGCACAAACCCCTTCGACCCTAGGATGCCGGCCAATGCTCCTAAGACTTCATCTCGGGCTATACCTCCGGTTGCTCCAGCTGCTCCTGCTCCAGCTCGGACCCGTTCTTCGGCTCCTAGCTCTAGCACGGCTCCTCGTCCGGATAGAGCCCGTGGTCGTGGTGCTAGCACGAAGAGCAAGAGCGCTCTCTTCAAGATGCTTAAGGGTCTCTTCGGCATGTGCCGGCGGATTGATGCCAAGGTGGACGAGTCTTAAGCGAGGATAATGAGGTGATAAAGGCAAGGCGAGAAGATTATTCTTGATCATCTTCGGATCACTACTCCTAGAGTTCCCTCTCCAGAGCCCGCACCTGCTCCTCCTCCGAGTTGAGTATCCTTGGGACTCATTCACCCCGGATGAGTCGCTCTACTTTGGCTACTTTCCTCCTCCACCTTTCTCTTCGGGTTCCGGCTTTACCACTTGCTCCTACCGGCCCTAGCACCGGTACCTCCACACACACTCGGTTTCACTATGAGGAGGATGAGCCCGTGGCAGCAGCCTACGAGGAAGAAGAAGAAGAAGAAGGAGAAGAAGAAGAAGAGGAGGACCCCAAAGGCAAGGGCCCCGCTGAGGAAGAAGAAGAAGATGACGACGACGACGACGAGGATTGGGGCGATGATGAGTAGGCTTCCTCTCCTCCTTTTTGGTGTTTTGATGCCAAAGGGGAGAAGTAAAAATTCCCGAGTTTCCGTTGTGAGTAGAGCAAGTGAGAGTTGCTCTTGTATCTTGTTTTACTTTATGGACATGTTGCTACTTTTGAGTTGTAATCGTGGTGAACTATGTGGTGTGTCTTTATTTGTAATAACCCGTTTTTAATTATTTATGTGATAAGCTATGCTCTATGAATGATGGATGGTGTAATGTTTTTTTTGTTAATTTCTAGTTGCATTTGTGTGATTCACATGTCATATGCATAGTTGTTGTCCTTTTGTATTATATGCCTTGTGAGTAAAATGCATGGATGTAGGGGGAGCTCTCTTGTTTTCTCTCAAAATATGTGCTTTTGGTTTTAAAATGACCAAATATTGAATTCAACTCATGCACACATTTAGGGGGAGCTCTCTTCTACTTGCTCTCTTGTTCAAGCTCTTTTTATACTTAATTGTGAATTTTAGTTGTATTGTCATCAATCACCAAAAGGGGGAGATTGAAAGTGCATCTAGGCCCCTAATTATGGTTTTGAGTGATTGACGTCAATACAATTAAAAAGGACTAATATTCTAAATGAGCTTGTACGCGAGTGCATAACTAAAATTCAATTGAGAGCAAAGAAACACAAAAAGGAAGTGGTCATACTCGCTCATACGTGCAAGATTTGAAAAATGGATCACTCATGCTCAAGATCAAGCTATGAAGCCTTTTATTTATGTCTTGAGTATAGGAAACACCGTACTATCAAGAGGGACACACAAGTATGAAGTGTGAAAAATGAAAGTGCTCAAAACTCATTCCAAACACAAAATATCATTTGGAGTCGGACATATCCGACTCACTCGGATATTGGACTCGGACTCCGGAGAGCTAGCCAAAGAAATTCCACATAGACTCGGACATATCCGACTCGGTCGGACAGAGAGTCGGACTCCGGAACCGTGACACACTTTTGAAACCCTAGGAGTCGGACAATCCGACTCGGTCGGATATATCCGACCCCACGGGAGTACTCGGACTTATCCGAGTTATGTCGGATTTAAGACTCGGACTCCGAGAGCGAAATCCAATCTTTCGAAACCCTAGCGATCGGATGTATCCGACTCACTCGGACATATCCGAGTCGGATCCGAGCCAACGGCTCTTTTGAGTGCCCGGCTATAAAAGTGGACCTCGTCCACTTTTGGCGGTTGGCACTTCCCACACTCTCAAAAATACTCCCCAACTCACTCAAGCTCTCCTCTTCTTCAAGTTTGATTCCCCACTCCAATCCTTGGTGGATTTGTGAGAAGATTGAGGAGAAGATCGTTGAGCTTCATCTCCAACTCAAGAGCACTTGATTCTTTGCATCGCCGGTACTTGTTGTGTTTGTTACTCTTGGGGATTCATCCCCTAGACGGTTAGGTGTTACCCGGCGAGCTCCCAAGCTTGTGGTTGAGACTCGGGTCGTTTGTATTGCCCCTCCCTTCGTGGAGCTTTGATTTAGTGGATTTTAAGCCGGCCTTTGTGGCGGCTTGACGAGGTTTAGGGTTGAGAGCAACCCGGTCCTTGGTGGACTCCTCAACGGAGACGTAGGCTTCTTGGTGGAGCTGAACTTCGGTGAAAAATCGTGTGTCTTTGTGTCTCTCTTTATTTCTTGCAAATAGATGTGCTATAGCTCTAAGGTGTTCTTGCTTAAATTCCTAGATTTACTTGCATAGGTGGCTTGCTTGCTTGTCCCCTTGTAGCCTTAGCTTTCTAGTGTCACTAGCTGGTTGCTTGTTGCTTTAATTCCGCGGATTTGTCCATCTTGACTCCCATTCCCCTTTCCGCACGAGGGAGTCGGATTTGTCCTACTCTAGTCGGATATTAGTCCATAGTCGGACTTATCCTACTATAGTCGGACATTTGAGTCGGACAAATCTTTCCTGCGTATTTAATTTGTTAAATTAAGTGTTTTTCAGGATTATCGCCTATTCACCCCCCTCTAGGCGACTTTCAAAACACAAACAGGACCTAAGTATGTCCCAATCCAACATAAACCATGACATAGGTAACTTTGCCCCAATCCAAACTAAGTATTATCTTAAAAATAGAGCAACGAGATATACACAGGAACCTCTTCCGATGAAACATCACATTACAAAGCTGATGATCATTCATTGAGCATTACATAATACTGCCATAATGGTGGGATACATGAACTTATAAATGGTAAATACAGAAAAGAATTGTGCCTTATGCAGCCACAATAAAAAAGGTAGTCTGCACTTCTCAGCTAGATATTGCCTATATGGCACGAGAGATTAAGCTCAGCCGAGTAAGATAGATCTTACAAAACTTATTTGGAATCCCAGTCCTTCAGCTTTTTACTTCCCTTTGGTTTCGCAATAGGTTGATTCATGCCTGCCATCTTTGCATTATACTTTGCTCGCAGAGGCCCATTTGTAGCCCATCTAAAAAGTCATTACAAAAATAGTATGGAATCAGTAGCATGTTTTCCCTGATAGAAGACCAAAGATGAAAAAATAAGAACACAAAAAACAATTTGAATGGTTATATTTATTAATTATTAATAACCTTTGATATTTTCACTAACTTGAAGAGAAAAAGAACTGCAAACAATACAGGACATAAAAATCTAAAATAGGTTTGTTAGCTCAATGCGTTGAACAGGATAGCCACTTGACTTCCTAATTAATTTTACTTATGAGTTAGCACTGTTACAACAACAACAAAGCCTTTTAACCCAAGCAAGTTGGGGTAGGCTAGAGATACTCATAGGAAACAAGAGTTAGCACTGTTAACAAAAGAAAATTGAAAAGTGAAAGTGAACAATATCATGTAGAAAATAAGAATTTGGCAAGCAAGAGTACTTACGGTGTATTCCAATCAGTTGTATCCTCATTAACCAGATGAGTCCACTTGGTTCTGCCACTGCGTCCAAAGTGTTTAACTTGCATGACCTTGGGCAAGATGCTCTTGTCCATCTTATCTTCTCCAGTAGGTTCAGAGAAATCACGAGTGTAGATATCATCTTTACCAGCTGATTGAATAACATCATCAGCACCCTCCTGAAAGAAGGCACCTTTGTGGTAGTACTTTTGCATAAATTTCCACTTCTGTTTTGTCTGGCCGTGGACTTGCTTCGGATTCTTCCGCTCACATTCCCGACGCTCCTCCTCGGTCATATTCCTCACCTTCTCGATCTCTTCCTTCTCCTTCAATCTTGCGTCTCGTTCCTCCCTGTCCCTCTTAATTCTTGCTATCTCTCTGTTCTTCCATGCTTCATATTCCTCTGCTTCATTCAACTCATCATCCGTATCAACATCCTCGATGTTGGCCTCCTCATTCAGTGCCTTCTCAATATGCTCCTCCTTCCTGATCTCTTCCACCACAAGCTGCTTAGTCTCAATCTTCCTAGCCTCCAGCCTCTTCTTGACCAGCTCCTCAAGCTGTCGCTCCTCCTCCTCCAGCCGCTCACGCTCCGCAATGGTGTCTCGTTGTGACTTTGGTATGAAAACAGGCTTAACCATGGCCATACCCATCTGCTCATCCTCCGAGTCTGTCTCATACTCCGATTCCTCGCTTTCCTCTTCGTCATCCACCGGTTCCTCCTCTTCCTGGGGAAGTAGCTCTTCCTCCTGCTGCCTCAACAGCTGCTTCTCCCTAATCCTCCTCCTCCGCTCCTCCTGGGCCTCCTCATCCTCCTCGTCAATATCAGCTTCCTGCCTCTCATTCTCCTCATCCACAGTTGACACGATCTCCGCCTGCCGTATACGCCGGTGATCTGCCCTAAGCTCCTCCTTATTTTCCGCACGGGTCTCAGCCGGGCGCCGAAGCCGGCGGTCATCCTTTGGAAGTGCATCTCCATCCTCGTCCTTGGGGAACGCCTTGTCAAGGGAGCCACGAGCCGTGCGGATATCTATGTCTTCATCAGCATCTTCAGCCCACTCGGGTGCCTTTCCCGGCCAGTACCGCTTGACCTTGGTCCGGCCAATCTTGCCTCGGAGCTTGTCACGCACCGCAATGGCGGCATCACCGACACCAGCCGCGACAGACATTGTTTACCTGCGGCCACCTATTTCCTGCCCTTGGTGATACCGCCCAGCAACTGCAAAACGCAGAAAATACGATGATCAGTCCAACTTGTTGCACACCGATGCATAATTTGATGCGGGGTAACCAAATCAAACTCGCGAGGTGGGCCAAGCAACAGGGCGAGGTAGGGCAGCCAGCCGCCCTACCTGACGCCAGCGAAGAGACCCCTCTCCTTCCGTCTCCTTGGAGATATATAAATTTCCCTCACAACATCCACATTCCCGAGTGGGATTAAATATCCCCGCCCGCGTGCAGGGATAGACCCATCCCCGCTACATCCAACCTAAATGTCAACCATAACAGGAAGGAGGACTGGGAGGAGAGCTCGGTTCTCACCTAGAGGAGGAGCCGTTGGCCGCACGAGACCGAGCCGTCGCTAGGTGCCCTTCTCCGCCGTCCTTGCTGCGCTGCGGACTGCGGTGGTGCTGCCCTCCTTGCTTTTTTTTCGAAACCTGCTGCCCTCCTTGCTTTTTTTTTCGAAACCTGCTGCCCTCCTTGCTGCGTGTGGCGGCGGGGTGGAACTTCAGACGCCGGCGAAGCGGAAGAAGAAACAAAACGACGGGAAGAGCGAAACGTAATAGGGCCAGTTAAGTGTTGGGGCCTTTGAATAGGCACAGCACTGTTGGGCCGAGCACTAGGTTTGGGCTGGGCTGGGCTGCATCTTGTAACGTTTACAAGCAGGATCGCACTTCACAGATTTGGACTGTAACCGTGTGTGGCATTCCTTTTTTTTTTTTGAATCGAAACAAAAAAAAGTTACTAATAAGTCAACTTACCAGACCATCAAAACGTGTTTCAAATCGGCATTAGCAAGAAGAGAGAAAAAATGGTAGTAGTTCTCAATTTATCTGATCCTCAAGTCGGCAACCTCATGGGAAGTGGTAAGTGCTAACCACACAGAGCTTTCAAGTTCCAGCGGCGCACGGCGAGCAGCGCCGTACGCGTTTCCATCGTGCGCTGAGCACAAGCAGCAAGGAAAGGGCATCCGATTCTCTCTCGCCGCCGACAGGGAAGGGAACTCGATCACCCGAGGTCAGAGACGGTGGGTTCAGTTCAGATGAGGCGTGGAAAAAGCCGGAAAAGCGCGTTGCCTTTACGGCTGCTCGATCCACCCGGCTACCTCGCCGCCGGCCGGCATCTCGCCACCCACCCACTCGTGGCCCTCGATCGCCGCCGCAGCTCCGATAATCCCCGGCGGCCCCGGTCGCGTGATACGCCGAGTCGGAAAAGCACATGAAGAAAAGAGCAGAGCATCGATGCCGTCGAACGCGCGTTGGTCTCTCTTCAGAGAAAAGTGTCGCGAGATACGATGCTGGTAAATCTCGTGAGGATTATACTATACTACTATGACCGGACACGTAAGCCGATCTGCATTCGCTATCTAAAGGATATAGTAACAACAGTTACGAAGAGCACAAGTTGACGCACGGGCGGATATCGAAGAACATATATAGAGTTGCTTTATAAGAGCATCTCCAACAGTCTAGTCAAAACAAATTCTAAATTTTTCTTTTTAGCTAGTCTGTAAAATAGAAATCATCAAAAAAATATGAGGGAAACCAACAGACTAGCCAAAATCGACTCTAAATCTGGTTTCGAACTAGCCACGTCATTGGTGGGCCATATTTTTATTTCATCCCGCTGCTCGTACAAGTCTATGAGAGCCTCCCTTGCCTGGTGCAATTTAGATCGGAGACGAACCTCTCCTATGTCTGAATAGTCTTCGAGCTGTGGTACTTCAACGCCGATCCGATAGCATCCTTCCTTCGGTGGCTGGTACAAACACGCACCGTTGAGAGAGAGCAACTTCGTTCATCATCACCGGCAACCGGTATATTTTAATCGATCGCATATTATAAGTTGTGTTGCGATCAACACCGGTAACCGGTATATTTTAATCGATCGTAGATTATAAGTTGAGTTGGGCCTATGTAGTTGCTGAACGTGATTTTGTGTGATTCTTGCGCAGGAACCAGCGGCAGATGAGGCGATGGCGAGCGAGCGCGACTCTCCAAGCCTGGCTAGCGAGAATTGTGGGATGGAGGTGGATCTATTTTCGTGATGCCTTTAGCTAGTCTGTTGGAATGGTGTTTAGGGGACAAAAAGCTATATTTAGATAAAAAAAGTTATTTAGCTAGACTGGTGGAGATGCTCTAAGTTCGATGCGTGGATAGACATCGATATTCGAGGAGAATGGATGGAACAGCGGTCGGGCGGTCGGCATGGATGATAGTAACCGGATAACCTTGCATGCGCTGCGGTTCTAGGGACACCAACACGTGTACATCTAATCTAATCTCCAAGCACGGGGTAGGCCATCATCCTACATGGATGGGTGGGTGTGGGAGCGGAACCGATTCCGATCCAATCGGTCACCCATTGCTGCGGACGACATGTGTGCTTTCATTCTTCTTTTATCTTTTGATGAGAAACGGAGAAAGAAAACGAAGCGAAGCACATGTCACATGTGACGGGCGGGTGAGTGATCCAACAAGTCAAAGGATATATCCTCGAAAGGGACCGACGAGCTTGGTCGTGTTCACGCGCCGGAGAGCGGTCCGCCTGGTGGTGACGACGAGGCCCGTCGCGCGGAGCAGCGTGTCGCCGCCCAGCGACAGCGCCGCGTTTGGAGGCTTCTTCTCTCCCCGTGCGGCGGTGCTGATCGCCGCACAGGGTGTGTGATGTGGCTGCGCGCTACTCAATCATGGAGTTGCAATCATTCCAGCGGGCGGTCGATGCGCTCGTCAGCTACGTGGGTATACACTCGTGAGAGAGAGCGATGCAGAGTGCGAACTGCCAGTATATACCGAGTAGCAAACGTGAGCATACTGCGCCTTAGTTTATCTCCTTGGCACGGGCGCACGAGGCGGTTTATCTCCTCTGGCACGTGCGACCGAACAAACGCGCCGGCGGCAGAGTAGAGTAGTAGGCAGCAGGGCGCGGCATCGTCATCGACAAGTGAGCGTTCCACCGCAGGGCGCTGCATGCTGGCCGGGACTCCGCACGTCGCTGTCGGCCGGCGTGCGAATCTTGTTGCATCACGGGCACGGCGCCCCAAGTCAAAATGCACAGTGTCGGGTTCTGGCCGTCGCTAGCCCACGGGAAGGGAGCAGGCGGCGGGATCCAATCCACCGGACAGGACACTTCACGGAGGTGGCGAGGAGCAAAGGACACGGGGTCCCTCTCCGGCTCCCAAGTCAGCTCTCAAGAAGAAGCCTTACGGTGAGCACTAGCGACCGGACCGTGGATGGAGGGAGGCGACTTTTCGAGCTGCATCGGCGCGGGTGAGGCCTGGTAGGTCACGAGTCACGCGACGCATCGACCGGGGCCGCCGGGCCCCACCGGCCTGTCGCAGCTACTAGCGGTCACGGGAGCGGCTACCCAACAAAAGATGGGGGCGTCCGCGTCCGGTGACGATGCAGCACCGCCCGAGAACCGAACGAGAGCAATCGGTGGCGGCTGGTCGATTGGACCGAGGAGGAAGAAGCTTCCAAATTAACCAGCGGATTAAATTATTAATAATTGATCTGCAACTATACTAGTACTAGTATGGCCCTGTTCGTTTCCTTCCTCTAAAATTTAAGACTCGTCACATCGAAGAGAATCTTATTATTTATAAATATTTCGATCAATTTAATGACAAAACCCTATTGATAGATTGGTGCTAATTTTCGAGATGAATCTAATAAGCTTAATTAATTTAGATTTTGTTAAAGTGATGTTACAGTAACCTTCTTCTAATCACGACTTAATTAACCTCATTAGATTCGTCTCGTAAATTAGTCTAGGAACTTGTAATTTATTTTATAATTAAACTTTATTTACTATTTCTAAATAAGTAAGATTCTTTTTGATGTGATAACTGCAAAGTTTAGACTCGAGAAAACGAACACACCGTATATTAACATCATCTGACAACGGTCTCTGACGTGGCCGATCGATGCGCGCGCTGCACACGGTGATATACACCATCGATCGAGCGCACGCCGGTAGTTTAGTTTCTCCCCTTGTACCACAGGGGCACTACTGACTGGTACGCCTGCCAGCGAACTACAAACGGTTATTGTACAGTCTGTTGATGGATCTCCCGTTCCGCTCAGGCGCGACCCGGGCCCCTGGGCGGGTCGTGGCGGTTGTTGGGGCCGGACCCGGGGTAGTCGTTCACCTCCACGGCCATCCGGCTGCGCGCCGCCGCCACCATCGTGACCTGTTTCACCATCACAAGCCGTCAGGAATTGGTGGCTGGGCGGAGCTGCAAACGAGTTCGGCATCCTTCCGGACGCTAGATTGACCTCTCGAAATATAGATAGCTCGCTGTAACAGGAGTCGAGGGAGCGGAAAGTTACCTGGGGAGTAAGCTTGAGAGACGGAGGGTGCTGCTGGTTCCTCCTCAACCGCAGGCTCCCTGCAACCGCGACAACGCACAGGGCATCAGTCTCGCCGCGTGATCAGCGAAGGAAAATAACCAGGCGTGGCGATGCTTACTTGACATGGGCACCGCGGAGGCGAGAGGAAGCAGGAGGAAGAGGCAGAACAGCGCGAGGAGCAGAGGCTTCTTCGCGCGGCGCTCCATTGCCAGCTCGGGCTCCGAGAGTTCCAGCCGCCTACAGGGAAGCTCGCTGGACGCTGGAAGCAAGTGCGCGCGCGCTCTCAGACCGATCCCTGTACACTCTCGGGATGAAGCGTCGGAGGAGAAGGCAGCGAGGGGTGATGCTGGCTGGTGGAGTCGCCGGGGGATTTTATAGTTGGACCGCCCGTCGTGCTGGCTGATCGGCCTTCTGGATCGCTCGCTCGCTCGCTCGAAAAGGTCAACTTCACATTACTTGCTTTATTTGGAAGCTGGGATCTTCTGCGCGCTGGTGCCGGACATTCTGCTGTTGCTCATTCAGCACAGCGCCAAATTCATGTACGGAGTTACCGCCAAGTCATCTTTGCCTGGAAAAATTTACTGCTTAGCTAGTATCTTTATACAAGCAATGGAAATTCTCCCAACTCATCTTGGCCGGGGAGAAAGGTGTCAACGATTCTCTGTCTTTCTCAGAGGAACAAATCTCTGCTGTAATGATGTCTGACTGATTGACCCTGCTTCAGTTCCAGTTAGCAAATCATGACATTCAGCAATCGTCACAGTATGAACGCAATTCAAGGCGCACTTAGGCCCCGTTCGTTTCCACCCTCTAAAATTTATATATCTGTCACATCAAAGAGAATCTTACTATTTAGTGAATATTTTTATTAATTTAATAACAAAACCTATGTCGCGACTCATCTCTAATTTGCGAGATGAATCTAATGATCCTAATTAATCTATGTTTAGCTACAGTGATGCTACAATAAACATCTTCTAATAACACCATAATTACCCTCGTTAGATTCGTCTCGTGAATTAGATAGGAGAGTCTGCAATTAGTTTCGAGATTAAACTTTATTTAATACTTCAAAATGAGTAAAATTCTCTTTGATTTGACTCTCTAAAAATTATATAGCTGGAAACGAACAGGCCCTTAATCGGTTTCCTTCTCCCTTCTTGCCCTGCTTGCCTGCCTCTATGATGACATGATGCTGACTTGTAACTCGATGAATCCCACGTACGTATCGCGGGGAATGATAAGAGTGCGAGGACACACTTGCACCCGTACGTGTGCAAAACATGGCCTCACACTTTGCACGCTCAATCGATGTAATGTGTGTGACTCCGATCGTGATGGGTGATTTTTGTTTAATGCTACATGACTAAATAGAATAGAACGATCGCTTTTTTGGTTCTACATGCCCACTCGGGAGCATTTATTTATTTTAACAAAATTCAGGAACATGGTTACCTATACTGCTGTTCATTAATTTTGGTGGAATGGGGATTGCATAACCTGCAACTTTCTCGGTCACAATTATTGCTGTCGTGTCATACAACACAAAAAGGTGACGCTCACTTGAAACCTGATGTCAATTGCGACCTTCCTTCTTCAATTGACAGAGGGGAAGGATAGGATCAACAGTCGCGTATCCATTCTCGGCACTACAGCTACGCCTCGAATACTTCATAGTCTCCTGTCTATACCAAAGCTTGAATGCATCACAAAGGCATGAAAAAGAGGCCTGGTCTTCTGGTGTTTTGAGAATGCTGTCCTGATTGGATGCCGACATGGCAACCCTCATCACCATCATCAGCCACCGGAAACAATGGCCTAATCCAGGAGTTCAGTTCCTTTAATCAAGCAAGTAGCACTGAAAACGACCTGTACAATTAATCAAACAATGGTTTCCCTTCCCTGCGTGATGCATCGTGCCGGTGAAATGAGCTTTCATTCACAGAGGGAATAGTCTCGAGGTGATTTGGACTCACTAGTCACGAGCGTCTGCGACTGTTTCATGGCCACGACGGTTCATCATGGTGTCCTGTGATAAATCTGACGGATTTTATACTGTCAACCTAACATCCCTATTGTCTCAAGAAGAACTGTACCATTGTCCTGTGAAACTCCACCCTTTCGTTACACAGGCGCGTGATCTGCGCAAGCACGAGAATGAAACTCTCGAAATCGATTGCCGTTGGAATGTTGGATGCCGCAAACCAGTGTGAATCCGTGGTACACCACGGATCTTCCTGCCATGGTGGTGGAGAAGCTCTCGGTTGACGTGCAGAGATAGTACCACATCCCACATTAGCAAGTTGGCACATCGCCACTACTGCACTGTGCAAGTCTTTTTTAAGCTCATCATAAGACCCACTAGCGACAGTTCCCAAGTTTGACGGCGTGGTGCAGATAGATATTTCGCTCTTCTGCAGTTCTGCTCATCAGCTCACTTGAACGCATGCATGCACGCACGCACGTTCCTTACTGATGAATTTGCAGTGTCAACTGCCCTAGTGCGATGTGATCTGGCGGCACGAACACTCCGTCTCAAGCTGGAAAGCGTTCCATAATCCCGCCGGTCCGTTGTTACAATTAGCAAAGATTGACTTTACTATGCAATGATTCGAAGTAAACTAGCCCTCTTGTTGGGCATCCCAACTCGGAAATAAACAACTTATTCGATCATGCCCGACTAGCCTGCTATATTGGCTGACTTGATGCTGTGCTGAAGTTAGCAGTATTGCAGAAGCCTAAATATCTGGCAGCCGAGTGGTCGTTATGGGCTTGGCATCATCGTTCTCAACCAGACGATCATCAGTCCCGCACTACTGCCGCACACGGAGAAACGGCTGCCGTACGGCCGGAAGCTTCTCGACTCTCTCCGACCCGTCGGCGTCCCGTGTTTTGTGAATTGATCATATTGGGTTGACATGGCTTTGGCTGGTGGAGCGCCGGCGAGGCAGCGACAGGCGGCCAGTAGTGCAGCACCCACTCACCGTGAGGCGCGGGAAAAAAGCGGCGCGGCCGCCGGTCAGTTATCACACGGCGGAAGTGTTCGGCGGCGGCGGTGTGAATCTGCCGGACCGGACTCGAAGATCTTGATCTCGACGTCTGAGGCGTGATTGATCAGTGAATCGTCCTGAGAAAAAGGGCTTCTGCGTAAGTCATTGCGCTGTGTGGCTGTCAAGAATCCAATCATCAAGCGGAGAGCCGGAGACCACTGGATCAGAGTGAGACGGGTCGGCAAGCAAGTCAACACGTCACTTTTTAGCGATTAGTTGGCCGTACAGTACCAGGAGTGTAGGAATGAAGCTCTGAAACAGCGAGAGCTTTTGACTCCGCTGCCGTAGTGCTGCGGTGAGCGCAATGAGATCTTTGGTTTCGCCGGTGCCGACGGCGGAACCGCCGGCGCGACGCACGCCCAGTGGGATGCTCGCGATGACGCTTTGCATGTCAGGCGGGCCAAGGCCCGTGATTTCTTCACTGGGTTACTCTGATGGGCTGCGTGGGAAGTACTCGCTGCAAGCTTTGAAGTGGGAACAAGTGTACGGGACAAGGCCGACAATTTCATTGTTTCGACCTCGGCCCGTAAGATAATTCCGAGGCCCACGATCTGGCGACTTCCCCGTAAGTTGCCCTAGCCCGGTCCACCAACGAGCACATAAGAAACCCTCGCGAACCTCCGAGCACACTGCTATCCCCTCTTCCGCGCCGCCGCCGCCGCCGCCGCTGCTGCTGCTCGTCGCCTCGCGGACGCCTGCTGGTTCGCTCCCTAGGTATCCATTCAACTCTCCCTCCCTTCGTCCTCACCCCTCGGTAGCTAGTCCCCTCGCCGATTCCGGTGAGTTGGCCCGTGAATCGTGCGTGAATCGGTTCCTGTTTCCATTCTGCGATCTGGATTTGAACCCTACTCGGTTTCGTGCTCATGTAGAGTTGTTCCTCTGTCCTGCTTAGTGCTTTGAAGCTGTGTAGATCATCAGGATGGTTTCGTGCGTTTGCTGTTTGCATATACTGAGGCCCGCTCATCAGGAGTAAATCTGAGGCTCGCCGTTCCAGGGAAGGAACGGATCAAAGCACCGGTACTGAGGCGCTATAGCTGTTTCCGTGGCTTAGTTGCCTGATTTTTTTGTGTGTGCTATATGAACCAGGGAACCCGCTTTGCAGCAGAGACTTGTTTTCCGTGTTTCTGCTGCCAGTAGTCCCCCGACAGTTCAATGGATGTCGATATAATGTCTTGTGGATTGATCTGGACCTGTAGATTCTTAGTATGTTTCTCTTGTTTTTAGAGATCCGTTGAAACGAAGCACACGCACTCAGGTGCTATGGCCTCTGGCGTTGCATAGTTGCCTATTTCATTCATGTGCTACATTTGACAGGGTAATACCCTTGCAGCAGGAGCTTACTTATTGGTTGTGTTCCAGCTGCCTGTCAAGTCCCGATATTCATTGCTTATTTGCATGCACTCCACTGTGAAGTTTCTGTATGAAGTATATTGTCAGCTGTTCATGATATGGATACTGATTCCTCTATCCTTGCTTTATGTGAAATAACCAGGAGTTTGTGAGGGTTTCTTGAAGTCGAGAAGATGGTGCTGAAGTAAGTTTCTACTTCTGTGATGTTATTGTTATTGCTGTGTGGCCATAGATTTAGTTAGTCAATGCCCTTTGTTTGAAACATTGGTGTTGATTGAGATTAATAATTCTTGAAATTCATAGCATTAACTCTTCCTTCCATTTGCAGGACGGAGCTTTGCCGTTTCAGTGGTCAGAAGATCTACCCTGGGAAAGGCATCCGGTTTATCCGTGCTGATTCTCAGGTTTGCTTCTTGAAGCTTTTACTGTCAGGAATATCTCTAAGCTCATAAGATATCCTAGAGGCACTAATGATACTTTTTTACTGGATAGGTGTTCCTTTTCGCCAACTCAAAATGCAAGCGCTACTTCCACAACCGTCTGAAGCCTGCAAAGCTTAGCTGGACAGCAATGTACAGGAAGCAACACAAGAAGGTACCGTTTATTAATTGCTCCACTTTCATAATTGTTCCGCCTTTACAGTCTCCATTAACTACGCTCATTGGTTGGATGAATTTGTTGCTATCATGTTTGAAAAATGTTTCCACCAACCTTCTTCATTAGAAGCCTTGATTATGGTTCTTGAAGTCTTGTTAAACCATGTTAAGAGTTCCAATAAACATGTGCACTTGATCTGCTTTAACTAATTGCTGCCTTTCAGGGTTGCAATTTACATGTCTATAAATTTATGTATTTGAATACCATGCTGAATTATATTTCTTTTAATTCGGGCAGTTATATCAATCCTTAATTGCATTAGCTACATATCTTTCATACAATTTTTTCTGCTAGAATATCTTATATGCCTTTGGTACATATATTTGCAGGATATGCATGCTGAAGCTGTCAAGAAGAGGCGCCGCACCACCAAGAAGCCATACTCCAGGTCCATTGTTGGTGCTTCATTGGAAGTCATCCAGAAGAAGAGGGCCGAAAAGCCTGAAGTTCGTGATGCTGCTAGGGAAGCAGCTCTCCGGTATGTTTTGTATCATTTTGTAAATCAGTTTTATGTGTGCTACAATGACAACCGTTGTGGTGGTGTGAATTTTGTTCTTTGTGATGATGGCTTATGGAAAACCAATTCACAAATATTGATGATTTGAAATCATTTAATAATGTGAATGAAAATTTTAATAATTATCTAATTTGGAATTATATTATGGTTGCAGTGAGATCAAGGAGCGCATCAAGAAGACCAAGGACGAGAAGAAGGCCAAGAAGGCAGAGGTGGCTAAGTCCCAGAAGTCGCAGGGGAAGGGTGCTGTTCAGAAGGGTGCCAAGGGCCCAAAGCTGGGTGGCGGTGGCGGGAAGCGCTGAAAGCTCTGAGCATAGTGAGAGCAGGCCCTTGCTTGCAGTTTCAGAGCCTATGTTTTGCCTATCCTCGTTTGTAAAACCTCGGTTAAGTTAGTGCGACTGCTTTTAATATTTCCTACCAGTGATATGACCAGTAATGAATCCTTTAATCGAAAAGAGTTAGCAGTTGTGCCCCTCTGTTCTGTGACCTGTCATTGGATTGGATTGATATGTGAGTGTTGTGTTCTCTTATTTCTGTTATGGCCGTGTTGCTTGTAGGTCTGGCTGTAACTCAGTCATCTCATAACATGGCAGTCCCTACAGTAGAGGAACAGATAATTTGTAGTGCGGAGGTTAGATTACAGTACATTGGCTTTTCGGAAGGTTGTGTTCCCAAATGAGCGTATTACCCTTAAAGCACTGCGCAATTTCTTTTTGGCACGGCAGTCTTCTACGTCTGCTTGTGAAATGGTGCAAATATAACACTAATTGTCAGATCACTATCCACATGGTTAATTTTTGGAAGACCCCTACACAAATCCTAATTTATATGCAAAGCCCTCCTTCGATTGGTCACTCTCCTCCTATCTTCCCTCTTTCATACAGTCTTTTCTTCAATTAAATGCCTAGTTTTTGAAAGTGCATCTAGGCCCTCCAAGTGGGTTTTGGTATTTGGATGACCACACGATTGAAATGTATTTTGTTGAATTGTGACAAGAAAATGTCTTAACATTGTTGTATCAAGACATGAATGTATATGAATATTTTACATGTTTAATTGTACGAATCCGATGAAAATGAAGCTTGGATGATATGTCACATATTGATCACTGAAATTGTCACCATACAAATATTAGTGGCTTAACTCTTGACATTATATTCAAGCAATCAACACATATCACCATACAAGAGCAATACAAATTGTCACCATACAAATATTGCCAGTCTTTTTCACTATGATCCTTCTGGTACACTCTCTAACCCCTTCTTGCCTATTTCTGATCCTAGTGAGCAAACATGTCATATTTCTTACATTGGACCAGCAGTGAATTGTGTTGCAGCGTTTGGAACGAAGGAAAGATCATTTCCTTTCCGAAGCAATGCATGCATGTTTCACGGGAAACAAAAAATCCACTCAAACTCAATGGAAGGAATCTTTGTTGTGGCTTCACGGTATCAACTAGTGTGTTCCTCTCTCCCAACTCCATGATTGGAGACTAGAAAAGATGACCCAAGAGCAAATGAGGCCATCAAGGTAGAATAATTAATTTGTTACTTCTTAAAAAATAAATCAAACAAATTAGTTGACGAGATGGAAAAAAATAAAAGAAGAATCGAGCACTCATTTGAGCTAGTGCAACAAAATCGATTGACTAGAAGTTCCATTTATTACAAATCTAATCTACCACATAAGAAATATATGTTTTTCTTCCTATGTTTAGTTTCCTATATTCCAAACAACAAAAGTTTATCATTCCTCTGTTTTTGATTTCTATGGTTTTCTCACTTTTCTCATTCCTGTGTTTTTCTGGTTCTTGCGATTTTTTTCCTATTCTTGTGTTTTGCATTCCTTCATTTCAAACAGATCTAGGGGTAGGTAAGAAAACCGAGACCGGGACCGAAAGAACCATAAATTCCGGGTATTGGATAATATTTCGGATAAGTGTATTGGATAACCGAAATTTTCCTTATTGAAAGTATCATTTGTTTCTCCTATTAGCCAAATGGTCATGTAGGAAAATTTCTTTTAGAATTCATATCATCCAAATTTTCATTTTTTATCCCATCAATCCAAATGGGGAATGAATCCAGATTGACCTTATTTTGTTGTATGACACTCCAAATATTTATAGGTGTTTATACCCATAAACAATTTTTTATGATCACTTCCATAAGGACAATTGCAGTGTATAAAGCGAAGTAGTTCTTATAGTTGGATCCCACAACAAGTAGCGACAGTTATGTTAAATTCTCACAATAGCTATCCTACCGTAGTAAATATACGGTGGTGTTGCCATCGACTAAATCAGTCACTTTCGATAGTCTTTTACAAGAGAGAAGCATAGAAGCATCAAATAATAAATTATTTATTCATATGAGTGGGCTATATATCGACTGGAGTTGGCAGATTCTTCAATTCAGTAAGAGATTCAATTCCTTTATCACTTGCACAATGTATTTAGGTGAGCAATATGACAACATTTATTGTATAAGATTTGATTCTTTGCTTCATTGTGGTTGCTCTGAGTAAGTACTATCAAATGCACCTAGCATTAATTTGATGCTACTGATATCGGTTTTTTATATACTACTATAAATATAATTATAAGGCTATTTTTTGAGTCAATTATAAGGCTATTTAATTTTGGCGAGCCCTGTCTTCTGACCTCTTTTGACTGCCGCGTCCTTCCAGTTTTCTCTCTGGTTCTCTCATCCCATCAGTGCTCCTGTACCCCGAAAACCGCGACCAGCAACTAAAAAGAAAAAGAAAAAATCGCGGCCAGTAGCGATCGTCGTGCGTGCGCCGCCGTCAAATCACGGCCGGCTTCGCGCACGACGCCGCTGCCTCTACATTACTGCACACAGCAGCCTCCTCCAGTCCTCCTAGAGGCTAGAAGTAGTAGTGCAGTGCATTGCGGGGACCCGACCGAAGCTGAGCCAACAGTCCGCCGCCGCCGCGTGTTCTGGGTGTGCGCGATTCGTCCAGCCATCCAGGTGAGCCGCCGTCGGCGGAGGTCGACCCTCGTTGCCTCTCTCTCTCTCTCTCTCTCTCTCTCTCTCTCATGGATTTGTAGTTTTGGACCAGCTCGTGGACCGATCTGCTTGGCCACACGACGCGAATCCTTCTACATGGGGGACGAGCTGGCCAGAATTTGGGGGAGCGGAAGCTTTTGAAGCGAAACGAGCTGGTTTGGAAAAGCTAAGTTTTGTAGAAGGTAAGCGGTGCTGTTTGGGGTACGTAGCTTTTGGAGCCCAGCCTGGCTAATGCCATGGCGGGAGCGGAGGTTAGGGTCTTGATGGCGAGCTTAACTTGGCGACGGTCGTGGCGAGTGGGGTGCTCGGCTCGGTGCCATGCCATTTGACGGCCACGAAGAGGAGCAGGACAACATCGACGGCCATGGCGGCGACGAAGGAGACCTCGAGGCAACGCCGAGGTCGTCGCGTGCTGGCAGATTTGGGGGCTCGGCCTCCTCGCCATCACAATTCGATGGCCAATCGACGGCGGAGATAGGGACCTGGGTGGCTTGATGACGCGGCGGAAGAGAGAGAGCCGGGGCGGAGGTGCGAACAGAGGGGCGGCGGCACGAGGAGAAGGGGCTGGGACGGCGGCGCGCGGAGAACCAATCGGGACGGCGGCGCGCGGAGAAGAGCCAGGGCGGCGGCGCGGGAGAAAGCCCAGGGGTGGCGGCGGGCAGCGCGTGGGGCGGAGCAGGGGAGAAGCGCGGAGAAATGGGTTGCGGGAAGCGCTTCTCCAGCTTTTTTCGGGATACCGTCTGGTGTAGCTTCTGTCGCTCTTGGTGTTTTGGAAACGCAGAAGCTGGGAGAAGCTACCCACAACAGGGGTGAGATTTTTGCTAGCGAAGCCCAATGGTCTCAACAGGGGTTAAGTCTCTCGTGTGTCCAAACAAAGCAAGAAACAAATGGAGATGATCTCTCCAAATATGTCTGGTCAGTTGTCACAGGACACATTGAAATGGTGACAGCGAGGGAGGCCCCTACCTATTTTCATTGATGTAAAAAAGTACGCAGTATTCACAAAAATGCAGAAATAAAAGAGATGGCACGCCAAAGGTGCAACTGAAGAGAACAGTAGTAGTTGCAACGCATGCATTATATGACAATAATCATTAAAGCAGAAAAGTTTGAAGCGGCCTAAGTTGTTCCACATATCATTCGGGAATGTTAATCATTTATCTTCTGAGTGAATGCTGTTTCATGAAATTCTGCGGGTTTTCATGTTGGTCACCAGTTTGGCAATTGTGAAATGCATCTGGTCATATTTGGGCTTGATGTTCGTTACCACTCTGTTATCTGTAGGTACCAAGTCTGTTTCCATCTATGTGAAATCATTCAGGGAGGTATAAAATGCAGGGTGTTCAGTCGACCAGACAAATCAGCCCTCCAACTAAAGCCGTTTCTTCTGTGGTAAAACATCTTTTCTTCAATACATTGGTTTGCAAATTAAGAAACTAGATGTATACTTATCTTTCTGTCATGATATTCGCATCATAGAGTAATACAGCGATGGCTCCAAAGGCTCTAAAAGAGAATGTCATGGTGCATAAATCAGAACTTACACCATCTGCTTCTAAGCTAAATAACCCTGGATCACGTAAGTGTTCCTATATAGAGAGCAATGTGTCTAGAAAAAAACGAGTAATTTCCGAAGGAATTGAATCTCTTACTGAATTGAAGAATCTGCCAACTCCAGTCGACATATTTGAAGATGAATGTACTTTCTGCCATTCATTTAGAACTTCCCAGGTAATATAATTTGCCTCATGCACATTTTTGTGTCATGGCTGATGTGCTACAGTCACCTTAGTGGTACTATTTCACCCCTATTTCAGGTTCATGGTCAGATGGTACGTTACCAGGCGGGAAGAATTATGCCCCGTGACAAGGGCAATCCATCAAATGGCATCTATGTCCATATGCAATGTCTCGAGTGGTAGGGTTGTCCATGGAACGGGGTTAACTTTTTTGTATTATCATCATGCCATTTTCTATAGATTTAAGATGCAACTTTGTTTCTTACATGTTCAGTTCCATGTTAATTAAAAGGACTGCATTTTAACCTTGATATGGCCTTCCCCGTTCCTATGATTTTTGTGAAGGGCTCCTCGAGTATGGTTTGATGGTGATAACGTTAAGAAACTGGAGTCAGAAATCCGCCGTGCTTCAAAGTTGAGATGTCGCAAATGTGGACTTCGAGGAGCTGCCTTGGGTTGCTATTACAAGCGTTGCAACAAAACTTTTCATTTTCCATGCGCAATTCAGATATATGCTTGCCGATGGGATGTTGTAAGTTCTTGAGAGTACCTTGTCACCGATCCACTGGGTGTTATTTTTACAACCTACTACTAGTATGTGATAGTGTAACATGCCCATTTTTACATTGTAGGATAATAAAAATGTTTTGTGCCCTGAACATGTATCCCAGGAGCTGCCGTGTGATAAGCTGAGCTCACAAACAAAGGACAGAGACCAGTTCTCTTCCTTGAGCCAAAGGTATGCGATCTCTCTTTATCTTTAGACATGGTTCTGGTAAATCTGATTTAGTAATAACCTCCTCGTTTATGTTTCATTTCCCTAGCCCATGTAACAACAGAAGTTTCTTTTTGCCTTTAGGGTATATGTTACTTATTCACCTTTCTTTACTAGATAACTTTAAGGTTCATAAGAATTTTATCTATTGTTGACTTCTATAATTGTGTTTGTGCACCATGTTTTGTGATTCCAGCCAGTATTCAAAAAAGGTACAAAAAGTTGATGATTATCACGGAGAAAATCAAGAAACTGATCCACTTAACACCTCAAATTCTTCTTCGTTGCCTCAGAGGTATGTGATATTTCACCTCTCTTGTAATATATGTAGTCATTAAAGTTTATCTGATCAATTGATAATATTGCTTTTCTAGCCATAGCCAATGCTCATGCAATTAAGCAAGTTTTACTCATAGTTTAAGGCAAGGCCAACAAAAAGATCAGCTTAACGCATCAAGTTCTTCCTTGCAACGAGCTATGTCATGAAAAGTCACTGTCATTAACATATTATAAAGCATCCTGGTTACTCAACTAATAATTAATATCCGATTTCTGTAATTCTGTGCTATAATCAGTTTTAGCTAATATTCATGTTGGGAAAACCGGCACTAATCAACTCCAATAATCCCTCATCTTGTGCTGAACATTGAAGAAAACATCCACCAACAGACCGGCAATAGAATCAGCAATCACAATGCACAATTGACACAATTATTTACGTGGAAAACCTCCTCTAAACAAGAGGAGTTAAAACCACGGGGCAACCAGCCCACTCCAACCTTCGCCACTATAAAACGATAATGGATACAAGGAATCTTCTCTAGAACCTCTAGAGGCACACCACAACAGCAACAACACCAACAAGTTAGCTACAACCTTGATACAACAACAATAGCACACACCTAAGTGAGATACAACAAGAGCTAGCACTTTCAGCTACTACAGAGATGACTACATTATGTCCCCTTCAGAGTTCAGTTCATACCGAGCAAATCATAGAACCAATGACCACGAAAATTTGGTAGGCAAACAGTTCCACAAGTCCTCTACCTATTGACCAAAATTCAGCTCAATCTGGCACCGTTTCACTGCCCAAACAATTGATCTACCAAAACTGCTCACTGCTGAATCTGCTGCTAACAGGACTGAAACTCCCCTCAAATCTGGTGCTCCACTAATCCAATCCTCAAACCAACTAACTGAAACAGTACTCTTAAGTGTAGAACGAGCTCACCAAGTTTGGGGCCAATCCAACCACGTTTAAGCCTCTGATCAGCTGTAAGAAGATGAGTGCACAGGATGCACGAATCTGCACAGCAAGTCTTCTCTTCTCTTTCTCTTGCTTCACGTCGTGTTCTTTTGTTGTTGTCTGCTCTCTCTCACTCCCCTGCCTCCTCCACAAGACCACAACCTGAACAAGGTATATGAGGGCTAGGGTTTTCTTGTCCAAGCATTCTCCAATCAACGGTTCACACGTGCTGGACCGTTCTGGGCTTTTTGCTGAAAGTTTCTTCACGTGGAGGGAATTTAGCCCAACAATTCAGACAAAGCAATTCTAACAGTCATGACAGAAATGATACAAAAAATGATCTTAACACATGAAATTCTTCCACTTTGCCTATGACTCCGAGACATGTGATTCTTCTAAGTCTTCAATCCATCTAGAGACACCAAATGTGAATGCTCCTGGTCATATATCAGTGATTTAATTATCATTCGTTGCTTATCCCATCATTACAGCTGCTATCCAGATGAAGGAATTCCTGATGTTTGCCAAGGAGAAGAGGTGAATGCCGATCAGCAGGACACACCAAACTACTCTTCTAATAACTGGGTTTTGCTTGGTTCATCTTTAAGTGCGTCAGAGAAGGTATCATGGGGTGTAGTGAAAAGAAGTAAAGTTCACCTTTCTCTGTTCATCTTGGAATAACATATTTGCACTACGTTTCTGAAATCTGACTTGGACTCTTGCATACGAACTGCTGCATTTCCAAATGAATTCTATTCCTTTTCAGTTTGTGATCAATTTGCTCTATGCTTGTTGAATAGGATTTCGTTGAGAATTTTGCACATGTGACCAAGTCAACGGTGGCCAATGAGTGGGGCGAAAATGTGACCCATATAATTGTAGGAAAACATGCTGGTACCTCATGGTGCAGAGCTTATGAAGTTCTCATGGCAGTACTCTTTGGGAAGTGGGTTGTCCAAGCCAAATGTAAGTATTGAGTCATTTCTGTGAACCTTTATGGTTTCGTTTTTTACTATGTGCAGGTATTTTTTTTTTTTTGGGGGGGGGGGGTGCTCATCTGAACAAGCTGCTGAAATCTGATATCTGCACGTTTATATGTTTTTCCATGAGGTCCATTCAAGAAGTCATAGACCAATAGCGTATCTTTATCCTGATTCTGATGCACTTTGACCTTTGCTCTTTTAGGGATTGTAGATTTCTTGGAGAAGCCTCCAGCTGTAGAAGTTCTTTTAGGGATTGTAGATTGCTTGGCGATGCGTCCAGCTGCAGAAGATTCATATGAGGTAACATTCAGCGATGATGATTCGGGCAAACCACTGGATGGGCCAAAGAAAGGAAGAACTCGAGCAGCTGAAGGGGTATGTTACTGTTTTGTATTTGTACAAGATGGATTTGGGGTTCCATCCCATCAGCATGACTACAAATCAATACTGCAGGCATCGCAACTGTTTTCAGGATTGCACTTCTACGTCAGCAAATGCATCAACAGCGAATACAGACGCCACGTGCTGGACCTCATAGCAGCCGGAGGAGGGCTCGTACTGAAGGAAGAAAATAGCAGCCTGGATTGGCGTTGTCTACGTGGAGATTCCTCGCCGAGGCCGTACTTCGTCTACGATGGCGGCCATACGGGAGAGTTCAGCGCGAGCTGGCTGCGGGCGGAGATCAAGGAGGCCAGGAAGCACGCGGCGGCGGGCGCACGGGTGATCAGCCACCTGACGGTAATGGACGCCATCGCGGCGTATGATGCGGAGGTTCTAGACCAGAAGGGCTGGCCGCGTCCACGGCTCCGTAGTTTCTTTCGCAAGTGATGCTTGACTAGGTTGTTTTGGCAAATTCTCCAGCTCCGGGCATTGTTCAGGCCTTCAGAAGTTGATTAGGATGCGTGTGAACTAATGCACCCTGTTTGTGTTCTTGAACTGAAAATGGGTACAAGGGTTGTCATCTGATCGGCAATAGTGAAGAATTAGCTGGTTAGTTTAGCAGGCGATCATGTACCATAGGTGGTTAGTCTGGGTGGGATTTGGTAATGTACCATAGGTGGTTTCCATGGTCGTGTGTTCAGTTCATGTAATCTTGTGGTTTTGGGGTCTGCTCCTTTGCCTCGCGTCGGAAGTAAGGCGCAGGATATACTCTGTTTTCTCATGATACGCAGCTCTCTTGCATATTCGAGAATTAAAAAAAATAGCTGGTTGGTGTTTACCCGAGATCTAATTCGGCGGCAAAACTATGACGTACTGGTGGCCAGGCCAGCCACGGTATAAACGAGAGACTGCCCAAACTTTCCGATCGGCTATTCGCGGAGTACTTGTGAGGTCGCTTGTCGCAACCGGACCTGAATTTCACTTCAATCAATCAAAAGAACTACGACTGGCCGATCCAAAAGAAAAAGTCTAAATTTCTAAGCAAGAGAAACAAAACATTTACAGTCATCACGAAGAAATGTTACCAAAAAGAAAAATGAAAGAAATAAAAACTTTGAACTATAGTTACAACAGCTCTACTGATTACAGACAACAGATTATGAACCACAGTAATCTCAGCTACATGTCTACATACCAACAGGGCTGCCGGCCAACGGAGACCTCTCTTTTGTTAAGAACCACACGCTTTTCCTACACAGATATAAAAGTTAGTTTAGAGTATGAAGTAAATCTGAATAAGCGCACCAGTTTCCAGGGGTCAGAAGGGCTTACAGGATGATTTTGTATGAACTCATCCCGTCTATAAAAACATATACTTGATTAAGCCGGAGAACTTCAAATGCAGAATCTGATGCCACAGGTGGAAAATTTGTGTCAGAGAAGCAAGTCATACGCACAGATACACTTGTAGTTGGATAGAAACATACTCAATGACAGGAGTATCCAAGATCAATATAGACGGGAAATACCAACCTTACATTTCTCGTCTAACATTCTGTGCAGCAGAAGGAAGCACTGGGCGCTTCTCAACTGCTTCATAATGGAGAACAAAGTTGTCCTGCAGGTAGAAAAAAACTAGTTATATTTTTCGACTAGTGGATAAGGCTAGAAAATTTAGCAAGTTCTATCTAGATAGGTAACCTTATGAATTGTGTCCCAGAGGTTCGGATCAAAACAAATGTAGGACCCACGTTCATGAAGTGGAGTTTTGACAAGGGGAGCTACATTCGGAACTCTTGTAAGCCAAACACGATACTCTTTGTGGTAGAACCACCCTTTGTTGTACCTGCAAAAATAGAAGAGCAATTTGCTCATATATGCAGTGAGCGGGTGCAATATTTTGACTGATAATACAAAGTGTGATGCTATAAACTGTGCGATGCACTACTTACAGTTCATTAGCAGCATATAACTGAGCGACATCCTTAGGCATACTGCACAAACAACAGTGTTAAATATTGTCTGGCTACTAATATAAAATGGACAGTGATTTGAGCTCAAATTACCTGTAGAAGATGTAGAACAGCGTTAAGGGGTGAAACTTCTGAAAATGTAATGGCTGCACAGGAAGGGACAAAAAAATCTGAAACTTCATGAATCAGCAAGCTAACGGTAACCGAAATGTCAAGAAGCTTACTTGCAGTGCTGGAGGTGGCTCAGCTGAGAAACAAGCTGGGATCTGATAATCAGGTTCTCCCTTAGCTGGATCATTTGACCAAGGAGAACCAAATGTCTTGTAAAGATTATCTTGAGAGTTTAAATTTAACCCTAATGTTGTCAAATCAAGCCCTAAAGCAAGAGATGTTGGTCCAGGCTCTTTTGATCTAATTAGATTCAGCAATCCAAGAAGACTATATGGATCAGGCACAGCTTGTGTTCCCTGAATAGACTTTGGATTCTGATCCTTGTATTGTTGTGGACCAGGTGACTGCAACCTAAGTGCATTTTGAGTCTGTGATTGATGGTAATGCATAAGTTGCTCATAAACCCCTGAACTGGATGACGGACTTGGAGAATTTGTTGGCCTTAGTCCAATATTTTCCAGTCCAGAATTTTGAACCTAGTAAAGAATAACGTTAATACAACAGAATTGAAAGCTTAGCAGAGACCAAATACTGAAGATTCAGTGGGGCTACCATGCTGTTCCGTTAAAGTGAAAAATCATAAATTTAGTTATTTCTAAGAGTGGAATATAAATATTGAAAAAAAGTAAAAGAAAATTGTAATGTTTCTTACTGAATTAGCACTCTGTTGATGTGTTTGACGAGATGGATAACTGCCTCCCAAGCTAAACCCAGATGATCTACCCATCTGTAGGGCCATATAAGCGAATATTTAAAAATACATATAACTGTTCAGGAGTCGAAAGATAAAAATCATGAACTCACTGGATGATGTTGAGCTTGCATAATATTTACATTCTCCTGAAGATGATCCTTGTGATGCATATCCATAGCAAAATCTGAAGAACTACCTTATATCCCAAAGAAATATATATAATAAGATAAAATCCCGAAACAAAAAGAGGATATCACAAATACCATAATTAGCAGAAAAGAAAATAACTTGAAAAGATCAAACAATACATAAAATTTGATTACCAGTTACTAATGAAAGAATGTCAATGATGTTTTCATGTGATCAATGTAAACTTTGAGAAGAGTATCAGGGCCTTGGAACGAGATTTAAATCAGAAGGAACAGCCTAACAGTTGTCCACTAAGTGAATACTGAGATGCAACAGGTGTTTAGGGAAAACTCACCTTTATACCCTGGTAATGCTGGAAAATCTTCATTCTGAATGCTAAATTCCTGATTTTGTTGCACAATAGCATTAACACTCACTCCATGCTTCCGCAGGGACCCTTCAAAATGCAGACATGGGGAGTTAGTTAATAGAATATCATCTGTAAGATGAAGTTAGCATTATTGTATTACCGTACTGCCCTGGGCCTCCACCAGCAGAATTAGGTCGCCCTGTCAATTGAGGAAAATCATTCATATCAAATGGAGTGTCACCAGAGCTTCCATCACGTAGCATTCCCGAGGAACCTAAAGAACTGTTTCCTGTCTGCATCTGATTCTGAGACAGTGATCCTCCAGGCGTTGGGTAAGAACCTCCAAGCATGTTCATGAACTGTGGTGATGCTGGTGAAGGAGCAAATAAAGCTATTAAGTCGAAGCTCAGTAGTGTCACATATACAGAAAATATTGCTTCAGAGTTCTTAAAACTCAGTACAAAACACATTACTTAAGTTGCTTCCTACAGACAGCATATACACTACAGGGAACAAACTGGATGACCCGCAAGAAAATAAAAGAACAGCTATAAGCATCAATGGATGCTACTTTTATAATATAATGGCAGTGGCTATCATTTCGAGTTGAGATAAGCCTAATCAAAGTTCCATAACTTGGAGTAAAGTTTTCCGTTTCTAGCCGTTTTGCTCATATTTCCAAATTGATATGACCGAAATACGCTCAAATAGCAATCAATTTGCAGACAGCAAGAACTATACACTGGCAATAGATGCACATCAAGTCATCAAAGACACATGGGAAGTTCAACCAATCCACCCTATTCCACAAAGGAATAGAAAAAGAATACATGCGAACCACAGTACCACATACCTTGTTGAAGCATACTACTTATTCGGTTGGATCCTTGAATATTAATAGCCGCACTTCCAGAGTTGCCACTCAAATTCATGCGAGACGCAATACCTGGCATGGACAGCCCTGCAGAACTTATACTTCTTCCAATATTGCTCCCACCAACAATACCCCCAGAATTTGTTATCCGGGGCCCTAAATTCCCCAAAACTGGAGAAGCTGCCAACCCAGGAGCAGAGTTGCGGTTATCCACATTAGCCAAGTTTGAGGATAAAGCTTGTATTGAACCACCAATGGCATTCATGCTACTACTAAATACAGGATTTCCCCCAACATTCATACCTCCTCTGTTGCTAATCCCAGAATGCCCATGAGGAATCTACAAAATGGGTGAAAGAAAATGAGCGCTGAAGTAAAGGATCTCTCTCTCTGTGGAGCTAGGAACAGACAATGGAATTGGGGAATAAACCTGAGACATGGAAGCTTGAAGGTTATTTGAGGGGAACCGACCACTGGAAATACTACCACCAGGTTGTTGAACCCCGGGGGACGGAAGACCAGTCATTGAAGTATTTCTTGGTGCTAGTGATCCAGTCATATTTGAAATATTGAGATTCCCATGAATGTTGTGTGAACCTTGCAAGCAAATTCAGAATAGTTAAGAGAAAGGCAAGAGATAGCAAGCCTTTGTCCCAAGCAACATCTGGTGTGAAACATCGAGATGCAACAGGCATCAATGGACAAACAAAATGAAATAGTGTAACTTAACACTAACCTGAGTGATGGAAGCCTGGAAGTGATCCGGATTGACCAGAAAAGGATGATGTGAATGACCTGCCTGTTGAATCTCGGAGGTTCGAGGTCGGCCCACTAATGTTTGACTGAAAATTGTATAAAATGAGTTCCAAACAGAAGAGATAACTGGAAAATTTTAAGGTGCATTTGTAATTACAAGAAACAAACAACAGGAAGTTCCTAAAAAAATATCCAGCACTAAATGAAACTACACTACTCAAAACAAGCATTGTTGGAATCGTTGCTGGAAACTTTGACGCAAGAACGAGAAAGAATGAGCTTGAGGACTCGGCAATGGCAACGAACACCCCAGCGACAGACGCTGGACTATTTGTATTAATCTGGACTCACACAGCACAAATGATATGGTTACAGGGTTGGTTTTATAGACTACAACTACACAGCGCCCAAGCAACCTCTCCTCCGATCTTCAAGCGCACAAACGCATGGCGATCCACCCTTCTCTCCAACATGAGCCAACGGCTTCCTCCGTAAGACCCGGACTCCCGCACTGACCGCGAGTCGTGCTGCTGCTGGACTCCATCAAAGACGCACACCACTAACAACCCTGCTAACTACTGATCTAGACACGAGATACTAAAAGCAAACACACGTGCTCTACTCACGACGTGACCTAAACATGAACAAAGACTTCACGTAACACACCTAGCTAGCCTGGAACACACACAAGACAAGATTATTCCTAAGAAGCATAAGTACCCTTCAGAAAACAAGATGAAAAGAATATTGAGTATCAAATGACATTTGCTTTCCATTTGGCAATAGTGTAAAGTCCCCTTTCAGATAAGGAGTCAAACAGAATGCACATGACTTCCCAAATTACAATATCCAGAAAAAATTAAATATGTAAAACAATTGGTGACAGAAAAGCAATCCAATAAAGTAGACTATTCCCTTAGAAAAAAAGCAGACTGATGTTTTACTGGATAGAGAAAAGGGAACGTACATTCAAAGGTCCTGACATGGTGATGATGTAGAAAGAATGAAGAAGCCAATAGCAAAAATATTATTTTCCAAATAGCATGATACTGCTTGTCCAATCTGGAGTTCAAGAAGAAACAATAGATGTGTAAGTAATCTGTACAATCAAATTCCCTCAAAATTGCACTTTACTTTCAAGAGACACAAAACCAAGAATGCCAAAGCACTATTATATTGTGTTGTAAAGCAAGGTGTGAGTTGGCCACTGAAATTTATCACCACATCTAGAGAAGTAGTGCATGTTATCATGCAAAAAGACGCTCACACAAAACAAAAAAGTTGCATAAAGATTTGAAGAAAACAATGCATGCTACATTCTAGTAATTATATAGCGGAAATCATAAATCAATCTCGGAGGGCAAGTGTAACCTTCAGGTGAAATTTGGTGTTTTCATATATGCATACAGGATTTTAATTTAAACCTAAAACGGCAAGCAAAAACTAAGATAAAGTGCTTAACTATCTCCCAGTTTTCACCTACATGAAAACTAGTTAGTTTCTGCAAGGAAAATCAAAGGTTGCAAAAATAACCTACAACATAATTTAGTCAAAAAAAAAACTGAGCAAGAGAAAAAAAGTACCTATGACAAAAAAGTACAAACCAACTCAAAACTAGAGTGTGAAAAATACATGCACAAACCGGAGACTAGAACTATGGCACAAGTCAAAGACTACGGACTAGAACTACAGCCCACCGAGCTTTACGTTAACAGTTCAGAACTACAGTGTGGAAACGATACTAGACGTCTAGACCCAGCTGCAATAAAGGACTCTCATGTTTATGATCCCCATATAAAGTCTAAACAAGAAATCTTCAGATGCAGTACTTAACCATGAACAAATAAAACATTTGGATAAACCACTTCAGGGCTAGATGTCCATGTAATCAGAATATCTTATTTAAGCCAACAAAAGCAGGGAACTCAATTTCTATGTTCATGGGTTTCTCTAACTACCGTTCCTTCGGCTTGGCTGGTTTGAAGTCTATCATGTCTTCCTATATAGAAGGTTAAAAAATTTGCACAATTATTTGAACCTTATATCCTACGTGTCTGAAATTCAGAATCAAACTCCATCTCACATGAACAGGCGGAAAGAGCCGATGAGGCTTTCTGGAGAGTCAGCATTCAGGAAACTCCTAGATTACGTCCAAAAACGGGCATTCATGCTACCCAGGTTTCTGCTCCCCTACCAGTCTGACCAAGGAACAGTCATACGAGCTCCGACATTGAATCGCCGTATTCAGTAACTACAATCGCCCCAGTATTCCTCGTCGCACTACAATCGTCGATCCAAGGCTCTGCTTGGAGAATCGTTAGAAGCAGAAGCTCAGAATCTCAGACCACATCCCTCCGGGGCTCTAAACCCATCTCCAGCTCCAAATGTCAAAAGAACCCACCGCAAAACCGAATCTAAGCTAAACCAAACCCAAAGAAACGTGAGTTCAGGAGCCACACACGCTCCACCCCGAGCGACCCGGCGGCCGACGCAGATCAGCCGACGAGCGCTTCCCATTGCCATGCGAGACAATCCACAAACGTGGAGCGGCGGCGCCGAAACGGGATGAAGGTTCGGGTGAAGGATGTTGAACTGACCGGAACGGACGCAGCGGTGCGGCGAGCGGATCTCTCTGCGTCGAGGCGGAGGCTGGAGAGAGAAGAAAGACGACGACGATGATGACGCCGACGAGGAGGAGGATGCGGTGGGCAGGAGCTGAAACGGAAGAAATGATGCGGTGGGCAGCTGAAACTGAAATGGAGTGACCCGTTCACGTGGACCGAGCACCCTGGATCTACCGGCCCAAATTCATTGAGCATGGTATGGGCCACTTTAGTTGGCCCAGATTACCACTACATCATCCAGCCCAACTATAGCTTTAGTGGGGCCCGCCTCCGACCTCGAACCAGCGATTGCTCGAGTCGACCCGGCATAGATCTCACATCTATCGCGCGAGATCGGGGTGGGGAAGAAGACGGCGACGAAGCAGAAGCAGCGCAAAACCCTAGTGCGGCTGCTGCCTTCCTGCCCGCCTGGCCCCAGATCTGCGACTCGTTTCACACAAGGTGAGCTCGTGATCGATCTCCACTGCCGTGGGCGGGTATGATCCGTCAGTGATTCGTGGCTTGGTGCTAATGCTGTCGATATCTTTCTGGGTGGTGTTTGTCTGACTCACGGGAGATCTGTACTTGTTGTCACAGATGGCCAGCACGGGGCGGTCGATGCTGCTTTCGCTGTTGCTCTTTGCAGTGACGCTGTCGCTGCTGGAGATATACAAGGCCAAGTTCGCCTCATCGGAGCTCATGACCATCGCCGGCGGCCTCGTCTGCTCGTTCCTCTTCCTGCTCCTGCTCACTGTGCGTTCCTATCCCAAGTCATAATCCCTTGTTGCTTTCTCTCGGAAGCTCGGAATGGTAGAAAAGCGATTTTATCTTACTGTTTGCCTAAATGAAATGGTTGAAAATTGTGCGATCGACCTTAGCAAGGCAAAACATAGTGAAGCTAGAACGCTAAACTGTGAGAGATAGGTTCTTAAATTTGCTTCAACACCTTGCCACGGTTTATACATTATAAGATACTTTTGGTTCTGTACTCAAATGGACTTTTCATCAACGATTGCAGTTTTGCCTCTTGGAAATGTGGCATACGACAATTACCTAATTCATGCTACTTTTTTGCAGTTTATTGGAAACTACCAAGAATCTAATGGCGTTAGAACTGGGTGGGGTGCAGGTATGTATGGGATCTAATGCAATCTTGTTCTCACGGTTTCCTGTAGTCTTTATCTTGACTTTTTGTTATATTCTTCTTTGCAGTTGTTCTGGCAGAACTTGTTGCTCTTATTATCGCTGGCACTGTCCACCGTGTCTGTATCACAACGTGGTATGTTACCTTGATTCTGTGAACATACTCCACTGAATTACTGATTCCTTTTTTGCCACGCTTTAGCATTTATTCCGTCCCATGAACCTGACTGTGAACCTGAATGCTTCCATATCTGATATAATGAAGAGAATAAACAGTATATTAGTCTTAAAGAGTTAAGATACACTACTGCAAGTTTTTATTTTGTGTATGTATGAAGATAAATAGCAGTCATGTATTACTGATAAAGAAAATGCTTTGAGATGTAGGAGGTGTGAATTAAGACCCCTGGACACACTCATGTGAATAAACTATCATGTATTTGTTTGCTATATTTTTCTTTTGAACATGTAATTATTAGGTAGTATTATTGTCTTCAAACACCCAGTTCGGAGCTCCAAAACTAAAAGCAACTATGGAAAGTTCATATAGAGTACATATAGATTGTCAGTAATTAACAAGATGACCAAGTTCCGCAGCAATTGAGCTATGCAGCACTTTGACCTGTGTTCAATTGTAGGATGTTAGAATACACTACCATTGGTTATTTTTGCATGTTGCAAAAACTACGGCTTAATGTGTGTTGTGGGTTTCTTGTTTCTTGATTCTAAGGAGTGTCTTCGTGGTCAGAATGCTATCCAGACCTATTACTGCCAGATGGGCTACTGGCTAAGTGTAAATTCATTACATATACCAACATATTGGCGGTCCTACAGCCAATTGGATGGAGTGCACCATGTTGTAAAATTATGGCACCTAACAATCATATGACTTATGTCCTATGTTGGGGTATGATCTGCACCCACCTGGTCAAATAATGACGATTCATTGGAACTTGCATGCAGCAGACATGATAGCTTTGTGTTATTGTTCCTTCTTTTCTTCTTTATGTCAGCTTCTGCAGGCCTCATTTCTAGCCTACCCCAACTTGCTTGGTACACTACTAAAAGGCTTTGATGTTGTTGTATGCTCACATGAAAAATGCCTGTTAATGCCGTAAATGTGTATTCGTGGAACTTATATGATATGTTTGTTGTGTTTTTCTTTGAAAATTTGGCTGCAGATAGACTCGAGTGTAACCATATTACAGAGAACTCTTCCATTCAAGACCCATAACTTTACCTTTCCTACTTTGGGTCCATATGCTTCCCCTTTGTCATTTCTTTTCTTGTGTTATCTGCATGCTCATGCTGTCCTGCAGCAGTTCCTGTCAACTCACTAATCATTTTGGTTTATCACTTTGCTGCAGCTTCCTGTTTTCCGCTGGACTCCTTTATGAGGTTGACAAGCTCTCTGGTATGACCCTTGCGAAGAGTGAGTCTCAAGTGAGGCGGCGTTGAGCCAGGAAGATATCCGTGTAAGATGACATGTTCTGTAGATCGAACCCATATGATCCGCATACTCCATTGGACTTTAGCCCATCTAGCTGTTTTTGCAGGCATATATAGTGCTTGAATTCTGAAGTCTGAACACTCGATCTTACATTCTGATTTTGTACTAAGAGCTGACTAGGTGGTGTGCCTTTTGCCGGTTCTGAAATGACATCGGCCCATTTGTTGCTCATTGGCTCATTCGTGGTGCCTTTGCATCTGGTCGCCCCTGGTTGGAAGTGTTCACGTGTTTTGCTAGGTTCATTTGGAGCAGTTGCTTTTGTCAAGCGTGTTAGTTTAACAGCTTTGTCTATGCTGGGTCTTCTCGTGGTATCAGGCGCTGTTGTTTAGCAGATCCGTTCGCGCTGAATTTTCTTGTGGTAAAACGTAGTACGGCAGCGAAGCTTTCAAAGCAGAGCATGCGATGATTTTCATCAGCTCGTGCGTCCGCGTGTGCAAAATGGCTGCGGCGTTGGTTGACCTGTGTTCTGCCGCTAGTTCTCCGTCCGTGCTGTCCTTGCACCAGCCTGCGTGTCAATTACCTAACAGTCAAGGGTTGTACCTGCTGGCACACCTTCACCGTTACATGGCGCAAGGAAACGAAGCGGCAGCAGCCTCGAACGTGATACTCCTCTGCCGCTTTGCATGAACACTGACTTGAGATTTTGACAGTGATGGGGGATTTTGACACTGAGGAAAGCGAAGCTCAAAGCATGCGCGGGCGGCAGTGTTTTGACGGGAAGTGCCCCGATCGATCGGGTCGGGAAACAATCAACTTGTCCGGTCTGGCACCATGTGTCAGTGCCCTGCTCATTATCCAATCCGGAATCAGGCATGCTGCTGTATCTGAAAGAAAGAAATACAACGCCGAACAGTCCAATCAGTGGCTCGCCCTCTTCAGTCGGCACGAGTGTATAAAATCTCCCTATCCAACGCTCGGTGGCATTAGATATTTTCCTGCTTGATGTCCATGCTGTCATCTCGCCATCAGTGAGGGATCCTAGACCTCCTATACTATGTCAAGTTGACAAGTCCGCGGCATGTTTCTGTACTACAGATAATACAAACCGGGCTGCCGCGCATTTGCCCGTCCGTTCGCTGGCTTATTAGATTAATAGCGCGAGCTACTGCTGGTCTCACGAATACGTAACCGAACGCCGGTTGCTTGGACATAGCTAATGGCCTGGGTCTAATCTAAAGTTGTAACCGATACCGATGGATACATCAGCTTCCGTAATAAAAGGAAAAAGAGCAAATGAAAACGACGCCGATGATATAACTGCAGGCAGGCGAATGAAGCCCCCGTTCGCGGGCGAAAGCTACCTGCCACCAGCAGTCGTCGAGCTGGGATTATAAAATGCGGGAGTTAGCTTTTTCAATTACGGATTAGCAGCCGGCACTTTTCCTTGCTCGGTGTCCGGTTTGACCGCCGTTGCAGCAGGACCATGATATGGTGGTTGTCTGAACGCACGGGCTGGCGTTTGCTTGGGTTGACCTCTTCCCTGAGCAGTTGCGCGGCCGGGCCGGGGAGGAAGCACACAAGAGGATGAGGCGGTTGCTGCAGACCCCGGGAAATTCAATGCACGTTTAGCAATATACAGCGAGGCCTGGTCGCGGCGTGGACTTGGCAGAGGAGAGAGGGGGCTCACCCGTACAAGTTGGGAGCCACGACCATCTCTTCCCCGTTTAGTTTCGCCTGTGCGATCGATCGAGTCCGTGGCAGCGAGGAAGAGCAGGGGAAGAAGAAGGAGAACAAGAAGAAGCGTTCGCGGCCGGCTTGGCGGGAGAACAGCGTGTGCTTCCGATCGTCACTGCGGGAGGAAGATGAAGGCGCCGGCGCGCCGGGCGCCGCCGCTGCTGATGCTAGTGTTGGTCGCGGCGAGCCTTCCTGCCGGCCTCTGCGTCAGCCACCCTCAAGATGGTTAGTACGGTCACCCAGCTCTGCTCTGCTTCTTGCACGTTCTGTTGCTTCGTTTTCGTTTGTTTCCACTACGCCACGTAGGCTGAAAGCAGACGGGAATTCAATTTGGGTCAATCTGTTCCTTCTTTTGCCGATGACTTCCCTCTAACTAATTTGATGAAAAATCATGCTCAGTTTCCGCTCTCCAGGCTCTGATGAGCCAATGGACGAACTACCCGTCGAGCTGGACGGGCGGCGACCCATGCGGCGCGCAGTGGGACGGCATCATCTGCACCGGTGGCAGGGTGACGTCGCTGTGAGTAACACCAGGCCATGGCCTCGCTCCTCGCTCGCTTCCTGCATCGGTTCATCTCGTGTGCGTCCATGTCAGCCTCGTGATCCATGCGTCTCCTTTGTTTGGTTGCAGGCGGCTGTCAACTGTAAACATTAAGGGCACGCTCAGCAACAGCGTCGGCCAGCTCAGCCAGCTCGTCTACCTGTAAGTCACTTACTCCCCTCGCGCCTGCTCATTCCGTAACCTCCATATGGTCACAACCTCCATATTGGAGGAAGATGAGTTTTGAATTGGTCAGAACAACTTTGCTTCTAGTTTAGGATTTCTCTCTTGTCTTCATCCTTGGGCAGTTGGACTGTTTGACCGATTCAAGTTTATCAGATTTTGAGTCCTGACCCGCCTGATAACGCAATGGATTACCTCATGTGTTATCAAGGCTATATGTTACCAGAAATCTACAGGAAAAAAGTGAATGCAGCAAAAAAAAAAGGCTATGTTACAAGAAAATCTCCAATGTTGCATAAGGGCGTTCTGGCTGACGGGTTAACAATCACTTTTTCAGGGACCTTTCCTACAACATTGATCTCGGCGGTCCGATGCCTGCTACGATTGGGAGTCTTGCGCAGCTAACTACACTGTATGTACATCTGCTGTGAATCCAAATCTGCTTACTAAACAAACAATAATATACAGGCTAAATGAATGAAATGCACAAATTGGTTCTACCTGTCAGGATCTTGGCTGGCTGCAGCTTCGATGGAGAGATTCCGCAAGAACTAGGGAACATGCCACAGCTCTATTTCTTGTCAGTACTTTCTTGTAATTTTAACGTCCGTCATAATTTTCAGTTTTCGCGTTACATTTCATCCGACAGACGAAAATAACTCGTGCTCTCGCTTATTATCTTATATTATTTAGGGCACTGAATTCGAACAAATTTACGGGCACAATACCGGCTTCGCTTGGCCTACTGTCAAAACTCTTCTGGTTGGATCTAGCTGATAATCAGCTCACTGGAAGTATCCCCATCTCATCAGGAACGTCACCTGGGCTTGACCTACTTACCCAGACAAAACACTTGTAAGTAATGTCAATCGAGATGAATGTGTAAGCTTTTTCGGTTTCTATGTCTTCGTGTTTTCTGAATCCAAACTGATGATGAACAGCCATTTCAACAAGAATCAGTTATCCGGAACACTTACGGGCCTCTTCAACTCTAATATGACTCTCATACACATGTAAGAGATCTCCTGATTCTTGAGTTTGTAATTCATATGAATAGATATGTCCTACTAAGCGCTAACTTCTCTTTCATCCTCATCAGCTTATTTGATAGCAATCAATTATCCGGCCCAATCCCAGCTGAGCTAGGGGGCATCCAAACACTCCAAGTTCTGTAAGTATCTTAGAATCAGTGGATACTGAACCTTTTGTATAAAAACTAGCAAAAAATTGTTATAACTTTTTGCCTTAATGAAGAAATGTTAATCATCTCTTTGACTTCCTTTGCATCTTTGACAGCCGATTAGATAGGAACAGTCTTAGGGGTCCAGTTCCTCCTAGCATCAGCAACTTGACCAATTTAAACGAGTTGTAAGTGACCTATCTTCTTAAATGGTCTCGTAATATAAAGATATTCGTAACAAGGTAAATAATTAGTTCTGAAAATTGTTATCTCTGCAGAAACTTGGCAAGCAACCTGCTCACTGGAGCACTGCCAGATCTAAGCCTCATGACGAAATTAAATGTTGTGTAAGTAACTAACTAAAACCCTGCCATGCTGCTTTGTGAGGTAGCATAAATTGTCTGCATAATGACTGATGAATTCCTTCTTTCATAACCAGGTACTTGGGCAACAATACATTTTCTACTTCAGTAGTCCCGAACTGGTTCACAACTTTGACATCGCTTACTTCTGTGTGAGTTATCTAAATAACTCTTCAGTTCAATCTCAGCTACAACAACTTGCACTAATCTTTGATACGTTTTTATCACTCAGATCAATAGCTTCTGCACAACTTTCTGGCCAAGTCCCCAAGGATCTTTTCACATTGCCCCAGATTCAGCAAGTGTAATATTCTGATCAATTACGTTTCCATATGTTTCAGTAATCTTTCCGTTGCTTACCGTTTCATCTTGATGACTATGCAGTGATCTGAACAAAAACGCACTCAACGGGACACTTGAAATCACAGGAAGCATCAGCAAACAACTGAAGGTTATTAATCTCATGAATAACGGTATAGTATCTGTAAATATCAGCTCAAGCTACAACAGCACTCTAGCGTAAGAACCTACAGACTCGACAACCTACTTTTCCTCAACCCATTTTAGCAACATTGCATTCCTTATTTGTCAACCGTGCATACAGGCTTATCGGAAACCCACTATGTGTGGATCCGGAATTCCGCAGCCAGTCCTTCTGCAGCGCCCAGCAAGGAAACCTGATAGGATACAGCACCAGCCTGACCAAGTGTACCTCCGGATCTTCATGTTCTAACGGTCAAAGTACAAACCCTGCAAACTGTGGCTGCGCCTATCCGTACAGTGGACAGATGGTCTTCAGAGCACCATTCTTCATAGACTTGACGAACATCGACATTTTTCAGCAACTGGAGTCGAGCCTCACAACGCAGCTGTCTCTGCGCGACGGCTCTGCTTATCTCTCTGATGTCCATTTCAACAGTGATAACTACCTCGAGGTTCAAGTGAAGCTGTTCCCATCTTCAGGGACGACGTTCAACGTGTCAGAACTGATAAGGATTGGATTTGATCTCAGCAACCAGACCTACAAACCACCCTCAAATTATGGACCTTATTACTTCATTGCATACCCGTATGCTCCCTTGTCAGGTAGTTTTAGTTTCATCATGGCAAAAGTCACACCTGTGTTCAGGTATTAAGATGCATTGAAATTCACACTGATTTTCTGTGTCAGGTGGTGCTGCTGCTGGTAAAAAATCACAGATCGGTACAGGTGCTATAGCTGGAATTGCGGTAGCGGGTGGTCTCCTTGTGATTGCCCTCATTGCCGTGCTATTATTTACTTTGAGAAAGAACCAACGGACTACGGAAGCAACAGGACGAACAGACCCTTTCGGTAAGGATTTATTGGCTATTTGAGATTTATTTTGTGACTCGACGGTGAATGCTGTTAAACAATTCCAAGAAAAACGAACGCACTACCATTAGTTGTGAAAAAACAATGGCCATTATTTTGGACCAGAAAACTCATCTTTTCTTAACCAAAAAACCAACCATGACGACAATAACGCTAAACGTTTAAGACTGAACTGAATTTTCTCCAACATTACAGCTTCGTGGGGAGTTTCTCAGAAAGACAGTGGAGGGGCCCCACAGCTCAAAGGAGCAAGGTTCTTCTCTTTTGAGGAACTGAAGAACGGCACCAACAATTTCTCAGATGAGATAGGCTCAGGGGGCTATGGAAAGGTATCAAACAATAGGAGCTTACTATTAAGTTTTATCTATTATCAAAGAGGATGATTTACACAAACAGCTTATCCATATTGGATTGAAAAAAAATTCTAAAAGTTAATTTGCTAATGTTTGAATACTTATACCAAGGAAACTTATGAATATCAAAATTGTTAAATGAAAAGGTGTACAAGGGAATACTTGTGGATGGAACGCGGGTGGCCATAAAGCGAGCAGAGCCCGGATCCATGCAAGGCGTGGTGGAGTTCAAGAACGAGATCGAGCTGCTCTCCAGGGTCCATCACAGGAACCTGGTGAGCCTGATCGGCTTCTGCTACGAACAAGGGGAACAGATGCTTGTGTACGAGTACATAGCCAATGGAACACTAAGAGAGAACTTGCTAGGTGCGTCGACCAAATTTTCTATAAGCACACGTTTTCAATAGTCTCGCTTGTGCTCGAAAAAGGCACTTACGATTTGTTGTGTGCACGGCACCAATGCAGTGAGAGGAACATACCTGGACTGGAAGAAGAGGCTCAGGATTGCGCTCGGTTCAGCGAGAGGGCTTGCGTACCTTCATGAGCTTGCCGACCCGCCGATCATCCACCGGGACATCAAATCCACCAACATCCTCCTCGACGACAACCTGAAAGCCAAGGTCGCTGACTTTGGCCTCTCCAAGCTAGTCGCGGACACTGAAAAGGGCCACGTCTCCACTCAAGTGAAGGGGACACTGGTAAGCAATTAAAACGGTCTTCTCTTGTGCAATTCTAGTGTTATGAACTAGCATATCCATGTGCAGAATTTCGATCTGACAAGAGAAACTTTAACATATAATTTGGTGTGTTTGGTAGGGCTATTTGGACCCGGAGTACTACATGACCCAACAACTGTCCGAGAAGAGCGACGTGTACAGCTTTGGTGTGGTGATGCTGGAGCTGGTGAGTGGGCGGCAGCCGATCGAGGCCGGCAAGTACATCGTGCGCGAGGTCAGGCTATCCATCGACCCGAACGACCGAGACCACTACGGGCTGCGAAGCCATCTGGACCCGGCGATCCGGGACGCCGCGCGCACGGCCGGGTTCCGGCGGTTCGTGCAGCTGGCGATGCGGTGCGTGGACGAGTCGGCGGCGGCGCGGCCGACCATGGGAGAGGTGGTGAAGGAGATCGAGGCCATGCTTCAGAACGAGGTCGCCGGCGCGGCCGACGGGGCCAGCTCGGCCGGCTCGTCGGCGAACGAGTTCGACGGCGCCGGGGGCGGCGCAAGGTCGCACCCGTACAGCGACGTTGAGATCACGAGAGGGTCGTATGGTGGCAACACGTCCGAGTACATGCCCTACTTTGAAGTCAAGCCCAAGTAGGATTTGAAATTTTTGTTACCCTTTTTTTGTTGCCGCTTGTTGATGAATTATTGTAAATTTGCAACGTTGTTTCGATATGTATATTCATTGGTTTGTTGAGCCTCTGTATCATGTTACCACCCACGTTTTTTCTAAAAAATAAGACAGGCTATTCATTAAGATAGGAGATAATTACAGCCTAAAGATACAAGTACAATTACTAAACTTATTATTAGTAAGATGGGCACAAGAAAACTGGAAGAAAAAAAAGAAAAACACGAACACAGACACAGAGTCGACCAACATCACAGAAAATGTGATTTTTTTTGAAGTAACTGGCAGGTGTTCTGCCTTTTCATTAAAGTCGACGCCGCATCGTAACTGCTTGCACAATAGGCGAGGTCCTGTACAAAATCATTGAATTTGTTGCCGTCGATCCGATCATGAGCCATCTCGACCGTGCCATAGAACAGAAGCGCTCCGCCCGCGGTGAAACAACGGCGATGGAACACTAGCCAGAAACTGCACCACAGCACCAGCAGGTTTGCGGCGAAGGATCAAAGGATTATTAACGTTTCTCACCCGAAAACTATTAGCTTTTCTTTTCTGTCAGAAATATTAACGTGTACTAGGATTTTCGTGTATCATTCCCTTCAAATAATACATAGAAATCTGTTCGCATACAAATTTAACGGTTTTAGGTACTGCCTCATCGTCATCTTTAAAGTACACTTTTTTTATAACAATTTAAGGTACACTTTTGTATTAAGAAGAAGAATGCTAAAGTGGCAAAGTTTTACAACACATGTGCTAGTCACACCGCAAGGCAGTGGCGAATTACAATCAACGAAAGAACCTAACGAACTACTAACACTCTTTTAAGAAGACAACTAAAGGTGTTGCACCCCTCCTGTCACCTAAAGATCAGCCTCACGCTTGATTTGTGCCAACAGCGGCATTGGAGATGAGTCATGTCTATCAGAGTTTCTTGCGTTGCCTTACCCTCAAAAAAAAAAAGTTTCTTGCGTTGCCTTCCTTCCACAACGTACACCGAAAGTAACACCATGAAGCGGGACTTGAATCCCTTCCACCGTTGGCCTCTGATCCAAACAGGGTCTAAATTATCCTGCATTAAAATTAGGATAAAGTTCGCTTTACTCCTCCAAGTATGACCAAAGTCCAGATAACCCCTTAAACTATCATTTGGTTTGTTTTACCCGTCCAATTCGATAAAATAGTTCATTTTACACCTTTTATCAGTATTTTAATCCCAAGTTACTTATGTGGATTGAAATTAAGTAGAAATTTCTCACCCAATCTCACACATAAATTGCACGATGTGACAAAGCAGTGAACGATATAATAGATGCTTGATATAATTTTTTTGCGCAACCTACTTTCTCGGATCACTCACACAATAACATGATGAGAGATACAACTAGGTTATAGTTATAGAATGTTAATGGTGGGCAAGGTTGATGTCATCGCAATGATCGAGATTCAAGGAGAGAAGCGTGGATGCATCGGTGAACGCGAGCTCCTAGTGGCCGAGTGTCTTGAAAACACATGTGGGAAGGAAGAAGGTCGGAGGGCACACCCTATTTTCAAATTATAAATGATGTTATATGTCATGTTGGTTACCTAGTTATATCCGACAACATATGTATCAATTGACACGACAATTTCAACTTAATCCCGGTCTACAACAGTAAAGTGAGATTAGAATTCCACTAAAAGGTGTAAAATGAACTCTTTTATCTAATTGTGGGGGTAAAACAAACCAAACAATAGTTTAAGGGGTTATCTAGACTTTGGTCATACTTGGAGGGAGTAAAGTGGACTTTATCCTTAAAATTATGTGTAAACTGCTGGATCCAACTCGGAAATTTTGTAACCAGGTCGGACGACCGCGGCCAGGACGCGTTAGATGTGAACGTCTGAGCCATCCCATTTGTAAACCAGCTCCATCTCAAGCGGACTGCTTCTTCCTGAGCGAGCCACGATCCCACATCGTTTGCACCTGTTTTTAAAATACTCCCTCCCTTACTAAATTGTTGTCGTTATTGACTTTTTTCGTAATGTTTGACCATTCGTCTTATTCAAAAAATTTCTTCAAATACAAAAAGTTATATGTTATATGTCAAGTTTCTTTAGTGACAAAGCATATTTAAATAAAATATATGATATTTCTTAAACTTTTTTTGAATAAGACAAATAGTCAAATATAACAAAAAAAAAGTCAACGACGACAACAATTTAGTAAGGGAGTAGAAAAAAACTATTGAACCGTTTGCTAACTGGTTTCTACCGTAAAATTCCCTAAGCGCGAAGTATCATGCACGTAGCTTCTATATTGCACGTGATTTCAACAGCACTTCTTCCTCGGATCAAATTTGAAAGTAGCTTAATATTAACCAGCAGTTGTTTGTAAACATAACACGAGAGGATCGTATGGTGGCAACACGTCGGAGTACATGCCCTACTTTGAAGTCAAGCCCAAATAGGATTTGAAATGTGTTTTTACCCTTTTTGTTGCGGCTTGTTGATAAATTATTGTAAATTTGTAACATTATTTAAGATGTATATTCATTGGTTTTGTTGAGCCTTTACCTTGTGAGTACTACGCACGAGCAATCAATCTGTCATGATTCTGATCCTACAAATGTTCATTGATAGAAATATGGATTTGGCAACATAACGAAGGCACTTGACAAAATCTTGTACAATACCCTTTAGCTTAATACTAGCAAAATATCCATGCGTTGCTACGGGTTTAATAAAATAAAATATTTAATTAGCAGTAGCATGAATCACATAAAAATATAATATTAATGGATATTGTTCCTAGTTATTACATAGGTTACCACAAAACTGGATAGACATAGAGAACTAACCTGGAGTTTTCTGGAGCACAAACTATATACTTGTCATGCAAGATGAAATTGAAGTCAAGAACGCCTCCAATGGCGGCTTCAATGTCGATCCAAGGCAAGGAGAGGCTAAGTGTTATCGAAGGTTCTAAGTATTGTCAGACTCTAAAGGATCGTAGCCAAGAAACTCTGGAATCATTGGAATAGACCTATTGGTCGTGGGCGTACTGTACAAACCAGTAAATTGTAAATCCAACTATTATCGCCATATCTTTAGATTCACACACCAGATGAATGCAACGAATAAGCTGCCCTAGAAAAAATGAACGACCCAACGCCCCATCCCACCAGCCCCACGCCGGCGGCCACCCCGGCCCCGGCGGCCACCACCACACCCTGCAACAAGCAAGCCTCGAATCTCTCCCCCGAAGCCACCCCCTTCTTTCCCCCATCACTCGGACGCTCCAAGTTCCAACGATGGCAAGATTCCCCACTGCCCGGGGAGGAGGAAGTAGATCCAGATCCAAGATCCAAACCCCGCCGGCCAACCTACCGGGACGTGGTGGCAGGTGGGACTCCCTAGGCCTCCGGCAACTCCCTGGGCAGCCGCGGCCTGCAGCGACCTCACCTGCACAGCCGCCCCCGTCCGTGTGCGCTCCGAGATCCACAAGGTCCTGGACGCCGCACCGGAGGCGGGTTGGCGCCCGGTGCAGAGTAAGCGCGCAACCGCATGCGCCATCGTCTTCTCCAGGGCCCCCAGGATGCTCCGGCCAGGAACAGGAAGGCCATACCACCGGAGATGCGTGAGCGTTGCTTCAACCGCCTCTAGAAGGGACACTACGGAGGCTCATGTCGAGAACCAAACAGGTGCCTCCGCTGCAAGAAGCCGGGACACCGGTCCTTCAAGTGTCGGAGACCGGATCCATGCCGTCAAGAATGGCGGCCGCGACTAGGGCTTGGGGCCCGGAATAAGCCGAGCTAGCGCGTTGCAGCCGGTGGGTCTTCGACCCCCAGCTCGGCTGCGGCCGGCATGGCCGGGACATCACAGCCCAACCAAAGACAGCCCCGGCAACGAGGGAGGAGGCGTAGGGGATGTCGCGGAGGGGCCGCCGCAAGCGCGGCCCGACCGACTCTACTTCGGAAGAGCCTTCACGGATCCCCTTCCCCCCGTCACCCTCCCCGGAAATCCGACGGGATGACAGCCCCGAGATATGCTACATCGATCGAACTAAAGATACAGATTAGTGGGAAGGGGAGTATGAATATCTCGAAATCCTGGTCCAAATCGTGGGAACACGACCACCGGTGACTCCCGAACAAGCATGGATAGCTATTTCCAACCAGTGTGGCATCCCATTGGATGACAACCTGCAGATTCATGCCGCCATGCCACCGTATGATTTTTTTCCTTAAAGCCCCCAACCATGGAGCCTTCCTTGCCATTCCGGCAGGGGACCACATGATTCGAGCACCGACCTTCACTCTCTCAATCCGGGCATGGCATCGTTTGGCGTATGCAGATCACTCTGCCCTGTACCACAAGGTGCAGATCGACATTGACGGTATCCCCCACATGTTTGGGACCGATCCACAGCGGCGGCGCTGCTCCGCCCGTACTGCTCCATCGACTTTGTTCATCCCGACACCGCTCTGCGGTGCACGCTCGCAACCTTCAGCCTTACCGCCTAGACTACCAGGTCGGAGCGAATCCCGGACAACCGCATACTCGCCGTGCCGAGCCATTTGAAGATCCACTTGCGACGGTGCAAAACATATTAAAGTATCCCGTCCGGATCCGAGTGAGGAGATTACCGATGCGGCTAGCGCCGGATTCCCCACCGGTCTCGCCCCCGCCCACGCCTCCCTCCACCGACTCCAACGACGACGAATCCCCGGAGCGGGACCCGAAGAGGTCCCGGTGGCCCCGCCGGTGCCGACACGGCCGAGGGCATTGGGTGCCCAGGCAGATGACACCGGAAGTTCAGGAGGGCCCTCCAGGCCAGCAAGCGTCGAACCGGAGGGCCCCAATGCAGCGCCACATTCAACGCCCAACCACCACTGCAACAGCAGTTATTGAGAATGGGACCCACCCCACTCCCAGGATTCCAAGTGGAGGGCAGACCCGGGGATAGGAGCCCCAACGGTCAACAACATGGGACATTGAAGACCCGCAGGTTCTCGAGTTTACCAGCTCCGGTCCCATGTCGGGGAGTCAAGCCTCGGGTAGACCCAATACTGGAGGACCCAAGCGTCAACCCTTTGCACACGGACACCGTGGGCCTTGCTTGCCTGTCCGATCGGTCCATCAACACTTCCGAGGAGGCCCGTCTCAATGAACGGCCTGTAGGGGAGGCCACACATACGACCGGAGGCCAAGCCCAACATGCTACCGTTGGATGCGCCGAAGGCCCGACGATGCCGGACCAGGACAACATGCAGTCGGCTACTCCACCCACGCGACAACTCCATGCCGACAAGCACGACCCTTCCGCCCGACGGTCAGCTCCAGCCGCCGGCAATGCAAGAACATGGCCTCTCGGACGCGGCACAACAATTCCTAAACGAGACAACCGCTCCTAATCAAGACATGCCACCACCGCCTACGCCGGTGGCCACGCAGAGGGGGCAACAGGGAGCCAAGACGCAAGCAGGAGGCAAACAACCCGTTCAACGGAGCCGCCGGATCGCGACTTTAGGGCTCTCCGGCACGGCGATCAATCGCGCGTAGGCAGTGCTGATGAAGAAGCTTGGGGTAATCTCCTAGGAACAAGAGCTATCGCAGCAAGCCCGAGATGCATGCGAGATTGTTCGAGCACCCATTATCACCACCGCAAATCTCTGCACTTGCGGTCATTTTCGGCTGGACGAGTGCCTCAAGGGCTGGAGGCTTGTCCTGCCGACATTTTGGCCATGTGAAAGAGCGACATTGGTTGCTAGGAGGGTAGTCACACCATTTGATTATGGCTTTATCTACGATCCTCGTTTGGAATGTGCGCGGGTTAAATAAAAAGACCCACCATGACTCGGTGCGCGAGATGATCTCAGCTGCACGACCCCAGATTGTGTGTCTCCAGGAAACCAAGGTGCATAACATGAACTCCCGCATACTGTTGTCCATGCTTGGCGCGGACTTGGATAACCAAGTCATGCTGCCGGCTGTTGGGACACGGGGTGGAGTCCTAGTCGCTTGGCAAGGTTCTTCCTGCCAGGCCCTAACAACAAGAGTCGATTCCTTCTCCATGTTAGTCCTCTTCCAAAACAATGACGGTCAACAATGGTGGTTTACGGGAGTTTACGGTCCCCAAGCCGACGCGCACAAGTTGGAATTCCTTCGTGAGATGCGAATGTTGAGGAACACCTATCCTGGACCTTGGGTTATAGCGGGGGATTTCAACCTCATCTACCGAACAACCGACAAGAACAATCCCAATGTCGACCGAGCGATGATGGGAAGGATTTGCCGAGTCCTTAATGACCTAGAGCTCCGTGAGAGTGAGCTTCGGGGCGACGTTATACCTGGTCCAACGAATGGGCATCACCCACTTTGGTTAGACTGGATCGAGTATTCTACACGGAGGCTTGGGAATCCATCTTCCCTACGCATCTCCTACAAAGCACGGCAGCAGGGATCTTCGATCACTGCCCGCTACTGTTGTCTCTTCACACCAACCTGATGGGCAAAAGACGCTTCCACTTTGAGTCGTTCTGGCCAAAGATAGACGGATTCCAGGAGGTAGTCTCGCAAGCATGGTGATCGATAGGGCACTCGGGCAGCACAATTGAGAGACTAGACGCCAGGCTACGCGCCACGGCCCGTGCGCTGCAAGCTTGGAGTCAAAAAAAAATTTGGTAACGTGGCCGCGCAGCTAGACCAAGCTCGGGAACTCTTACATCGCCTGGAGATCGCGCAAGATAGCCGCTACCTATCGTCTGGTGAAGTTTGGTTGCGGCGCCAACTCAAACATCACACTCTAGCTTTGGCCTCGGTACACCGGACGATCATGAGAGCGAGAGCCCGGATAGACTGGCTGTTGGAAGGAGATGCAAACACCTCCTTCTTTCACGCACGGGCTTGTTATCGGAAGAGAAAGAACTACATCACCAAATTGAGAGACGGAGACCAACTCCTGACAAGTCACGACGACATAGAGGCTGCCATTGGAAAGTTTTACACGACGCTGATGGGCACTACTGAGCATAGGGAAGCCACATTAAACCTGCAAACCTTCTACCAGCCGCCACTAGATCTTGAGGACCTTGACTCCCCGATCTCGGAGGAGGAAGTCTGGCAGGCTATCAAAACTATGCCCCCGGACAAAGCGCCGGGGCCAGATGGATACACCGCTCGATTCTACAAAACGTGCTGGTCCATAATCAAGCAAGACGTCATGGCTGCCATCGGAGCCATTCATGGAGGTGACACTCGAAAGCTCCACCTTCTGAATTCTGCCTATATGGTGCTTATCCCAAAGAAAGAGGAAGCAATGGAAGTCAGGGACTATCGCCCGATCAGCCTTGTACATAGTGTGGCCAAGCTGATTACCAAGATAATGGCCAACCAGCTCGCCCCCAAACTGCCTAGCATCATTGCACCAAATCAGAGTGCGTTCGTGCGAGGACAATGCATTCATGATAACTTTCTCCTCATCCAGTCCAAAAAATAATCTTTAACACTCTGTAAGACAGCTCATATTTATTCTTCCCCTAAAGTCAACTCATTTGTAGTTAGAAACAAGAAGAAAGTTAGAGGTTCCAATCTTCTATTTTTCATGAGAACCAATGTGTCGTGGTCTCAGATGCTAATGGGGCTCAATTAAAAGCATTCTTGATTTACTTATAGGGAGTGGGGTACATCTACCATATACCTCTTAGCTAGAGCTTTGACTCTGATGATTGGACAAGTAACATGCCAAATGTGTCGAAGCAACAAAAGAAGGAAGAACTATCTAAATTAGCATTGATGCAGATGATCTAATAGGGTTCATACTGGATGTGGACATGATCATTGTTCCAAAAGAAGGAGCAAGTTTTGCTCTTGGAGACCTTGGCTATAGAGATATATACCAGAGATGGGTGATGTTTTGCCATAGATTATTTTATGAAGAATTTGTTTGGTATATCAGCCTTTTTATGTGAGTGTTTGGTGTGTGCATTCTACGTGGGGAACGAGGTCCACCCATAGTGATCCTATTGATAAAGCAGACAACCCACTTAAGATCGATCACACCGTTATTCTCTTATCAGTACTAACCCTTGACATGTTATTCATTTTTGTTAAAATGAAGTAAAAGTGTTGTTCTATATTAATTGGCGTCATAGCATTTTTTAAGTTCAAAAGTAAAAGTGTTGCCTTACACCTGCGGCTTTTGCTTTGAAGGTTCCTACGGAATCAGGTGCGCAACTTGGGCCTTACCTTGAAGGTTCGTAACGAGGTCCTGGTTCTTGTAATTATCTTCTTTTAGCATACAACAACCGGATACAGCCACAGTCTCGGCGATGAAGAGTTAAACCTTGTACTTGCAGCGTTGTCCCGTCACAGATCTACAACTTAGCTGGGGCTGGGGGTGGCCTGCTGGAAGTACAAATTCAGGTAATTAAGCGACCCCACTCCAGGAGGGTTAAGTTTTGAATCTTTTTGCGGCTTGATATCATTTGAAGCTGACATAATTTTTCCATAGTAATCTTGATCTGCCTTTATTATTCTCACTCGTATCCCCTCCAGTTCAAGACAATTGGTTCTGTTAATACGGAGGAGAACAGCTGTTATGGCGTCCTCCTGGGATCTGGGGCAGGCGGCGAACGTCATGCAGGTGACAGGAGTCGACGCGTTCGGCCTGGTTTCCATGATCGTGCAGGCGGCGCAAATCGCAACTCGCAACAAGGATCGATGCCTGCAGCTTGCTCAGCACGTCCAGATTGTTGGCAATCTGCTCCGGAAACTACAGATCCCAGAGTTGATGCGGCAGCCCGAGACGCGGAGACCGCTGGAGCAGCTGAGCGACGCGCTTTTCCGTGCATATAAGATCGTAAGGTATTGCAGCCGAAGACAACAGAACACAAGCAAGTTGTACCAGATGTTCACGGGCGCTGATGTGGCCTCAAAGCTTCAGCAGGCGCAAGAGGAGATCGACTTCTACATCAATCTCATTCCCATGATCACTGCAGTTGCCGCCGTCTGCGCCCGGGTCTCGTCCAGATAACCGTTTCTTGCTTGTCCCTTCTGAATTCAAGCAACTTTGAGAAGTTCTAGTAGTCCTACTCCATTATCCATTCGAGGAATCTATTGGCAAGTTAATAGGCCGTCACCTGATTTAACAATGAACACAAATACATTCCCTCCATTACGACAACAATTTAGTTCAATTTCAAACCACATTTGTTACCCTAATAACATCAGTTTAAGAATGAAGAGAGTGCATAATAATGAAATATGTAGCTAATTTTACTACTACCTTTGTCCCATTAAAAGTGTCGTTCTTGTTTCCCAAGAACTCAAACCTTTTTAACTTTAATAAAAAATATATGAAAAATTATAAATATTTATTAAATATAATTAGTATCATTAGATAGATAATTAAATCTACTTTCATAATCAACTTATTTAGAGATATAAATATTACTAATATTTTCTATAAATCTAGCCAAAGTTTAAAAATTTTGGCGGGCACGGATACCATAGCGACACTTTCAATGGAAAGGAGGGAGTATTAAGTACTCCCTCTATCCCATTAAAAGTGTTATTTTAGACTTTTAGACATCGTCGTTTGATTGTTTGTCTTATTAAAAATTTTTATGTAAATACTATTATTTTTCTAACTTAATTCATCATAAGTGATACTTTAATAATAATGTCTTTGTTTCAGTATTTTTATAAAACATAAATTAGACAAATGATCAAACGTGAAATCTGAAAAGTCAAAAACGATACTTTCACTAGGACAGAGGGAGTACCAAAATAATTGAGTCCGTTTTGTTTGAAATGTCATCCTGGCCGAGAATGCCATAGAAAAATGAGATAAACACCAGCTCACTAGGCAAATTAGGACCTCCTCTGTTGTCCCGTGTCTGTTCTCTCTGCCCTACTTGAAAGTCTTATTTTCTCAAACTAGCAGGTTACCGAAGAGGTACACGGCGTGAATAATAATGATGCAGGCCCCCTCACTCAAAGGTTGCTTGTCAGTTACACATTTTCAGTCCATTACCTGATTCCATGTATCATTTTTGGAGTTACACAACTAATTTGGGGCTTCATATTATGACTTACAGGCTGGGTTTCTCTCTTCATGAAGTTAATGAAGCGCTCTCACTTGAGGAAGTTCCTCCAAGAGGTACTTACTGACCTCGCATATATGTCGATTTTATTTTTGGAAACTTTCATATTTCCTCCTTATAATAAAATTATCTGTATCACACTTGGTTATTTTGTTCCCAAAACACCAAATAAAAGATGATTCTAGCAACGACACATACTAATTTCATTGAAGTTAATTTCATAAACCCATAAATACTTTATCTTTATAGTCACAAACCCATCAAATATGGTGTCTATTTCACAAAACCACTAATATTTCGGGGTGTAGTTTCACAAAATCATCATACTTTTAAATTATACATATCCAATATCTATGGTCCCACATGTAAGTGGTAGCACACGAAAATCGTAGACAATATCAGCTGTCAAATTGATGCAATCAACAATTTTCAACTGTTTTCATTGACATGTGGGACTGTATGTATAATTTAAAGATATGGTGATTTTATAAAACTACACCCCAAAGTATTTGTGGTTGTGAATAGGCATCGAATTTGGTGGGTTTGTGACTAAAAAGTCAAAATATTGATGGGTTTGTGAAATTTACTTGCTATTTTCTTGACACGCTAGGATCCACAAAACAATTGTATTTAACTTCTTTAATATTAGTATATAAAATATACTAGAACTTGAGTCTGGCAGCGGAGAGCTTTTGGCTTGTGAACTTCCTCAAGTGAGAGCGCTTTTGGTTTCAGTCGTAGAGACAACCTCTTACATAAATGCCGGAAAAAAACTACATACAAAAGACTCAAGTGATTGGATCCTTCACTCGAACCTGCGCAAATGGGAGCTACCTACACCACGCAACCATATTATAAGAAAAATGACATATAAGGTATGAAAAATTAAAACAATAGTATCTTCCAACTGAACTCAAGAGCATCCACAACTATAAGGGCCCCTTTGTTACAGCTTCACTAGCAGCTTCAACTTTAAATTATAGGGCAAGCTATACCAAAGAGCAAGTTGGAAGAAGTGCTTTTGGACATAAGCTGTTATAAGCTATTTTCATTTTTGTACTAGGATGATGAAGCTGGAAATAATAGTTTTTCACTGCTCACACTCACAACTTTGTTTCTGAACAGACAGGATAAGCTGTGTTACCAAACGGTTTGACTGCATAAACTGTAATAAGTCAAAAAAGCTGTTTTGACTGATAATCCAGAGCTGAAGTTGTTTTTTTCATGAGCTGGAGCTCTACGAAACAGACCCTAAAAGTAGTACTTAATCTTTTCTCTCTGTTTATTATTTGCTCAAGTAATGCACCGCATCAGGTTTATTTTCATCAGGGAGGTCACACACATACCCTTACTAGCACGATGATACTGAAACCTACAATATTCCCCTTTTCATATAACAACCAGTACACTGGCACTTGTATAGTCACATTATATGAATGTACATAGACACATCCATGTTGACAAGTTTCACAATAGAAAATCCAATTGGACTACCCGCAGTTTGTGTCAACAATATCTTTGTTTCTTACTCTACCATTCTGTTTGGTTTAACAAAGTATACCAGAAGTGCTGATCTATGATTGGAATTCCATTTGGGCAGCGCATCACAAGGTTCAAATTGACACAATTCAAATTGGTGCAGTTTTATAATTTTAAAGGGTGCAGAATAATATCCTTTTTACATCTAGTTAGGTAGTGAGGTTTTTTAGGAGGTAAGAAAAAATATACTAGGTGTCCGGCGGTGATAATTAAAGTTGTTCGTCACTTGTGCTCAATGTATAATCCACATATCCCTGGCAATTTATAATGTTCTACGGTTCAAGCAAAATGATTCTCTACTATATTTTAAATATGCAGCTAGAGCCAAGGGCATATATTTTTTATTATAATCTTTTTGCGGAAAATAGAAATTTACTACAAATCAATAACAATGCTTGAAAAGAAAATTATACATTAAGATCAACCGTTCTTTTGCATGTTTATTAGGTGAAGCCATGAGAAACGGTTGGCATCTGATGATAGAGAATGTCAGAAACGGCTTGCCTGGTTGGTGGGGAAGGCAACTTACTGATGGAGGTATGCATACTATCACTGTCTACTTACATTTCCGTGCCATACTTTTTATTTTCATATTTCTAGGGAGGAGCATTTTTTCACTATTTGATGTATTATATTTTTTTATTACACAGTACAACTCAGACACTCTTCGTCACTCACAACCACGTACACATACACTTATGAACGCACATATGCAACCTCACCTCTATGAGTTCAACCATTCACCTGCTGTAAAAGTACAACAAGAAGCAATATTTTACTGAGTAGATGCTTGGCAAGAATTTTGAAAGTGGCTGAAAGTGATGATTTTATAGAAATGGAAGTTTCAAAAGATTAGTACAAAACTACTTAACCAGACGACTACCATGACCATCCAAGAATACCATGAGCGATAGTGCGGTCAGGCTGAGCGATCAAATAATGTAGAACCTTGCCCCTCATTCATGATACTAAGAATTTCTGGAGAGAGGGAGACAAAAATTGCTGCCGAATGTTTGAAAAAAGTTAGGACGTCTACATGTATGAACTGTTAATTTGTGCAAACACCAAAGGTAGAAAAGTGGCACTGGCACAAACACTGAGTGTGAAATCAAGGTAGATATTATTGAGTTGCATAAACCAACCAGTTCACCCAAAAGCCTAAGCTGATGAGAAAAGGTGGACAATTCGCTTTATACTCCAACACTCCTCCTTACGTATAAGCTCCCTCGGGTCTCAAACTTGGAATATTGGAGTGGGCTGCAATTTATTTAATAAATCGCGCCAGCCAGGATTCGAACTCGAGAACTCGACTCGATACCATATTGAGTTGCATGCACCAATCAGTTCACCAAAAAGCCTAAGACGATGAGGAAAGATGGACAATTCACTTTATACTCCAACAGATATACTAGCTAAAAGGAATCCTGGACATCGCCTGCCCTCGGCTTTTTTCAAGAAACGTCTCTGCATGCCTCTAGCGCCACCAGCCACCAGCCCACCGCATCGCCGCCGCACGAGTTCCCCGCTGCCCGCAGCCGCCGCCGCCCAGTTCGTCGTCGCCACCAGCCACCGCGCCGCCGCCCAGTTTGTCGTCGCCACCAGTCACCGTGCCGCCACCCAATTTCCTGCCGCGCGTCGCCGCCCGGTCAGCGACCCGGTCGCTCTCCCACGTTCGCTGCAACGCCGCCGACACCCGCCGGGCCTCTCGCGGCCAACACCCCCGCGGCGCCATCCACGCAACGGAGCATCAACGGACGCCCATTCCCCGCCGTCCCCGTACTGGCCGAGATCCGCCGACGCCGCCCCCACTCGTCCCCACGTCCATTGGGCCAGATCTGAATCTTGCTCATCTCCATGCCAAATCCATCATAGAACGGAAGGGGATGCCTTTTTAGGGGTATTTTCATCTTTTTGAAACTTATTTAATGAATTATAGGCACTTTTAGTCTTAAAACTCAAATAGGAATGATTAAAATTTAATTCATACTTTTTAGTCACTTTACTTTAGCACAAGGGATCCAAATGCAACCATAGTTGAGTGACGGCACCACCAATACAATCACCGACATAGACTTGTTTGGGCACGCTCGGGCTATCTCCAACCCTAGAGACCAATTTCGGAGACCTAAAGAGCCGAATGGGTCGGTGTGTGCTCGAAGAGTCACCACTGAAAACTCAATGTCTCCAACGGTGAGCCCGAAAATGGGGATTGGTGGGGACCTCGAAGCACCGAGCGCGGCTGCAGTTTCAGGTGCGTCGGCGTGAGGGGAGCTCAGGCGGAGTTGTAGTTGGGGTGGCGAGGATGTGGATGCTTGCGTGCCGACAAGGGGGAGGCGAAACGAGAGAGCTTGGCCAATAGGGAGCTGTGTGGTGGGAGCTCGACCGACAGCAAAGCTTCGGGCACGCCGGTGCCGGAGGAGGCGAGGATGTGGCAGATCCTTGCACGCTGGTGCTGGGGAGGTGAGATGCGCTGAGCTCGGCCAATGGGGAGGCGAGATGCGGTGGAGCTTGGCTGCAGCGCCGGTTGCGCCTGCGCCAGGGGAGGCGGTGAGGATGCGGCAGAGCTCGCGGACAGGGGATGCAACGGCCAGGAGCGGTCGTGAGCGGGGAGCTGTGCGGCAGGGCAAGCTCGTAGGTGGGGACAATGCGGTGTCGAGGCAAGCTCGCGGGCGGAGGGGCGGGGCGAAAAAATTTCGATGCTCACCGATATGTTGGTCGCGATCCAGGGACTTTCCAAAATATGTCTACTGTTTAGGTCTTCGGTTAGAGACGTGTTCCACCGTTTTAAGACCTATATTGGCTATAGGTCTTCCTTTGGGTAGCAGGTTAGAGATAGCCTCAGGAGTAGTATTTAAGGGGAAGGAGTAGAGGTCCAGAAGAGTAACAACTGCATTCATGGTGTTATTTGTTCGGTGGTGGGAGTTTGGACAGCCACATTCCTAATCCTCGTGTCAATTTCTAGTATATCTTAGAAACAGCTAACGAAGGGCAGGAGCATGGGGAGATTAGGCAAATGGTGTTGAAACATTGTTGCTAATGGATCTGTTTGACAAACAACAGTGGAGTGAGAAGCGTAGGACAATAGAAATTAAAATACCTCAACAATTGGGACGTAATGGAGTGGGAAACTTCAAATTATCGGGTGTAGAGGAGTGAAGAATGAGTAAAGATCATGTGCGGAATAGGAGGAACCTCCGATGGTGGATTGGTGGGTGCATCATTGATTGGGTGATGGCTGTAGTTTTTCTCCAATTAAAAGCTATTGAGGGCAGGTACAACGCTACACGTCAGCAGTCTTATAGCCGTCTCATGCAATGCCACATAGGATTTTTGATGATGTGGAAGAGAGAGAGGGAGGTGAGAAAAAGAGGTGGTTGTTTCGCGAAGCAACCGCCTCATCGCTAGAATTTAGGAGTATGAGACGACCTACACACCATTGTACAAGTTGTAGTTGGCATACAACTCATAAATATTCCTTTTCTCATCCACCAATTTAGGAAATATCAATTTCTACAAGACAACTAAAATAATCACCCATTATACAAGTGGTCTAATAGACCGTCTCGAGATTACATATCATGCATGAGGCGGTCTATAAGACCACACCTTTATACTTGCCCCGATGGGAGCTACACGTCGGCCGTCTCAAAGCCCGTCTCATGTAATGCCACATAGGATTTTTGATGATATGGAAGAGAGAGAGGGAGGTGAGAGAAAGAGGTGGTTGTTTCGCGAAGCAACCACCTCATGCGCTAAAAATTTAGGAGTATGAGACGGCTTACACACCATTGTAGAAGTTGTAGTTGCCATGCAACTCATAAATATTCTTTTCCTCATCCACAAATTTAGTAAATATCAATTTCTACAAGACAACTAAAACAACCACCCATTATACAAGTGGTCTAATAGTCCGTCTCGAGATTACGTATCATGCATGAGACGCTCTATAAGACCACACCTTTATACTTGTCTTGAGCCATGGTGTTTGTGTGAAAAAGAAAGCCAATGAAGAAGATGAGAAACGACAACTAGGATTTAACTTTTTAGCATAAAAGATGTTGTGGCTCACTGTGGGTTGAGAGAAATAACTATTAAAAATTGTTAGTGAGTTACACTTTTAAAAGATATATAGAGATATACATATAGGAGCATTTAATCTGGCACCGTGCTTTTATGAGCACTTCTAAAGCACTCGGTGAGCTGATCTTAAGATGCACAAAGTTACTATAGTCACCTTATTGTAGACGGAGATTTCACTTATCATTAAAACAATGATTAATCGTAATGCAACACCCAAATCAAATCTATAGCTAGCAACAATAGAACACAAGCAAGTTGTATCAAACGTTCATGGGTGCCAAAGTGCCCTAAGCTTTGGCACGTGCAAGAGGAAATAATTTAAAATAAAAATAGGAAAGATTTGCAGCCACCTCAGCATTTTTGGCTACGTGGCCTTCTACGCGCGTGGCAGCGTGCAAATTGGCCACATAGACGTCTAAGCCGCGCTTGGCTCGTGCGTTCCACGCACGACCACGGGGCTCGCCGCTTTCTTCTGCGGAAGATTGGTTAGCCCGTTGCTGGCCTGTTTGTGTGGGCTGACAAGAGGTAGACACTGTCCCTTTTACAGTTATTTTGGCCTGTTGCAGTTACCGGTCATTATTAGAGTTGTTGTTTACCCTACGCAATTGGCCTTACGGGTGCGGAGAAGCGCGCCGAAGTCCTATTTACCCTCTCAAACTATTAGTAAAGTCTGATTTCCCGTTCTGAACTTTGAAATTGGGTATTCAACCCCCTTCAACTATCAAAACCATTCGATTTACCCCCTGCTCTGTTTTTAGAGCGGTTTGGTTGAGGTGGCGGATAGGACCCACATGTTAGGGTGCCATGTCAGCATCGTGGGCCCTACCAACGCATTGCCTCTTTCTTTCTTTTTTTCTTCGACGCATCCTCGGTGTCTATCCGACGCAACCACCGTCGATGCCCCGCTCCCACGACCTCCGGTGAGGTCCCCAGCCTATCGTGACATGCGTCTCCGTCCTCTCTCTCTCTCTCTCTCTCTCTCTCTCTCTCTCTCTCTCTCTCTCTCTCTCTCTCTCTCTCTCACCTCACAGGACCCCAACACGAAACCGGGAGTGGGGATTGGCGGATGGCGGTATGCCGAAGGGGAGAAGACGAGCCCCACGCACGGATAAGCTTGCGAGAGGGAGGTTAGTGTGTGGATGAAGATGGCAAGCGGAGGATTTGGGTGGCCCTCTCCGTCCGCCGGCATTGGAAAATCGTGCACCCCTTCCACCGCTCGCATCACCGTGCTGCGTGCTCTAGTGGAACCGCCGTCGTGCTGCCCATCGGCGGTGACCTCCTTCCGCCACTCCCGTTAGCAGCTGACCTCCTTCTTCCGCTTCGGTCGGTGCTCACCAACCCACTCACCGGTGAGGAGCCTCGCCTTCCCCCAACTCGGATCGACCTCGGCATCGAAGGCCGCCACGAAGAGCCGGTCCGCGAACCGTTGCTCGGAGGCGCGCGCCACGATGGCCAAGGAACTCGCCGTAGGTCGCAGGAGCGGGGCCATTGACCGATCTACGTTGGTTGCGTCGAAGACCGAGGATGCGTCGAACAAAAAAAGAAAGATGCAATGTGTTGGTGGGGCCCACGATGCTTACGTGGCACCCCGACATGTGGGTCTCATCCGCCACGTCAGCCAAAACAGCTCTAAAAACAAGACAAGGGTGTAAATCAAACGGTTTTGATAGTTGGAGGGGTTGGATACCCGGTTTAGAAGTTTAGTGATGAAAGCTAGACTTCGATGGTAGTTTGAGGGTGTAAATAGGACTTCTTCAAAGCGCGTCGGCTTTGCTACTCAACTTCTACACATCAATGTCATTCCCATGATGATCACTTTTACTATCATTTGTGTGAGAGTCTCATCTCACACAAACTGCTGCAAAAGTAATTTATATTGACATTTATCAAAATCATGATAACAACTTGCTTTCTGAGATCAACCGCTAAAATTTTACACACAGTACTATACAATATATGCATATTAGTGTTAAATTGTATTTTTTAAAAAGAAACTATTAATGATGAATTTTTATGATGTTCAGATGTATTTGTCACTAAGAATGAGCCATTTGTGACCCTTCAATCAGAGCTATTGGTTGAGTTTCTCTATACCCATCTTTAACATCTTAGGTCCAAATCTGGTTGGGTCCGATAGACCTAACAGATCCACCAAACTGTTTACGCTTTCATCACAATTTTGCGTAAAAGGGTTAATCTAAGGTTTATGATGTTGGACAACCTAACCTTATATGTTGCCTTTTTTTCCACATTAGACTAGCAAGGTGGTACTCAATTTCCACCCTTTCACACACAAGTGCACATGAGCTATATGGCCCTGTTCGTTTCCTCGCACTTTAAAATTTAGCATTGTCACATCGGAGAGAATCTTGCTATTTATGAATATTTTGATCAATTTAATGATAAAACCCTTTTGACATATTGGTGCTAATTTTTGAGATGAATCTGATGAGTTTAATTAATCTATGTTTTACTAAAGTGATGCTACAGTAACCATCTTCTAATCATGACTTAATTAACCTCATTAGATTCGTCTCGTAAAGTAGTCTAGGAGCTTGTAGTTTATTCTATAATTAAACATTATTTAGTACTCCCAAATAGTATGATTCTTTTTGATGTGACAGTTATAAAGTTTAGACCCTAGGAAACGAACACACCCTATATGTTTAATCGCAGTAGGTTGGGATGTCACATACATCCCCGCAAAGGACCTAACATCCTTGTCGAACAGACACAACAAATCTATTAGTGGGCCACCAATCCAAACACTCACGGGAATCATGTTCACGAGGGTTGAATCTTATACCACTTGCAACAACCTAGTATGATCCAAACCTAATTGCGCTTGACTCATATTTTGAAGTGAACCCCACGTACTAACCTCTTTACGCTTTCGTTCTCGCTTTACGTAAAATGATTCACCCATGGTTTATGTTGTTGACAACCTAACATTATATGTTCTACTTTCTCATTGGACTAGCAAGATGATATCAAGTTGTCACACCTACTCACGCACACAAGTGTTTATGAATCACTATGAACCTAATCTTAATGGACTGGCATGTTACATCCACCCACCCACTCTAGCCTTTGAATATATAAAAGCAACAATTGTCTTCTGCCAGCACCACCTGTGCACTCACTACCATCCTCCTTCTCCTCCTTGCGGTGCGCACCATCCTGCATCTCATTAGCCGAGAGACAAAGATCAACAAGAGACAGCGAGCAAACACGACCAACGAGGATTAATGTAGAGAGGGGATACAATCAATAAAGTAAAGCGTTAGGATGAGCAGCAATGGAACCGACACTACATCCGCCATGAGTAAATATATCAAACATATGGTTTGGCCTAGATATGACACTTTTGGTAGCAAGGGACTTATCAAGAAGGTGAGTCTCAGACACACGACGCACCACTTTCATTATAATATCATTTCTGGTCGAGAGTATAAACAAAATGACCCTTTTATCCTTCTTTCATAATTGAGCCGACCCTTTTATTATTTCTGGTTCAACCTGCTCCGTCGTCAGCCGACGTCCATGGCCGAGCTGTGGAGGCTGACTCTAGAATGCAGGGTCTATAATGAGTTGCAAATTTACAATTTCTAATTTAAGATTAGACTCAACCAAGCGAAATGCGAAAAGCCTTAACTAGTAATCGTAAATAAGGTATGGCCCGCCTGTAAGCTTACTTACTTTTGACCCATCAACTCCCTCAATTGCCTATCAGGGGGTGGAGGGGCACTTGAATAAACCCGGGATTCGATGGCCATCATGATACGATACTCTTCGGATAGAGGGAAGGGGCTTCGTTGCAAAGAAAAGGGATAGTGCTAGGAATATCAATAGCGTACGGATAGCATTATTCCAAACATTCCATTGCAATTTTCCTTCGTAAAGTAGAGGGGCTCGCAACACCGACAAGGAATGAAGTCAACAGAGCTAGCGTTAGGGATAGGAGCAGTGTCGCAATACGATAATAGAATGTGCTTTATCAAATAAATATCGTCTTCTTTGGTTTGGATATGCGATTAGAATTGTTCTAAAGGAAACAAAAGATACCTTTTTACATTTACCTTCCCCAAAAAAACGGACTCGGAGCGCATGGCCTTGATCACCATGCGGAGCGTGCGAGGCGGCACACGATGGAGACATCGAGCTATAATGTGGCGACGGTGCTCGCGACGGGCGATGAGTCCGTGTTCGCAATGTGGTGCGTACACGGGGATGGGGCAATACTTCTTGTGGTTCCGTTTGGGCACGCCCGCGCTGCCATTCCTGCTTGCCTCCCCCCGGCCGCCGACTCGTACGGCCTCTAGAGCGGCTAGAGCACGGTCTTGTCACACCCCTATCCCGGAAGATAGTTAAGTGTGGTACGGATCGCCTTGGGAGATGATTGACGAAGCAACCATACATAGCATCACATTAACAAACATACACGATTTGCAAGGTCACATAATTAAATCTTGATTACAACATAGAGTTCGAATAAAAGATACATTAGGTTCGAACTTAAGTCTTACATAACCATGATCTTTGTTCGAATTTAAAGTGCGGAAGCGAAATACATAACTCGACGATACATAGATAACTTAACGGAACCATGCCGGCCTAGGCCATGGCTCACTCGTCATGGGTCGGAGAGCTAGGGACCCATTCAACGGTCCACTCTTTGGGCTCTTCTCCATCCCAAACCACCTTACCACAACAATCACAAAAACCGGCTTGCGGGAAACCCGTAGATCAACATGTAGTGGCAAAGCCTCGAGTATCTAACATACTCCGCAAGTCTTACCCGTCAAATTGGCCATCTAAGACCGACTCCTAGATGTATGGGGCTTGACCGGTTTAACTTGGCCTTTTGCATAAATAGCACCTATGCTAATTAGGTTGGCAAATTTATTACTTAGCCAAATTAATAGGGTTGTTGCATAAGGAAACTTTAGTGAGCATACTAGCAAGACAAGAGTTTGCAATACAATTTAATATCAATATAAAACAGCAAACTATTCAATCTCTTTCCATTACTACACATTGCGAACTGCTCGAATCAAGTGGTACTCATTAACCGAGAGGAAACGGCGATAATTATCGAATTATTAATCCTGCAGGAAAGAACCCAAATGCACGACATACGCATCATTTAAGAACACGTATGGCCACCGTTCGCGAGTTCATCATAAAGTAAAACACGGGCCACCGACCCCGAGTACACGTCCCCCTTGCGACCGTTCAACAACGCGCCCAAGGCTTAACCCGTGTACTCTCCAACGGTCCTCAACCCGTGCAACCACCGTGCCAAACACATCACCTCTAGGTCGGTGAGATATCCGGCTCACTTTACAACTTACAAGCTACATAGGTTTACCAATCCCCATAAGAAAGGTATGCAAGTGGTACACAACTCAAACTTGTTCGCGGAGCCACAATGGGGTGCTCTCAATTTTTAACCAAATCCATCATGTTCAAGATTAATCATAAACCATAGGTGAGATTCCCCATTCTATCGTTGACTCCATAAACCGAGCATAGCATTTCTATCGGAGGTATGACACATACTCTACATAGGACATATAGGGATTTATGCACGTGGATTTCCAAGCGATTCCTAGAACTTAAATGCACATTCATCATCCTTAATATAGTGATTAAAAAGAAGACATTTCAAAATAATAGGAATGCACCGGGGCTTGCCTTGAGAGTGATCGAAGTTAGCACTAGCCTCACAAGCGTTGAGCGTGGCAATAGCTTCTTCCGGCGGGATCAATTCGGCGTCGTCACCTAAGGAATGAAATGCAATGCATAAGTCACATGAATACAAGGTCGATGATGAGAGTAATGCATGTGTGCTGTTTTGTAAAGATTCATATGAGTATGTAATTCAAAAGTTTTTGTTTGCTCGAACCCTAACAAGCATGACATGCCTCTTGTTTTCTTTTACGGAACCCAATTTACATGAACAAGCATAACCATACTATTATAATGAGTAATGACTTGGTGGCATAGACATGAGTGCTGTGGTTAGTGTAGGTTTTGGCACTAATAGCTTAGCAAGTTTCCATAGTACCAAACGAAGAAATCTAGGCTTAGGTATTTTAACATCACATGCGATGACGATTTCCTTTTAAAATAGGGATTCGATTTCAAAATTCATACATACGTGAAATACATGAAACCTTTTGACTAAACCTGCCATGAGGTGCTAAAGGACATAATGAACAGTGGAAATTACATAAACATGCATGAACATGATTTTTAGTAACATAAAACTATTTATGCTTGTGCTGAAAATGACTTTTTAGAAGTTTAGATCTAGGGTTTGCAAAAATCATTACTTAACATGCTCAAAATTTAACATGGGATTTTCTACATATGCACAGTACCAAAAGGAAATTAATTGCCAAGTTTCATGCAAAAATAATTGATACAGAATTAATTAAATATTAAATACAGAGAATGCAAGAAATGCAATAACTTGAAAAATATGAAATGAAATGCAGATCTTCCAGTGCCAAAAATTCATGTGTGTCTGGGTGAAGACTTTGGCCAAGTGGCATTTAATTTGGATTTGTATTTTTAAAGTTATGGCTTAGTTAAGTTTTCAGGGGTTGACTTTTGTCATTTTTGTAAAAATGTGAAATTGACCAGATCTGGTGAGTTCATGTTACTTTTATGAAAGTACAGGTCTTCTAGTTTCCAAAACATTTTAGTTTGCAATTTTTGGACATTTCAAACGCCATATATGAATTTTTCAAACTCAAACGAAGTTCGGGTATATTTACGAGAATGCCACTGGTTCATTTTTTAAAACAGAGGCGGCGCGCGCTCCGGCGACGGTGGCCGGCGCCGGCGAGGTTCGCCGCGGCGGCGTTGCGCTGGAGCTCATGCTCCGGCCCTTGGGGAGATTGATGCGCGTGGTGCGGGGAACACGCGCGTGGGGGTGGCGGAGCTCACCGGCGGTCGGAGCGGCGGCGCGGCGAGCGGCGGAGCTCGCGGGGCTCCGGCGAGCTCGCGCATGCAGTACGAGAGGAAGGAGGAGAGCGGGGTTTGGCCGGGGAGCATCACCTGCGCACGGGGGAGGGCGGCGTGGGGTTGGACGGTGGTGCGGATGGCCGGAGAGGGGTCGCGTCGGCGTGGTGGCGAGCCGGCGGCGGCGGCGGGGATTTCTTCCCAAAATTCCGGCGATGCGCTGCGTGCCAAGGCAGGGGAGTTAGAGGGGAGTTGCAGGGTGGCCTTGCGCACGGTTTGACGAAGAGAGACGGGAGGCGCAGCTCACCTAGGCGGCGTGCGACGCGGAGGCGGCCACGGCGGTCGTGACGGACGGCGGCGGCGTTTTCCTCTCGCGCGCGAGCTGCAGGGGCGGAGGGGAATAATTGGTGGTGTGGGAAGGAGGGGAGGGAGCTGACCAATGATTGTGGTGAAGAGGAGAGGCGGACTTGGCCTCCGTGCCGTTCTTTTAGGGAGACGGCCGGACGGGGAGCGGCGGCCGGGGCGGAGCGCCTTCAATTCCGGCCGGCCGGGGTTGGGCGACGGGTACAAATGTGGTTGGGAGCTGGCAGGGGGTGCGTGGCGACGGGACAGGGCGGGAGCACGCGCTGGAGCGGGAGCGGGGGCGGCAGACCGGCGGGCGCAACCGCCATTGTCCGGCGGTCCCCGTAGCTCGAGTCCAAACTTCGAATTTGAAATCTGGTTTGACAACTTTTGATCAAAACGATGCTTCTGGTGCTCCAAATTTAAAACTAAAAATATGTAGAGCTTCAGCACGAATGGGTTTAATTTTCATCTTAAAGTTTGAAGTTCTAAACGTGCTTCTAACTTGTCGTGGATGGCAACAAGGCGGCCAAGCGACGCGGCCTCGGCCTTGCTAACGGTCGGGGACCCCTCTACGCCTAGCGCACGCGACCTCGTCGCCCAGCTCGCGGCCACGTCATCTGCCCTCCACGGATGGCCGGATTGGAGTGGCATCTCCTTCATTGGCGGGAGAGAGGGGGGGGGGAGGGAGGGGGTGGAGGACAGGGACACAAGTGTCATTTTGAAAATGATATTATAATAGAAGCGGTTGCTGCGGCTAAGAACCACGTTTTTGAGTGTGTCGACCCAAATTCGATCTTTACGGTGTGTTGTAGCCAAAGCCACATCTTTGTCGCACAGTCAATTTCCCCTAGATTAATTGACATAAGACTGTAAGGCATATCATTTTGGTGAAGTCATTACTTTATCAAGCAATCATATATTTAGATGGAATGATCTCACTTTAATCCAGCCAACCATATCCATGAGTATGGATTGTTTGGGGTGACAAAATAGTTGGCATAGACTCATATCCATATAAATGAGTATGGATTTATGAACTATTACCTAAAAATATTATTTCTTCCCATGTTGTACATACATGACATTTAACACATGTATTTCTTGCTGCAGGTGAGCCAGGTAGCCAACAGCATGTAAACCATGAAGCCGGCCGCGATATGCGGGCTTTGCCAGAACCCGCCACCCGCGTCGTGGTGATCATGGCGGGAGAAGACCAACCATCATATTTAGCAGAAATTAGGAATCCGGACGAAAATAGGAGAGGCTGAACTATAGAAAATAAGAGTAAATAATACATCAGTAATATGATTTTTTTAAATAACTTTATATTTTTACAGGAAAATATTTTTATCTTAAATTAGAAGGGTCTATACTGGTGTTGCGTAGTATTGCTTGAACATAAAAAGGTACTATATGATAATTGCATCTATTCTTGTTATGAGTTGGGATGTCGGAGTGCACCCTGCCACTACTTCCATTGAATTCCGCTCCAAGCTATATGCTTATGATGTTGTGCCTTTGCTGGTCCATGCCATTATAATGGTCTCGTGGGAGCTCTTCAGGAACTTTTTTTAAAATAATCATTTTTAATTTAAAATTATAAAAGAAAACTGATTATAACTAAATTTTCAGGATCAAAATATTTTTGTCGCGCCATATGACATGACATTATTTCTGAATGAATCACGCCATATGGAAAAGAGTGATTATATCCACGTCGGCGTCTATCGCCACGTCGGAACCGGGCGTGGACCGAGGTTGACTTCAATCACGCCAATCTCAACAATAAACTACCTAGCCTCGCACGGATCGGGAACTCGATGGTGCAACACAAGAACACATATGGATTTTAGATAGGTTCAGTCCCTTCAATCGAGAGTAATACTCTATGTCTTGTATGACTTGTATTGCCTTAGCGGATTGCTTTTGCGTAGATCATTTTCGAGTGGTCCCCGCCCCGTTTTATATATCCGGTGAGGCAGAGTTACATGCAGAGTCCTAATCGGTTTACAATGTTTACATAATCGAAAACTCTATCTCTAAGCTTCTTTATTAATTCGAGAGTCCTACTCGGTCGGTCTTGTATTTTCTTTAGGGATTACGCCGATAAAGTCGGTAGAATTGTCCGCATCTATTTCCATACCGGTATATAGAATCTTCTGATATCTTGTATCGGTCGGACACCACTCTGTAGGTCCTCCCGATCGGTCGTATATCTTTAATTTGCCACCATGTCCTTGATGAATAATTTTCGAGTAATGTATACTCATAGGGTAAGTACTCGATAATCGAAACTTAGTAATTTTTGGGTGACACTGGACGTAGATATTGGGCAATTGAATCACGTCAAATATATGACGTGATTGATAAAGGAATCAAGTCATATGATATGACGTGATTGACTCCTTCTATCACTCAAATGTCACTTTCACATAATGTCGGATGACATCATCAAGTTAATTTTTTAGAAAAAACTCTATAAACTCTACATACAATGTTTAATTTGAATTTTTTTCCCAACTGTGTTCTACGTGACGAGACGAACAAAAATAGATCTCACTCACAAATGTTTTAGGGTCAATTTGGGATAGAGGATTTTCAAAAGAAATTTCAAAGGAATTACTTTCTACATTATGCTGATGTCATTAGTGTTTGGAATGGAGGAACCAACCTTTCCTTTCCTATGGAAAGACTTCCTTTCCTCCACAAAATGGAGGAAAAAAAATAATTCACTTATAGCTCTTGGAAAGATTTTCTGCATGCGAACCAGTAGCTAATCACCTTGACTAGAGCCGCATCAAATATGAGCTTACGCACACTAGTTTTGTTGATGCACCACAATCAAACCAAGCTTGTCTCAAAAAAATAAAAAAATCTTACCAAGCTGCAGAAAAAAAAATCTCTTGAACCTCGACCCTTCCCTTAGCCAAATGAACTAATGTTAATTTATTATTGTCATTACTGGTCAATTTATTAATAATTATATTGGGTGCATTTGTGGTTCAAGAATTAAGTTAATCTAATTTAATTTTGATATTATTTTTGAATTCCTCTGTTACAGAATCATGCATTCCAAACATCTAAATTTCTCCATTCCTCTATGTTAAATTCCTATGATTTTCTTACCTTTTCAATTCTTGTGTTTTCTCTATTTTCGCTTTTTTTTCCTATTTCATAACGTAAATTACTAGTGCACAAAAGTATCCGCGTCCGTTCACGTGTTGGATGGCACTTTTTCCACGTATCGCTGCAGCCTAGATGGGTAGATCTAGATCAGAGATCAGAGTGATGTGTGGAACCACTTCCATTTCAACTTTTCTCTTTTTTTAAAAAAAAAAACCCTTCCGTTTCAATTGATACACAACACAGAAGAAACGGGCTGAAACGAGTGGCTTGAATTGGCCCCCCATTCATGTCATGCAGAATCCTGGGCCGCGACTCGAGCTGGCACCGTGTCCAAAACAAAACAGCCGAGGGACAGACGGAGGGACGCCGCGGCAACGACGGGCAGGGGAAAGAAGGAATGGAATGTGAGGGCGCGCGCGGAACCCGGGCGCGCGGCGGGACGTGCCCCATTCCGGCTATAAAGCTCGGTCCGGGCATCCCCTGGTCAATCCGAAGCTCCCCGGTTGGCCTCCCCTGCCCACGTCCACGACCCGGGACGTCTTCCATTCCATGGCTGGCTCCTCGTAGACGGTCCAGATCGAGTCCAGCCTTCATTCAACAAGAGAAGAGACCGGCCTGTGTTGGCCGGCTGGGATCGATGATGGCGATGCGCGCGGCGGCGGCGGCGGTGGTGGTGGTGGTGCTGTCGGCGCTGGCTGCGGTGCGCGGTGAGGACCCGTACGTGTTCTTGGAGTGGAAGGTGACGTACGGGAGCAAGTCCCTGCTGGGCGTGCCCCAGAAGGTGATCCTGATCAACGGCGAGTTCCCGGGCCCCCGGATCAACTGCTCGTCCAACAACAACATCGTGGTGAACGTGTTCAACCAGCTGGACCAGCCGCTGCTGTTCACGTGGAACGGGATGCAGCACCGCAAGAACTCGTGGATGGACGGGCTGCCGGGCACCAACTGCCCGATCGCGCCGGGCACCAACTTCACGTACAAGTGGCAGCCCAAGGACCAGATCGGCAGCTTCTTCTACTTCCCGTCGCTGGGCATGCAGCGCGCGGCGGGCGGGTACGGCGCCATCAGCGTGGTGAGCCGGCTGCTGATCCCGGTGCCCTTCGACCCGCCCGCCGACGACCTGGCCGTGCTGATCGGCGACTGGTACACCAAGGACCACGAGGTGATGGCCCGCCTCCTGGACGCCGGGCGCAGCGTGGGGCGCCCCGCCGGCGTGCTCATCAACGGCAAGGGCGGCAAGGACGCCGCCGCCGCGCCCATCTTCACCTTCGAGGCCGGCAAGACGTACCGGCTGCGCGTCTGCAACACGGGCATCAAGTCGTCGCTCAACTTCCGGATCCAGGGGCACGACATGAAGCTGGTGGAGATGGACGGGTCCCACACGGTGCAGGACATGTTCGACTCCCTGGACGTGCACGCGGGGCACTGCTTCTCCGTGCTGGTGGACGCGGACCAGAAGCCCGGGGACTACTACGCGGTGGCCTCCACCCGCTTCATCCACGACCCCAGGTCCGTGTCCGCCGTCATCCGCTACGCGGGCTCCACCGCCCCGCCGGCCCCCGACGTGCCCGAGCCGCCCGCGGGCTGGGCCTGGTCGCTCAACCAGTGGCGCTCCTTCCGCTGGAACCTCACGGCCAGCGCGGCCCGCCCCAACCCGCAGGGCTCCTACCACTACGGCCAGATCAACATCACCCGCACCATCAAGCTGCTCGTCTCGCGGGGCCACGTCGACGGCAAGCTCCGCTACGGCTTCAACGGCGTCTCCCACGTCGACGCCGACACGCCGCTCAAGCTCGCCGAGTACTTCAACGTCGCCGACGGCGTCTTCAAGTACAACCAGATGGCCGACGTGCCGCCCGCCGTCAACGGCCCGCTCCGCGTCCTGCCCAACGTCATCACCGCCGAGTTCCGCACATTCATCGAGGTCGTCTTCGAGAACCCGGAGAAGAGCATGGACTCGCTCCACCTCGACGGCTACGCCTTCTTCGCAGTGGGGATGGGGCCCGGGAAGTGGACGCCGGAGCTCAGGAAGACGTACAACCTGCTGGACGCCGTGAGCAGGCACACCATCCAGGTCTACCCGCGCTCCTGGGCCGCCATCATGCTCACCTTCGACAACGCCGGCATGTGGAACATCAGGTCCAACATCTGGGAGCGCCACTACCTCGGCGAGCAGCTCTACGTCAGCGTCACCTCGCCGGAGCGCTCGCTGCGCGACGAGTACAACATGCCAGAGAACGCGCTCCGATGCGGCAAGGTCGTCGGACTGCCGCTGCCGCCGTCATACAACCCCGCGCGCTGAGCTAATCATCAGTACATATATATATATATGCTGCTAAACAGAGTATCCCCGGCCCCCTATATGTGTGCGTGTGCGTGTGGGTGTGCGTGTGTCTTCTGACCATCCGATCAAATTATGTTCCTTTTCATGACCAAAGATCAAATTAACACGAAACAATGAGCCATGATAATCTCGATCCAGATGATGCCCTCTCTCAAACCATTGTAATGGGAGCTCTTTATCTCCTCTTGACTTGATTTCACTTTTCACGGCAGCTGATTTTTGGATCAAATTATCACTTGATAAGTAAGGAATTATCCAGCCAATTAGTCACATTACCATTCACGCAATGTGCATCAATCAGATGCCGCCTTTCCAAATGTTCCGTTTGACCACTCTGATTCAATTTTACAGATTCTATCACTCGCCCGAAGCCCAGAACCGCACTGGGCCGTATTTGCAACACAATAGGGCCGCAGCCTGCAGAGTGCAGGCCCACACGAACAAAAGAAAACGAGGAGAAATAATAATAAAAATAAAAAAGATAAGTGAATTCCGTAGCAAGCGACGGAGCGATTCGCCGCACGAACACCGAGGCCAGGAAACGCGCACGACCAAATGTACGGACGGACTCGCCGCCGCCGCAGCCACGACGTCTCCGCCGTGGCCTTCTAGAAGCCACCTCGCGCTCTTCTAACCCACCACCTCAGAGTTGCGGCCGGTCTGCCGGCGGGCCGTCCAGGACCAACACTTCTGCTCAGGGCGGCGCGGCTGATGAAGAGCTCGGCCCCGGCTGGGGCCGCCGCGGCCTCGGCGCCGAAGAGGCGGTGGCGGTGCGTGGTGGCGACGTGCGCTGCGGCTGCGCTGCTCTTCTTCTCCGTCGTCGTGCCGCTGGCCGTGCTCCTCGGCCTCCACGCGCGCTTCCCCTCCAGTCAGTACTCCGCTCGCTCCAGAAATCTACCTTTTTCGCGCTCCCTAGCAACGTCGCTTGTTCCCCAGATCCGAGCCTCCCGTCCGCTTCGCCGGCTCGAGCTTGATTGATCCCGGGACACCCCGACTTAGTTACGCTTTTTTTACTGGAATTCTGCTGATTCCTTTCGTGTTTGCAGTGTACTTGGTCGACGAGAGCGAGGTGTCGGTGAGTGCCACTTGAATCTAAGCATTGTTTTAGTCAGATTTTGATCGTTGCTAAGCATTGCTCATGATTGCTGCTGCACAGGTTTATGATGGCAGCGACGGTGGTAGTTGGGATCCGATTCCATCTGAGGTAGGGATCCTTAATTCCTCACCATTACCATTTCTGGGGTATCTTTTGTCCCTTTTCCGCAAACGTGGTCTCCCAGTCACGTGGGACTGTGGTTAGCATACGCAGATGCACTTATTAGATTCGGTCAATGATGGATCTGTATTTGCCAAAATAAATATTCAGACATAGTGAGTGAATGTCTGATGGACGTTTTCTTTCCAGGAAAATGACAGAATGCAGGTCAACACTACAATGGAGAAGCATTTGCCACCTACTTGGAAGGTCTGCAATCACACTTGCATTTGTATGTGGTTTCAGTTTAGTAGTGCATGCCTTTCTATTCAAGCAGCTTCTTGTTGTGAGTTGCTATCCAAATGTGCAAAATGAATGTTGGTTCAGGCCCTTCATTGCAATAATGAAATGGAAGTGTTTTCTGTGCATGGATTTTTTGTGCAAATGACGTATTGATGTTTACGTTTGGAGTTCCACTGTGATCAAAGTATTAGTTTTTCTTTTCATGGTACTCCAAGTTCAAAACACTCTTCATTCTTGAGTCTAGACTGTTAGTAATATCATGGCTTGAGGTTCGACTCAGATTTTTCATACGCGCATATTCAGCAAGTTTATGAATGATACGGTGAAGAATAAGTTATTTCATTGTGATATGATAATGGTGGGAGCTGTTAAGCCCTTTGTCTTGGGTGCTTTGCTATTCTTTAGTGACTATCTGATACAGCGTAGTGATGATCTGGTACATCTAGCACAAAGACTATTATTGTCTACTAAAGTCATGCAATAGGAGTTGTTACATTACTATTTTGGAAAACCATTGTCATAATATAGGACTGCAATCTGATTACTGCCATATTGTGGCCTTATTGTTTGATCTAGATTAATTTTGGGCTACTATGTGAAATATCAACTGATGAACTAGCTGAAAACAATACCTGCAAAGTTTTGTGTGGAATAAGCAGGAACCTACGAATCCATCCACATGTGATTATTTGGCATTGAAGAGTAACAGCCTTATTTTAGATTGTTAGGGTGTCTATCTGAACTATTCAGGAGTAGACCTATGTTGTGCTTGAAATGGAGATCAGCTTGTCCTGGCTGGTCCAACAAGGCTGTATTATTAGCTTTGTTCCGCACAGCTGAACCTAAAAGAAAAGAAACAATGCTGGATAATTAGCTTGTTCTGATTATTCTTCTGGGAAAAACTCTTTCATTTAATTACCTTTCTTCAAAAGAAAAATATCTCAGTACACCAAGTCTTGTTAAATTGTCATTGATTCATTATCATATAAAGTTTACTCGTAATTTACTGTTGTAACAGGAGGGGACTGATACCAATAGCAGTCAACCTGACACAGCTATCAGTAGTCGACCAAAGCTTGAAAATAAAAATATCTCAATCCATCCAGGTAAATTAGGGTCATTTTACTAACCACTTCTTGATTAGCTTTTAAAATGAGAATATTTTTTGTCTAAGTCCTTTTTATATATGCAGCCCCTTCTATCCCACAAGATACAACCTTAGAACATAAAATCATCTCAATTTATCCAGGTAAATTAGGGTTCATTTTACCAACCACTTCTTGACTTAAACTGACAGATTTTTGTCTAATTCATTTTTATATGTGCAGCCCTGTCTAACCCAGAAGCTACAACTTTGGAAGATTTTTCATTGCTCAATGTAAGAGAGTAACGGATCATGCTACCATTCATTCTTACATTACATCCAGATTCTATAAAAACTATACCGGTATAAAATGGACATATGGGTTGCCATGATATTAGGAACTGTTTATGCCTCTATATTCAAGAGCTTCATATGTTACCTGGTGTGGCCGATAGAATCATGTTGCCTGATCTTTCTAACTATACTTTTGCAGGTAACTAGCATTGATCTGAAGGACAATTTTGAACATGGTTTACCTGGCGATGAGCGTGGTAAATCCTGTCAACTTGAATTTGGAAGCTATTGTCGTTGGTCTGTAGAGCATAAGGAAGTCATGAAAGATTCTACAGTAAAGAGACTCAAAGATCAGCTCTTTGTTGCAAGGTCTTACTATCCAAGCATTGTGAAACTTGAAAGGATGGAAAATCTTTCACGTGAAATGAAGCAAAATATCCAAGTACATGAGCATATGCTTAGTGATGCCATATCTGATGCTGATCTTCCTAAGCTGTAAGATTGTATTGCAGCATTATTTTACTTTCTTCAGTTCCGCTTTTCATTATAACATACCTTTGTAATCTAGTCAATAACTTAAGATCTCAGAAGTTTGCGCAAATAAAATTATTGGATCGATGCTTTTAACAGCATATTAATTAGTAGCTGATTGTGCATTACACGAGTCAAAAGTCATTTAAGGCATGTTTCTAAATATATAGGAGTTAGGGGGAAATAGCCACATGCATATTGCCTGGCAATAGGGTAATCGACAACCCGCTGGCGGGGAGGACAATCCATGACTAGAGCTGTTGTAGTCTTAATTAGAAAGGACTATGAGGATAATAGGATAATCTATCAGTTGTGGTTTCCCACTTCACATTATTTTGTGATGCATTTTATTTTATATCTTCATGTACCTCAGTACTGGCAGTATGTGGTTTGGTTGAATAAGTATGATAGAAGTGGGATATTGGGAAGAATAGGTTGTCACTATCGGCATTGGTAAGAAAAAAGTAGTGGACTGACTGTTGATGGCTCAGAATGAAATTATGAATTTCCAACAAGCTTTCCTCTTCAGGACTTTATTAATCAAACATGTTGTTATAATGACTCTTCTTTGCTATTTTTGAAGTCATGGAGTCAGTATGGCAAAGATGGATCAGACAATCACTGCAGCAAAATCATGTGCTACAGAATGCACTAATGTTGAGAAAAAGTTGAGGCAGTTGCTTGATATTACTGAAGATGAAGCTCTTTTCCATGCAAGGCAGAGTGCTTACCTTTACAGGCTCGGAGTTCAGACATTACCCAAGAGCCTACACTGCCTTTCAATGAGATTGACAGTTGACTACTTTAACTCATCAGCTGATGTAGAGCATTCAGACGCTGAAAAGCTTGGAAATCTAGCATTACAGCACTATGTTATTTTCTCCACCAATGTTCTTGCATCATCCATGACTATCAACTCAACCGTGATAAATTCTGAGGTATGGTTTTGCATACAAGTTTCATCTCTAGTCTACCCCCCCAACTTCCTTGGGGGCTTTGTTGTTGTTGTTGTTGGTAGTGGTTTTGTATAAAGTGCTGAACCATTCATTTTTCTGAAAATCTGCATCATTTCACTCACCAGTTCTTTTCATTGTGTTTCAGGAGCCAGCGAATGTTGTTTTCCATCTTGTGACTGATGCACAGAACTTCTACGCATTTAAGAGCTGGTTCATCAGAAATTCTTACAAGGGAGCTACCATTGATGTCCTTAATTTTGAGGATTTCCAACGTGACAATTTGGGGAACGGGAAAGTTGAACAATTGTCATCAGCAGAGGAATTCCGCATCACATCCTCTAGCAATGTTCCAGTGATGAACACTCAAATGAGAACTGAATATATTTCAATGTTTGGGCACTCCCTTTTCCTGCTTCCTGAATTGTTTAGCAATCTGACAAAGGTCATTGTCTTGGAAGATGATACTATTGTCCAGAGAGACTTGTCGCACCTATGGAACCTTGATTTGAAAGGGAACATGATCGGTGCCGTCCAGTTTTGTCGAGTTAGATTCGGTCAACTCAGAGCATACTTGCCAAACCTCCCTTACAATTCTAGTTCTTGCATCTGGATGTCTGGAGTCAGTGTTATTGATCTCAACAAATGGAGGGAGCATGATGTGAGTCTGACTTATCACCAGGTATTACAAAAGGTGAGTGCCATGACCATTTCACTGTGCCCTCTGTATGTTTCTAATGTCGGGTTTTAAAGTAATTTTGTGGTCACACTGGCAACTTATATCCGTGGTTTTCCTCTATTAATTTTGTGGTCTGGAAGTACCTAGCCCTCTTCCTTAATTAATCTGTGCAGTTTTAGCTTGTTAAACCAGGACCAGAAGTTTGTAAACCCTTGAGCTGATTAAGGTTTGCTTTTGTCTTGTTTAGCAGCTACAACATGAGTCAGAAGCTTCCTGGAGAGCTGCAGCACTAGCAGCAGGCCTACTTGCTTTTCAGGATCTAATTCTACCTGTTGAAGACCAGTGGATCCACTCTGGTCTAGGTCATGATTATGGACTCACTCATGGTGCTATAAGGAAAGCTGCCATTTTGCACTACAATGGTAACATGAAGCCCTGGTTGGAACTTGGCATACGACGGTACAGAAAATACTGGAAGAAGTACCTGCCAAGGGATGAGCCATTTATGATTGATTGCAATGTAAACCCATGATTTGGGGATCTTTTGAGGGGAGATTCAGAAGCTCGACTTTGCATGGGATGAGGGGCAACCTATATTCTGCAGATCAAAGCAAAGGGGTTGCATTTGTACTCAAAGAAAGACATGCATCAATTTGTCAGCAGGGAGCTCCTTGGCCTTGCAAATTCAGATTATTCAGGTCACTGCTGAGATGTAAATGGTATCCATTGCGATTTTTTGCAAATAAGTTCCATTGGCTGATAGTAGGTGTACAGTGAGGATAGTCAATGGTGCTGAGTTGCAAAGCGGCATCACAATTGGTTGCGGATGGTTTGTAGTTAGGGTATTCTTTTGGGTGTAGAATGTAGATTCAACAGCTTAGGTTCTTGGGACAAATCAAAAAATTCTGGGTGCAGCTTGTGCCTGCCGTATTGGAATCATATAATAATCTTATTATTTCTTAGTTGCCATTTGTACACATGCATTCACCAAGTCTTACATGTCTACTCTTCGGTATATGGCTACCTTTGGAAAGCTTCAATACAGGCTGAAGACATTGACCCGGTGCAGGTGCAGGATTTGGTTCATCCTGATGCCTGCGAGCTGCAAATTTCAGGCGCGTTTGTTCCAGCATTGTAAGTCAATCCAGTTTGGTTTAAATAGTGAGATTTAGATTAGAGAAATGAGCACGCTTCATATAGTATGCAAAAAAAGACTCAACCATTAAACGGACTGGTCTCTGCCAAGTCGGCCCAGTGGCCACATTACTTTACAGTGTATAACTATATACTATTTTTATGGGCCCACTTGCAAGAGACCAGACCTAGCAAGCGAATACACACGATTAGCACGGCCGTATCACACAAAATAATACATACGATTAGCCGGCATGGTTAGCGCTGTGCGTGGGGTGGCGCCGTGCCGGGCACCACGTCCAGGTGGAGACCGCGTAGAGCGGCGTGCCCTTCCATCCGAGCCGCACCGTGCCGTCGAGGTCGTCGGCCACCGTGTACCCCAGCCCCGCCGGGCACGCCGCAGCCACCATCTGTGCGCGCCCGCTGGAACCAACACGCAGGAACCCGTGCCGGGCGAGCTCCGTCTGCCAGCACCCGAACGTCCTCGCCCGCGCCTGCCCGCCCAACGCCAGCACCCCGGTGATCTCCCGGCCCAGCACCCCGTCCTCCGCCAGGTGCCTGCTCGCGTCCTCGCCCGCCGGCCGCGCCGCGCCCACCGCGTCGAACAGCGCCGAGTAGTGGTGCAGCGCCGACACGAACCGGTCAAGGAAATGGCCGGGGCCATCGCCTCCTCCTCGCTCCTGCTCCACCAGCGTCAGCACCGCTGGCTCCAGCCACCGCACCAGCCGCAACGTGGCCGCGTCGTCCCCGGCCGCGTCGTACATCGCGTGGCGCGTCCAGTGCACAGCCACCGCCTCCCGGGCCGCTTCCCGGGCACGTGCTCCGCCGCGTTGACCGCGTCCCGGGCCGCGCTGCCACGGCGTGGAACTCGAACGGGAGGCCCAGCTTGCGGGCCAGCCCGGCGAGCTGGGTCCCCGTGTCGCGTAGCGCCGCCGCCGACGCGCCGAACGCCGTCACTCGGAGCAGCGCGGGCGGGCCGCCGGGCCGGGCCGCGAGGGCGGGGAGGAGCTGGAGCCACTGCAGCGCGCCGCCCGGGACCACGTCGAGGTCCACCACGTGGACCAGCCTCCGGCCGTGGACCGCGTCCAGGACGGCCTGGTTGCACGCCAGGAACGCCGATCTCGCGAACGGCGCGACGTTGTAGAACGCCCTGAACGCGGCGTGCACGGCGGCGCACGGCAGCGTCGGCGGCGGCGGCGTGGGGACGCCGAGGCACGAGGTCATCAGCCGCGCCGCCATGGCCCGGGCGAAGTAGGCCACGAGGCGCTCGCCGCAGGAGGAAGCGTACGGGGAGGCCGCCTGCGACAGCTCCAGGAGCATGCCGTTGGCGTCGGTGAGGTTGCCCACCGACACGGCCGCCGCGCACTCCAGCAGCAGCGCGATCATCCGCACGCCGCGGGCCTCCTCCTCGTCTTGGCCCCTCTCCTCTCCTGCGCCGTCCTTCCTCACCTCTGCCGCGTCGTCGCCTCCCTCGGAGCCTGACACAGCCAGGTCCTGCTCGCTTCCCGCCGGATCGGCGAATTCAGGCGCGTGGTCCTTGCCGGTGAAGTGTTCGTGGGCGTCATGAGCGAAGCCTTGCTGCTGCTGATGATGCAAGAACTGGTGTTGAAGTGGCAGGTTGGCAGCGCCGCCGCCGTAGAGGTACTGATCATGGTACTGCATGAGGCCCAGAGAATCTTGCATGTCTGATGAGCGTCTTCCCGTGCTCATAAGGTGGATCGATCAGCAATCAACCAGCTAGGGTTTTTGCCTTTTCATAGTTGTTGAAGAGAAGAGGAGCAACGCGAGACCAATGACTATATGTATGTCCCAGTTAATAATGGCGTATTACTAGGTCAATCCCTGGACGCTAGTGGCAGTGCAGGGAGAAATTGCACGGCTGGAATCTGAGAAACTTAAGCCTGATGATGATGCTGTAGGCTGTTTTCAGACTTGGCCGGCAGTTACAGCTGCTTGGTGAAGTGTTTATCCGGTTATTTGTGAGCTTTGGTAACTGGTTAGCTCCGATATAATCCCACCACAGATTTAAACAGTTGGCGCCCTCGGATCAGGCCGTCAGAGTCCTGTGAACGTTCCTGAACATTCAGAAACAAGTGTTTTTTTCCTTAACGTTCCTTTTCACGGATCATAAAATGAAAAAGGACAAAATATGTTTTCCTCTCTTTACTTATGGTTCCTAGAGAGGTATATTATACTACATTTTCACGCTAGTGATGTTCATTTCTATGCTATGCACAGAGAACCGAAACCGCTCCCTTGCTGGAACTCCTAGAATCCTACGAGGAGACAAGGCCATTAAAAATCAGTCTGCTACTACCTTCTTTTTATTGCTTGCAATGGAAGATGAACATAGTTAACTCCATGCGTCATTTCATTTTCATGGGTCAATTTCGTGGTTAAGGACAAGGCACAAATAACATATACCAAAGTCGCCATGCTTGTTTATATAACGAAACAAAATCATGATTTTACTTCTATAGTATTATACAATATATGGTGTTGCATAACTGTTTTAACTCTGGCCTCTTCCAGAACCAACTAAAGTGGACGATCATTGCCTCGGAGTACATTTTTTTCTGCAAGAGCATGCTGTATGACTGAAAAGTAAATGATGGAAACTAAGACCACCCAAGTCAGAATTGAAGCAGTGTTTGTGGCAAACTGCACTTGCTGGCTATCTGAAACCAGGTTAATTCTGAAGACTATTCTCTTTTCCTGTAGAAGAAAAGAAGCAACTTTTTGTTTCTCTGGAGAACCGCTTTGGTAGAAAGTTAAAAGTGCAGTAAAACTTCGACTTGTGAAGCAAGCTCAAGGACCGATGATGACTAGCGCAAGGAGCACATCTACATCCTCGAACTGTTATGCTAAAGCTAAGCCGTCGCGCTCATCCTGGCTCCAAATGTCAAACTCATCGTTTTCTATGTGCTAAGCAAGCTATGGTCTGACCCGGCACTAAACACAATACTGACAATTCCATGCCTGTATCGATCATACATAGTGTATAGTAATATACGTAATTTGTATAGCAAGATGGTGGATCAGATTGATGACACGGGTCCAACACAATCATCCAATGACAAGCTGAAGTTGACGGCTATTATAGAAACAAATGAACCTGGTAACAGGGCAACTACCAAGCCCGTGGGTTGAACCAAATTAAATCATCCAACTTTCCAGAGCAACTAAACAACGTAGTACTCCGCGTGAAGCTGTCGACAGTTGCCTGTACAATTGTATTATGTGCTGCTTACATTACAGTGACTACTAGTGCGAACGATCAAATGGATATATGACAAAAGCATCACCATCCAGGAGATGCAAGCGTGCATGGGCCGACGCCCCGCCCTTCTCCAGCAGGTGGACACATGGAACGCCGACAGAGCGAGAGCTCATCGGCAGCATCAGAAGCGGCTAATCCGCTAAGCAACAAGCAGCTAGCGTGCTGCTGGGATCAGCTGGGCGGAGAACCGCGTCGAATTGAGAGCTGGCTAGCTGCTGATTATTATTTACTAATAAACTCCTGCATATTTTTAGCATATTTGTGCAGTGGAAAGCGACTGCCAGCATCAGGGAACGACCTGGTGCATATATCACCTGCAAACTCCCTGTGTGCCTAACAGGCTAACACGATCAAGCAGCAAGCTCCAATAAACCGATCAGCACCAGATTAGTAATGACTCACTTTCTAAGCCACCAGTCCAGTCCTAAAATGGCCCATCTAATTTTATTAATAATTCGAGTGTACGTCTCATGTGAAAGGAATAAGTTATTATAGTTCTATCCACGCCTGCACTTTGTGAGTTGATTTCTTTTACCTTTCATACAATAGGTGTGCGTTTATGTATATATTTAAGAAATAATAATGTCATTATATTCTCTTTTTTTGTATATGATATTACTGAGAAAACTTACATCATCTTCATTATGCCACGGCTCAGATCTTCATATTTACACTATTTTTTTAATACTTGAGTATATGAAGTTTTGAACATGCATGCCTTTCATGCTATATGCATGTAAACTAAAATCTATATGGCTATATAATATGGCATATCCTTTTTTCTAGAACATGCAATTATTTATATCCATGACGAATTGTTGAATGTATACATCGCCTTTAAATTTGTTTCGGTTAGCAAATTGATGTGAAAGGAGAAGATTTTGTAAAGGGAGTGAGTTGGGTTTAACTTGGACTTGTAATCAGGGGATTTATTTGTTTGTTGTGGGAGTTTAATGAGAGAATTTAATAGAAAGTTTTATGTCACGGTTCATTTTATAGGTTTATATTACCCCCAACCAAACATTTTGCATGGTATGGTGAGGATTGAACTAAAGAAGGTGCGATCTTCCCATATTATAATTATGATATAAAAATCTTATTTCTTCTAATTGTTTAAAATATATTTAGAAAATTGGTTTTCACTATATATTTTGTAGCTTAACATATAATATATTGAGTTAATAATATAGTATAATAAATGTAATTTAGGGTTACGAGCCTCTTAAGAGGAAGAATTTAGTGTAATCGCAGTTCTATGTCCAACGACCTACTTCCGGAGCTAACTTCTTTGCCATGTAAATTGTACATAACACACAAATATTTAAAATTATGCATTAAAGCCATAGTGATAATTTATATTAAAGATATTCATGGAAAGAATGCTTCCCGTCCTGCAGACGGGAGCACATGCACCGGGTCGAGGTGACAAGACCTGGTTGAGACGTGAAAATAGAGAAATGTTTGACAAGTAAGAATAATAGTTATTTAAAAAACATCATAAACACAGTTGTAATTTATTAGTTGCTAAGGGTAATAAAATTCCAAGAAACGCCCTGTTATGTGAAAAATAATTATTTTAAAATAAATAGAGATAATTAATAAATGTAACTATTTTGAGACGATGAAGTATTGTATCCCTCGTGTGTCATGTCTGATGTCGGTCATGGTTTTTGTTCCTGCGTATCATATCTTTCTTGTCACCGATGCCACCGGTGAGGTTTGTTGCATGGATGTACTCACGCGATGGTGATTTTTCACCCTGTGTGTTCTGTTCATGTATTGCACCATGTCACCGATGACGGCATTAATTTCCGCCGCGCCCACACAGTAGCAATTTGACGGATGCATTCATGCATTCGACCGAACACCAGCCCCAACTTCATGGCATTGTTTTGACTCGTGGATGCATTCGCTGGACAGATGCGTCCAATTACATTTCGACCCTGTTAAATCCGTGTGGCTAAGGCTAACGGTGTGGCGGTGCATATGCGGAAAGTTAATTCTCCAGTCGGTGGTATATGCCGATGCACATGCAGCCGCTGGATCGAGCACATCTAGATCCGTGCCAAGCCTTTGATTAGCAATGTCCGGTGGATAATTGGGGAAATACCCACCGTTGTTTTGGATACGGACTGGAATACGTACATGAAACCGGGTCCACCTAGGGGGAGTTGGTGCCCTTCCCGTGAGACGAATCATTCGCACTTTGTCGCGAAGCTGGTCACGGGAGACGGCGGCGGAGTTGTTGCTCTGGGTGTCGCAAGCTCGCGAGGTGCCCTGATGCGGCGAGGGCGGCTCTGCCATCCAATCAAGTCACTGTAGCTGCACCAACGGCGTTCCAGTTGGGCCGCGCCATGGGAGGTGCCTCTTCTCCAGCCGCAGCGTTGATGTCGGTGGGCGCCATGGAAGATAATCCTTTTCAGACGGAGGTGTTGCCGATGGGCAGCGCCATTGGAGGTATTTCCTTGTTTCCAATCTCGTCTAACAACTTCCATGGAGACCTTGGCGCTGGATCCATTGCTGTTCCCTTCAACGACGCAGGTGGATTTGGTTTTTCGCAACAGCCCATCCAAGTTATTGATGGTTGTGTTTATCCGGTTCATCCTCTATTTCGTGCTGCCACCGCTGGAGTTGGGAATGGGTTGTACGGATCCATAGCAGAGGCAGTTCCTTCTTGTCTAGAGCTAATGGCAAGTGTTGGGTCAAGGAATTTTGGTCTCAACCAGAGGTATTTATCTTTTGCTTTTTCCCCATTCGTGCTTTTTCTTTCTTCATCCTGCTAATACAATGCAACTGTTTCAATAATCTATCAGTAAGGAGCCAATTTTGCATCAAGAAATTGAAGTAAACGATGGTGGCTACAAGTTGCAGGAGGGCACATGTGCCAAACCATCTTCAACGTTTTATGGGGACCAAGGGTAAGATGGACATTTTCATCATGTATTTACTAGTCTCAATTACTTGCTTGCCCGGAGTTGTTTTTTTTTTTTTGATTCTTGCTTGCCCGGAGCTGATAATAGAAAACACTGTAGGAGTAGTGTCTGGATGGCTGCTGGCAAATGTAATGTTGGAGTGAGTGATGGACCAGACAGTGCTGCTGAAAGGTTAGTTTGTATCTGAGTAATTAACCAACACAACACTCTTAACATCATTCTACCTTGCTGGAGTTAAGTTAATGTTTTGTGTTCTGTTAATCCTATTTCTCTGACAGTGATGATGGACTTGGAGATGACGAGTATTCTAGCGACGAAGATGAAAGAGCCAATGACAACTCCACTCGTGAACTGATGCAAAACTTCACGGTGGGTTATTCATCAGCAACGGAAAATGACAACACGTCAAGAAGGTTAGTTTCTTTCATAATGGCAGTAATACTTAGCAAAGAACAGAGGCATCCATAGTGTTGGTCATGCTCCACACTAGTATTAGGTTATTAACACATCCTTGTGATCTTGTTGTCTTGCATCGGTGTTGTTTTCTGGAAGAACTGATGGTAACCAAAAGATGTCTAGCATGGAAGATTGTTATGCATCAGATAATGATGGCACAAATGGAAGGTGAGCCTTTAGCTCATTTACATTTTTCAGAGGAGTCATATGCTGCTTGCTAGTATCCAGGGCATTTATATTGTTTTATTATAGTATTATCTGTCACTATGTATACCATGCCAATATGTTATAGGCAAGCACAAACCAGTTAGTAACCGTTACTATTTAAGTCACAAGATATTATTAGGGAGACACAATGGTCGACAATACATTATAGGTTATATATATTGTTTAATTATAGGCATGTATCTTTTTTTATTACCGTATTGTATGTCTACCGGCTATCCAAGTGCCAGATTTCTTTTTATTTATACACAAATTACTTGGTTTATAATTGATAGGTGTACATATACAATAATCCTAAAATTTTGCATGGCTACTATTCCAAAGCTGACTGGTTGTTTAAATAGTAACAGTAGTTGATCAACATCACGGTACCTCTGTAAATTTGAGCTATAACCAGATTCTAAAATGCAGACTATCTAAGTGGCAAAAGACTAGTCCATTAGCTGACAATGAAAATATAATGGGTGCAATAGAGGCTGCACTGAGCAAAGCAGGCACATAGGAATTTATGTTCATGCCAACAGTAGGTGCTACATTCCCATCATTAGGGGATGCGTTCCAGTTCTACAACCTGTACTCATGGGAAGCAGGTTTCAGCATACGCCATTATGACAGCAGGAACAAGGCAAATGTTGTGGATGAAAATGGTGATAAGATCAAGATTATGCAAGAATTTGCATGTCAGCGAGGGTAATACGCCACTGTGCTTTTACTTGTTGCTACTATCTTGTCATTTTCACAACAGATCAAACCCAACTTTGAAAATTCAATGTATCAAGAAAATTATTATATTTCCTTACAGGGTACCCCCGGAAAAGGTGTCAAGTCAACTACCATGTGTGGGTGCCCAGCTCGTCTGCGGCTACTACGAAACAAGGACAATCAGTGGTATATAAAGTCGTTTGTTGCTGAACACAACCACGATTTGCTCAAGAGTTGTGGGGAGAAACGACATCTTACATCTCATCAAAATCTTGATCAGTCCATGAAGGATCTTGTTCGTTACTTACGGGAGAACAATGTAAGCTTGGGCAAAGTAAACAACATTTGTGGTAGCATGGCCGGTTCTGTGAATAACCTTACCTTCAACAAGAACCGTTTGAAGTCATTTTGTTCCAAGTTTGCGGCCGAGTTGATTGCAGATGACATGCAGAAAACCCTGTATGGACTGATCAAGAAGCGGGAAGAGGATCCAAATTTTGTATATGCCTTTGAGATGGATGCAGACCAACGGATCACTGCATTGATGTGGAGCAGTGGGAACAGTAGGAAAATGTACAGCCACTTTGGGGATGCTGTTACTTTTGATACTACCTTCAACACCAACATATACAAAATGCCATTTGGTATGTTTGTTGGGGTGAATAATCACTTCCAAAGCACATTCTTTGCTGGAGTTCTACTGACACGTGAGGATACTGAGAGTTTCAAGTGGGCTTTCAAGACATTTGTGGAAATGATGGGTAACAAAACTCCTGCCACAATACTTACCGGTACGTATGCTGTCAATGGAATTGTCTATTAAAGGATGTTGTATCTTGTTACTTTTCCTGAAAGCCTCACTAAGATATTTTGTTCTTGACACATGCAGACCAGTGCGCAGCCATGGGAGCAGCAATACGTGACATTCTGCCTCAAGCGGTGCATCGATGGTGCAAGTGGCATGTCCTCAAGAAGGTAGTTGAAACACTTGGTCACATGTTTACTGAGGGCAGTGAATTCAGTGATGACTTCAACAAGGTGGTTAACCACATGCTCTCAAAACAAGAGTTTGAGACCGGGTGGCAGGAAATGCTAACTAAATATCAAATTGATGGCCACCCTGAACTCATCAGAGCTTACCAGTCACGCTCATTGTGGGCTAAGGCTTGGCTTGCAAATGATTTTTGTGCATGGATGACCAGTACCCAACGCAGTGAATCTGCCAACCATGTTCTTAAGAATTTGATACCAGCAAGTGCTCCTCTGAATCTATTTGTCAAGCAGTACACCAGTCTAGTTTTTGAGCAAGAAAAAGCATTCTATGCAGCAGAAAAGAAGACCAAACAGGTTAGCAATTCATTTTCTATTATGCATATCTATTGGTAATTGCTATGTCAAACAAAAAGGTTGTGATTTTAATCATTTATCCATGTAGATTGAGGTCAGGCCGAGCTTTCGTTGGCCAATTGAGGCACATGCGGCAAAGGTGTACACACATGCTGTGTATGGACTGTTTGTCAAAGAACTTCTGAAGTCCACTTCATACATAGTTGTTAGTAACATGAATGATGAACCAAATGTGTTCCATGTTGAACACGTTGAAAGTGAAAGGAGGGAAAAGTGGTCCAAGGTACATTTCAAGATTATTGTTAATCAAGAGACCTCCTTCTACTCATGTGAATGCAACCTCTACCATCATTGTGGCATACTATGTTGCCATGCACTACTTGTAAGTTAAATAACAACCCGTGTCGTCCTTGTTATTAGTGTATTTTTGTAGCATGTTGAGTATTTGACTATTTCTTCTATGTGGTAGATTATGGTTCAAAAAGGTCTTAAGTACATCCCTGAAGTACATATTATGCCCAGATGGACCAGGGCTGCATGCGTTCATAATCCAAGTCATCTGGTTATTGTTGAAGAAAGTTCGAGCGCTTTGGACTCTCCTTATTTTAGGAATAACATCCTTGATGTCACTGTTAGAGAGGTACTCAAACTTGCCAACACAAACCGTGATTGCTTTGACATGGCTATGAGTGATCTAACAGCACTTAGCAAAAAGATGAACAAGTCAATTGAGTCAGTTAGGACCGAATGCCATGTGGGTTATGAATCCAGTGCATCTGGCTTTGAGGGGGGAGAGGCAGGTCTACTCATGCTCAGTACTATTCAGATCCTGAGGGACAACCATTACGTATAGTTGATAGTAGTACTGGTGCATCAATAGATATCAACTCCATTAAACCTCCAATAATCAAGCGTTCAATGGGCAGGCCTACCAATGCACGTTTCATTGGTAAGAAAGAGGTGAGAATCCACAACAGAAAAATCATGAAGCAACGAAACAGGAAACAAGGAGATGGTGGGCCTGTGAAACAGACTAAATTCTGTAAGAAGTGTCGCGATCCCAAACATGATGTTAGGACCTGTCCACTTGCCCAGCACGCTGCTTGAATGTCCCATGTTTATTTATATTTTGTCATGCCCTTGATCAATAGTTCTACCATGTTAGGTAATGGGTGTGTATCCATATATTCTTGTTGCTACAAGTAATATGACATGCTGGACATGCCATTTAGTATGATCGAATTGCTAATTAACTCATAATAATTGCTTTTGTAACTTTTCATCTTTGTCATTGAGAACAAAACAATATATTTCAAGTCTTGTATGATTACATCCTTTTTTTTGGCTGGCTGTAGATAACATTCAACAATTTCATAACCATGCAATATTACCTAATTAATGCACAATAAACCTTCACTATTTCAAGAACTATTTAAAAGATAGTTTTAAAAGGCACACAGGCTCCTGAAACCACTTATTCTACTAGTGAACCAACCAGAGACACACACATCACTACCTATTATCCAGTGATATTGCAAGCCAACACATCATAACCACTCCGTACACTACTGGTTACCCATGGTTCAATTATTGTTTCACATGGCTCTCCCTATGTTGACACCCTTAACTGGCATGTGCCTTCTTTTTTTGTATGTTAGCATATCTTTTACTGGTTATCTGCAGTCACGAAGGAAGGACCATGACCATGCTATTTTAGGAAAGGCAGAGTTGACAACAATTCTAGCAGGTTTGTCACTTGCCCACTTGTCCTTTAGCGCTTCTATCTTTGTGCTCCAAGCTTGCTTGCTTTCTCACATGCAGACATGGCAGGTACAATGTTTCCCTTATACTACCCATTGGTTTGAGGGGGCAAAGAAAACATCCCACATGCTTGCTGGATTTTGTTAAAGACATCATGATATTTGAGGGAAGTTCAGTGTGGTTAATATTGAGCATTCAGGCCCACTTTCTTTATTGGTACTCCAAAGCTTGAAGAAGACACACCTGCGCAAGATAAGTCATGCTCTTATGCACACTTTAATAATAATTTTTCATATCTTAATTAAGTGCTCATCTTTGATTGCTTAAGTGCTATCTGACTTCACTTTTAGTGAACTTTAGCATTTCTGTAGCTACACAAACGTTGTAAACTAATTAATTTTATGCCATAAAATATATTTCCAGATTCAAACAAATGTTTAGGTTACCATGCTATTTTACTCTGACATGTTTTTTGGTTGGCTTTACCATTATATCCTTTACCATGGGCAGGCCCCTAACCATGCTATTTTAGGAAAGGTAGGGGTGCCAATAACTCCAGTAGTTTGTCTCACTGGCCCACTTGCCCTTCCATTCTAGTATCTTTTTGCTGAAAGGTTGCTTGCTGGTCACGGGCAATAGTGATCACTATGTTGTTTGCCTTCCACATCATTATTGCTAGTCTGACTTGAAAAGGTTGGTTTATTGGTAGTCTGACTGAATATTGTTATTTGCTTTATTAATTGTTGTAATGATCACTATGAATTAATCAATAACGCATCCACATTTGATTTATTCTTTCACACACACTCTGACATATTTTCCAACTTATTTAAAATAACTGGTTAACATTTATGCAAATGTCATGGTGTTTACAGTCTATTATTTCATTTGGACATTCTGACAACATGCTATTTGTGGAAAGGACAATATTCACTGTCCCACTTGCTGTTTGGGATAGCAAAATTGAGAAAATTGCCAGTACTCCTGCTTTATAGTGCATTATTGCTTACCTTGTGCGTCACTTTTCAGAATATTAGTGTTTCACTACTACTCAATTATCTAATCAAATTACATCACTACTCACCTTTCTGTTTGCAATTTATTTTTACATACTACTTTTTAATTGGCTCCAAGATAAAGCAAATAGCAATTACTAAACCACAGTTGAACTTTGCTTAAATTTCTACAGCAAAATAATTCAAAGGGCTAGCAGTTAGCTACTAGAATATTGCTTATCATTTCTTGGTTGGCCGTCCTCAATTCTTTTACCTTGGGCAGTACATCAATCATTTCATAGTTGTATAGGCAGGACCAGAACCATGCTATTTTAGGAAAGCAGTTTTATCTCAGTTGCCCACTTGCACTTTTCTTATTCTTTCATCATGTAGTTTGCCTACCAGCTTTTACCAGTCAGCACAAACAACCCAGGTGTTAAACAGTCACACACATATGTTTCATCATTTATATGTGAAAAGCAGTGATCAATGTCCAGACAATGAAGATTTATGTCCAGACTTGAAGTTTGAGAACTGTAGTAGAAGCTTAATGACAATGGATGTACCCATTTAGTACTGCTTGTAAGACCAAAAAAAAATTGTATTTGTTGTCTTTATATGTATAGATAGTTGAAGATTGAGAACTGTAGCAGCAGCTGAATGACAATGGATGTACATATTTAGTACTGTTTGTAAGACAAAAATTTGTATTCATTGTCTTGCTACTGTGTTCAAATCAGTAACCGTGTACCTTGAACAGATCATTAATTCAGTGCAAAACTTAAGAGAACTTTTCTGCATATATTATGAACTTCCCAAGGGGCACATAATTTCACAACAATCAATCTCTTCAGCTGATCACAAGCCTTTTTTTGTGGATTTCTCAATTACAACATGATATATTATGTTGTTGATAAATAGTTGCATGATGAGTCATGAATACTCATCAAGATTGAACAAACTTAACCATTATTTAAAATTGGAACACAATTAAGATTAATACCCAGACGATTACAAAGCAAGGAGTGGTAAACAACTCGTGCAGCATTTCTGAAACACCCACCAAATGTCGTGTGAATATATAAGCTCAAGCACAACATTCACTATGTCAGATGCAATGACATGTTTCATGTGTACATAACATCTGCCTTAATATATGGTACACATCAAGTTACGCTTCGTAATCCTACATATCCTAACAACAACCACATGTATCTAATATTCTAGATCATTTCATCCAGTCGGGTCTCCAATAACGATGGCGAGTGGCCCATATTGCCATGCATCAGGAGCACCTGCTAATGCAAAAAAAATGCAGCCCTAAGAAAAAATGCTATTAAAAACATAACCAAATATTTTGGAGAGTGCACAAACATTAACCTCGTACAAGTGCCACTTGCAGTTTTCACATACACGTAGCACCATTCTGGAATTTTCATGTTGACACCTCCAAATAATTCCTACATACATGTTAACATGCTCTCATGCAACTTCCCAATACTTCCACTGTGTCCTTATCACATCTTTCTCACGACACATTTTAATGGGTCTATGACTGACCATCCTCTTCCTGAAGTACGAGACATAACACCACCAGTTCATTTCCACCATACTAGAACTATTATCTAAAAGAACTGCAGTAAGAAAAAAAACTGAATTGATTAAAGATTAGTGGAACAAATTAGTAGTTGAGACCACACACCCTGCGGCCATCTAGGTAATTGTGCAACCTGAACAAGGCTTCCACCACTAAGCCATATAGATCTGAAGGTATTTATTCCGTGATTTTAAGCTTCACTCCATTCCTAATCCAAAGAACAAGACAATCAGTATTGTAATCCATATTTAGTAGCAACCAAAATGCCAACTGGCAAGAGATCTGACTCTGTTTCTTAATATGAAACAAACCACCGAATAATCGATTCTACGAGTTCTCTCGTATCAGATGAAAAGGTAGAAAAATACTGTGGATCTTGTTTAAAGAGAAACTTGAGTTGAGGCGCATGTTCTAGATAGGTACCGATTGGGACTAATACATCATGATGAAGGAAAGCTGCTAGAATCTTGAGCCATCGGGGGATCCATGGACTCCATCTGAAGCTGCAGCCAAAGAACAAGAAAGTAAGATGTTCCAAACAAAATCGGCAAGAACTCACCGCAGGATGGAAGAAAGAGCCCCAGTTGGACGGCGAAAATGTTGGAGTAGAGGAAGCAATGAGCATAGGAGGGCAACAATTGAGAACGTCGTTGCGAGAGGAAGACTGCGGCACCCCCGTGATAGCGTGGGTCCCATGTTCCCTTTTCCCCATATACGTTGGCTGGTTAATCGATTCCTGGGAATACATCGCGGGGATACGACGGGAGCCCAAGTTGTTGCTGGCAATCCAAAACCTCATGTGCGGAATCGAACGGTTGCATGTCTCGGTGGCATATGCCTCCGACTGTAGGGTGCATATGAGTCAGTCAATCACTAATCGATGCAAATGCATCACGTCATTAGAGTCTTATGGTTGGGTCGACCGCGAACACAGGCGAAATTCGAACCTTGCAGTGTTCGACCCTGCCGCCGTGAGGTTGAAGCTAGGCAGGAGAAACGGCCCAAAATTGGAAGCTCATCAACATCACACAGCCACGCTCCCACGCGTGGACACGCTCTCACTATGACGGTTTCCACGCTCCTGCAACTCATCTCTGCTCACTGCTTTGCTCTCCCATCCAAACCTTTCGTCCTTCTTTTTCCAGAAGTGGGAGCTTAGCTCAGCTTTAAAATCGTCCACTGCGCTGCCTCATGCGCCGCAATGGCCCCGGTGATGCATGAGGAGGCAACGGCCACCGTGCCGGCCGGCAGGGACAACGGCGTGGGGGCATCTCCAACGCCGCCGCGGTGGTGGTGTGCTACTCGCCGGTGATGGTCATGGCCAGGATCACCCGAAATAATTAAAAAGGACAACGCCACGGCCGCGCGCACAGGAGACGACATGTACTCGGATACTGTGAACCAGTTCGGCCAGGCTGCGGTGAACATTGCAGGTGGCGCGGATGATGGCGCCGCTGCCGCACGCAGTCAATCTCCACTGGTCGTGGAGGACGCCGAGTTCACGAAGCTCGCTAATTAAGGTCGCTCTCAGTGTCGCGACGTCGCCGGCGCCATCCGCCATCCGGGCCATTCAGAGGCCAAAGGGTTACTCATTTGAAATGACGTCTATAGGTATAATAATATTTTACGATGAGAATAGTTACCGGTAAATGTTAAGGTGTGTTTGGTAGAGCTTATGCTTATATAGCTTATTGCTTATGATTTAGCTTATCCGTTAAAATTGGTTGTGTAGCTTATCTAGCTTATTGTTGTATAAGCAGTCAAACCGTTTGGCAAAATAGTTTATCAAAATGGCTTATGAGGTGAAATGAGTGCATAAGCTGGAAAAGCAAGGTTTTGGTTGCTTTGCCTCTCTAGTACAAATGAAAAAGCTGCTTATGGTTTGTTTGGTAATAAGCTCGCTTATGGCTTCAACCTGTTTGGTACAGCTTATGGCTTATGATAGCATAAGCTACCTCATAAGCTGGTCCATAAGCTGTACCAAACACACCCTTAGTCTGATTTCCTTGTTTTTTCTGACTTTGCTTGCTGGAGGATGAGGTTGGTTTGTTTGTGCAGTGCTTTGCACGCTTCCCATGCTACCTGTGGTGTAGCTAGTGACGAGGAACTGACAAGAAAATTAAAGGTGATGATTTGGTATCCCATGTTGGAAAAATATCACGAGTAATGCTATGTCTACTTAAAATTTCTACAAAATAATCATGTATCATTGAATTTATAGCAAGTGCCTCCTGAATTATACTAAACTAAAATCCTACAACCAACAATGTTTCATCAGTAATAATGTGTATAATTTAAGTAAAACCCTTTTGTAGGTTTAGCATTGCTCTAACATCACTATCCAAACCGATTGGGAAGAGGTAAAATAAAAATAATACTGATCATTTAGTGGATCTACTTAGTTCTGTGATCGAGGGAAAAAATTATGGGACTACAATTATGATTTTCCTTTCTTTTTTTCTTTATTGAGAAAATTACGGAGATAGTTGAGGGAGTGTCAATGAGCAGGCATTGAGCAACAACATATTTTCAGAAAAAGAGCAAAATGTCCTAGAGGTCCATGAATGTTTTCGTCTCGTATCATTTAAATCCATGAAGTTTTGTTTTGCATTTCTAGGTTTATGAACTTGTCCATGCTGTGTCTAAAGGTTTCCTAGAAGGGAGGGGGAGGGGGGTTGAATAGACAATTTAAATATAACCCTGAAATTCACAACTCAAAAGCAGAGGTCGGAGGGCGACGGACCTTCCATCACTCCCCAACAGAATCTCCATCGTGGCGAAGACTCCGTGATGCATGGAATCTTCCTCTAGGTTTTCAAATCGCGAACCAAAATGTGGAATTTAAGCAACATATTGAAAACGTACTCGAATAGAAGAGTTGCAAACAAGATAGATAGCTCGAATCCAGTGGGGGTTAGCTTGGAACACCGTAGATAAGGAGATTAGGCACAATGTGCAAGTAACAAGAATACGAGCAAAAACAAGAACTAGAACAAAGAGAAACACATGATTTTTCACCGGAGTTTGGATCCTTCACAAAGAAGTTCCTACGTCTCGATTGAGGAGCTCACAAAGAGTCGGGTCTCTCTCAACCCTAATCCTCCCCCCCCCCCCAAGGAATCACAAGATTGAGCTTGGTTTTCTTCTTCTTCTTGATTCCTTTCCTTCCGGAGGCAAATCACATCTTCACAAACGTTCCCAAGCTCACCACAAGATTGGGAGCTCTAGGGCGATGCCTAGCCGTCTAGGGGTCAAATCCTCAAGAATAACAAGTGAATGAAAGCTTGTGTGTGAGGGACTCAAGATTCTTCAATATGGAATAGAATCTTGGAAGCTTGGATGTTTTGGTTTTCCTCTCTTTTGGATTTGGATATCAAGAGTAAGGAGAATGGGAGAGCAAGAGTGTGAGTTACGAAGTCTAGGGTTTTGAATAAAGTCTCCAACCTCTCTCACGGGGTGGGAGAGGTCTATTTATAGTCAAGCCTAAAAAAGAGCCGTTGGATATGTGCGGTATGGGGGTGACAGAGTTTCCGTGAAAACCCCGGGGACACTCCGTCATCCACTGTCTTGGTTTTGTACTTTGGGGATCGACGAGGATTCCGTCACCGGGTGACGGACACTCCGTCGACCATTGTCTTGGCTTCTTTGAAATGCTCTCTTTATGGTTTCTTTTATGGTTATGTTTTGATCCAGGGCTTAGGTTACTTGAACAAGATGATTCTCATCATAACTAGACTAATTCACCCCTCTTTATAGTACGGTTTTCCTAAACACAAATATTAAAAACTAGCTTTGTAATTCCTTTTGAGCCTTTTTTTCCTTTCAAGTTTGAGGGGCCATTAACCTTACACATGATTCTTATTGTCTTTAAAACATGTCACACTAGTAAGAATCATTACATCTTTTAATCATTTGTGATTTATCTTCAAGGCCCACTAGGGGATCCTAGGTTCATCTTTAGTGTCATTTAGGTCTATGAACTTTCATTGAATTTTCAAACCCACAAATTGCTTCTTATGTGTCATTTATGACCATGAACTTTTAAAACAGTGCAACCCATATCCATAATCATTCATTAAACATATAGATCAAACCTAATGTGTGCTACATAAAATTAACATATGAAATTATTTACACAAAATAAGTATATAAATTTGTTTCCACGCTTGAGTGAGCACGTGAAGCATGATTTAGTATACATAATTGACTCAACTCTATGTACAAGTTTGCTATCGCATGCTAGTATTCGGATGGTGATTACAACTACCTATAGGCAATCCAAGGTACTTGGCAAGCTCTTTGGTGCTTAAATAGTTAGCATAGACATAGTTGATGATGCTATCATGCCACTGAGTAATTTTCAATGACTCTAGATCTTTTACCTATAGTTCTTGGACCTTTGTCTAGTTCTTGGTATGACGAGTGTAATCATGCAACATTTTATCAAAATATTTAGTGGATTGTTATGAAACTACAATGCACTACTTAAAAATTTTATGGACTTATAATTGTAGAAAAATGTTATATATGAACCTATATATGACAGAGATGAATAAATTCATGGACCTACAATCATAGAGAGAAAAAGTTTATGGGCCTAAATGATAAAGAGAAACAAGTTTGTAGACCTAAAATGCAGATCGAAAGTTCGTGGACCTAAATGACACGCATGAACAAGGTCATGGATCTTTGGTGTACTTTACTGTTTTAGAAAAATATTTGTTTACAAAATTAGAAAAATCAGTGTCACTCACCGTTGGGCAGATCTTTTGCCGTTTTGGAAACAAAGAAGCTGGGAGAAGCTCAGTCTTGTTGTGCTTCTACCCCTATTGGATATTATCAAAAACAGTATCAGTCATCATTATGCCATGTCTCAGAACTTCATATTTGTATCATATACTTCTTAAGTATATAATACTATAATGTATGAATTATGAAATGATGAATACATATTTCAAATTACATGTCGACTAAAATCTATATAACCATAGCATGCCATATCTTTATTCTTTAAATATCATTTCTTTCTTTTCATAATTATTGTCTCCGTAGTGTTGGCCGTTGTTACCTGTATTTGGTCTCACGACTTGGTAGGAACTAGGATAAGTCTGATCTCTATGTCTAATTTGATGTAATATTGTCTCTTGCCCGCTAGTACAATATATATGCTTCTGATCGGGGTTTCATAAAATACAATCAATTTTTTACATATAGTATATTGAGGTAATATAGTGTTATGATGCTACCCTTTGAGCTATGATTTTTGGGTCGAAAAGATAGACTAAAATTTGATATTTTTATTTTTTTGCATGTATACATAGTACATATAATATATATACAAAACATCTAGTCTAAAATAATGGATAATCATCTCAATACCCTTGAATCATGGTATGCCCACCTGTTGCTTCACGGACAATCGTCGGTTTATATGGCATAGAAGAACATTTGCTCTAGGTCGACGGCGGCCACGGAATGCATCTGTGCCACTATATAGTGGCCAGCGAACCATGGATCTTCCAGGTCGACACCGAGCAGAGCCGTTGAGACGGTGGGGAAGGGGGGTGATGGTGCCGACCAGCACATCACGGAGGAAGAGGCCAATGGAGCCATCGTTATCGGTGTAGTGAATCCCCGTGGTGGCGTAGTAGAGGAGGTGGTCGCAGGTGCTCATTGAAACGATGAGTCGGCTCGCTCCCTTGCTGGCGACGCGCCTTGGTAGAACCAAGTATGAAGGTCTCGACGACTCCTTGATGTCGAGGATGAGGTCGGTGCCGAGGTGGATCCTCTCGGCCCGGTCGTCCTTCTTGCCGACGACAATGGGGACGAGGGCGAGTGCGATCCATTTCCTCTTGCGCGTGGCCACCGCCTCCTCGTAGTGGCGCTCCATCTCCACTCGGACCGATACCCATTAGAATGGGAGAGGGGACGAGGGGTGCGTCGGATTGAGGGATTGGGCAGGGTTTTCTTCTTTTGCAAGATGGTCGGAGGAAGTGGGCGACGATGGCGTGTTCCAGTGTTCAGCTCTGTTTCGTCGGAACTTGAACAGAGGATGTAACAGCGGACTCGGCCGTTTTGTACATTGCCTGCACAATAGAGTCTCGTGTTTTGTGGATGGACCAGGCCATTTTCTTAGGCCGGTGATTTTCACTCCGACTATTCAGGCATGTGTGTGCAGCAATTCGATTGTCTTAATTATTTGAGTAATTTTGTAGGTGTTATTGCAAAATACTGTAATCCTAAATATGCAAAATGACTTATCCCATATGCGTCATCGGATTATAATTTTTATCTCACGAATACCATCGGTGAACCGTAAATCATATAAAAAGACAAGTGTCATTCTCTTTCTTCCTCTTCTTGCCTCTTTCTTTTCTTCTCATCAGATAAAAACGAAAAAAAAAGAGAAAAACAGCAGCTCCACCACAGTCGGCCGCCATGGCTAGCGTGGTCGAGCGTAGCCCGGCTGCTGGTTCGAGGGCGGGCGAGCTCGGCCTCGACCTGCCGCCATGGCTAGCGCTGGGGAGCTCCGCCTCGATCCGCCACCATGGGGCGTGAGAGAGGTTGAAGATGGCTTTAAGGGCATGTTGATCATTTTGAGAAAAAAAATGGTGCTGAAAATGACATGGATGGTAAACATGGGATTGATTTTGCAACTCAATGGCCGGGATATGTGGGTTTGCTGTGGAAGATTTAGGATTAATGAAATGTGCAATGTATTTTCCATGCATTCGACTGATTCGTGCAACTGCATTTCGACCAAGCTACCGGGGCGGCGGTGCCTGGGTCATTAAATTACTTATCATTGGACCCGTGTTATGGTTGGATCGGACTTGAGTACACATTTTTTGTCGGTTCAACCAGCTCTGCCGCCATGAGCAGAAGGCAGGTAAAAAATAGGCAACGGGCAGCGCAAGCTCCCGGAGAACCGGCCAAAATTAGAAGCTCGTGACTCCACGCGTACGTGTCTGCAGACACTGTCGCTGTGACGGTTTCCACGCTCCTCCGACCCATTTCTGCTCAGTGCATGGTCTCCCACCCAGCCCTTTCGTCCTCCTGTTTCCGCGAGTGAGCGAGCTAGCTGCATCCCGATCCTTCACTGCTGCGGTCGCCGCTCCCCCATGCGTCACGATGGCCTCGGTGGTGCCAGAGGAGGCGGCGGCGGGGGCGGTCACCGTGCCGGCCGGGACGGCGCAGGGCAACATCTCGAACGCCGGCGCGGTGGTGTGCTACTCGCCGATGATGGTGACGGCGTACGGCATCTGGAACGGGGGCAACCCGCTGGAGTTCTCGCTGCCGCTGTTCATCCTGCAGACGTCCATCATCGTGGCGACCACCCGCATCCTGGTCGTGCTGCTGAAGCCGGTCCGGCAGCCCCGCGTGATCGCTGAGATCCTGGTGCGCGCGTCATTTTATATTAGTTTTATTTTTGAGCAAATCATTTTATTAAGCCTTAACTCTGTGGCTGTGGTGTTGGATTAAATAATGGATGGATCTGTGTGATGCAACGGCAGGCCGGCGTGATCCTTGGGCCGTCTGTGATGGGCCAGGTGGAGGTTTGGGCTACGACGGTGTTCCCTGTGCGCAGCCTTCTGACGCTGGAGACGGTGGCCCATCTGGGCCTGCTGTACTTTCTGTTCCTGGTGGGCCTGGAGATGGACGTGAACGTGATCCAGCGGTCGGGGAAGAAGGCCCTGATCATCGCGGTGGCGGGCATGGCGCTGCCCTTCTGCATCGGCACGGCCACGTCCTTCATCTTCCGGCACCAGGTGTCGAAGAACGTGCACCAGGCGTCGTTCCTGCTGTTCCTGGGCGTGGCGCTGTCGGTGACGGCGTTCCCGGTGCTGGCCCGCATCCTCGCGGAGATCAAGCTGCTGAACTCGGACCTGGGGCGCATCGCCATGTCGGCGGCCATCGTGAACGACATGTGCGCGTGGATCCTGCTGGCGCTGGCCATCGCCATCTCGGAGGTGAACAGCTCGGCCTTGTCGTCGCTGTGGGTGCTGCTGTCGGGCGTGGCGTTCGTGGTGGGCTGCTTCTACGTGGTGCGGCCGGGCATGTGGTGGCTGGTGCGGAGCGTGCCGGAGGGCGAGACGCTGGCGGACGTGTACGTGACGCTGATCCTGGCGGGCGTGATGATCGCGGGGGTGTGCACGGACGCCATCGGCATCCACTCCGTGTTCGGGGCCTTCGTGTACGGGCTGGTGATTCCCAGCGGGCCGCTCGGGGTGCTGCTCATCGAGCGCCTCGAGGACTTCGTCACGGGCCTGCTGCTGCCGCTCTTCTTCGCCATCAGCGGCCTCCGCACCAACCTCACCCGGGTGCGCGACCCGCTCACGGTGGGGCTGCTGGTGCTGGTGTTCGTCATGGCCAGCTTCGCCAAGATCATGGGCACCATCCTCATCGCGGTGTCCTACAGCATGACGTTCCGCGACGGCGTGGCGCTCGGGTTCCTCATGAACACCCGGGGGCTGGTGGAGATGATCGTGCTCAACATCGGGAGGGACAAGGAGGTGCTGGACGACGAGTCCTTCGCGGTCATGGTGCTGGTGTCGGTGGCCATGACCGCGCTGGTCACGCCCGTGGTCACCACCGTGTACCGCCCCGCGCGGCGCCTGGTCGGGTACAAGCGGCGCAACCTGCAGCGCGCCAAGCACGACGCGGAGCTGCGCATGCTGGCGTGCGTGCACACCACCCGCAACGTGCCCTCCATCATCTCGCTGCTGGAGCTGTCCAACCCCACCAAGCGCTCGCCCATCTTCATCTACGCGCTGCACCTGGTGGAGCTCACGGGCCGGGCCTCCAACATGCTGGCGGCCTCGTCCGGCTCCAGCGACCACATCTTCAACGCCTTCGAGACCTACGAGGAGAGCGTGGGCGGCGTGTCCGTGCAGTCGCTCACGGCCGTGTCCCCCTACGCCACCATGCACGACGACGTCTGCGTGCTCGCCGAGGACAAGCACGTCTCGCTCATCGTCCTGCCCTTCCACAAGCAGCAGACCGTCGACGGCGGCATGGAACCCATCAACGCCTCCCTGCGCGGCTTCAACGAGAGCATCCTCTCCGCCGCGCCGTGCTCCGTCGCCATCCTCGTCGACCGCGGACTCAGCGCCGCCGCAGCGCGCATGGCCGCCGTGCGCCGCGTCGCGCTGCTCTTCTTCGGCGGGCCCGACGACCGCGAGGGCTCGCCTACGCCTGGCGCATGGTGGAGAACCCGGGCGTCTGCCTCACCGTCGTGCGATTCGTCCCGCCCAACTACGCCGCGCCCGCCGTCTCGCCGCCCGCGCACCCGAGGGACTCGCGCGCCATCACCATCGACGCCGCCGGATACAAGACCGAGCGCCAGATGGACGAGGAGTACCTCTGCGAGTTCCGGGCGCGCAACGCCGGCAGCGAAGCCATCCTCTACGTGGAGCACGTCGTCGGCAACAGCGAGGAGACGCTCGCCGCCATACGCAACCTCGACGCCGCGCACGAGCTCTACGTCGTCGGCAGGCACCCGGGCGAGGTGGGCTCGCCGCTCACGTCCGCGCTGGCCGAGTGGATGGAGTCGCCCGAGCTGGGGCCCATCGGGGACCTCATCGTCTCCTCCGAGTTCTCCAAGATGGCGTCCGTGCTCGTCGTGCAGCAGTACGTCATCAACACGCCGCAGACGGCGCAGGCCGGGCCCGCGCTGCCAGTCACGGACGACCCCGTTAGGCAGTACCTCACCAACGCCAACCAGCGGACGCCGGCCAACCAGATGGGCCGCGGCGCCTGGAGCGACAGCTCCGGAGGCTTCTGATCTCTACCTCTCTAGCTCTAGTCCTCGATCACCGCTGCAACCACGTGTTTATTGGTTAATTACTCTATCGATATAGGCATACATTAATTCCTAGGAACGTTTCAGTGTTTTTTTAGGGTCTTTGATTAATGGTTATGTTGTATAGGGAATTCTAGCTGATCGCTTCCATTGCCATCTCATCTGTAGATCAGACGTTTGTAACTGGAAACACGTTACATCGCTGCCGTCGTCGATTCTGGCCGGTTACGCGAACGAATCGTCTTCAGAGGCCCGCAATGATCTGCCTCTCATAGCCCATGATACGTCTTGCCCCGGCAGCACCCCCACCAGGTGAATATGGATCGGACTGCAGCAGAAGTGACCAGTTCTAGTCCAAGAGGCCGATCGCAAAGGCCCGGGCTCCTCCATTTTTTATTTTAGTAAATTTGAAAACACCATAATTCACTTGCCAAGAATATTTGAAGGCTCGGAACACCCTTATGCACGAAAATATTTGAACTTGATAGATGATGTATTTCATTTCCACTTTAACCAAAATTCACCAAATAAATGATGTTATTGACTTTCAAATATTTACGCTAGTGCTGCTTCAAGTTTGATCACGTCAATTAGCATAGCATCTGCTTGGCTTGGCTGAACAGTCAATTAGCACAGTAGAGGAAAAGCATGCATGGATCGACCCATGTCTGGCAGGGACTGGCACAATTAGCACGCCGCAAACGCCAAGCAGATGCGACGAAAGATGAACACACTCGTGACCTGCGCGCTTGCACTTTTTATCCACTTATCCACCGGAGGCTTCCATTCCATCCGCAGCACAGGCTTTCTTGGATCAATAACCCTCGAGATCCCCTAGCTAGGTTAAAGTCGTTACTCCTACTACTATACCTTCAGTGGCCACCACAGTGCACACAGTGCTAAGGCATTTCCAATTTCTGAACTCCGGCGGCGGCTGCGGATATGGAGCCGGGCAGCTCCCGCGCCGCGCGTGGTCTCCTCGATCGCAACCTGCCGCCGAGATGCCCCTGGTTCCTGTCCCTCGGAGAGGCTGCCACTGTTGCCACGCATCGCTGCTCTCTCTCACCAATGCGAATTATTTTCCTGAACGAGATGTGCTGCTCATCATGAGGCGATCGGGGCCGTTCGGAAGTTGGACCGGACCAACCCGTCCCAACGGCATCCTCCATGATGAGCGCAACCGATGTGTGGACAAGTGCCGGCCCGGCCGTCCTCGAGCGTTCTGAGCTACGTTGACTCGCTCGCCACGAAACACGTATCTCGCGCGCGCCGCGCCACGATGGAGCTACACCGGTCGCTGGATGCATGCACGGACCAAGCATTAAAGGAGCTGGGACAGGGAGAGATCGGCAGCAGAGCGCCGCGCGCATGGGCTGTTCGTCGTCGGCGTGTTGATTCCGGTGCCGAGAGCTGGGGTCTCGGAGAGCTGTTGAATATGTGTGGAATACCATGTATGAGTTTGGTTACGTTTAGGACTTCGAGTTGTACTAGCGGTAGGGTGTAGAGTTTGTGTCGAACTTTGTAACCGGGCTCCTCATAAATATGATAGGAGAGCCGCTGTTGTAACCATGACGACATAGCGATAGACTCGTAGGGAGGAGGCGGCAACTCTCGCCGGGATCTCGTAGCGGTCGGTATTGCATATTGGGGAGGAGCGCCCGTAGTCATGCCCCGGGGATGTAGGCTTCGGCTGAACCTCGTTACCAAACATCGTGCCTCTTGTGTCGTCCGTGTTCTTGCATCGTATGCCTCGATGGATCCCTTGTTGCTTCCGCGTATGCCGAAAACTCTAACAAGTGGTATCGAGCCATGGTCGAAACCCGAAATAATCTCGGAGACCTCACACGGATATCGGACCGTCGGATTAGATCTCCGGGCCACATGGTTATCGAGTCGTCGGAGGGATGTCCACCCGGATGTGAAGGGGAGATGGGGCCACCCAATGTGTGATGGGGAGATTGTTGGGTTTAGTCCCACATCGGACATTGATGATGGGTGAGTCAACTAATAAGGTGGAGGGATCCTCACCTATTAGGCTAGTCTTTGGGTTGAGGTGGCCAGGACCTTGGTTGGGGCTCCGGTTGGGCCTATGTTTTGGTAAGCCCAATATGACCTGGGCTGGCAGCGGGGGCTCGTGGGTACGACGAGCTGGGCCACACTCTAACAAGTGGTATCAAAGCTATTGGTTGGTGTGGATCTAGAGGTGATGCTTGAAGATCACTTTGGAGGTGCGAGGGCCATGCTCTACGGGTTCCGTGGAACTGCTTGATGCGGCGTGAGGTGGAGCATGGCGGCGATCGGTGATCCGGTCGGTGGCGTCGAACACTGCGGGCAGGTGGCTTGGACCGTTCGATGAGCTACGGTCGGCGAGGATGGACCGGACGTGGTGATCAAACCGGCGAAGTGGTCGTTGAAGACGTTGTGGTCGGGACGACGGCTCCGGCTCGCGATCGGATCGACATGCTAGACGTGGTAGTGGTCGGAGAGATCGGAGCGTGGGAACATCGTGACAATGATGATGTTACCGGTGTTGCACAAGATAAGATCACGGCATGAAAGCAGTTCGTGTTGACGATGTGGTCTTTTGTGTGACATGCTCGTGCACGGGAGGTGCACGTGGGCGTGATGTTGCGACAGGGTCGGTACGCTTGCAAGCGTTGGAGACAGAGTTGCAGCAGTGCGTGGACGATGATGTTGACGAGACAGTCATGTATGTTGCGACGACACAATGGAGTTCGGTGACATGTGCGGACGCGAGACGAGGATTGCTTGTGGCATACGAAATATGTTCCGTATTTTCATCTAATTCATCGTGGTCGCGGGAGCACGGAGTTAGTGGCCTTGTTTTATGGATGATCACGGGACGAGATTTCAGAATTGAAGAGTCGATGTTTTGGGCAGCCGAGAACCAACAGCGAGGAGTTAGACCGTGCATGAGCTGTTTAGCTCGTTCGTGGTGGTCAACAAGTCATGCCTTAGTTGGACTCAATTTAGAAAAGAATAAGACAAGGAAGGACCTAGTGCATCACGTATAAGAGTGGAGCATGTATACGAGTGAATCAGTTTTGGATCCTTTCAACAGCGGAGAACGACCAGGACATGACTTGCGTATGCGCGGATACGTGATGCTCCATGTACGAGTCTGGTTCGGCTCCAAAGCAATATTTGACTCGGTCTTGGAATCTCTTGTGACGTGAATAAAAGAAGAGGCAAGACGAGGGATCGTGGTAGCACGAGAGAAAGTCGGGAGCAAGACACGTAATCAAGGTAGTAGCTCAAATCAAGTTTTTGGGCAGGCTGAAGATTGACGTCCGACAAGCTCTTAGTTTCGGTGCAAGACAGAAGCTCTTGTTGCTACTAGGTGCACGAACTCGTGGTGTTCGTAACGTCATCGTCGAGCTAGGAGATCGATTCGTCAGCTGTTGAAGTCAACGAGGCGAGCGAATCGGGCGGCAAGACCGGCAGCAAAGGGCCGGTGAAACCGCGTGACGACCGGATGGCGTCGACGAGTACCAGATTTGAGGTGTCAAAGTTTGATGGCAGCGGCAACTTCAGCTTGTGGCAGATAAGGGTAAAAGATTTGTTGGCACAACAAAGTCTTTTGTCTGCACTGAAGGCGAAGAAGCCGGACAAGATGGACGATGATGTGTGGGAGGAGAAGCGGATGCAAGCAGCTGCAACCATACGGCTGTGTCCGTCGGACCATGTCATGTACCATGTCATCGGGTTGACAACACCAAAGGAAATCTGGGATAAATTGGAGAGTCAGTTCATGTCCAAGACTTTGACGACCAAGCTGTATTTGAAACAAAAGTTGTATGGGTTGAAGATGCAGGAGGGGTCGGATCTTGCAGAGCACATCAATGTCTTCAATCAAAGGGTCACGGATCTAAGCCAGCTAGATGTGAAAATTGAAGATGAAGACAAGACAATAATTCTTCTATGCTCGTTACCACCGTCATATGAGCATACAGATCACGACTACGACGTATGGCAAGGAAACCATCAAGGTTGAGGATATTACTGCAGCGTTGCTAGCTCAAGAGCTGAGAAGGAAAAACAATGTGGTGGATGAATCTCAAGGTGAAGGTTTGCTAGTCGGAGGTGAACATGCTAGGAGGAAGGTGGAGGCCAAGAGCAAGAAGAAGAAGAAGGTGCGGTGCTTTGAGTGCAAGGAGTGGGGACATGTGAAAAAGGACTGTCCGGAAATTGTGAAGGGAAGTGCTAATGTGACAACTCCTAAGAGTGACTCGGATAGCGGCGGTGATGTTCTCTCGGTAGCTATCAAAAGACAGTCAAGTGAAGCGTGGATGCTAGATTCAGCAAGCTCTTTTCATGTGACACACAAGAAGGAGTGGTTCTCTTCATACAAGTCGGGTGATTTTGGCAAAGCTTATTTGGGAGATGACAGGGGACTCCTCGCTATTGGATTAGGCGAGATCAAGATCAAGATGCGGGACGAAGATGAACATGTTCTTAAAGGTGTTAAGCATGTGCCGAGTTGCGGAGGAATCTAATTTCGCTTGGGGCTCTACATCGTGATGGTTTGATGATTCGGACTGAGCCGGATGGAAAAACCATGAAGATCATGAAGGGAGACAAGACTGTGATGATAGGGGAGAGAATGACATCTAATTTGTACAAACTACAAGGTTGTTTCGTTGCAGGTGGAGTCATGGAAGATGGAGTTGCAAGGATGGCGGTGTTCTCTTCGGGCGACGAGTCTAAGGCGTTGGACTCGTCGGGCGGTTCACTGTGAGCTGCAAAGTCTACAACTCAAGTCCGTGTACATGGAGGATCGCGCATGACGGCTTCGGGATGGTGGAGTATTCGCTAAGGTGGAGTTTGTTGAATATGTGTCGAATACCATGTATGAGTTTGGTTACGCTTAGGACTTCGAGTTGTACTAGCGGTAGGGTGTAGAGTTTGTGTCGAACTCTGTAACCGGGCTCCTCATAAATATGAGAGGAGAGCCGCTGTTGTAACCATGATGACATAGCGATAGACTCGCAGGGAGGAGGCGGCGACTCTCGCCGGGATCTCGTAGCGGTCGGTATTGCATATTGGGGAGGAGCGCCCGTAGTCATGCCCCGGGGATGTAGGCTTCGGCTGAACCTCGTTACCAAACATCGTGCCTCTTTGTGTCGTCCGTGTTCTTGCATCGTATGTCTCGATGGATCCCTTGTTGCTTCCGTGTATGCCGAAAACTCTAACAAGTGGTATTAGAGCCATGGTCGAAACCCGAAATAATCTCGGAGACCTCACACGGATATCGGACCGTCGGATTAGATCTCCGGGCCACATGGTTATCGGGCTGTCGGAGGGATGTCCACCCGGATGTGAAGGGGAGATGGGACCACCCGATATGTGATGGGGAGATTGTTGAGTTTAGTCCCACATCGGACATTGATGATGGGTGAGTCAACTAATAAGGTGGAGGGATCCTCACTTAGAAGGCTAGTCTTTTGGGTTGAGGTGACCCGGGACCTTAGTTGGGACTCAGGTTGGGCCTATGGTTTGGTAGGCCCAATGTGACCTAGGCTGGCGGCAGGGGCTCGTGGGTACGACGAGTCGGGCCGTACTTGTAACAAGAGCGACGCTAGAGTTGCCGCGCCTGCCGGCCGGGGACACGGCTGGCCGCCTGGAGGAGACATGCCGCCTTGCTTTCAGCCGGCGTTGTTGAAAAAGCCGGCCGGGCGCATCATGGTGGTTGCTTAATTAGCTCTTCCTAATCCGTTCCTCTCCCAACCCCTAGTGCTCCGCCTTTACTCTGACGTCGAGCACTGCCGCAGGAACTTTCGCGAAAACTGATGATCGGAGATCGAACAACCGGTACTGATCACTGGAGGAGTAACTACTCGTGACAGTCTAATTTCTGGAAAAAAAATTATGCCAAGTTGATCTCAACTGTTCTTGGTCGTAAGCATTTGTTTGCCTGTGCACGGTCAGATCGGAGAAGCTCGCACTCTGTTTTCTATGGGTACACAACCGTAATGCGTAGTGCAGGGCGCGCGTGGGATGACTCATCCGGAAAGGTGACCCGCGTATTAAACAGTGTGAACGACGATGATTCAGAAGGGTTAGTTAGTTGGTAAAGAGACGGAGCAGCTTTTTACAGGTGATGGTCTACAGGTACGGACAATGGCGGGCAGGCGGGGCCTTCTTCTTTCCCTCGACCTGCACTACTAGTCATGTGGTTTTTTTATAACACGAGTCATGTGGTTTAGTCCATTAATAACATAACTCGAGTTGCACATGGGCGCCTTTCCCTCGGAAAAGGAGGGGATTAGTGGCAAAGTGCCCATGCATTTCGATAAAATTAGATGGGAAAACCTCACCGTGCAAGATCTCTGCAAATGCAGTGGATCTAAACAGATTCCTGCTCGTACTGAATATCCCGGGCTTTTCTGGAGACAGATCGCTTATTTTCTGCCACATTTCCGACAACAGTGATCAGAAAAGGGAGAAGCGAACCGGATAAGCATTTTTGTGCAGCAAGAAAAGGGCCTGAGTTCACATATAAGGTACCTGAACCTAACTGCTTCAGTCGTGCTGGGTGAACTGCAAGAGTGGAGCATGCCAAGGCATGTTCTCGAAAAGAAAATTGCAAGAGTGAGGGCGGAGAAGAGAGAAGCGCCAATAGTTTCAAGGCATCGACAGCTAAGAACGGGCCAGTAATACTGATTGATGACACTGTGCTAGCATCTTCTGCTGTCTGAAGATAGCACGGCAGTTGTGCAGACAGATAATGTTGCTGCCAATTCGAGGCCCCAATCAGGGCTGCTTTGACCGATGTCAAATCGATCGCATGACAGTTTTCCTTGGACTCTTCGATCCGATCATCTCCTGCAACTGGCGTGCAGCTGTGAATGCACAGTGGCTAGCAGGTCGATCGAATAACATGGGCAGAATCATTTCTGATTCTCAATTGGCAGCATAGCAGCGTCCCCCCTCGGTGCATGGCGCGTCAGAAGGAACAGGAAATGGAATGGGCCTATATGAAAGGAGATTGCAGAGGTGGGAGATCTTGAACTGACATGGAGATGGCCCCACAGGAACAACAAACTTTATGTGGAAATCATTTTATCCCCGTAGGCTCATGCTTATTACTAGTTCCAGTGATCCAGACGGACATAAACGAGAATCAAGTTTTATTAACATATAAGTTTAAATGCATCTGCAGAAATTAATCATGTACAAAATATGTAAACATAATATTTATTTAGTTGATGCCCGTTTAAGAGATATAAGATTATTGAATTTGCAAAAACCGGACTGCGTGCTTTGCCGAGTCTGGAAACTTTTTTTCCGTTATCTAAAAAAGATTATTGATTTTGCATATATAGTCTTCCTCTATATTATTTAACGTGCACAACAAAAACTAAGGACCAACAAGAGAAACAGATATGTGTAACAACACAAAATCGAAAGACCACCATTCAAGTTACTCAAAAGAAAAACACAAAGATGGCAACCATCCACTTCTTACCACCTTCAACGAATGAAGCTAGTAATAGGGAGAAACGAAGACTTGGACTAGGCAAATAGATGTCTCAACCACATTTAGGAGCCAACTGAGTAGGACGCTCTAGAACACCACCGGCAGATAAATAATATGTTGAGTCCTGATTTGGACGTGATCTATTGACCAAGGACATCATTTGTTGAGCTATTGAAAAACAAGAGGCTACTAACCTTCAATTCATGACCAATTCCTTAACTCCATTGATATCTAGCAAAATAAAGTCAGTCCATTTTCCAATGATCAGCATGTCTGATGATTGGTCATGGGCATAAATTATTCTCCAAATGATGTATTACGGAACATAATCTAAATATGCTAAATTTTTGTGTAGAGAAGATCTGCAACAACACATCTAATGAACTGGTGCAACCATGCATGCAAATTAAAGACACTCCCGTATGAGATGATTAAGAGGTATTGTACATAATAGTTTTCAACAAAAAGGACCGTGAATTATGCCTTATATTTTAGCAGGAAATTGATAACAAAACAAATATTAAAGTTTGTACTATGAACCTAGTTGGATCTCACTTCCTTTTTTCTCCAAAAAAAAGAAAGATTGTTAGAACATGCAGTACACCAACTAGCTACGACCAGCTACCAGCCGAAGTATCTACGTCGGATGCAACCGATAAATGCTCAAAGCACGTCATCAAACCAGATCATCAATCATTAGTTATTCGCTAAATGATAGCGTTGAGATCAAGCTTTGTTCGGAGGAAAAGGTCAAGATCATGCTCAGCACTATTGTTATGATTGTCCTATGTAATCACCTGCATAGCTTGTTGTCTGATACCTAGCTTGATCTTTTCCATTGTGCAGTGCGTGCAATGTGATCTATCTGGATCGTACACAGCTAAAAATTAATATGCCTAGTCAGTGTCATTACCTTTCTAATCACGCTTGCTACATACTAGTACACGACAAACTTATGTGTTATTTTTTTCTTTGTTCATCAATCTTCTGAATCCTTCAATATATCCATGCATTTTCGAAGGTCGTGTGGATGCTAGTGAGCTAGTACATCGTGATGATGTAGTGCATTTTCGTATTTGTGGATCTGGTTTATTGCTTGCAGACGTACACATCGGTTAGTTGTGATTACGAATCAGCAGCGCATTCAATTGAACAAATTATTTTGACAAGTTTATGCTCCACACACATTGGAGCACGTCAAGCAATACCTATTTTTTTAAGTAGTACTCCACATATTTTGAAGTATTGTTTTTTTATAACCAAGTATTGTTTTTTTAAGCCCAGATTGAAACACATGCTGACATGCATTCACATGTGTGTGACGAATATATTTGTATTTATATTTTTATAAAAAAACAAATAAGATAAACGATCAAATGTAATTCTAAAATCAATAAATAACTCGCATTTTGTGACGGAGGAACTATATCACAAGCATATATATACATCATCTCTTCCATCATAGCGCCAGATGCGAAATATATCCACCCGTCCTGTGACGCACTCCCTTCATGGCATCATGGCCACTCGATACAATTTTCCACGTAAAATAATCTCTTACCAGGTAATCACGTCTGGCAGTAATTTTATAAGCAATCATAAGCTTCCCGTTCTTGGTTTTAGGTTCGAGATAAAGATCTTCGCTGGATCATTTCGTGCTTGCCACTAATTAATCGTTTGTTTTTGTAATCTCCAGCCGACCTCGCCGCGTGATGACGAAAGGGGACGGCGCTGACCCAAGCGGGGGCGCATCTCCGCCGCCCCGCAACGCGCGCTCGCCTCATATCCCGGCCACCCAATACTGGCCGTCCTGCCACGCGTCGGATCCCACGTCCACCAGCCCTCGGTCCAATCTGTGCTTGCGAAATGATTTTGACTAGCTAGCAACGTCTATGAACAATAGGCTAAAACAGTGCAGAGAGTTTTTAATCTAACGAACTCAAATCGCGCAAAGACCGCGGATGACAGCGATTGCGAAAGTGGGAAATTAGGTTCATGACGTTTTATGAAAAGTTAGAAAAATAGCTTTGTGTTGTGAATGACGCTTCATGTATCATAAAAATCTGACCCTGTTGTGAAATATATTCATCCGTGAACCTTCACTGGTAAATGCAAGACACTTGTTAAATTTATTATATGTGACTTGTGATTTCTAACCAGAGTGGCCGTAATATATTTATGACAACATCTATCATGATTGTTTGCGGTGATTTTAACATAATTTACAATAGGTTAAACAAACTGCAAGTTTACTATATTAACTCCACTTTCTCAAAGAGTTTACCACGCAATATTTCATTCCGGAGTTGCATAAACCTTTTATGTCTGAATGGAAAAGTCATGGATGACATGTATGTCCTTGGTCCGATATTTCAACAACTCTTGCTTTATTAAAAAGGTGGCAGAGCATTATTAAGGAGGATATATAGTTGTTAATCTCATCCTCTGCCCCTAACACACGTGAGGGCCATCTGCCGCATAACCCTTCCAACCCAACCTAATTATCCAGGGGCATTCCTGTCCATGAGGCGTGTATATATACTGCTCACGTCCACCATTTTCGCAAACCGTGACACAATCATAAGCTCCAACTGCCCTCTCCTCTCCTCAGCGTTAGCTTAGCCAACTACCTCTCTCTAACAATTCTTGATCCACCAGTAGGTCTAGCTAGCTTGCTCATGGCGGCGAAGGTGCACCCCAACGTGGCCGTGCCGTCGCTCGGGCAGCCGGCGGCGGCGCCGGCCGACGAGGAGCCGGTGACGCTGACGGTGTGGCGCAAGTCGCTGCTGTTCAACTGCAAGGGGTTCACGGTGTTCGACGCCCGCGGCAACCTCGTGTTCCGCGTGGACAGCTACGCGTCGGACTCCCGCGGCGAGGTGGTGCTCATGGACGCCGCCGGCCGGCCCGTGCTCACCGTCCGCCGCAGGAAGCTCATCGGCCTCGGCTCCGACCAGTGCCTCGTGTACCCCGGCGAGGACACGCGCGTGCCGCCGCTGTACGCCGTCAAGCGCGCGGCGGCGCACTACATGCGGGCCGCTGCCGGGAACGGCGGCGCCAAGTCCATGGCGCACGTCGCGCCCTGCTCCGGCGCGAAATCCGGCGGCGGTGGCGGCGGGTACGAGGTGGAAGGGTCGTACCTGCGGCGGAGCTGCACGGTGTACGACGAGAGGCGGCGCGCCGTGGCGGAGGTGCGGCCGAAGGAGGCGGTGGGCTCCGACGTGTTCCGGCTGGTGGTGCAGCCGGGGATGGAGGTGTCCCTGGCCATGGCCGTCGTGGTGGCGTTGGACCAGATGTTCGGCAAGCCGTCCCTCCTCAGGAGCTGGTCCTTTCCAAGTCCGAGCTAGTACGTCATCATCAATTCATCACTGCTCTGCTCACCGTGCCTGGCCCTGGCCGGCTGTTCAGTTGGCAATATTGGAGCTGTTTCTCCTTTTCCGGTCCCATTGTTTGGGCCCAAGAGCGAAAGAATTGCTCGTGGCTGCCTTTTTTTTCCTTTCCTCTTTGACATGAAAAATCAATTTGGGGTCATCACTTGTGTATGGAAATCCCTCATGTGTGTGTATGGTAGTAGATTTTTTTCCCCTGACAGTAAACCATACACCTTGTAAAAGAGGGGGATCGTTCATTCAATGTGTAAATACTTGAGAAAACAAAAAAAAAAGTTAGAGTAGTCAATTTCTGTCTCGTCTCTTCTCTGCATTTTCTCACACGCGAACTGAATTGCGCGCCAGACAGAAATCACTTGGCCCGTGTTCCTCCGGCGGTTGAAATCCAGTCCACTGAAAAAGGAAGCAGGAGGGGGACATGCGTGCGCATCTCATTTTGTTTGTCCTCCACTTCCCGCGTCCCCGTCACCCATTCATACGTATATTCCAAGTACGAAGTGTATAAATCTGCGAGACCAGGACGTCAAGATCTCTGCTTTAGAGCCGTGTAGCCACGGACGTTTATGTCTGTTCTACCCGGGATCGGAAATCCTAATCAGCTCCAAGCGAAATCAAACGAAGCAAAATGGTTGGTGGCGTTCCCCTTTCCAGGTGCGCGAGGCCCTGGTCGGTCCAGTCTAGGACGCACTCTTGTCTTGTCCAACTACGCTGCTGCCCCCGCGGTGTGATGCTCGATTGCTCGTTGAATTTCGGCAGCCGAAAGTTGCTGCCCGGCCGTCGCGGCTCGCCGACCGTCGGCAAGATGTTTGCGTCTTGCTCAATTCACCGGCGCCGGCACCGGCACTGAGCTGTGTCTGTGTGCAGGGAAGGGGGCGGCCGGGCCGGTTGTGGAGTGGAAGACATTGACGGCTCCGGTGCAAACCGGGCTCGAAAGTTTTCACTGCTTGCTTGTCTGGAACGCAGGAATTTCGTTCGGAAAGTCGATTCCCAGATCACCAATCACGCGAAAAAAAAGATCCCCGCACCGCACTACGCGTCAAATCAGCCATTCGTTCTGTGATCGATCAGTTTTTGTTCTTTCTGAATCGCTGGAACCAATTTTTCCTAACAACAAACTAGCTCGCTACCTGTCCGCCGCCGGCCTGCCTGTTCCCGGGGCCCGCCACGGCCCTGCTGCCGGCCGCCCCTCCCGCCGCGGCGCCGCCGCCGGAGCGCGAACCGGAGGTGGCCGGAGTCCTTGAACCTCCTCCGCTCCGACTCGACCACGTCGCACTCCGGGAACGGCACGGGGTACCGCAGCGTGTCGTAGCAGTACGAGTACACCATGTTCTGCTCCCTGAACCGCCGCATCGCCTGCTGCTTCTCCAGCGTCATCACCGCCGGCTCCGACGCGCGCAGCGCCTCCGCCGCCGCCGCGCACCGGTCCACCGCCTCGCCGGGGAGCATCTGGATGCCGGGCTGGTCCACGCGGCACCCGGTGAGGGCCAGGTCCGTGAACGACGCCACGAACGGGCCGTACCGGTAGTTCACCTTGTACTTGCCGCCCGAGGTGGCCCAGTTGGACGCGTCCCACACCGTGGCGTACAGCGACATGGGCTTGGACGGGAAGTCGCCGGCCATGGCCGCCGACCGCCGGACCTCGCGCACGGGCACGTCGTCGACGTAGAAGGCGATGGAGGAGGGCGTCCAGAGGATGGAGTAGCGGTGGAACTCCGTGGTGGGGTCGAAGGGGAGCACGTAACGCTCCTCGCGCCCCCGGCTCACGCTGCCGTTGCCGTACACGTTCGTCTGCACGCGCCACGGCTTGCCCCGGATGTTGCCCAGGAACTCGAAGTCCAGCTCGTCGTGGCGCTTCTCGAACACGTCGGCGTTCGAAGTCTGCATACGCAACAACGGTCAGTCACATGATATATGTATACGTATGCACAAATATATATCCAACAAATGTGAGTAATATATAGCTATTTCTGGACGGGCGACTGACTGACATAGAAGGCGACGACGACGCCGGCGGTGTAGTCGGAGGGGAGCTTGATGGACGCGCTGAAGAGGCCGTGCTGGTACATGGCCGACGAGATGAAGCCTGAACCTGATGCAGCACATTGTTTGATTGCATTGGTTGTTGTTGAATTGAATCCAAAATGATAATAAAAAGCTACTAATAACCACCAAAATTAGTTACCGGTGGTGCGGTCGAGGAGGAGGCTGACGGTGCGGTCATCCGGGGAGCGGAGGATGTTGTCGTGCCCGAACAGCGGCGCGTACCCCTCCTCGAACGAAATCGTCGTCACGTTGATCGCCGGGAGGCCCGCAGCCACAGAAACCACCGTGGCGAGCACCAGCAACGCCGCCGGCGCCACCGCCAGCAAGGCTCCCCGGGGCGGGCACGTCGTCATCTCAATCTCGTCCTCTCCCTCTTCTCGGGAGGACCGGGCAGGCGAGTAGCGCGTCAAAGGGCGGCTCGATGATGACGACGACGACGATCGATTCGAACCCTCCTTATTAAACGACGATGGAGATGAATCACCTCAGCTCATTTGGGGAAAAATTCGGTGACTGGTTATTGATTGCCTTATTTTGAGGTGGTGGTGAATGAAACTGGAAATAGCAGCCGCGTTGCGTGCTATTTATGGGAGCCTGCCATTGCCAAGAAGGAGACCCGTCCATGACCCAGCAAAGAAAGCGCAGGTAAACCCGCACGAGCCTGCCTGGCGTTATCCGTCCACGCAAGAAATTCCCATGATTGCAGTACCTGGCAATCAACCAAAATTTCGCGCTTGATTGCCCATCCAGAGGATCGATTATACGATGTCATTCTCTGGGCGACTCTTCGCAACGGTCATGCGTGCATGGCGCTCGGTGACCAACTCACCATTGTCGATTGGATGCCGTCGGGGTACATCTCCGCTCGTGTCGAGTAATTTTGACGCTAGGACCAGTGCGTACCAGTGTGCATGGAGTTACTCGTGTGCATGAGGAAGAAATAGAACCGGTTTGGGCGATCATTTCCACTCTGGCGTCCGTGTCGTCCAGGGGGAATGCTCACGTCGAATCACCAGAGAGCTCACCGGCGTTTCGTGGATCGTGCTTTGCTCAACAGCCGTCGCCCATCACCATTGAAGTAGCCAGTGCACGTTATATCAGCTCATCTAGTCCTCGGCTGAACCCGGGAGGGGTGTTCTTCCTCGTTCAAATGTCATTTTGGTTCCTGATAAACATCAGCTGCACGATCTCTTCCCCAGAACTTTTTAAATTTGTAACTTTCAGATCACATTGACTAAATTCTGAAGCAACTTGCTCTGAAAGCTGCAGCTTCTGCTCCAGTGGGAAAAATTCTGAACGTTTTTGATATACAGGACTCACTAAGTCACTATGCCACAAATCTCGGCAAGCACAGCAAAAGAGTTTCAACAAGCATGTAAGAACTCAATATTCTGGAGAGAACAAATTCCATTGCTAGGAAGATACATCGTTACACTTGAAGAGCTCACTCTGAGACTGAGTCAAGAGACATAAATAACATTTCCAAAGGCTACAGGCTATGAAACACATAACAAATGTTATTTCTACAACAAATCTTGATGCTGAGGGTGGCTGGAGGGAGCTATTGGCAGGCAGGAATAAATAAGAAATTGCCTCACAAAGAGGCATATCTCAAGTACCTAAAGGGGCCAAATTCATGGCCCGTGCCACATGAGGCAGCTGTTAATACACATACAGGTCGAACACCCCACCCTGTTTGTGGGGGAGAGCTGTGTGTTTCAGCTCTCAATTTGACCAGACATGAACAAGGCCATGTCGGTTGCCGGTGTAGATCTCATCACGATCTTCATCATAGTACAGAGCCGTGATGTCCTCAAGCGCCTCTGAGACTGTATTCTGAAACTTCCATGCTTTCTTTTCCTTGCATGGATTCCCTGCCTTGATCTTGGCCAAGCATTTTCCAGTCAGTATGCTGCTAATGTTTATAGATCCAGCTGCATTACCAAAAAACTTATATATCAGGATAATACTTCCATTAGGTAGCAAGAAATTTTCTACATGCCAGAGCAGCTGAAAGCTAAATTACCTATAGTCAAATAATTGGCAATGCACTTATAGTAGTTCTATTAGTTAAGGAACGAATAGGATGCATGTGTTTAGACATCCACCTATTACACTTTAAGTGAACAAAATGTGAGGTGAATTCCATCCCAAAGAGAAAGGTGAACAATGTATCGTGCTAAACAAAACATAGCTATACTTTCAAACAAAAAAAAGATAGTTTCAGGGAGGAAATGCAAGTCATATGGCTGGCCATTAAAGTGATCATTTAACAGCATTTTTACTTTAAGTAGTTTAATATTACAAGCACATGAAATATAATCTCACAAGTTGTTGTATCACAAGGGAAACATCAAAAGAAGCATAACCAGTCAAATGCAACAGCACTGACATCAACAACTGAGGGGTATGATAAAGAAGATGCCTACCACTTTCTTCAGAAGATGAATCGTTAGAATCAGCCTTGCAGTAAGAAATAATCAGATCTTGATCACTTGTTATGTAAATGTTGTTTGTATTGCAGTCAGGGTGCCACAACTGGTGATCTTCAAAAGATGTGACAAGTTCTCCTCGAAAGTTCCAAACTGCTACCGACCGATTCCGAAAAGTCAAGAACAGTTGCAGTTCATATAGGAAAATAAAGGCAGATGGAGTCATAAACTCAGTCCTGCTCACTTCTGTCAACTGAAAGTTCCTTACCTACATTAGGTGCATGAGTTAAAAACCCAAACCCAAAAAAAAGTATTTTTTTAATTGCATTAGATATTTGTGAGGTAAAATGCATACATCAAGAATTTGAAGGTTCTCTCCTTCCTGCTTGACCAGAAGCTTTTCATTGAACTGTTCAATGAAATCCACTTTCTTATTACGATGGAGAAGGTGGCTGAAGGACTTCAAGACTGTGCCATCCTCGATAGAGAGAATCTTTAGAGGAACAGCGCTGCTTGTTCTTGTATAAATCAAAAGCATTATCCCAGGGCTGTCACAAGACAGCAAAAGAATTAGAGGCTAGAAAATGTTATCACATATTGCCAACTGATAATCAAATCATGTTTTAAGCTGAAAGGACAAGGTAGCTACTAAACCTCCTATGGTTATTATTGTCCTCTGCGTGTTCAAGTTTTGGATTTATCATGTTCACAACAAAAAAAAGGAGGTGGTATTCAAATGGCATCTAACCAACTTATTCAACAGTGTTGAGAGCCATGAAGAGTATCAACAATGTATTTGACAGGAAAGGAGGAAGAAATAGATCACCTTATCTTTATTTCTTGAACATTCTTGTCAGATACTGAATAGAGAAGCGTGTAATTTTTCAAATCGAACACCTTATAAGTGCTGTTTGAAGAAATGGAAATGAATCAAAGAGTCATAGTTTAATAAAATATGCAGTTTCCAGACATGAGAAGTAAGTGTACCTGTCTTGAGCAGAGTAAGTCAAAACCTTTCCATTGACATCATCAAACTCCACAAATCCCGGCCACTTCAAGGATTCTGTCTCAAAAGAGGGAAACCAGCATCTGGTTGTCCTCGTCGAATGTACCTTAAAATAATTGAGGAAAGTTTTGAGTAAGATGGCAGGGTAAAGAGATCGTTGCGCCATTTCTAAAATGTTCAAGGGTTTTGCATGTTTCTAGAAAGCATAAACCTAAGTATGGAACAAAAAGCTTACTCTATGCGAGTTGTCCTGCATCGCAAAGCACTGTAGTTTTCAGAACCATATACTGACACGGTTATGAGTGATTCATTGTTTTTGTTGTAAAATAAGCTGCGGATAACTTCATCAGAACTTCCATTCAGATAGCATATTCTCCTGTTTGTCTCTGAAAATATAAGTGGATCTCAGCACCAGCTAGCCAGATCGTAAAAAGGACTGAGAAGACAAGCATACCTCTACTAAAAGCAGCACAGACTCCTGACTGTGATAGAGCAAAGACTATGTCACGTGCTGCAACTATCTCTATAACTTTTGACCTTTTCCTCAAGAATGGGAGTAACAAGCTGCTCTCCTTTGGATCATGAGTGTCAAACTCTTCCTACAAATGACAACAAAGATGCCTTATCAGAAAGGTAAAGTGGTCAAAGTGACATTAGCAAAACAGAGCAGAGTTAAAATTATGGCACCAAAACAGTGATGCTGTGAGAGGGAGAGAAAAAAACACGTATCACTAGTTTAATAGAGAAAAAGGCTGTCTTTAGGCTGCAAAGCGGCCTGTGGTTCAGCATTGGGGTACAAATGACAAAACTAAAACTAATTGCATGTTTGAAACCATAAAGGTACTCTTTCAACTTCCTTTAAGTGCACCATAAACAGTATAGATCATTATTAAGAAAATGCAATGCGCCAAATGTGGCAGTGCATCTACCATGTAGTACTAGATTAGCAGCTGGTTTTAACTTGGCAAAAGATACTTACCAAATAATTGAGAAATATTCTTTTCACAACCATAGGCCATTTAGTACAGATACCTGCTATAGCCTATATAGGATACAACATAAAACAACAATCTACAAAATCGACGTAATATCTTATTACACTTCCATTCAAGCAAAAAAAAGACCAGGCAGAAAAGATGCCTACAATTAAACATAAATTTTCCAAATAAACCAGTGCAAAGGCGGGCACAAAAGGATTCGGCCCACAGCTGAACAACTGAATACTAAATTTGTCCGATTCGCTTTTCTTTTTTCTAGAGTTCTGCTGAAGAGCTGCATAGCTTTGTATAATTAATTAGGAAAATCTAAGGAAGTGCATTACAACCTGAAACGTAATAGATGTTCGCCGTTGGTATAAGAAAACCCACCAACAGAGGAAGTAACATGAAAAGCAGCAAATGAGCACAATCTAGCAAGTAAACTATCAGTGTTGTGAACACGCCAATCTACCAAGGTGTCGTGACTCAATGAGTACGCCAAATTGCCAATCTACCAGGGTGTCGTGACTTAATGAGCACGCCAAATTGCCAATCTACCAAGGTGTCGTGACTCGGTGAGCATACCAATCTACCAAGGTGTCACGATTTAGTGTCAGTGAGCACACCAATCTACCAAGGTGCGTTGAGCATCCCACAACTCAAAGGACGACCTCATGGCAAATCTGATCAGCCAGCAATGCAGCATTGCTATCTAAGCTATATCACATAGATAGAACATCCATTAACACTAATCTAGCACACGATTCACAACTTACTCCCAGTAACGAACAGCAATTCGACAAAACTTAAGCAGATCTATCACTTCCTGCAGCTAAATCGTAGCATCTTACCAGCAAATAAAAGTGGACAACCGCCGCAAGCTAAGCACGATGTCCTTTACAACTCGCAAGTCGCAATTTCTAACAGCAAGCACGGGCGGCAACCCCGCGGCATGCCTACGCCGACAAGAACGGGATAAAGATCGAGATAGAGAGTAGCCGCGCGAAGGGGAAAACCTGCAGCTGTATGTTGCGGAAGCGCTCCTGAGCGGCGCTCATGGCGAAGGCGCGGTCGCGGCGTGAGCTGATCTCCCGGCGCTGCAGCTTCCGCACGCTGCTCACCACCGACTCCTGCCTGGGCCTCTTCCTCGCCACCACCCGGCGCCCGCTGCACGGGCGCGGGCTCGCCGAGATCCGCCTCGGCTCCATCCCCGTCTCCACGCTGCCTACCCCCGCGCCGCCGAAGCTCCCGCACCAAGAGACGGACAGAGGATGCCGTCAGCGTCAAGCCTCCGCGGCGAGGGACGAAGCGGCCGAGGCAGAGCTGGCTCCCATATGAGGCTTAGGGTTTGGGAGCTCAAGCTCGGCTCGGAGATTGGGGGAGAAGGGAGAGAGAAACACAGGGAGAAGGGGGCACCGAATTGGACAGGTGTTAAAGATGAGGCGCCCTGGTAACCTCTGACATACGGGGACGAGACGTCAGCGAAACGTGGATGTGCGCGGGCGGGATCGAATTATTGAGTTAACTGCTGGTTTGAATTTTTCGGGTGCTGTCCGAAGCCACCGAACCCAACCTCGTCTTTGTTTTCACACTGATACATGGGTCCGCCAATATGTCTGGCCAACCAGTCAGTGGGAACAGAGTCGATAAGCCGCACCGGTAGCATCCGAGATGCAATTTTAAATTTTAATTTTTGGTCTCTCGCCCGGTGAGATGGTGCTCGATTGAACTGGGTTTGAACTGTGGAGCGTTGCACTTTTGGAAGGGATTGGTTTCGGTTTGAAATTCGAATGAAACGCATCGTCTCGTTGCTGTAAAAGGCAAGGAAATTTGGTGAGGCGAAAACAGTCGATACGCAGAAGAGGGAAGTACTATATCGGGCAGCATGCTACTCTATTTTTAGTATTTTATCATAATGACAGCATTTATTTTTAATTACGCAAGATACTTTCTTTGCTTCTTCCAATAGTAAAAAAGTCAGCATTTATAAACAAAAAAAAACCGTGTCTAGTATAGTCTTTCAATGTTATCTTTTACCATCAGATTAATATATAAGTAACTTGATTTTCTCTCTTGTTAATTGAGGTATTTTCATTTAGATGTTTTTTAACCTAGTATTCCCTCCATCCCAAAATAATTGTATGATCACGAAGGACGGATCTCTATGAAGCAACTGTGTCATCTGGTACTGAAGGTTTCTACCAAATTCAATAGAAATTTGCTACTCAACAATCAACATTGCTAATCAAGCTTAGTGATCAACACGTACAAGAAACTAGGTAAACCAATCTAAAAAATTACAAACTTGATTGTAAATGTAACATTCCTGCTGAATTCATGGTTCAAAAACTGGATGAATTGATTCTGATGCAAGGAACCTAATACGATGAGCTAAGCTTATTAGTTCATGGATGAGTTGTTAAGTGTTAACTAAGGTATAGACAAACTGTAGGTATGGTACAATGTACATATATATCATCTATATTTTGTTGACCTAGACTTTTTTTGTGTAGTACATAAAACTTTCATTTTTCTTTGAGGAATTCGGATGCCCTTATGAAACATCGCCAAATGAGAGGAAAGATCCACTACAAACGCAATTTAATACTAGCTTGTTTGTAAAGCATGGTATTCGCAATCATTTTTTTTTAAAAAAAAGGAAAAACGCAATATGGTAAGGACTCCTATTCACATGAGGGCTAAACTGCCAAAAGTATAGTGACAGACACAAATATGCAATAGCATCGTGAAGCATTTTAATCAGGATTAAAATTTGCTAGACTCAAATACGAGGAGGAAATACTCGACAACTAAGACAATGACCAATGACCCACCAGAAATTATCTTGTCACATTGCTATCAACACATCTACCATTGAGCAAATCCAATCAGAATTAACATATCAAAATATCAGCCACGTGCTTTTACATCACTTGTACTCTTGTCAATAAGCCTCAACTTAAATAAAGTGAGGGTTGGGTTGTCTATGTATACTAGAAGGATGAAAAAAATCACAAAAGCCCCGTGGGCAACATAAAGCACAATAAAAATTTTCATATATCTCTAGTGCTTAAGGGGAAAACAGCATGCAAACTCTATATAAGTCAGTAAGAACGTACTTTCATCATGGGAAGGAAAATTGTATTGTTAAAGTTTACATAATACCCTTGCAAAAAATGTTTAATAATATCATTTTTAAATCAATTGTGAATCTTACATTATTTATATATTTCATATGGGAAAGGGGAAGAAAAATTGTACTGTGTTGGACATAGTTGTTGTACACCAAACCATTCAATTATAGCTTACATTATCCATATGACCTTTTTTTCTATGTCCTTTCTAAAACTAGTTCAAATAAAATGAAGGAGTACGTACGCAAGGACACTAAACACAGCTATACACTAAACACAGCTAAACACCAGCACATTTCTGTACGTACGTACGTGCGCAGCACACCCTATGCACGATCGTTGAGATCAACAACACTACAGCTTGGCCTCGTTGTGGCACTCCTGACGCCGGACTTGCACGTCGGCCACGCCGATGACCACACGGCACACCGACCTGGCCTCCACCCTCCGTTTGATGAACCCGAGGAGGACGACCTTCCCCGGGACGCTGGTCCTCGCCTCGAACTCCATCTCGCCGCCGAGCACGTCGGCGACCAGCCCCCGATCCCGGCGGCCGCCAGGAACCGGTCCGCCTGCACCGTCATGTTCAGCCTCACGATGACCGCGCCCTTGCTCGGCACGGTGCCCGCGGGCACCTCGCCGCCGCCGACCTCCGCGCCGCGGTAGAGCAGCGAGGTGGCGGCGGCGCCGTGCCGGAACGCGGCGGCGTTCGGGTTGCGCACGCGCACGGCGAGGAGGAACGTGACGTTGAGCTGGATGGAGACGGCCGGGAGCGCGACCACGCCGGGGAGGACGCCCGTGGCGTTCACGGAGAGCAGCTCCGTGACGGGGTCGCGCGGGCGGACCACCACCAGCGCGGTGATGGCGGCGGCCGCGGCGAGGAGGAGGAGGGCGAGGACGGCGAACGCGGCGCATATGAAGATGCGCCGGCGGCGCGCTGGCGTTGGTGGCCCTGCTGGGGCGGCGGCGCGTCGCCTGATTCCGACATGTCTGGCTGGTCTGGCCGCACGCCGGTCTCTCACCCGCCTCGCTGCTGAGCTGTGGCGACTCAACGAGTGCTTTCGCGCTATATGTATTCCACACAACGGCCACCTGCTCCTCCCGGAACGCGTCGTGCGAGGAGCCAATCGCCGCGCCACAGGAAGACTGTTCACGCCGAAAACCAAAACGATCGGATTAATCCACCGTGCACTAACTGTTCAGTTTCAAAACCAAGACCGAATCGAAACGCACGAGATTACGGTAGAAACCTGAACTTTTTCTCTTCAATATCTACGAGGTTCGATGAACTGTTCTCTACACTGCATTGCACACCTGCCGTGCTGCTGCGCTGCAGACTTGCGGTTCATTCCGTGTTACATTGCAGCGAATCGATGATGTGCTTGCCAGAGACGAGTTCGCCGCAGTCTCCACCGCGCGCTTTCGTGATTTGAACCTGCTAACCGGCAGTGTTTTATTAGTGTTTTCCAAAGCGGAAACGGAGGACACCGGTCATCGGCGTCCCTGTCGTACGTTGGTTCACTCAACTAAAAGGCCTATGACAATGGAGCAAGGTTCAACACTATGTTTTCACAACCTACATTACATGAGCAATTTCCTCATGTACTGAGCGAGAGAAAAATTGTCAAAGAAACCGTCCCTTTCCACGATGTGATATCGCAACCTTTCGCATTGGTTTTTGGTATCCAGTGACTCGATATGTTGGTCTTGTAAAGGAGCAATGCAGTTCAGGACAGGAACTTGATTGAATTTCTGGTCGGTCCAATGAGTTTCATTGTGAACGGTGCTGAATAATATCTCTCTCTTGGGCCCTTGGCTAAACTCTTTGGCCTCCTTTGTAATGCAGGCTTTTCATATGAAACAACTGAATTAGACGGAAAAAGAAATTCCTACATTCCCAGTGAGGTCTTCAAGCCAAGACTCGTGGTCTAACGTTCGTGTCTGTTATGTCAATCTGAGCCATGGCAACATCCCAAATCAAGCATTTTTGTTTGTTTATGTCAATCCGATTTTATTTACAAAATGTTATAATTGTAATGTATGTGTCAATATGATAACTTTCAAAGTTTTTTCAATTTCGTAATAACAACTTTTGTGTCAATGTAAGTTTTTATTTATTTCAATAGTTGATTTCATAATCAATGTACTCTCTCTCTCCTTTTAACGACAAAGCCAAAATTTAACGAAAAAGCCAAGAAAGGAACCCCCAAAAAAAATCGATCCAAAAAAGGATGGCCCATCAAAAATAGACCGAGGAAGGAACAGGTAACTTTTTTAAGGCCAAGGAAGAAACTCTCTCTCTTTTTCTAAATAGACCTTTAGGTTACGAATGCGGAAATGATTATGCAACTGAAAAAATGCATGTATATATACAATGGAACTCATATGTTAATTCTCACAAAACACTAGTACAGGTGTTGTGGCCGTATTATTGTCCTCCACATACTTATCTCAGGCTCGAGGTTGGTAAACCCTTTCCACGTGTTAGCTGGTGCACGTCTTTACAAGAACGCAACTCATGTCCACTGGTCATGAAGCATCTACGCGTGTTGGGTATCGTCCACGCCGTCGTGCTGCTGGTCACCGACGACGCGTCGGAGGAGGAGGCGCAGCCCGAACTCTGGCTCGATGATGAACCGGAACGCGGGCGCGTGGCGGTAACTGGGCGCCAGCTGGAGCTCGAACCGCGCCAGCACGAGCGCGACGAGCGCCTTGACCTCGACGAGCGCGATGTTCTGTCCGAGGCACGTCCGCGCGCCGAGCCCGAACGGCAGGAACGCGGCCTGCGGGTGCCTGCACGCCGCCGCCACGCCGTCGCGGAACCGGCCCGGGTCGAAGCGCCGCGCGGTGGGGCCCCACGCGGCGGGGTCGTGGTGCATGGTGGACACGGGCACGAAGAGGTAGGTGCCCCTGGGCGCGTGCACCCGGCCCAGCCGCATGTCGCGGAACGTCTCGCGCACCACGAAGGAGGAGGGCGGGAACAGGCGCAGCGTCTCGAGGACGGCCATGTGGACCGTCCTCATGCGCTGGACCGCGTCCAGGTCCAGCGTGGCGTTGTCGTTGGAGAGGAGGACGTGGCGGGCCTCGGCGCGGGCGCGGCGCTGCCAGTCCGGGTGCGCGGCGAGGAGCATGAGGCACCAGGTGGCGGTGACCGCGCTGGTCTCGTGCCCCGCGAAGTAGATGTTCTTGCAGTTGTCCACCACGAAGTCGTCGTCCACGCTGCTGGCGATGACGGACCCCAGGAAATCGTCGCCGACGCGCGGCGACGACCGCCCCTCCTCCCGGCGGCGCTCGCCGGCGAGCTGCAGGATGAGCGAGCGGATCTCGTGCGTGAGCCGCCAGATCCGGCGGTTCTTCTCGGTGGGGAGGTGGCGCAGCGACGGGATGGTGAAGATGACGCTGCTGGTCTCCGACATGATCCCGGACAGCGCGCGCAGGCGGAGGAAGATCTCCCGGCCCCGGGAGTGGTCCCCGCCGAAGCACGCCCGCGAGATCACGTCGAAGGAGAAGCTGCGGATGTCGTCGTCCACGGCGATCTCCGCGACGCCGCCCGGCGCCGCGGCCACCTTCTCCTCCCACGCCCGGAGCAGCGGCTGCGCCGCGTCCACCATCAGGTCCACCATGCCCTGCTCCCACCACGTGTAAGTGACCACGCAAACGCATAGCAAAGCCGAAATTTTCCGGTTGAACGGTGGATGGTCTACTTACCTTGACCTTGGCCATGTAGAACTCGGGCGCGATGAGCTTGCGCTGCCTGTGCCAGTCGGCGCCGTTGGCCTTGAGGACGCCGCGCCCGAAGAGGGGCTCCTGGCCCTTCTGCAGGTAGGTGGGCTTGCCCATGTCCAGCGACACGCACCGCCCGATCTCGCGGATCAGGTCCGGGTCCGTCACGTACAGCGCCGGCCGCCGCCGGAGCCAGTACACGTACGTCTCGCCTGCAACAAAACACGGGAAAAAAAATTGAAACAAGGGAAACAAAAAGCGCGCCAGCGCAGACTAAGTCAAACTGTTGGGCTACAACTACAAGCCCATTTTATCTCGATTGTGGGCTTTATTTCACTTGTGGGCCGATGCCTAACTGTTGTGGCCCAAGTACTCTTATCCTACGTGGGCTGTGGTTTTCCAACCAAAAATTTATCTTTTCGTTGACAAATCACAAGTAAGTGTGTTCTCTACTTCCGTACCAAAGAGTTTGTTCTCTACTCCTGCACATGGACGCAGTAGCATTCGCTCAATGGAAAAAAAGAGAAAAGTAAGGCAGAAGTTAGCAGCAAATCTCCGTATGATCTCTGCACTTGTGCGCAGTATCTCCAGGATCCTGGGCAGTCCATTGACTCGGCTTTACAAAACTGGGGTCAAAACTCCGGTCAGAACTGGAGCTCCTCGTTGACACGCGATACAAAACTCCACTAAAATCAAACTAGAAGTGCCAATCGACCTCGAAGAACCGCGTAGAATCTCGGCAAGTAGATTCCTTTGGCAGTTCGCACCTTCCGGATTCCTATAGCTAGCTAGCCGCTGCTGGAATCTTTAGAGAGCTTCTCAGCTTATCAGCAGGTAGCGTGGCTTTTGTCGGTATTAAGTGTGCTCTACTCCTGCACATGCAGGCTCTGTAGAGCATTCGTCCCCCAATCAAAAAAGAAGAATGACGGCACAAGTTATTACTAGCTGCAAATCTTGGTATGATCTCTGCACTTGTGGGGAAGTATCACTCCAGGATCCTTGGGCAACCCATTGACCGGATTTACAAAACTGGAGTCAGAACTAGTAGCTGGAGAGCCCCATTGACAAAAGCTCCCGTCAAACCTAGAGAAGAGCCAATCGACCCCGACGGATGACCGGCCAGCAGATTGGCTCACTGCTGCGTAGAATCGCGGCAAGAAGATCCCCTGGCAGTTCCGGCCGGATTCCTAGTCACTAGCACTGCCCCTTTGCAGGAAGATCTCTTTTGGACTGATCCGGGATCAACCACCGTTACACTAAGCGGTTGAGTAATGGCGCAAGAAACTCCGAACTAAAGCCAGCCAAATGAAATGACCTCGATCGCAACCTCTGCTTCAAGTTGCTGCATGTTTTAATTTTGTGGCCCTCATCATATATAGCTAGCACAGTCCCTTCCACCTGCAGGATTTGCATTGAGGAAGCGATCGGAGCAAAGAGGAGAGATCTCGCGTCCTTGTAGTAATCAAACGTGCCGCGTGCGTTATAGACTTTGCTGCAGACAGCTTCCGAGCTGCGCGCTCACGCCATCTCCCAACGACCCATTTTGAGCTAGAGAGACTAAGGCTAGCCCAGTTAGCGTGTGTTCACCCTCTAAAATTTATATAGTTGTCACATCAAAGAGAATCTTATTATTTAAGTAGTACTTTTATTAAGTTTAATTATAAAACAAATGTCACAAGCTCCTAGACTAATTTACGAGACGAATCTAATAATGCTAATTAAGTCTATGTTTAGCTACAGTGATGCTACTGTAAGCATCACTTCTAATAACATACGATTAATTACGCTCATTAGATTCATCTCATGAATTAGATAGGAATTTGTCAATTAGGGTTTCGAGATTAAACTTGATTTAAATATTTATAAATAATAAAATTCTCTTTGATTTGACTCTCTAAAAATTATATAGGTGGAAACGAACAGGCCCTAGGGTACTAGCTAGCCCAGCTAGTCAAGTTTACATAAGCCGGTTCCAGCCAATAGTATCTGCGTGTGTGTGGTCACGGCAGCAGGTGCGGCAAGCCGTTCCAGGTCGTTGCTTGCTTGGAAGACAAGGGAGATCCATCGATCCGTTCCAGGACCCACCACACTCTCAGGAGGGCTCTTGCCGCCATGTTGTTCTTCCTTGCTTGCACTTGCACCAGCTGGTGTGATCGAGATCCTGCTACTACGTATACGGTGATTACGTTTTCCGTATATACATATGCAGGTAGCCATGTACACAGCTCACGCGAAAGCTACTCGTCTGTTAGCTGTCCCTAGCCATTGGCCACAAGTGCTACAGTGGTGACCAACGAAGCGGCGGTTGTGCGAGCGCTGGCTGCCCCTTTAATCCCAGCCATGTCGCTGTCAGTGTGCGATCGTTCAGAGCAAATTGGAGAGACAGCCTAGTACAGTACAGATGGGCAAATCACTCGATCTACGTAGACACATGTACTCAAGGAATTGGGCACAATGGCAACAACAAGCTAATGGAATGACGACGATGATAAAGGGAGGGCGTACGTGTGCTCTCCACTATACAAAGTGTGTATCATCAGCACAAGTTTTTTTTTTTTAAAAAAGTGCTATATGTCATCAATTTTTTTTCGTAAACACACCTGGGTGTGTATTAAGAGTTTCATTAAGAGGAAAAAAAGAGAGTACAACGACCACGACCGCGGGGCAGGAAGGTTAACCCACACCTGACCCGAGAGCGTTACAAGGTTCATAAGTATTACATGATGGCTATATGTCATCATCAGCAGGCTCCTAGAGAGATCTACAAGTACTTTTTTTGTACAATGAGATTGGAGAGATTGAGATCTTGACATGCGTAATACTAGGCATTAGGGTACATCCTGCCACTCATCTCCATGTGGACTCCTTGTACGAGAGAGAGATGAAAAGTTGCGAGACAGCGGGAATGCATGCATGGCTCGGCTGGTGCAGTACTAGCACAGCGTGCACTGTCTCCTCCACCTGCCTGCTGCTAGCAACGCTACGCTAGCTTAGCTTGTAGGAGCCCTATAGAGCTAGAGGTTAGGGATGAAAAGGCTCTGCAGGAGGAGCCGACTACCATGTGGAAAGCTAGCTAGCTGAGAGGTGATTGAATTCAAATAAACCGATATTGTGTTGGACATCATCTACCTGGTGATGCGTGTGATAATCTGCTGTTATTTTATTTGCTTGCTGGCTAAAAGTCAATTGAATGATTGATGTGCCTTGATGGGGAAGGAAGGAAGATGGGGGAGGAGTGCGATCCTTTCAAACTGGGTCTTGTCATTGTTTAAGACTGACTTTAATTCACGGCGAGTCTAACTACTGTATGTTTTGGTCTCGGTCAAACTGGCCTTTACTTAGATTAGTGGGCACCGAGCTAGTATAAACAAATACTAAATCTAATTAAATACGGGTCTTGTGATGCTTCCATTCCCTATGCATGCACATAATAACTGGCCTTGTCCACGTCGTCGATCTCAATTATAGATATGCTGCCCCTTTAACAATGGACTGGACCGCCGTAAGTTCCCGATATAATTTTCGCACCATGCATGTATCTTAGCAAATCTTCAGGTATACGCATAGACTTTGCTCCGGTTTTCCATCGAGATCGACTAGTCTTACATGTACAGTACTTAAACTATGCGTAGACAACGATCTTGAAGAAAAAAAACTAAGCGTCGTAGATAAATATCATATGCATTTTTTGAGGCAAAACTGGCAGCAGTGTCCATTTCCTACTTTGACATGCATCAGAACTGAACAGCTAGCAAGCATTCACACCCACCGATCGCGTCCGCAACAAGTACAGCTAGCCGGATCAGATTTGGACTCTAACCAATCAGTGGAGAACAAAGAAAACCAGCTACTGTATGTACACATCGTCACCAAAGTATATAGCTATCCAGAAGTACGTTATCCTAGCAGTCTTCCTCTTCAACACAACCGGTACTAAAAAACACACTGAAAATAAAAAGAGGAAATAATAAATCCTATATATACACACACTATCGCTGCATATATATAGCAGCTGTTGTATCCACATCACGCTTCTATCTGGGAGCAGGCACCATGCGTGCTGCAACGGGACTCGGGATCTCTTTGTTGACATCGATCGGATAAGCACCAACGGGGCACGCACGCTTCTTCTGATCGGGCAGCGTGCATGTTCTACAGCTAACGGCAATTGGCAAGATGCCCGTTCCGGAAAGCCTACCTGATTAGACCTCTATTCAATATAATTATTAGGTCAATATGATTCTAATTAATCTAATAGTATTTGGTTAGTGGCGTAGTACCAGCTAGTACTACTATATGGTGGTCACTACAGAAGAAGCAATGCACACAGTACGCGGTTGGGGGGACGGTCGTTTAATCATCAAGCGCAATATTCTGCTGGTGTAGGATATTGGTTGGGATGGGATTATTATTCAGATAATCTTATTGTATTTTTGCTAATAATGAGATTCACTCCAAGTCGCCAGCAACAACTCTCCCCAATCCAGCAATCCCACGTTTGCGATTGATCGATCTAGCCAGCCCATGACTCCGCTCCCATGAGCACGCATTGGACCAGCATCTATAGGTAGCTACTAGGTCAAACGGTCCCAAGATCCCATGGCATGCATGCCAATTCACTTGCGGGCAATTAATACGTGCATGCATATGCACAGGTCGGCCGCGCCACACAGTTTGACCACATGCCACGCCCCGCAGCTGAAGCCTAGCTACTCAGCCAGTAGCTAGCTAGGCGGTTGTGAAATTACTATACAAGTCGGCTTCGACTGATTAATTTAATGGCTCCAAGGCTTTGTGATCGAGGAACCGGGACGCACACAGCAGAAGTTGACTGCGCCAGTTCTCAACCAGAAATTGAGCCAGGGCTCTCTATCTGCCGCGCGTTGGTTTTGTTTAAGCTAATCTGCTTGCTTTCTGATGTTGACTTCATTGACAACTGATACCACCTCCTCTTTATTTTTCTGTACCGCCATACGGTGTTATTTTCGACCACTTGTTTTTTAAAAGCAATTATTACGCGGCCAGAATTCGGTGCCGGGAGGAGTGTGATATGATTTGATTTAAACTATTGCCAATAGCTCTCTAGTCAACTTGTTAGGGCAATCTGCTCGCTCTAGTGCAACTTTTACATGTTCTACTAATCTGCTCGAGTGGTGGTTAGAGGCAGGCTGCTTGGACAGAGCGAGTACTACTGCCGGGTACAGTTATAATCTTGTGGTATGTTTGCCGTTTCAACAAATTTTCCTTTTTCTGCCAAGTTATATTTGATCACTACATAGAGGCTAGAATTCTTGTCTGTGAGTATGACATCTCTACCTTATGAATTTCCAGGTATATATGGCTGATAATGGCAGTCACTACTCCCAAAGGAAGGGGGAAAGAGATAGAGAAAGAAAACAACCACAGTTTTACTAGGCTATTAGCACTTGTGCATGAGAAATGACATGCACAGTGATTAAATTAAAGCCAGTAAATAATAAAATTTTAAACACTCGCGCGGCAAATAAATAAACGACGGTTACGCACCGTAGGCTTTCCTCCATTTCTCGAAGTAGGGGAAGATCCTCTTGCAGTAGTCGTCGAAACCGTCCTTCTCGAAGTCCCAGCCGCCGCCGGCAGCCTCGGCCCCTGCCGCCGCCGCCACCACCCTCGCCTGCATCTCGGGGAGGTTCCCCGACAGGAACGACGATGGCGGCGGGCCGTCGATGCCCTGCAGCCGGAAGGTCTCGGCGATGCGCCGCGGCCTCTGTAGCCACGACCACAAAGCGATGGCCGCGCTAACGCAGAGCAACAAGCAGCGCCGCCGAGGCCAGGGCGCATGATGACGATGACCTTGCCGGAACGAGGAGGGGCAGGAAGCTCTCCATGGTTGGTACATATGCTATCAACTCTCTCTTCTCTCTCGGGTGAGTTCGATCTTGTGTGTTGTATGTGTGTTCCCTTCCCTCGCGGGTGTGGCTTATATAGCTGAAGAGACGAGTGAGGTGGAGTGGTTCAGCCGAGACGGAGCTCCTTTTTTTTCTCCCTGAAATTGCAGTGTAGCATTGAGTACGTATAAGGTACGTTCTGTTGGCTCCATTATTGTAGGGTGTATTTTGACATAGGGAAAATAATACATTTTAACTTAAAAAGATTCTCTTCGAATATATACTATCAAAATCACCACAAAATTAACATCTTGGTTCAATTACGTCCTTTTGAGATCAAAACCTAGGAATTCTTGCCTGTCTAAAAATAAGTCGATGATGATACAGCTAGTACAGTAAACGTTCCTCCCACCAGAATCATTAGTACAGCAACAATTTCTCACAATGACAGGAGATTATTGCATTACTAGGTGAAGACTGAACAGTTGAGCAGCAGTGCGCAGCAAGAAAGAATGGCCTACTATCATCTTTGGTCCAGGCCAGTCGTAGCGACCATCACATGTCACATGCCCATGCATGAACACAAGAAATGGCTTTTATCCTTTTGGTCCTAGGCACGCAATAACTAGCGTGGTAGGCCCGGAAGGGCGGCAGAGCATATCGCAACGACCTTCGGTTCGTTAATGCTTCCTTGTAGTGTGTCAAACGGGTAGGTTTTGCAGTTTCTCGTATTTAATTTGATTCGATAGGCCCCGGCGTCACAAATCTGCATGATTGGACGAAATGCCACTGATGATTAATGAGAAATTAGTGAGACGATGTCCTTGTCAACTGTTAATAATAGTTCGAAAAAGATGTTAACTATAGTTCTGAAGTCAAACAATCAATCTAGCAATCAGTGATGAGTAATCGAGCATAGTACATGTATATGATATACTACTTGGAGAATTGTCGTTGAATATTCGGAACAATATTCGATTTTCTATAAGTCTATTCAATCGTATAGCGTGTTTAAGTTGAAAGGATTGATGGTAACGTAGGTGTCACTATCGAACACAAGTCATTGGAAAGGAAAATTAGGTGTAGGAACTAAAGAATATTACCAGGCTACTACTTAACGAGGTCAATTTGAAACACTAGTATAGTATGCATTTAAAATCCGAAATAACATTGAGCTCTCTTTTCCTCAAAAAAGAAAAAACATTGAGCTCTCTCAAGACATTGATACACATATACATTTTATTATCATGATCAAAAAGAAAAAACCGCCATTATACGCAAGAAAAATCCTTGGACAATGAGATACTAACATATATTCAACTACGTATAGCTGCACGTTAGTTATTCAAAACTATACAAGAAATGTGAAAACAAAACATTACACGACGCCACATATTGAATCAACCCTATCAAAAACTTAAGTATTGCAAGATGCATATTTCCTCTATCATTATTATTTTTACTATGACTCTACATTATTTGATTTGAGAAACTGCATTTATTAATTATGAACTTATTTTAAGTTTGTTCATTAAAAGAATAAAATGATTATGGGTAGATGCATGTATGGCTGACCATCAGTATTGGGTGGTGCCATAAGTTGTTTTTTAATGTTCTACTAACATGTGTGAGCCATACATGCATCTACCCAGAATACTGATGGTCAGCCATACATGTATCTACCCAGAATACTAATGGTCAGCCATACATGCATCTACCCATAATCATTTAGGCCAGTCTCGATGGAGAGTGTCATCATACGATTACCAAGAAGAAATTTTTAAGAACCGTATCGGTGGACGGTCATGGTGATGACACTCATCTCTCATCCCATGACACTTCCTCTCTTCTCTCTCATACCATGTCATGAAATTTAATCTCATGACACTACCATGACACTTCCATTGAGACTCGGTCTTAACTTGCTCGAGAAAGCATCATATTGGGCGGTGCCATAAGTTGTTTTTTAATGTTCTACTAACATGTGTTTTAAATAATAATTTTCCTTTTACCGAATTATCAGAGCACCTCATAATTAATTTGTGTGGTGTGTGACTCCAACAGTTGATCTTCTAAAGGTGATCACGTCATCATCACACCACCACTTTTTCTTGTGCCTAGAGAGTGAGAACTCCTCCATATGCCTATGTCTCAGGTTCCATTTGTCTCTTCGAGGAAGATGAATATTGCAAAGCATATTACTTCCTCCATCCAAGAATATAAGGATTTGTTGACTTTCAACTGCTATGTTTGACCGCTTGTCTTATTCAAAATACTTACATAAATATAAAAATTAAAAATTAATATATAAAATATATCCAATGATAAAACAAATTATAAAAAAATAAATAACATTTTAACAAAAAATTTGAATAAGACGAGTAGTCAAAGCAGATACTCGAAAGTCAACAAATGCTTATATTTTTGAACAGAGGTAGTATAAACTTTCCTTTTGCTTCTAGATCTTTGAAATTTGTTGTTTCATTTCTAATAACAAACAACCATACAAACTCTAAGAAAGAACATGCATGTTCTACAACATTCTTTAAGCAATAAGTGAGGCTTGACCTCCGTACCCCTTATTGGAGTTATTATATATATACATACTTCTCAATTTATCTAAATTAAATAGAAGCGCACAACAATTAGGCAAACATAGATTGGAAGTTTCTCTATTCTTTAAGTTGAAAAAGACCCATTTTCAAGCCGTCAACAAGGACTGAGATTTGCAATATACTATTTAGGTTACTCATGACTTCCACATGTTGTTGTGCAAGATGTTCACATTTACCGGTTCAATTACAACAATCTGGGGGAAACTTCTACTACGTTTTAAATTAATACTCTGCTCAAATCTGAATTATGCGTTGTAGTAGTAGGAATGGTAAACGGCAGTACTTCAAGGGTGATAGGTAGGTAAAGTAGATACCCAAAGCGTTTCATGTACCGTAGCGTACCCAAAGAAGGAGAAAAAGAGTGGCGCGGCTACGTCGTTGGAAAATTGGCAGCTACATGATGCAAGACGGCGGCCGGGCCGGTGACCTTGTTTCCACGGCATCTTCTTATTTGATACTCCCTCTGTTCAGAATTATAAGACGTTTTTGACTTTTGGACATCACGTTTGACCATGCGTCTTATTCAAAAATTTTATGCAAATATAAAAACTAACATGTCATACTTAAAGTATCTCTAGTGATAAAACAAACTAGAACAAAACAAATGATATTTGCATAAAATTTTTGAATAAGACGAAAGGTCAAACGTAACATCCGAAAGTCAAAGTGCCTTATAATTTCGAACGGAGGAGTAATACATATCTGCAGAGAGTAACATCAAGGAACATATGTTTCAACAACGGTAACGTTACGAAACCAAAGAGGATGTGTTCGCACCTATACCGGTTTTAATAAAGAGGGAAAAAAGCATCTGATGCAGACATATGTCATCGAATGTCGAAGGCAAAATTTCCGCCTCTTCGATAAACATGAGGATGGATTCCGTTTCAAAGGCAAGGGAAGAGAGAGTGAGTGAGTGAGAGACCTGTCCAAGATGATGCATGGGCCGTCCAAGGCCCACGGCCGGCAGCACTACACGTGTGTACGGACGCAAAGCCCCTCCTGGGCGCGTACCGAGAAAGCCGACCTAGCTACGACGAGATCTTTGAACCGACAAGACATTGAAAGATGGAGGAGTAGCTAGCTCTGCCGCGCTCAGTGTGACCTGATGACTGTCGTCATTTCGCTATCCTAGCAGTAGAAGCTAGGTGTAGGCAGCCCCATTCACGGGACGAATCCGATTTGGCGATCGATCTAGCTGGCCGCTGGGGGCGGCGGTCAATCATCGAAAGGGGTTCCTCCTATTCTGTGCAGTCAATCAGAGGTTAGGAGGGAATCAGAGGTAGCAGGCGGTGATGCATGAGCCGGCCGGATCTGGTGTGTGTTGTGCGTGGCGTCGTCACAGCACCGGCCCACCACGTCGCGCGGGCGGCCGCGCGCGCTATGGCTAGCTAGCTGCCGGCCGGTCTCGATCGATCCATCGGGCAGGACCAGCCATGCAACAGCAAGGAAGGCCTAGGTTAAAGCCGCCGCCTGCATGCTGTGTGCCCTTGGATCGCTCGCCTGCTTCTGCTTGGTTCGTGCGGAGGTGGTGCTCCCCGCTGCCGACGTGTCGAGCGCCGGCACGTGTGGGCGCGCCCGTGCCGACGAACCGCATTGGGTAGATCGACGCAATGCGTGGACCAAAGAAACAACCTACACTTCGCCAAAAAAAAAAATTTAGGAGGAGAGAAAAAGAAAAAAGCTAGCCGCCGCTTACGTAATTGCCAGAGGAGATGAGCCCCCTCAACGCCCGGCCGGCCAGCTCTTTGTTGATCTTTCAGCCGACGCGACGTGAGAATGCGAGATCGATCGACCAAGCCTGGACCAGCAGCCGCTTTGCGGAACGACCGTCGACATATACGTACGTACGTGTCGATCCTCCCGTGTGCTGCTGTTGCGGTCCTGCTTGTATTGTACGTACGTCGTATACATGATCGCTGCTGCTGCTGTGGGCGCCCACCGTATCCCGTACGTACACACAAGTGTGGCTGTGGCTGAGGTTGGAGGAGGAGCTAGCGAGAATCGCACCCGGCCCGCGGCCGCCGACGCGGGAATCCAACTCCGATTCCTCATCTATGTCGATCGATATCGATACCACGCGTGCAACAAGGACAGTGACTGATTTCGGCCGGTCATGGCAAAACTAGCTAGTCTTGCCTTCGTCAGAGCCGGCCGGACGACGGCGATGCAAGCGATGACGCAAGCGGCTTCGACGAGACCGACCGTTCTCCGCCGGACGAGGAAAGAAGTGGCCGGTTCGACATTGCCGTCGTTCCTGCGATCCAAAACAATCGATGCTGAGACTTGAATTAATTCGTGATGCATGCCGCCGCTGCCGCCGCCGTCGTTATCTGGAGCTCCAGCAGCGCAGTGTCTTAGCTAAGACACTACTGGTGACGACGTCGCCTTCTCTCTACCATAGATACCGTCAACATCGACGACGATCACAGATTCAAAGCACTGATCCACTGTTTCTAATTCTACGTGTGTCCCCTTCCCATCGATCAATCCACGAATTACTCCGCAGCCTGGGAACTCTAGCCATCACTCATTCTTCACGTCAGATCACCCTCACTGTTTTACACTGGGACTTGCCTTTCATCATATCTAGACTCTCTTGTCAAGTGACCCTTGCACCGGATATTAATTTGCTTATTAATACGTGGTGCCTCTTTAAGGCACTATATTTTTCTCGATTTGGGAAAATGGATGGACCACCTGAATTGTTGGGCACCTGCACCGCAGAGTATGAAAACAGGTTCATATCTAAAACAATTTGTACTGTAGGAAAAGGCCTAAGTTTGATCTCTCATATGGCCCAGTTCTCCTTGGGCCTTAATGGCCTGGCCTTTCAGAAAGCCATGTCTGCTTGGGCTTGGGCAAAAGTTGAAACTAAACAGAGTTCTTAGCCAAAAAACACAGAGTTCTTAGCCGTCTCCATTCATTCCTGTACTTCCATTCATCCTCTTGACGGAGCTCTTGTGCCAAGTCAAAACTGTCCATTTCCGTCAGGAATCAGTGCACCATGTACATTGGTTGATGCTGCCTTTTCATCTGCAATAGCGGGCGAAGTTACAACATGCTGCTACAGTCTGTTCTCTAAAGAAATAAGTTAATTACAGTGACTTCATGTTAGCATGCATCGCTGTTTGCATATAAACCGATCAAAATTATGTCTTAATATACATACTGTATGGCTGAAGACAGAGCTTTACCTTCATACTACCACTAGTATAGACAGTCCTGGTCTAAGGTCAGCCTTGCAAGTTGCAACTCCGGGCGAATCCTACTGCTTCTAGTCCAGCTGCCGTGTTTACCTGGGTAGTGTCAGTAGCGTGTCGTCCGGATCAGGCCTCTGCGGCCGTCGTCCTCTTCAATTCTGTCAGCTTCCGCGTTCAAAACACGTGATTTAGGGTGTGTTCGTTTCCTCCCTTTAAAATTTAAGCACTGTCACAACAAAGAGAATCTTATTATTTATGAATATTTCGATCAATTTAATGGCAAAACCCTATTGACAGATTGGTGCTAATTTTCGAGATGAATCTAATGAGCTTAATTAATCTATATTTTGCTAAAGTGATGCTACAGTAACAGTCTTCTAATCACGACTTAATTAACCTCATTAGATTCGTCTCGTAAATTAGTCTAGGGGCCTGTAATTTGTTTTATAATTAAACTTTATTTAATACTCTTAAATAATAAGATTCTTTTTGATGTGACAACTCTAAAATTTAGACCCCAGAAAACGAACATTTATTCCTACTACCATTCACTTATCTTTTTTGAAAGGCAGTCATCAGAGACCAGATCACCAAACTCCTGAGCTAGTATGTAGGTAAAGCACTGTCTAAGCTAGCAACAAACACATTGCTCCTAACCTAAACACAGTGCTTCTAACCTAACTTTGAAAGGCAGTATGTAGGTAACAGACTCATCCTTTTTGAAAGTCATCAGAGACCAGATCACCAAACTCATCTTTTTTGAAAGGCAGTCAGACTAGATCACCAAGCTCCTGAGCTAGTATGTAGATAAAGCACTGTCTAAGCTAGCAACAAAAACATTGCTCCTAAGCTAAACACACTGCTTCTAACCTGACTTTCTTGCACAATCCGATCTCCAAAGAGGATATATTCGCCATGGAGATGCTCTCCAACGCTATGTTGGGAGAGCTCGTGGGCAGGTCCATCTCGTTCCTGCTCTCGATGCGCAATAAGAGGACTGCGGCGTCGCAGGAGGACGACCTACAGCGGCTGCGCCACCTGCTGCTTCGGAGTGGCACCATCGTTGAAGAGGCCGAGCGGCGGTACATCACCAACCGGACCATGCTGCGGCAGCTCCAGGCACTCAGGAATGAGACATTCTGGGGTCACTATGTCGCGGACATCGTCATCAGCAGAGAAGCCCTTCTCCCTGGAGGAGAAGGCGGCCGCAAGGATTATGACAACGATGACGATGAGGTGGAGGGGGAGACAGGCCACCGCACGTTCTCCCGGTCAAGGTTCAACCCGGCGAAGCGCGTCCGCTTTCTCTCCGGCGATATGAAGAACGCTGTGGCGTTGCTCAGCAGCACAGCAGGAGGGCCCAGAGAACTGCACCAAATGGTTCGAAGCCTCGAAACCATGATTGGCGACATGAAGGAGTTCGTCGTGTTCTTGACGAGCTACCCACCCTTGCATCGCCAACCTTACAGTGCCCATCTGTTCCTAGACAAGTGCATGTTTGGCCGCCACATGGAAAGGGAGATGATAATAGAGTTCTTGCTGCAACCTCCTGAGCGTCCTGTTGCTGAAACTCTGAATTTGGGTGTTCTTCCAATAATTGGCCCGGCACATATAGGGAAGAGCACTCTGGTGGAGCATGTTTGCCATGATGAAAGGGTATGCAACCACTTCTCCTCCATCTTGGTTTACAATGGTAACAAACTTAAAGATTGGTCGATGATCAATCTGATAGACAACTGTGCCGTTAAGCATCATAATGATAAGGCCTCGGGGGAGAGACTGTTGATCGTCATTGAGCTTTTGGAGGATGTGGACGAAGAGACATGGGAGAGGCTGTACCACTCTCCTGAAAGAAATTTGGCAGAGGGGAGTAAAATTATCATCACCAGCCGATCTGACAACATTGAGACATTGGGGACAACACAAGCTCTTAGGCTGAGATCCTTGTCTGCAGAAGCCTACTGGTACTTCTTCAAGATGCTTGTCTTTGGAAGTGATGATCCAGGGCAGCATCCAAAGATGGCCTCATTAGCCCTGGAGATGGCACAAATCATGCAAGGATCTTTTATGTTTGCATGCATAGGCGCCATCCTGTTAAGAGCCCATTTCAACAGACAAACTTGGTTCAGGATTCTCACGAGGTTAAAACAGTACATGCAAAAGAATATCTCCATAATTGGTGAATACCCAGATGATGTCAAGGCCAAGGATAATCATCGATGTACCTGGAGCCTAATCAAGCAGAAACCTGACAAATATTTCATGCTAGATGACGTTTACCAAAAAGGCCCTGCTGAAGAGGAAATCCCAAGTATAACAATGGCCGATCTGATGTCTGGGTGTGCTGAACCAAGAGGGAAGACCAAGATCTTGTTTTGGAGATCTCAAATACCACCCTACTTTACCTACATGTGTACATCTGTAACAAAAGAGATATGTCATGTGCAGATGCAATAACATAGCTGCATTAAGACTCATATTCCAGAACACTGACTGCTTTTAAGTGGTAGCTCCTGCACTGGTCTCACTAGATAGATGGAAGTTCTTAGCTTGCTGGTGAATGGTGACTTGTAGCCATGTAGATTCTGTGCTTTTGCAGTTCAGCCAATAACATTTCTCTCTGACTCTTGCTAAAAGCATAAACTTTGTTCTCATACCAACTGATGGTTTGAACTTTGAATGCATGCAGCATGTGACACATCTTGTTTCAGGAAGATGACTCAAACAATCAGCATGGTCCAAGTGATATGCAATGTTCTCAGGTTCAAGCTCGGTGCTGTCACAGTCATAAGGCCCACCTCCCTCCCTACCAAAACATAAAATACCTGAAAGATAAAACGTAATATAATCATGGAACTCAGATAAATTAGATCTAACAAAATTGCGTTAAGTGAAATAATGGAAACTGGCAAGGAATTAGGTACCTATTCATGCCTGATTGACAAAAGTAGATATGAACTCCTTATTCAGGTTTAACCTATCTCGTAAGCACTGAAAAGGAATGGTAGAAGCTGCATTCTTATATGGAGAAGTGCAGAGCAACACAACAGAGCCCAACAAAGCTTTAGGTGATCGAAGAACACAGATAAGGTGGATTTAACCAATTCTTATCAGTCAATTTCACTTTTTGATTTTGAGGAAAGAATCAATATGGTCTCTATTTATGCCTAGTGTTACACAAACATATAATAAAACCTTCCAAACCCAAGATTCATCTATGCCTTTGGTACTGAAAAGGTGTGTCAGGAACTGAAATTTACATGCAAGAAGTGCAGAACAATACAACACTAATTTGAGCAGTATCAAATGAAGCAGATGCAATTTACATGTAGTGCAGCAGCAGATTAGCAAACGTGCCCTGCTTGGTCGACTATCTGGTTATCCGCTGACTTTAGTGTGTGCACAAATGAAAGGAGCCCTCTCGGGACACGATGAACCCCAAAAATGTTCTTCTTGTATCCATAAAAAGATAAACTAAGAGGAGTATCCCTCTGTCTGATTGTGTACAATCAGCAGATTGCAACTATGATTCTTTTTCCCAGCATATAAGTTCTGTTAACCAAACAATATCGGTTATCTTTCCAATCATCATGCTTTTGTCATCTAAAGTTTGTTGTTCCCTGGTTCTGCCACTGACTAATATATTTCAGTTTATTCCAGAATCTCTGGCAGTAGGAACTATGCATGAGCTCATAATGCATGTAAACAGTGAAGCCTCATATTAGTCATGTGTTTCTTATCTGTTGTTCCTGAATCTTCTTCCTTTGAACTTTGGCTTGAAATGTTCAGGGCCCAATAAATCTGAAGTACTTGAATTCATCTCTTCAGAGAGCTTTACTGCTAGTTCATACCGCCCAGCCTTTTTTGCATCACTGATTAGTGCACGATATACATAAATTGAAGGTTGATGCGACGTTTTCATCTGCTCAAACATTTCCAGGGCATCACTGATATGCCCAGCCCGACCAAAACTATCAATTAGTGCAGTATATGTTCTCAAGTCTGGACTGATGCCTTTCTTAAGCATTTCTGTTGCAAATCTTTTACACAAATCCAATCTTCCAAGCCTTCGCAGGCAGTTTATCAATGTATTGTAAGTCACAATGTCAGGAGAATGACCATATTCTTCCATTACCTTCAACTCATGAAGCATCTGATCCACACGACCAGCTTTCCCTAGCACGTCCAAGATAGTGTTGAACGTGACGACATCCAAGCTACTGCTTCCTTTCTTGAACTCTTCAAATACGATCAAACTTTTATCGATGTCTCCATATTTAGCTGTGGCAAAAATGATTTGATTCATCACTGTGGGATCTCTTTCCTTTGTTATTTCCAAAATTTCTCCTATAAATTTGAGTATCAATTCACAGTCATCCACCTTCTGAAGAGCCTTTGCAACACTTACATATGAACTCAGATCCGGAGCAAGCTTTGAAAGCAGCAAGTACCTGAACACCTTGGCAAAAAGAGCAAAGTTGTTTGCTTCGGCTGTGTGCTGCAGCAACATATTGAACGTGTGCAGACCAACATGTATCTGCTCATCGCCTAAATGCCTTAGAACCCGGACAGCATCCACAAGGTTGCCAGATCCGCAGAGCTTCTCAAGATAGGCAGTAGATGCCGAATCATCTGACACGCTGCTTCCTGCATTGGCCAAACATTCCCGATTAAATGCCTCGATGGCCTCATCCCCCTCACCATCAGTAAGACCATACTGTCGAATGTACCGCACAGTCATGGCAAAACTGCGCTTGTGTAGCAGGCCGTTCATCCAGTAGCAGAGCCCTCATCAAACATCTCTGGAGATAAAATGCAAAACAAACAATGAGACTCCATACAGAACTTTTGTACATAAGATACGCCATGCTACAACCGCAGGGTCGAGAAGTAACGCCAGCTAATTGAAGGGTCACAGGTTCATCCAGATTCAGGATTACGACTAACAAAGGACCCAAATAATTGGTACTGGTGAGTGAGCTACAAGTCATCCTCTATCGTAATGATCCATAGCACGCTGGTAACGATTTCTAAAGACTCTACTGAACCCTAATTGGTAGCAACCTCGAATGCGCTCGGAATCACCTGCCTTTGAGGTCAGCAACCAACCTCCTATACCAGACCCAACCTTGAGACTGCAACGGCCACCATTGCGCAGCCACGATTCGAGAGGGTCTGTGCTTGAATTCGTGCCGTGCGAGCGGTAACAGGCCATTAATTTAAAAAAAAGCGGGTGGGGAAGTGAGGAAGGGGGTACCGGAGCGGGGAGGAGCGCGGCGGAGGAGAGCGAGCGTCGGAGGAGGAGAGCCACGGCCGGGGGACGCGCCGCATCTGAACGGAGAAGTGCGTGCGGGCGGGCTCTCTACCTCGTGCTGCCGCGCGCGGTTGCGGCGAGGCCACGCGGCGACGGACGGTGGGCGGGCATCAGCGCCGCTCCGAGGGTTTATGGCCTGGGTGGGTTTTTGGGCGGACGGCTCGGTAGGTGTTTGCGGGAATGCTCCACAGGTCGTTGCGGAAGCAGTGGTGTGGGACCGCAAGGCAAGCCTCGCCAGTAGCAGAGTGGCGCGGTACCACACTGGGTTAAAATCGGTAGTTTTTTTTGTGGAAATTAAAATCGGTAGTTTTGAACTGAACAATGGAAAAGAAAGCACGCTTCTGTCAAAACCGTGTAGGATTACGAATTTGTTCCCTTCAATCCAAATGGAGGCCAAAATGTACGCGCACCGTTCGAAATTCATCACTCTGCAAAATCTGCCTGCCACGCCACGTCGACCGGATCGAAGGGGACGCCCGCGGCGCGCGCGGCCTGGAAACGCGGGCGGAGTTCGTTACGAAACAACGGTTCATGACACGACCTCCGCTTCCCCGCCCGCCCGCGGAGGAGCGGGAGCCACGGAAGAAGAGAGAGCGCTAGCCGTGAGGGCCTCCCCTGTCGCTTCTTCCTGCGCGCGTGCCGCCTCCCCACCCCCGCGCGCCGGCGATGGCGTACCGCCGGAAGCAGGGCATCCAGCGGTCGGCCACCTTCGTCGAGGACCACCGCCAGTCGTCGCTGCTGTCGTCGGCCGGCGGCGCCGGCTCCGCGTCGTCGCCGGCCATCGCGTCCCCGCGCGCCACCCGCTTCGCCGACGACAGCCGCCGCCCCGAGCGGAGCGCCCTCGGCGCGCAGGCCCGGATCGCGTCGTCCGCGGCGCTCGGCGGCGAGCTGCCGGCGTTCGGCGAGCGCCTGCACTCCGCGCCGGCGTCCGCCCGGGCGCCTGATCCCTTGCAGGTCTCGCCCTCGATCAACTCCTCCATGATTGAGTCCCCGGCATTTTGGATTCTGAACAAGTTGTCGTTCACCGATGTCAGCGTGTCGATCTTCTCATCCGAATCCTGACTCAGCCCTGCCTGTCTCTGAACGATTTGCTTGTGCTGTTATGGCAGGACCCTGTCACCCAGCTGTTCACGTCGCCGACCAACTTGAACGACGAGGGATCAAAGTACGACCTCGAGCTGTCCAAAAAGGAAGAGACGAGGCATGGATTATGGGCGCTCGTGGCCCAGAAAGCCAAATTCATGCTCGACGAGAACGGCACGCCCCGGGAGTCTCACGAGGCAAGTCATCGGAAACCAAGAATAAAACTGCAATCACCGCTCACTGTTTTCAGGTTTCGTCTGCCAATTTCGATTGGCTGATCTCACTCTTTACATGCGCAATGCCAGTCTTCCCAGTCTCGCTGGTCCTACGACCGAGTCCGGAGTTCGGAGAGCCCGTTGTCGCGGCGAGGCTCGGAAACGAAGCTCGACATCGGAGGGAAGATCAAGAACGTCCTCGAAGTAAGTCTGTCTCCCTGGCCCTCGCCGGCATTATATTCATTCAGATCGCTGACGAGTTCCGCGATCGCAGAAGGAGGGCCTGGCTGTGGGCGAGGGCAAAGGCGACGCCGCCGTCAGCCCCGCCGTCCGGAGGCTGCAGATCCGGCGGAAGGCGTGCAGCATGGACCTGCGCGGCGCACTCGACCTGAGCGGCCTGGCCAGCCCCGACATGTCGCCGATGATGTCCGAGACGGAGTCGCCGCAGATCAAGGCTTCTCGCGACGTAAGGTGCCTCCTCCGGTTTCGTGCGCTAGGATGTGCGTGTAGCTTGTAGCCTCGACCGACAACGTTAGAATCGCACGAAGAAGCCAGTTTCTTTTTCTGCTTTTTCTGCTCGTGAGAGGACAGCTTGCACTTTGCCACGTGTCCTTCAGGTAGCCAGCGCCATGGCCGCCAAGGTGAAGCTGCTCCAGCGCGAGCTGAAGACGGTGAAGGCCGACCTGGCCTTCTCCAAGGAGCGGTGCGCGCAGCTGGAGGAGGAGAACCGCCTGCTCCGGGACGGCAACCACGACGCCGACGAGGACCTGGTACGCTTCCACCTACCTGCGACTCACCGTCTTGCGTTGGTTGCTGAACTTGATCGATGCGATCGATCACCCTGCTTCGCGTGTTCCTTGTGCGTCACCAGATTCGGCAGCAGCTGGAGACGCTGCTTGGGGAGAAGGCGCGGCTGGCGAACGAGAACACGGTGTACGCCCGCGAGAACCGGTTCCTGCGGGAGATCGTCGAGTTCCACCAGCTCAACATGCAGGACGTCGTCAACCTCGACGACGACGACATCGACGAAGACGACGAGGACGAAATCGAGGCGGAAGAAGAATACGAGGAGGACGGCAACGCCGAGCCAGAGTTCGACCAGTACGACGATCTCCGGGAGTCCTCGCACTCGGAGCACTTTCCATCGCCGGAGGATGCCGTGAACACCGAACCCGTGTCTCCCTCTCTGCAAACTGAGGCGCCGACGCTCAGCGTGAACAGCGGCGACACAATCGGAAACAACACGCCCCGGATTCTGCAGCACGAACAGCGGTGGCACCACCGCCGATGAGTCGCCGAGGGTGCGGAACGCGAACAGTGGCGGCATCATTGAAGACGGAATGCACGGGAGCCTCAAGGACGATGGCTCACCACCAGAAGTGACGACTAACGGCTGATTTTTGTGCTGCAGAACCTGCCATGTAAATGATACATCTTTTTTCCTCTAAACTGTTATTGGGATTTCGTTGCCTGTAATTCCTAGTTCATCGGATCATGATGAAAATAAAGAAACGTTTGCCTTGAGCATCACATCCTTGAAATTCTTTGTTATATTTCTTTAGTGCTGATTGTTCCGCAATAAAATATTTCTTTTTTTTTCATTCTTTTGATCAAACAACAACAGCTATCGGCTTCCCCCAAAGACAAACCAAAAATCAAGTCAAAAGGCAACTTATTTTGACAGTATACTTAGATTGTCTCGTTCAGAAGCAGAATAAGTTACCCCAATCACACTAAATAAGGTTCATTATTAAGAAACAGAACAAACCAACCTTAAAGTCCAGAACCCTGCCACATTTATATTTCGGTAAGTTAAATTTGATATGCTCCAGATTGTTTGAATCAGAACGTGTATGTGGAAAGCAGTAAATACCATCAACAGAATTTTTCTTTTCTTCACATAAATCAGCTCAGGCAAGGAGGGAAAGGGTTACACAATCAACAAAGGAAACCAACTTTGTGTCATTGACAGATTTCAGATACACATTATTCTCCCAATTGTTTGACATTAGGAACAAATGCAAAAGCAGAGTCTCCCATAATACAAGGAAACTAAAGAGCCACAGTTCTGTCCTTCCAAAAGAGGTTCACCAACATCAAGGAAGTTCAAGGCTGCACAATACCCTGCAGAGCCATGCATTCTCATTTCAGTAGACAATAAACCCAGATTATAAGCAACTATAGGGACCATGTACCATCCATAAAACAGCTATAGAGAAAAATATAAATACCTGCTTACAAAAGAAAGAAAGTGCTAGAAGTGCTAGAAGTGCTAGAAAAATCATAAACAAACATGCAAAAGAAATGTGTCACTCATTCCTAATTGGTGTTACTCATGCAAATGCCTGGGCTGGATCCAAAGAAAAATACAAATAGATACATACGGTACAAAGTGATGTTACTCACGCATATGCTACAAGAACATCGGAAACAAACGAAGATGACTCAGAAAATGTTACTCATTCTGGTACTAGAAATATATATGCAATGAAAATGTAAGAAATGAGATTGAACAAGAACGGGAACCGCTGCTACAAATACATAGAAAGGTTAAAAGGGCTTAAGATTATCTGCTCATATGACCTTCCGTATTTAGTAAATTTGATAGTTTGGCAATAACAAATTGTGGTTAGTGTGGTACAGGATCAACAGACAATCAAGATAGCAACAAAAGGCTGTACCCAGTGCTGAGAGCTCCCACACTGTGCGGGGTCTGGGGAAGGGTATCGGCGGCAGGCCTTACCCCCGCCTGTGCAATGCGGGAGACCGCGGCTCAAACCCGAGACCTTGGCTACAGGCGGTATGCTCTACCGCTGCACCAGGCCCGGCCTTCTCAATCAAGATAGCAACAAACAAGGAAAACTCGTTTCAAACAAAGGGAATAGGATTCAACAGAGGAAACTGTTAAAAGCAGTTCAAGACATCCACCGATACAGAGGCAAAGGAATAACAAATGATCATCTCTAGTTTAGCAGCTATAGTTATGTCATCAGAAGGTTTGGTCCTTGCTAAGAGCAACAATATAAAGGTTAGTTACAGATAATAAACTAACAGCATATCCCATGAACTATAAAACAAATCAACTAACAAGTTAATGCATAACACTATAAATTGATGAGCATGTAATGAGTCTGCAAGCTGTTTTGCACAATTCGTAAATTTAAACACCTGTGGGAGTGGATATCATACTGATTTCTTTTTATCAAAATGAAGATTGCAGCAGTTAAAAAAACTTGAGAGTACCAATTAAAAGCGGTTGATCAATGTAAGACTACAACATCACAGACCAATTCACTCAATCTTAACAGAGGCTCAAGAGAACACGAAAATTCCTACAAACCAAAAGTTGACAACCCTTACAGAAATTAGCAATCGCCACGACGTAGACGCCAATTGCCACTGGACCAGGAATGATCCAACCCTCGTCTTGGGAAGCACAGAAATGGTCAACTCCACAGACTAAGCCCAGCCCCCAAATGGAGTCCAAACCCTAAGAGCCACAATCACCACGAATTCTACACCATCGCAACGCATCGAATCGCAGGAGGGTACCCCAATCCAAGAGGAGCAGGGCAAGGAGGGCAGATCCGCACCTAATTGCCGGATGTCTGCTCGACGAGCTTCTTGTCGCGGCGCTCCATGGCGACGTCCCACATGTCGTTCCCGATGTGCTTCGGCTGCAACCACATACAGCGAGATGAGAACCGAGAGCGTCCGCACGAGGGGATCCGGAGCGGAAGGAGGACAGGGAAGAGGGGGCAGGGAGCGTTACCCTGCCGTGCGCGGCCCTGTGGATGTAGTACTGGGCGTTGCCCATGATGCAGAGCATGCCGCCGATGATGCCCAGCGGCAGCATGGCCTCGAGCCAGTGCAGCCGCGCCATCGGAGGAAGCCGGGGAAGGGGTCGGGGCTGGGACGGCGGCGTCGAGATCTCCGACCGGGGTTGGGTGCGTCGGGCGTCGGGGGCGTGAGCCGATCGATGGTGGTGAGACCGTGAGAGGAGAGTGGTAGTGGCTCTGGGACCTTTCGGGTGGACGACGCGATGCTGGGGCCAGCTGGGCCGCACACCTCGGTTTCCCTGCGTCTCTCGATGGGCTGGATCCTTTTCCCATTTGGGCCAGCTCGAAAGATTACCGTTGAGCTCAGAAGATGCAATGGGCCCGTTTAGGATGGGATTCCTTTTCCAAGTGCGTACGTACGACAGACGATGACGACGTATTGTACGAGCCTCCGTCGAACCGTATCCCGGTGAAGGGGCACGCACATTGATTCGCTCGCTTTCGGGTGGGGAGCGAGTTGACAACTTCTCTCTCTATCCACATCGGTTATCTTTCCGCGGCAAACTCTCTGTACGCCGGCGGCGGCGGCCGTGGAAAAAGAAAAACCAGATGTCGCGTGAGAAAGGAGGAGAGACCGTAAATGCCAGTGCTAGTCTTGACGGCGAATCCCTTGTGTATGTGTATCCCAGGACACGGAACAAGCAGCAAAACTACTTCCATGCACGAGCCATGAATCTCGCGAGCAGAGAGCAGAAAAATGGGTCGCAGCTGAGCATGCGAGACAAACGTGGCGGCAGTGTCGGTGGCGGAATCTTGTGGGTCCCTTCCTGGGGCTCGAGTATTCTAAGGACGGTGTAGGGGTGACCGGAGCGCCTGGATTTGTGCCAAAATATTGCTGCTTTACACGGGGACAGCGGTAAGCGTGGAAAGCGATTGATTGCGCTCAACACAGGCGCGGATGCCGCTTTTGTCTCCTCCTCGCTCCTCCTCCTCCTCTCAAGGTCGTCCGGGTCTAGTTGTGACAACAAGGCTCGTGCGCCTCGCAGCCACCGAGTTGGCCCCACACTCGACTTCATTATCTTTTCTTCTTTGCTAATAATAATCCGTACGCGTGAATACATTAGCTAACACCACCACAAGATGGCTGAAGTGCGTGTGGTGAAACTGTCAAGTGGTCACTCTCGCCCGCGGGTACAGTATTTTCTTTTTCCTTGCACGAGCACGACTGCACGTGTCCGCACAGTAGAACCCCGGCAGCGCCGTAGACCCAACCGCATGATGCAGCCACGCCATGCACCTGCCCCCCACCCAACCCAACACGCGCGCTCGTACTCGCCCGGCACGAGACGCCGCAGAGCATCCTATGCTGCCTCTGCCTGGCCCCTCCTTCCTCAGTTGGCCATGCCCCGCCCATGTCAGGTGTCACCCCCAGACTCATCTCAGCCGCCGCCGCCGCCACGGCCGCGGCTGACGACGGTGGCGGAAAGGGGAGCACGTGGAAACGGGACGACACGATCACCCGCGCGCATGTGCACGTCCCCTGTGTTCCGGTGTACGGTCGCCGCTTTACAAATCCGCCGAGCAGGGCGTCGGGATGGGCGGGTGGCACCGCTGCCGCTTCTCTTGTCGTGGCCGCGGCGCATTGCCGGTCGCCGCAGCACGTGCGAGGGCGTGCCGCGCTACATGCCAGTCTTGTTGCTGCTCCTTCCTACAGTAACTCTACTGAAAAAAAAATCATCTATATCGAAAGAGAGTTGGTCATCCGAACATGACATGCCATCGGACCGAAAAAAAACCCTTCAATTTCTATGCACGGGATAAATTCCCATTGTTCTTCTTTTGGATGGAAATAAAGTGAACGTAAGTTTCACAAAACTCCGTGTATTTCCACAAAACATGAACGTGTCTTTCTTTGTTAGCGTGTCACTAACCATATTGTATTATTGTTTGGTGGATGCCTTGAGAAGTTTGGTTAAGCTAGTTTCTCCGGTTCTTACTATAATCTTTTTTTTACTTAAATCAGTCTCAATAATACTTGCATATTCACAGTGAGTGTCTTGTTTATTTTATTTTGATGAGAATATTATCGTTCCTTTTTTTTAAGCTTCAAAATAAAAAAAAATCATTACAATATCAAATTATTTTTTGGTGTCGAGTTTGAGACGTGGGTTGATCATATGACAACAAATATGAATAGAAATTGTCCGATGTGCTGTTGGAACGACAAGAAATTACCAAATATGACGCTAAGAAATCTCCAAATATTGTTAACTCTTGCGCCACCAACTATTACGTATCGACAACCTAGCTAGAGTCATCAAATTTGTCTACAATTCTCGTCAGGTCTAACAACCTTGAGGCGTTATACGTCGTCTAGCTACCTAATGTGATCATCGAGAGTCCTCATAAACAAAATGTGATGATCGTGAGCGTGCATGAAGCCATATCAGCCTTACCAACACGTCAAGACGTGCATAGCCTCTCTCGTGCATATTGAGGTGAACATGTCTCGTTCTTTGTTAGTTTGTCACTCACGATATTGTTTGGTGGATCAAGAGGTTTCGTTGAGTTAAGCTATTTTCTCTAGTTCTTACTATTACCCTTTTTTTACTAAGTAAGCAAATAATCAATCTCATCAATACTCCATATTCACTATGAATGTCTTGTTTATTTTATTACGATGAGAATAATAGTGTTCCTCATTTTACGCTATAAAATAAATAATAATATAATATCATAGTATTTTGTGGTGTCGAGTTTGAGACGTAGGCAGATTAGATATGACAAACAATATGAACTGAAATTGTCGGATGCGCCGATGAAACGACAATAATGTACCAAGTATGGCCCTAAGAAATCTCCAACTATTGTTTAACTCTTGTGCCACCAACAACACACTCTATCTAGAGTAATCAAATTTATCCAGAATTCTCATCAATTCTAACAACCTCGAGGCGTTATCCGTCGTCTAGCTACTTAACGTGACAATCGAGAGTCCTCGCAAAAAAATTGAAGATCGAGAGCATGTTTGAAGCCATCTCGGCCTTGACAACACGTCAAGACGCACCTAGCCTCTCTCGTGCATGTTGAGGTGACATGCCTCGTTCTTTGTTAGTGACAACTCACGATATTGTTTGGTAGATCCCGTGAGAAGTTTTGTTGAGTTAAAGATAGTTTTCACTATCTTTTATTTTTACTAAGTAAGTAAGTAATAAATCTCAATAGTACTCACATATTCACTATGAGTGTCTTGTTTATTTAATTTTGATGAAAATATTATCGATATTTATTTTAAGCTATGAAATAAAAATAAAATACAATATCATATTATTATGTGGTGTCGAGTTTGGGACGTGGGCTGATCATATATGACAAATAATTTCAACTGAAATTGTTTGATGTGTCAATGGAACAATATAATTTATGATGCTAAGAAATCTCCAACTATTGTTAGCTCTTGCGCCACCAACTATTACGTACCGACACTCTAGCTCGAGTCATCAATTTGTCATCAGTTCTAACAACCTTGAGGCATTATACGTCGTCTAGCTACATAACGTGACGGTCGAGAGTCCTCGCAAAAAGTGTGCTGATCGAGAGCATGTTTCAAGCCATCTCAGCCTTGGCAACACACTAACATGTGCATAGACTCTTTCATACGTGTTGAGATGGACATGTCTCGTTCTTTGTTAGTGTGTCGTTCACAATATCGTCGGTAGATCTCACGAGAAATTTGGTTTAGTTAATAAGCAATTTCTTACTATCACCTGCCGTTGTAAGTAAGTAAGTAATCAATCTCAATAATAGTCGAATGTTCACTATGAATGTATTGTTTAATTCATTTTGAAGAAATATCACTATACCTTGTTTCAAAGAGCATTATTAATTTATGAATTTAGGATAAATATTATTACACCTCATTTTAGATATTTTTTTATGAGATAAATAACTATAATCTATAAGTTGATCTTTATAACCTGGACATATTGAAATATATCCGCTTTTTGTGTAGTTTTAACATGATAAATGTATAAAATGTATATCTTTTGTGATTTATATAGCTTGAGAAATAAGAACAAGCAATTAATTCATGCTGTAGGCGGGAGATGCATCCCTAGAGCCTATAGTAAAGATGTCACTGCAGAATATAGCAAAAAAGGTGGATGCGTATCCTGCGGTTACTCCTGCGCGGCAGGGGTTTATAAACCCTACGGGGCAAGCACGCAGGATGCCGGAGATTCTGCGACGCAACACGTCGTGCGCAGCGCAGGGTTTTGCCGAGATTTTCCCAAAAAGGGTACTGCCACACCGCACCCAGAAAAGAAAACGATACACGGCGATAAAAACACACAACACACCATCGCCTCTCCTCTTCCTCCTCCTCCCGTCCGGCTCTCCCGATTGGCACCGAGGCGGCGGCCCCATCCGACCCTGCCGCCATGGACGGCCTGCACGGTACGGACGCCTGCTTCTCCCCCGGGCGTGCCATGTCGCCACAGGTGAGGCCCCCGGGCCGCCGGAGGTAGGCAGGTAAGTCTCGATGCTGAGATTGGTATCTTTGGAGGATGAGAAGATTAGTCCCTCTTGCGTTCTTAGGCTACATCTGATTTGTGCCTTGATCTTTCTTGCGTGTCTGGGTCGGATTGGATTTCGGTGGCGCAGCCAGTACCTGGCGGAGTTGTTGCAGGAGCACCAGAAGCTGGGGCCGTTCATGCAGGTGCTCCCAATCTGCAGCAGGCTGCTAAATCAAGGTGAGTCGTTTGATCCAGGTCTTGCTTGTAGATGCTCTCCGTGCTATGTTTATTGAGAAGATAGCATTGCTTCGTTAGATTGGAATATATCTCTCTGTCCACCGCGGGCAAATTTGTGTGACTTGCCTTTGCTTGATGAAACGTATTTTGATTTCAGCTGCAACTTTTTTTTGTGTCTTGGGGCTTAAAAGAATGAAAATATCGTCTTTTCATCAGAAGAACATCCACTTTGTTCTCTGGCTGGATGTTTTTCGTGCTCCCATGTTTATCTTGTGTGCTAATTGCTTGCTCATGGACGCATGCTACCAGAGATAATGCGGGTGTCGAGTATGCGTCGTCAACATGGTGTTGGGGACTTTGAGAGGCTGCCTGTGCCAAGCCCGAATCAGATGCATACCTCGCCCCCCATGCCAAATTTTTGTGGAAACGGTTTCAGTCCATGGAGCGGAATGCATCCAGAGGTAATTTTACATCATCCATAAAAAATATTGGATATTTTAATCCTTCTGGGTGTATGCATGCTCTCACAAAGTCTGTTCATCATGGAATTCTAAAATAAATTTGCTTTCAAGAAGTACTCTTTATGTGAATTCCGTCAGTTGGTCAATGGCATCCATGAAAATTTTCTGTTTTGACACGCTGGAAAGGTTTATCACCAATTGTTAAATCTTTTAACTAGGATGTTTCATAACTGTCATCGTGCTGCTATTCTACTTCTTCGCCTTTTTTTCTTTTAACATTTGTGCTTTGAATAAACAATAACCGCAGAAACTTCCTGATCACATTATCAATTCCCTTTTTCCTTCAATCCTTGAATGCCAATTTCGGTATCGTTGTTTTACAGTACACTTTACACTCCATTTATCAGATGAGGGAGAATGTGTGTATCCTTTAAGAAATGGTTCAAGTGTAGCTGGTATTCAGATTATCAAAGGGCACCGCTGTTAAATATAAGTATAAAACTAAGTTTCTGCGGTTTATGCTACAATAATCGTTACGAGTGAAAACAGTTTGACCTAAACCAACAACTGAAAGTCTGTTATTCTCATTTTCACTATTGCATTATTTCCATTCCATTCCAATTGCCCAAACCATCAAGGCTGCATTTTGATTTCCTATTTTAATAGAGACCAACATTATTCATGAAATTGATCTCAAGCTCTCATCCGATCCTAAGTCTTTGAACTGTGCACCTGCAAGCTCAGAACTGTTATCTCAACTCAAATCTGTATCATAGCGAGCTCTCTTATACAATTTATTAGGGAAAATGTTGCTATACATTCAAAGCAGATGATTGAAAGCAATTAGTCATACATATTTTATATACTGAAAGTCTATGCTGAACGTTATATATTGCCAGCAACATGAGTTGAAACATTTAAACTTCCTGGTTTGTGGTTCTTAGAAAGAAGATTTGATGCTTGCAAATGGAGAACTGAATCTTGAACGTACTATGAAAGTATCTGGAAGCACAAAGGAAATGTTTAAGAACTATAAGTGGTCTATTTTTTTAGGAATATAATAAGTAACCTATTTTGCCTAACTATTTTCTATGGAACAATGGTGCCCAATTGTTACGTTTTCCATACTAAAGTGAAAAATATGCCTCTAACTCTGTTTTCATTGATCAGAGAGTAGGTATTCCGCAAGGAGCTATGGGTTGGCAAGGACCCCCACAAAGTCCCTCTTCTTACATTGTCAAGAAGATTTTGCGGTTGGAAGTACCAACAGATACATACCCTAACGTACGTTTTTATCTTTAATGTTTGAAAGGCTACTGGAGCAACACTATGGCACATTACTTATACTGCTTTCCTTTCTTTTTCAGTTCAATTTTATTGGCCGTCTTCTTGGGCCAAGAGGTAACTCTTTGAAGAGGATTGAAGCCTCTACAGGTTGCCGTGTTTTCATCAGAGGGAAGGGCTCAATTAAAGATTCTAGTAAGGTAAGCGTCACTATGGAACTATAGCTGTGCATGTGTAGCTTAAAATGACCCGAGTTGCATTTGTGAAGGAAGCACTGATTATGATCACACAACCAGTAATAACGTGCTCATTTATTTCCATTTGGTGAAGGAGGAACAGCTCAAGGGAAGACCCGGCTATGAACACTTGAGTGATCCTCTTCATATCTTGGTTGAAGCTGAGTTACCTGCTAATGTCATTGATGCAAGACTTGCAAAAGCACAAGAGATCCTTGAAGAGTTGCTGAAGCCAGTGGTATGGACATGTTTTCTTATCATTATTGTCTTGCCTTTTTCCAGTCAGCAACTATTAACTTGGACCAAGTCAAAGGAAGATGTTTTTATAACTGAGATAAGAGATTGTGCGTTGAGGATTGTACTTAATCATTTTTAAACCTATGCCACTTGCCCATCACTCTCACGTTTCATGAAGCAAACCACTGGGCGCTAACCTGCTAGGCCGCTAGAGTGGTTTTTTGCTAGCAGAGACAGACTGTCTTGTATTCCTGCATCTTATTTCTTTCATACTTGGTATATATATACAGGATGAGTCACAAGACTACTACAAGAGACAGCAACTCCGAGAACTTGCTATGTTAAATTCACCTCTCCGAGAGGAGAGTCCACATCCTGGTGGTGCTCCTCCTAGCCCCTTCAATAATGGGGGCATGAAACGAATGAAACAATGACTACAGAGGCTGATACCTCCCTCTTGACTCTTCAGAAACCCCGAATCAGTCCGTGCCTTCACAACCTAATTTTTCATGAGCAAGCTTTCATGATGGTGTTGGCAATGTGTGACATCCTTTACTGTACTAGGTGAATTTTGATCTCCCATGTGACATTAACCTTATGATTGACTGGTGACTATGAGTGGTGTATCCTCTGTGGCTGTATAATTAGAACATTCGATTTATTTGTTACTGGTAATGCTGAGATATAGTACTGTGTAGAATTATGAGTTACAATGAGTTAAGTGTACTGGGAATTATCTCATTTTGTTTCCTTTCTTAGCAAAATATTTGCGAGTTCTTAAGTGGCAATTGGCAAGCAAAAGCGTATATCCGATCTCTAAACGCATCTCTGACTTTGCGGCCGTGAGATCTTTCGAGTTCAGATGTTTTCCAGGCTTACAGGACAGTGACACCTGCGCTTTGTTGTGTGATCAACAAGCAGACTATCGAACGCCTGATCCTACACTGTCCAACCTCAGCCTGGAGCAACCATGAGAGCTGGGTTATCTAGAACGCTAATGAAAGGGCTTGATTCGGCGCTCATATGCTCACAGCTTGGATTATATGGAAGGAAAGAAACAGCCGGGTGTTCAATAAAACACAGTGGCAACGATCGAGCACATCTCCAACAAGATTATCCAGGACGCGAAATTGTGGGCCGTGTAGCAGGTGCAAAGCACCTCGATAGTTTGCTTGTGGAGAGTAGGCTTAGGAAATGTGTAGGGAGTCCTTTCAGCGCATCATATGTATCAAATTCTTGTAAGGTTATCTAGCAGCTGCCCAGGCGGCACGCGTTGTATGGTCGTTGATCATTCTTCTTCTTAATATATATAAAAGATGGCAGGGCCGTCTCTAGGAATTTGGGGCCCCGGGGCAAAATGTACAACGGGGTCCTAGAATTTGAAAATTCGTAAAACTAAATCAAACTTTTAGCTGGCAGGATAAGTTTAATACGGACCACAATACTTAAAATTTTATCAAATATTAAAAGAGTAGTGAGTTTTTTAAAGGCAAATTTTGGAGATATAAATGTCTTCATGTGTTTGAGATAAACCTGTGTCCAATAAATTGCTAAAATCCTATTGGCTTGGACTAGGTTTTAGTGTGTAAAGCAAGTTATAAGAAAGAAAAGAAAAGAAGATGAAATGTCTTGATTAGAGAGCGTTCAGAATGAGTAGTAAGCGTGTTTAGTACTGCCGATTCCTAGCAGGTCCCAAAATGTGAGCCAAATTGATGGCAGATAGCCCACGAAGAGAAACAACCCATGGCCCAGAAGGGCAGAAGACGTTCAGACTTCTTCTTCTACCTCTATCTATCCGTATCGAGGTCTCGCCAGATTTATCTATGGTGGGTGGTGGCAAGGTAGAGCTCTGCACTGCATACTGATAAACTGAAGAAGGAAAAGGGATCCTGACGAAGGGGAAGAGCCACCACCAGATAGAACCTTGCTTGCCTACGATCGGATAGTTTTCTCTATCTATAAATTAACCAAGGTAATTAGAATTAGAGGCCCCCGAAAATTTGGGGGCCCTGTGCCGTCGCCCACCTTGCCCCTGCTAAACGACGGCCCTGAAGATGGCAGCAAAGGAGCTAGTACTGTGCCTACAGATTGCCATTAGTCTTATCGATCCTGATTTTGACATACCAATTTGATCCAAATTACCTAACTTCACGCAGTGACAATATCCGTGCTGTAAACTTCTTGCCACAATTTTTTTGGGAGGATGCATGATTCGGTAATGTTGTCTTTTTTCTTTATAACCGGTAATGTTGCCTTTAAGGACAGTCTCATAGCCCGTCTCATGTAGTGTTCTATAGGATTTTTTATGACATGGAAGAGAGAGAGAGAGGAGATAAGAGAAAAATGTGGTTGTTTCGCAACCTAACCACCTCATGCGCTAAAATTTTAGAGTATAAGACGACTTTCACGCCATTGTACGAGTTGTAGTTACCGTTCAACTCATCAATATTCCTTTTCTCATCCAGAAATAAAGTAAGTATGATATTCCTATAGGACAACTAAAATAATCATCCATTATACATGTTGTCTCATAGACTCGTGATTATGTGTCATGCATGAGACTACCTTTGAGACAATACCTTTGTACCTGCCCTTGTACCAGTTGTAGTTGCCGTGAAACTCATCAATATTTCTTTTCTCATCCAGAAATAAAGAAAATATGACATTCCTATAAGACAACTGAAACAATCATCCATTATAAATATTGTCTCGTAGATCGTCTCATGATTATGTGTCATGCATGAGACCACCTATGAGACAATACCTTTGTACCTGCCCTAAGTCCTAAGGATCATTGTCCCTCCATGTATAGTATTTGTTAGAAAAAAAAGCGATACTGTCGGAGCATCTCCAACAATTTCCTATAATTTTACTCCCAAAAATCCGATTTTAGAGAGTTGCTATATCCATTGAGAGTAAAAAAAAAAAAAAAGCTTTCGGGAGTGAGAATCATGTGACCAAATGTAGCAACCTCCAAGTAACCAAATTTAGCAACCTCATTTAGAGAATGGTTAAAGAATGATTTTTACTAATCACATCCTAAATAAAATGATTAGAGATGCTCTTAATGAAGTTATATGCAATCTTTACCAGTGAATGCTTCTTTGATAAGATCGTTTGTTAGAGAAAATTTACTTGCATGATACAACTTGTAATTAAGTAGATTGCAAGATACACAACTACCTAAAGATTGCATGACAAGATTCTTTTTTATGTGATTGGCCAAACTTTAGCCCGCAGAAAACGAACACCTTCGTAAGGGACAAATTCAGATGATCACTAAATACTTTCGGTTTATTTATGGTGCATTCAATGTATTGGCCTTAGCAGTTACCGATGTGGTATATATACTACGTAAGCATGCTATTTGGAAACTTAAATTGCCCTAAAAATAAAGATCTTTATTTGGTATATTATAAGAGGTGTTACTCTAACAAAGACAATTTAGTGAAAAGACAATGGAAAAGAGTGTTAAATGTTGTTCTTATAATGGCAATGAACGAATTCAACATCTATGTTTTATTGTCCAAATGCTAATGTGATTTGGAGAGTCATACACTACTTTTAATATCCCCCTCTAGATGTTCATCATATGTTCAATGGATTGTTACAAGCGGTGGAAAGAAAAATTATGCATCAATCTCTAGTTGGGCATATGCTTTTTATTGGGTAATTGGTTGAGCCATAATAACATGATTTTTAACGACGCTCAAGTATTTTCTCCTATGCAGGTTTTGTTCACCGGATCAGGTTCTGACCACTACTGCGAAAGGAGGAAAGAAAACCATTATTGGAATTGTCATGCGCTTGAGACGACGAAGATGGATATATTTGATTCAAATGGTTAGTGTTTCATTAATAGATTGCCTGTTGTATAATAATATTTATTCGAATATTATGAATTAAAAATTTGACTCTTTCTGATTTTTTTAGTTCATGATGTAATAATAAACCGCTACATGTATCTATCTATAAATATTAATACATATTCTCCTTTCTAAAAAAACAAGGTCTGATTGAACTGAACACGCAGAACGGAATGGGTAGCGTGACCGCAGACTGCGGTCTGCTGGGTCCCATTCGTCAGAAACCTGGGAATAGGCGAACAGTCGAAGGGCAATCACTCAACTCTCTCTCCTCAGTTCAGTGGAATTCGAAATTCAAAATACCGTGGGCCCATGCAACATTACAGTTGCCTTTCTATCGTCAGCTCCACTCCACCTGGCTTTCTCCCTATAGGAAAAAAGCCATTCGTTTGCTCCCCTCCTCTCGCATAGAAAGGGGGAGGAAAGGGAAGGCCGGCAGGGGGAATAGAGAGAGACTCAACCACGGCGGCGACATGGCGACGACGGCGAGCAGCGCTGCCTCCAGCACAGCGTACGAGGAGCAGCGCAGGAAGCGGGTCCTCGAGAACCTTAAGCACCTGGAGGTGATAATAAGGCTCCTATCTTTTCTCCCTTTTCGAGACGGTGTCACGGACACCGATTGCGGAAGCTCATCCGTCCATGGATCCCCTTCCCTATCCTCCCTTCTTCTGTTCTTCCCCGCCGATTCGCACGGGTTCTTCGATCGATCTGTCGGTGTTACTAAGGCTTGTGTCCGGTTCCTCCTTGCAGGATTTGGGAATATCGGAGATGTCCAAGAGCTTGCTCCAGGCGGCGAGGCTTCAGAAGCAGAACAAGAGCAAGGTACCCGCGGTCACAATCAACATGCCGTGCTGTGCTGTGCTGAGCACGCGTGCGCACATTTAATAATTGTTTGGGAGAATTGCGGCGAGGGTTTGACTTGCTGGATGGTTTTTGCAGGGCGTCGTCCGCGCGAGCCCAAAGGCGAGGAAGAAGTTTGACACCACCGATGTGCGACGGTCCGCGAGGGCGAAGGCCGTGGTTTCTTACAAGGATGATGTGTGTTTTTATTGGTCTTTATGATATTAGTACTAGTTTGATTTGCTATTGTCCTATCAGATATGCATTGCTCGTGGAGTTGATATCTTTATTATTATTATTATTATTGGGAAGTTGATACCTTTTCGATGTATACTCTCTGGCTGAAGGCCCCTGTGCATTATTTCTGCCATTTATGTGGCATTGATCCGTTGTAGTGGTTGATTATGGCGGAAGTCCTGGTACAGCAATGAAAGATAAACTTATTTATGTGATTAAAAAGATGTATACTAGTATGTCCCATATTGATCCTGCCTGGCTGCTTCCCTTAACAAGCAGTCAACAATTGCAAAATGCTGAAGGATACTTTGGCAATCCATTTTTTCCCATGTGTTGTGGCCTCAGATATATCCTTAGGGCCAACTATATTGATTGTTCTTTGATTGTGATAGGATGGCTTCAGGCTCTCATGCCTTTGTTAGTAATGGACTAACTATTTGATTCCTCTGAGAATAATAAGTGTACTAGGTATTGTTAAGGATACTGGGTGTGTTCGTCAAACTGAATGTCACATTAGTCCATTATGGTGTGTTCTTTGATTGTGATAGAATGACTTTAGGCTCTCATGCCTTGAAGCCATTGTGCAGTATGAAATCTTGCGCTTGCTGAAATTTGGAGTGCTAGGAGTTCCCTTAACTATAAATCATGGAATACTTTGTGTTTGCAATGTTATAATATTTATACTGAATGCATTTTAATTTTTCTGCCAGTTTGGTGAACTAGATACTGTTCTGCGTCGCAAAAGGTAATGCTTTAATTTAGTTTTTCAATGGAATATTAGATGGTGTTGTTGCCTGGGCTCAACTAATCCACTGCTTTCTTGAACAGGAACACTGGTAAGAGTTCAGAGCAGGGGAGAGGATACACTGGAAGAGTTTCTTCTTATGAGCAGCAACAACGTGCTTTTAAAAGAGCAGAGAAACTTCAAGACAGACTAGACCCAGAGAACCCATCATTTGTTAAGACCATGGTTCGATCACACGTGTCCAGCTGCTTTTGGCTTGTAAGATCGAGTGTTATAGAATTTCTTTGTCTAATGTTAGACTAAATTTGGATCACGTAATAACCAAGGCTATAATTTTTACATCATACAAGGGTCTTCCTAACAGTTTCTGCAAAAGAACCTACCTTCCCGAGAGTTCAGGATGGTGCTAGAGGATGAAGAGGGTGGTGAATTCGATGTTGTATACATTGGAAGCCGAACAGGTCTAAGTGGTGGATGGAGGGGCTTTGCCATGCATCACAACTTGGAAGATGGGGATTCATTGGTCTTTGAATTGGTTGAGCCTGACAGATTTAAGGTACTATATTGTGTTAAATTTAGTACTCTTTAGTGAAAAATATAATTTCCTTTCTAGAATTTCTCACGGTATACATTTTATCTTGACCATCAATATTAAGGATTACATAGCTTTATGACATAGATGTTCTTGGACAGATCATGAAAAACACCTTCATATCTATAAATCCTGTTTGAAATGGCATAATTTCACATGAGTTGGAGTGTTACCCTGTACATCATGTCAACCTCGAAACCTCCTAAACAATGTATATTTTGGGTTGGATACAGTACCATTTTCTTCGCGGATACCATAGAAGAGAAGTAGTAAAGAAAAATTACCTTCTAATATATTCAAGCATGGCAATTAAGGATCTAGCTTTTGCCATATTCATGCTGTTGAGCTTGTTACATTTGTATTATTAAATGGATGCATTTGCGATGCTGATCTTATAAGTTTCTATGCACATAAACGCATCTATATCCATAAATGCATCTTTGGTGAAATTTTTTAGGTGTCCATATGTAACTCTGTCATGTATTTCTTCATCTGTTGCAGATTTATATAATAAAAGCTATTGATGATGATATTGTGGAAGAGGCTGAGACTGATGACAAGAATGCTGGTGGGGATACAAAGGACGAACCAGAGGATGATTCTCCTGCTGCTGAGCCTCCAAAAGGTGCAAAAAGAAGAAAACTCCGGGGCCGGCGGTAGTTCGCTTCGATATATAGGCCACCCTTACTTCTAGTAAAAAGAAATGTTGCCATGATGCGCTCTCCTGTCAGGTCATCCATTTTGCTTCTTTTTGTTGACCTATTCTTTTCGTAAATTACGGGTATTCACTAACCACCCGTATCACGGCAACAGATACTTTTATCAACATAGTTAGTCCTAGATTAAATGTAAAGGGTTTGACAGTTATGCCCTTTGAACCCACTATGTGCTGCTATAAAGTGCTAATTTAGTGTGTCAAGCACTATCATGTTGGTTTATCAATGCTACTTCTGTGTACAAGACCTTCAAGTGAGAACAATAGTCTCCCTAAACATGTCTTCCTCGGCAATGCTCAGAATATGAAATGAAGCGTCGGCCATGCTCGTGTCGTGCATGAAACATCATTCTCTGCTCAATGTCCAGCTGATTAATGTACAGGCATCTTCTGATCCTCAGAAGAAATATAGCATGAAAACACCAAGATCACCGAGGAGTCAGCCTTCCAGAAAGAGTGCCACCGCTTGCATCAACGCTATCGGAGGTTTGGGATGAGACGAAGAGAGTCCCACTCACTGAAGCTGACAATGATTTGCTCACATCTGTCGAGTCCGGAGTTTCAAGCAGGGCAAGGTCCTCTTCCGGCATCATCCTCAAGATGATCTCGAGTTCCCTCACAATCTCCCACATGGAAGGCCTGGCATCGGTCTCATCTTGGCAGCACTTTGTTGCTAATGAGAGGAACCTCGTGATGCATTCTGGAGGGTACAGGCCCATCCGGCTGTCGATAATTTCTGAAATATTGCCTGATTGGCAAGCTGCATTCACCTACAACATTAGCAAATATTTGAGTGAACTATTCCATTTTTTAGATTTGAAGTTTAGGTTTTTATTTATTCAAATAAACACGAAGATAGACCATATGGGGTTTACAACTGATTTCAGATTGTAAATGAAAAGTAGCATTGTAGCATCCGATTTACCTCTCTCACAATGTTTTTACCATGCTCAATAGGTTTCATCCCAGTTAACATTTCAAGAAACACAACACCAAGGCTGTAAACGTCGCTCTTATCCGTCAGCTTATGAGTTAGGAAGTACTCTGGATCAAGATAACCCTACCAAATAATAGTTACATATAGTACATCTGTGTAAAAAGAATCATAACGGTAATTTTGCTGTTGTGGCCAATACTTACCGGGGTACCTTTAACGACAGTGGACACATGAGCTGGTAATGTCCCTTCTACATCAGGCACTGGAGCAAGCCTCGAGAGACCAAAATCAGCCACCTTTGCAATGAATTTGGAGTCTAACAGAATATTGCTAGCTTTAACATCACGGTGAAATATAGGGGGTTTGCTTCAGTATGTAGATATAAAATTCCCTTTGCAGCACCCAATGCAATTTGCAACCTCAAACCAAAGGTTGGAGCTCTTTTCGACTTAGCTGTGATTGTCAAATTATATAAAATAAGAAAATTTATTACATGTTCAAGCATAAGTCTTTAACGGAAAGTTAACAAAACAAAAATATTCCAGAAACCAAATTCTGAATAAATTTATCTTGATTTCAAAGTTGATTAAACCGATTTGGGTAGCCCATGGTCCATGGGCCTGGCCATCCCAAACTAGATCACGAAAAGTGCGAGTTAACTATGTGTAATGTGAAAAATTTTTTGAAACACTTAATGATGGCCACCATCATGTACTAACCAGAAAGATGATCACGTAAAGTGCCATTTGACATGAATTCATAAACCAGCATCTACAAAACAGAATGTCAGATGAGCAAGGCACATGCGGCTATCAGAAAGATGCTGAAATATACCATTTGTATGTAAATATAAGTCAAAGGAAAACTCACCTGTTCGTCTTCTTCATCACAGTAACCAACTAATGACACTAAATTCCGATGATGCAGCCTTGATAACAACTCTATTTCTGTGCAGAACTCCCTAGAACCTTGAAGAGAATCCTCATGTGCCCTTTTGATTGCTACAATTGCTCCATCAGCTAGAATACCTTGGTATACTTTTCCATAACCTCCTTGACCAACTTGAGCTGATAGGTCAAAATTATTTGTGGCTGTAGCCATTTCTTCAAATGTGAAGCATCTTACTCCATCAATTTTGACAGAAAATCTCGACACTGCAATCAGTAATGTAGTATATATCTTTCAGGTTCTATAACTTTTAACAAGGTTTATATGCAATGAGCTCAAAGCAAAGAAACAATCAGGCGGAAAGCTACAGCATATATCTTGTTTGTGCCATGAAATGTTGATCACAAGCTTAAACTGTAGATGGTACTAATATTTTTCTAGCGAAGTCATAATGACTTACATGACCGCTTCGATTTTGAGACTGTTTTATATCTTGAGCGCCTTTTCAATATAAGGATGGTGGCTACTACAGAAAGCGCAATAGCACCAGCTATTGTGCCTGCCAAAATACTGCCCAGGGCAACCTTGCTTAAGCCTACAGCGTCTGCAGTTGGAAGTTCTGCAAAAAATAAGAAAATTAAAAGGTTGTTAGAACTATAGATGGTTACTGATGACTAGAAAAATCACAGTGAACAATAGGAATTACAAGAAAGGGAGTAAATGATAAGTCAACTTTAAAAAGAATTACTTGCTAATAACAAGTTAACAATGGATTATGTGAGTAAATAATTGGTTATTAAAGCATAAACCTATAAATCACGTATGATGCTTAGCAAACTAATAAAAAGGCTATATACAATTTCTCATCATGCATCCTGAATAAGAATTGAAGTTTCATATGCAGGTATGTCTAACTTCAAGGAAGAAGAGCTAATAACCATACATATGAACTGAAAGTTTAGCATACTACATACTAGAATTAATAGCCTCAAATTCAACATACCATCAGCATAGGAACCTAGTGTGAAGTTGAGAAGCTCATATGGACCAAACACATCCGAAAGAGTAATTTCCCAGCCAGCAAGTACGTGTCTGAGCCGCACAACTTCAGATATATTGAATAAACTACTATTACTGGGAAATAACTTCATATGCATATTGAGCCTTGGGCCAACCTCCCATATGTAGTGCTCAATATTTAGCTGGTAGAGAAACAGTTGCAGCAAGGAGGTTAAGTTGATATCAAAGGCATCTTCATAGGGAAGAAAGTCTGTAATTCCTGGACTCTTCAACCGAAGTCCAACTCCTAGTGGCACGGCACAGAAGCAAGGTATAGGCGATAATGGATTGTACTCGTAATTCTTTTCTGTTGGGCATGGTGCACAATTTAGTTTAGAGCTCTGTTCATTTTTCAATGTTTGCTGGTTTACTGACTGAGGTTGGCAAAGGTTGGTTATCAGAGCTCCGTTGGTCTTCTGACACACAGGGTTTCCATGTAGCCTGCCCAAAAAGAAAACAGTCGGTGATTACCATCCATTGTGTGAGAAGTTCAGTGTCAACCATCAAATGCCCAGTTGAGATATACATAATAAATGTATTCAATTTGCATATCACTGCAACTAAACACTGGATTATGTATATCTGTAGATCTGTAATAAATTGCATATATGCAAATGAAATTACATGACAGTAACATTTGGTGGAGGACTAAATGCAGCTGGAATTGTCTTCAGAGAATTGTTTTGGAAGTCCCTGCGTGAATAATAAATAAATTATCATATACACATAATTAGAAGTAGCTAAAAAGTAGTATTTATATGCAAAGGGATCGTACAGAACAAGACTTCTGTTTCCAGTAAAAATCATGTCATTCCAGATTGTCGAGGGAACAGATCCATCGAGAAGATTGTTTTCGAGTGACCTGTCAAACGAAAGTTTCACATGAGTAGAGAAGAATAAACATAACAACTTATATAATGGCTCAAAAAAAATTACGTACATACTCCTATTTGTAAATGTAACTCTTTTTACGAAATGGCACATCTAAATTTCAAATAAATAGAACGTACAAAATTCATATTCATATTTAACACAAAATCTGTCGGAACAAGATTTACCAAGCTACACTTACAACATCTGAAGATTAGGCAGGCCCGAGAAGTTCAACGGGATAGTTCCATTGAGCATGTTGTGCGACAAATCACTGCCATATAACTCGAAATTAGCCCAATCAATAAAGAGAATAGGAAATATTATCAGAGATACGTACATTGTAGTGATATTTGAAGCAAGCTTATTAGTTGGTATTGATCCTGCGAGCTGGTTCCAGCCAAGATCCCTGGAAAATGCACAAGAGAGTTAGTTCACACATATGCATAGTTAGTTCCCGAACTTAACGAACTTACATGTAGGTCACCAACCATAATGAACAAAACTGCTGAAAACTGCAATCAAATATAAAAAGAACCACCAAACATACTGGACAAAACCACTTGAAACTCTAATAAAACTTAGAAATATAAGAGTTTTCTGGTCCAAAATAATGGTCATTATTTTTCCTCAACTAATGGTCATTAGTTGTAGGTTAGTTTAGTAATTGCACTAAAAATTGATGAATTTATTATTTATACATTTTTGTTAATTGCACTAAAATTGACTAACTTAATAATGATGATGAATTAGATTTGTTATAAATATATCATAATAAATTTTTATAAAAATTGACTAACTTATTAATAATGATAAATTTTGTTTATTATAAATATATTATTTTGACGATATTACCCTAAGCAATAGCCATTAGTTGTGAAAAAATAATTGTCATTATTTTGGACCAGAAAACTCCTCAAAAACTAATTGTCCTGAGAGTTCAAAGTAGCAACAGGTATTCATAATTGTGACATCCCGGCCCATGAGACAAGGTCCATAGTGACCCATGTGGATGAGAGGGTGTCGGACATTAGTCCCATCTTGCTAGTTCAATGGGAAGACCAATATAGAAGCCAAAGTTGTCCAACACCACCAAACTTGGTTTAACCCTTTAACGTTAAGCGAGGATGAAAGCGTAAATAGGTTGGTGGGAGTGTGATGTCCACCCAACATGTGACTGAGCCTAGACAGATTTGTCCACTAGGATGTTACTACAGTAATGCTAAAAAGCTTTTGATCCAAACTAATTCAGAATTGTAGTTCAGCAAGTCCAGTATACTCACAAGTAGCCAAGTTGATGCATGCCACTCAGATCAGGAATAGCTCCTTGCAAGTTGCAATTCCTTAGACTCCTGAAAGCACAAGAAATATTATCTTCTGCTTTTATGGATTTCACATGAAATGCAAGCATTATGAAAACAAGTTTAGCATGATAGATACTTGCAGATACCTTCCAGAAAAAGACAAACCGCATGATATGATGCGAAAAGAAAAACGACTAGTGAGATAAAATTCACCCCAAGCATTAATATAGAAAAACGAAAATTAAACCGTGGTTGGTTAGATGACATCCACATCAAAACTAGCCAGCATATCACACGAAGATTTTTTACTATATGATGTATAAAGGTTTTCTGCTTTTATATAATATAAGGAGGAAGGCAGAAGCATAACAAGAAATCAATCATTCTTACAGTTTCAGGAGCGTGGATATGTTGCTGTATGTAGTAGGAATAGAACTTCCACTGAAGTTATTGTTGTCAGCCTGACTAGAACCCAAAAAATATGAATGTAAGAAACAAGTGTACATTCTCTGTGATAAGAATTATTACTCTATCTATCATAGTGAAGTAAAATACAGATTACTAGCAAGACAATACAGGTACATACAATATTTTCAAAGCAGGTGCCGCCGCAAATTCTGGAGGAAGAGGTCCAGACAAATTGTTATTGTCAACAAGACTGCAAGGTTTGATCACAGATTGAGAACAAAGTTTCTGGTTACAATTTTTCTAAGACAAAAACCTGGAACAGAAATAAAGTTTCCACGTACAGGTGAAGAAGTTTAGGAAGTCTTGATAATTCGGAGGGGATTTGCCCACTCAATGAATTATTGTTCATGTGACTAAATGAAGCACGAAAAATGAGGTTAGAATATTTTCAAATTGAATATAAAAGAATATAAAAATGAAAATAACAATTCTTACAGATGTTTTACACTTCTTAAGTTGCCAAATGATTTAGGTATTGGTCCGGATATTTGGTTTTGGTCAATCTGTAATCTGTCCAGGTTCTCCAGGTTGCCTATCTCATCTGGTAAAACGCCAGAGATCTGATTGCCATTCAATAGTCTACAAAAGGAAATAATCAAATCAGCATTGTTAAATGGATGTGCATTCAGATACTCTTATTAATATCCGTAAAATACTATTGGCAATAGCCTTGTAATGAATGGTTCAATTAATGCAAAAGGAAGGGAAAAACGTACAACAGTTTGAGGTTAGTGACATTGCCAATCTCCTTTGGGATATCACCAGTTAAATTGTTCCACATAAAATCCCTTCAAAGAATGAAAAAAGGTTAGTATATGGCTTGAGAATCAAGAACAAACGATCCATGAGAAAATGAAATGAAAATAATCAAGAGCATAAAACTAATCTAACAGTGAATAAATAAAAATTGTGACACAAAACCTGCTAGTAAAGTTCCATGAAGTATTGAAAAGATTAATACCAATGAATGCATGCAGGGAGGGAGACAAAGTTTGAACAGCAGAACTTACAATGTTTTCAGCTGAGGTAAAAGACTGACCTCTGGTGCCAAAGTTCCTGAGAGATTCCTCTTAAACAATTGTCTGCATGGAGTTAAAAAAATGTAATCAGCGACGCTTTGACTTTTACAGGGCTTATTAAAAAGGGCAGATTGTGATATTCAATATTAAGCTGAGATAAAAAATTTGAATAATATTACAAAATCCATGATATGTTAAGAGAAATGAAATCATAGGAAAGAAACCTCTGCTGATAGGAGTCACAACTCTACAGCTTTATTTTATTGTGTCATCTATAAGAATGAGGCCCAGATTTACATGATTGGCTCTTATTTCAGTAGGACTTAGGCATGCTTGCAGGATCTAAGGTTTTCTTTTTCTCAGTAACCAACATAAAAGGTAGACCTTAGCGTAAAAAATAGAACAATTTAAGTTTTAAAACTACTTACTGTGAACAAAGAGTGTGCTGATTCGCTTCAGAAGAAATTTCATTACATAAAAGATATAGATATGAGGAATAAAGAAGGGATAAATACTGATCTTACAGTTCTGTTACATGAAGAAATGCATCATTATTCACTTTGTGGCAGAAGACCCCTGTCCAATTTGATCTGCAGGGATCTCCCCTGTTCCAATTCTTCAGATTATTCATAGGGTCAATTAAGTTTCCCTTGATAGCCCTGAGTGCATTGACTGCATTAAGAGAAGAGAACATTAAGTTCAGTAAACTTTTCAAAACTTTTAGAAAAAGGAAAATACTGTTCAACAGAATGAATTTACCCTCTGAAGGATCGGTATCTTGCCCCAGTGCAACATCCATGCAGGGGAGTAGAACAGCCAACATGGCTGCTGCACAAAGGACACCTCCAAACTTGGCCATGCCTCCGAGATAATTAGAAGCAAGTTGTCATATCCCGTGAAGCAAAATTCCAAAAAAATCAATTCCTATCAAGGAAAAGGGATCACTACTTCAATCCATGCAATAATAATATGTGCTAATCAGTACTACAGACATTCTTCATGATGCCGATAGCGCGGTCAGGGGAAAAATAATTAAAGTTGCAGGATATTTTTAATGCAAAGCGAAAAAGGGACCAGATGGGAAAATATGATACTAGCAGTCACATGACACGCAGCTGTGCACCTACCACTCTGTTCTACGTTCTAACAACTTGTCTGGCCCAACTGTACTCTGCTTAAAATAAATAATGGAGTAGCAGGTAGGCCTTAGAGTGATCGAACCAAACAAACCCTTTTTTGGGCCAGATATAAGGTCAAGAGTTTTGCATATCTTACTCAGCTTCACCGACAATCAATTCAACTACACTGGTCACAACAATTTCCTAATTTTGCAAACACGACATACTAACTAATAAGCTCCCAGATGCAGGAGACACTCGCATACCACGCTGATACCACGCTGATCGCAAACATTTCTCCGCTCAGAACAGAACCGTGTGTGTCCTAAAAGGCAACTCGGAAAAATTTCGAATGATTCGAGACTCAGATCAAACCAGAGTCAAACAAGATTCTAGATATCGAAGAAATGAGACCGCCTAAAACTAACAACTCGTCGAGGCAATGAGAAGAAAAGATTCTACCGAGTATTGACTGGACCAGGCAGTACTGTACCAATTAGTACTTTTTTGAAGTAAAGAGCAGGTGCCCTGCCATTTCATTATAGAAGAGAACTGGAACCAATTACAGGATTTGCAGACCACACAAGCCGAGGAAAACGAATTTGAGGAAGAGCACGCACCTCAAGCCCAAAAAGCTTTCTCCTTCCAGGAAGCCGAGCGAATGACGGCGGGGAAGCAGGAGAGGGGTGGCGAGTGATCGAATAGACTGCGTTCGCTCCTCCGGCCTCCCTGTCCCTCTCGATCTGCGTCCCCGATCCTACCAGCTCGCTCACTTCAGCGCCCGCCAGCGGGGGCAAGCGACGGAGATGTTCACCCGCTGCTCCGATTCTTGCGGTGATGGGGCTGAGCTATGCTATGTGCTGCTGACTGCTGTTGCTGCTGAGGAAGTGAAGAGAGTGGGCGGCACCGGCGTCGCGACGCGCGTTTTTATAGAGTGGTGGACTCGGGTCTGGGGGCAGCCTGACTGATGCAGTGAACCGTGATATGGATGTCTGTGTTCTTGGTGAAATCTGAATCTCCGTGTGCCATGTCTGAGTCTGACTTCTTTGAACAGTGTCTTATGAATGTCACATGGAAGTTACTTACGTATTCAATTTTAAACTGACCAAGAACCGGAGTACCAGGGAAACGAAACAGCACTGCTGAGATTGACGGAATTTTTCTGACACTACCGTTCCTGATTCAGCCAGTACTCCTTTGCCACGCACGGAATCAGTCCAGAACAGCAGTGACTGTTACCGCGCTTGCTCCCCACATCTGAACGCCACATACACGGCCACGCGTCGCATTCGCATCTGCATCGCTCGTGTGAAACCTTGGGGGACGATAATACTGTAGTACGGGGAACAAACAGTGCTGGTGGAAAATTAACCAGAGCAGACCAGCAAGTCAAGCACCGTACTTCACTTCAACTCCAGCCCAGCAGCCAGAACCAGAGAGAGACTCCGGGTCTGACGGCCTTTCCTCTTCGCCACACCGAGAAGCCGTCGTCACTGATCTGCCTTGGAAGCACAGTCACCAGGCCCACACGCCAAAAAATCCGGCACACCTCCGAAAACTTTTGCACCGTCCGATGACGGCGACCCGCGGAGACTTTGCTAGACTTGGCGAGGGAAATCGCGTGCGGACGGGGTACCGGAAGTCAAGCGCACAAATGTGCTTTGTTGGTGGAGCATATCGAATTGGACAGTGCAGTAGTCGTAAAATTAATGGACGGCTTAGTTAATCAAGCGATTCGATGCGAAAGAACAATTGTTTCTTTCTACCTTTTGCCTTTCAGTGACGCTGCTAAATGCTAATCCCATGATGCGCAGGATTCTTTTAACTTAATACGCTCGAGAACCGATAATGCTGCAGTTACAGCAAGTCAAAAATGGGCAGCCACTGCGCACCACCAGCCATCATTTGGATTAAGTATACTGTCAGAAGAAAACCAAAAGGTTTCACCGTGACTGCAGTATGTGTGACTAAGTTTGGAAGAAAGCTGGGAAAACCCAGCACTTTTTCTCGATCTTTGTCCCCTGGTTAAGTTGTGCGAGTCTTGAAAGCAACCACTTCGTGGTCACTGATCACTGCCGGCACGTTGATGCAGCTACAAAAGCCACGCTTGTTGCCAGCCATTAGCGTAATGGCCGTGTGGATGATCTGTCGGCTGTCCCCACGATGTCGATATTGACAGAACCGGATTCATTGTATATCCCTGTGTTTACAGTTTGAATTTCATTTGAGGTTTGACAAGGGTGGCCACACACGTCCCAACAGTTGTGTGATGCTAATTGCCCGGGCACGTAAAGCCAGAAAAGCACGGAAAACACTACGGAAGGATTTTACCAAGAGTGTAGTACAACTGTAAGAATTACAGTAAAATCCTGCGTCGCTGTCTATGCTGCAAGCCTCTTTTTTCTGTTGTATTATTATGAAATGCTTGCATCAGGCCCGGATCAGCATCACCGTGAACTCATGCACCTGAAGGGATAAGCCAGCCACAAGCTAAACCGCTTTACACCCAAGCGCACGCGCTGACCGCGAGCAGCAGCTTGTCCTTGACGATGCGAGGGGACAACGACGGCAACATCAGCATTCAATGACGCTGGGAACTGCCATCCGCGAGAGAGAGCTTCCAAGACCGACTCTAAATGGGCAACCGACGAGATGAGCTCGATGTCGGCCCCGGCTTCAGGATAGTTGCTCGAAATATCTTCAGGCAAATGGGGTGAACACTGAACAGTAACAGATCTCACTTCAGTCTTCAGGAGCACTCGGCTGTACACGTCACGGTGGTTGAAGTAAACGGTGACTTAAAAACTACGACCAAATAAGGACGTCATGGAATGTTTGATTGTATACTAGTGAGCAATTTCTTTCCAAGATCCAGACTGACGGCTTGTACAGAACTGATGGATGTGCGCTCGATTGGATAAGGATAGATAGATAGATATTACACAGAGATCAGAATATTGCGAATTGCAACATTCGCTTGAGTTATCTTTACATAGTTGACTTCAGGTGAAATGAGACACGCTTCGATCTCATCATCTGAGCATTGGAGAAGATCATCACGTTTACGAGCATGCCCTCTGAAGAACGATCAGTCCTGCACAAGAACTGAGCTGGGGCACACTGCTGCCTGACATGTACAGCTCTTGGATGATATGTCAGGTGGGTGGCACTAAAATCTGGGGTACCAGAACATGCCTTTGATGCCTTGAGGGTCCACTTCGAATCCCAGGTTCTTGTAGAAATCTATAACTGCAATCAACCAAATCGAATGAATCTAAAATTGAACAATCAGCAGGACCATCCACATACTTGTCAGTGTTCATCTTCCTGATTTTTCGCGATCCTCATCCATAACAAAGTACGTATGAACCAAAAATTTGTTTCCCATTAAAACAAGGTACAACAGAATACATGGAGCTATCTAGTAAAATATTTGTACCTTTATTATCTGCAAACAATGTAATGTTGTTGATGTCTCTCTGGAGCAAAGTTCGGATTACTTTCTCCATGAGCGCTTTGCCAAGACCTTGACCCTGAGATGATTTGAATTTGAGGCCAGTAGACTAAGACTGTTAACATGTAAAAAAATAAAGCTCATCAACTAACCTGATATGAAGGATCAACAAGGACATCCCATATTGTAGCATTGAAGGCATGGTCTGAAGTTGCACGCGCCATACCAATTAGTTGCTTCTTCTCTTCTCCCTCTGTCAAATAACTTCTACACTCAGATGTTCATCATCTAGAAAAATGAATTTCTGCAAATAACGTCCAGATCAGGACACTTGTTTCAACTAAGGCATAGGACCACTGGTGAGCCTGTAACAATCAGATAGCTGATGCACATACCTGCATCTGATGACTGAATTACTGAATGTAGTGTAGCAACCAAATAGCTGTTTCTTAAGGATGCTGCTATTTTCGATAGAGGTCGGCGAGGCCATCCTACCTATGAGATCAGCATTTCAAAAATAAGCACTTCTTCTTGGAGGAAGTATTAATTTGTTTAAGTAGATTCAAATTGTAATTCAAATAGAGTAACCATTGAGTGTAACCTAGCATTGCAAGAAAGATAAGGTAATTTTGCAGTAGATCACCTTATCGCATAAGGCTTGGAGATCATATATATCAACATTTCCGGCAGATGAAAATATAATCTGTTCTGAGCTACCATCAGGTAGTGTCCTTTCAAGGAGAACAAGTTCCTCGGGCATAGGCTCTTCCAATTCAAGTGGTTCTGATGGTGGCTCTACTGTCTGTGTGCCGTTGTTATCTTTCAAAAAGCTGCAGAAAGAACAACTATTTACATTCTTTGCCCAAAAGATACCTCTATGACTCTGTGTTCACTAAAGTTGCGAGGTCATCATTTATAGCTGAAAACTGAACGCGATAGATAATTTAAGCTAACTGGGAGAAGTGAAACAACTTTACTGAATTACTGGCTCTATCAGAGACAGATTCCTTTCTTCAACCATCATTTGATTCCATTATATTTCTATATTGCTGTTCAATTTTCTTTTTCTCCCCGTTTATTTCCATATCATTAGAAAAATTTATTTACCCATTCCATTAAGTTGGAAATTTTATGGAGCAGTATTTTTAATTAACGAAAAGCATTTCCAAGTATATGAGACATAGAATCTAATACAAAAAGAGAACACAGATACACAATGTGCCTTACCCTGATCTGAGAGAGTCCCACAAACCAGCCTTCAAGGTCCAAGACGATGCATACGGTCTGTTTGCTGAAACGAAATCATGCAAGTATTTAGATATTAGTTTACTACTAGTATCAAATAAGCAGCTCTTTTTTCACAGTTCCATAAAATAAGTTACTGCGCTCAACGAATACGGGCTAAATAATCTTAAGAGCAATTCGCAACTAGCAAACTGAAACCACTACATCAGTTTGGCACCATATGTTCACACAATCTACCTAGTCCCATCCAACACAGTCACAAGGTGCCCGGGAAGGAGACTCGTAAAGGATGACATTAGCTTCGTGAGATACCAACTATGCACTAATCTACTCATTACCAGGACCGGTACTGGCGCTGCAGCAACTGAAACAGAGCGGGACGGGGGATTGGGGATACCGTACCTTCCGTCCGATTACGAAGAAATCTGGAGGCGGCAACCAGACTCCGCGCTTCGAAATGGCACGCCGCGGGGACGCAAGCACCGCATCTGAGCAAGGAATTGGCGAAATTATAATCAGCTCTAACAGAATGCAATCGAGGAAACGGGACGCCGACCGAGGCGGCTTTCTGAGCCAGAGACTCGAGAGAGTATGGCGCGGGAATCCTTACACGGAGGAGGACGGAGCAGCGGCGAAGACCGGCGCCATCTCTACCGAATGCTCCAGTGAGCTCGCGAACGCGTCAACTGGGAGGAGGCGAGAGACGGGGCGAGGCGGCGGCGCGGGCGTTACCAGTGGAAGAGCTCGCCGCCAGTCGTCGGGAAGGTTTGGCGGATAAGGTAGCAGCGCATCATGGTAACGGCAGCGGCAGCGAGCGGTGGAGAAAGTGGCCGGCGAGGCGGGCTCGTGTTGGGCTGCGCGCTGCAATGGGCGGGCGGTGTCGGCCTGTGAGCCCGAAAACAACGCTCGGCGAGCCCACGAACCGGAAACCAAAAGAAAAACAAAGGCGACTCACATATTAGGCAACGTATCATATGAGAACAAGTTTCATATGAGAACTATGGAACTCAAATCTGGCACATGATCTCGATCCAGGGGCGCATAGGGAGAGGTGGGAGGGGAATTTGTAAGTGTGCGGTGATTTTGCAAATCCCCTCCCACCTAATTTCATGCACCGCATTGGATCAAGATCATATGGTCCGGATTTGAGTTCTCATAGTTCTCACACGAAGCTAGTTCTCATAGGATATGTTTCCCACATATTAACGGCAAAAATACATACAGCCTGTCAGTACAGGTACATGATTCCCTTAAAAAAAAGGTACAGGTGGCATGAACGTAAACACAGGGGAAAAAATCGTGATGACATCCTCCATCACTAAACAGCGTACACATTTTTTTTGTTTGTACTAGCTACTAGTAGATCTCATCACTAATAAATATAGAAAACTCACGTACTGTCGTGAGCAATCATTTAGTCTACTCTGGTAGAAATGTGAACAATTTTGTTTCTCCAAACCTCTCCACGGATAATTACGAATGAGATCGTATAATGCAGAGAATAGCAAATTATCAGGAGCCCCCTTCTGATTTATTCCAGCAGACTATAACAGAACAATATTGGATTTAGGACACTTGCTGACTGTAGAGCTTCTTCCTGATCTGCGAGAGAAGACAAGAAAGTCACCGCACTGCAAGAGGGAACTATGTGGTGAGGAAATAATGCTACCTCAGGGAGCTTCTGCCTGAAGGACACGTTCAGCCTCGCGTCCAGCGTGTTGTCGCAGACGATCTTGCCATCATGTGATGCGAGCACGATGCCTCCGGAGCTGTTCATCGTCAGCATCGAACGGTATTGCATTATTTTTTTGAGCGAGCATGTATTGCATTATACTATTATTGCTTTTATATTAGCTATGGATAGGAGAACAAATAATGGAGCATGGCATGGAGAGCAGGATGCAAGTGAAGGTACGACATACCATGACGGCCCGTGCGCTTCGCGGGTGTTCTTGTACGGCGGGAGGTACACCTTGCCGTCGATGATGATCTTGGGGAGGTTGACCTTGGCCTTCTCGGCGTACTCCTTCTTGGCCGCCTCCAGCACCGCCTCCACCATGCCCCGGTCTGCCTCCCGGCACCGCAGCACCAGCGACGGCTCCCTCATGCGAAGCAGGCTCTGGACACACAACATCGGCATTGCCTGTTACTAGCCTTCCTCCCAAATCTCGGACCCAATTTATTCAATTTATCACGGAACAAGTGCTGCATGCGAAAGAAAGAGCCAAGCCAAACCGATCGACCTGCACGATGAGGCCCTTGAGGACCTTCTTGTAGCCGTTGGGGTCCTTGGTGACGCGGAGCAGCGCCTCGCCGGCACTGTCCTTCATCCGAGTGACCACGTCGTCCTGCGCCTGCAGCACCTTGATGCGCGCCGCGTTCAGCTCCGTCGAGTACTCGCTGCGAAATGGTCCGGATTATTTTCAGGCAGCGAAAACCAGACGCGGCCGGTTGAGGAACCGGACAATTCAGATTCAAGCATGGGTGAATGCCAAACGAAGGGTGGGGTGTTGATCCGCTCACATCTTCCTGCGCACGTCCACCTGCTTCTCCTTGCGATCGTACTCGTGCCGGACCCGCTTCTTCTCCGACTCCACCAGCTGCAGCTTCTCTATGTTGAACTCCTGCAGGCGAGATAGATGTCCACACGCCAAAATGTCAATGTGAGCTTTGATACGAAGCGAAACAACGACGCAGGGGCTCCACTTTTATTGTCAGTGGGATCTTCAGTTTCTTGTAACACGACAAATTAAACAACGGAACACTCAATCAAGAATCTGATTAACTACTTACCTCCTCGGCGGCCACCGTGATCTCGCTGGCTTTCTCCTCGGCCTCCTGCAGGATGAACCGGACCATCTGCTGGATCTGCTTCCCGACGTCGGCATCGTTCATCTTGGCGGCTCAACTCTCGATAGATCGGCGACGTCCCTGCACTCGATGACTCCCGCTTCCGATCGGGTGCTTTCGGTTCCTCGAGCGAGATCGAAAGTTTTCTGCCTGTTTCGAGTGCTTGTTTTCGCCTTGGATGGACGAGGCCAAGGAAACACAGAGAGGGAGGAGGGAGGCTTTGCCTGCCGCAGAGTTCGGATCTACGCGTGAGAGTAGGGGACTGACAGGGAATTGGTCGTTGCGTTCCGCGCCAAATTCGGCCTTCGACCTACGATGTCTTCGAAGTCTGGAGTCTGGACCGCAGCCAGTTTCCCAGTCACATGGGCCGTTGAGTCTCGGCCCACTCGTAGGGAGATGGGCGGCCCAGCGTGTGTTTCGTCTCCGAAGACTTCTTCCAGGGAATAAGTCCTATTTACCCTCCAACTATTTTAAGTCTGATTTTCCCTTTCCAATTACAAAATCGGATATTCAATCCCCTGAACTATCAAAACACGACATTTTGGCTAGCGGTCTTGACTTAGTCCGTACGTGGGACGCACATATTAGTCACAGAAAATACCTCCGACATGTGAGAACCCACTTCTAAGTGACCGAGGTTCGGGGCCTGTTTGGGACAAAGGATTTCCAAAGGAAAATCAAAGGAACTAGAAACGGAGGAAAGGAATATGATTGATGTGTTTGGAATGAAGGAAATGGTTGTTCCTTTCCTCTGGAATCCTGTAGCTAGATGCTCATTTCAAAGGAAATAAAACATCTACTTCCATCTCATGTTTTCTCATCCTTCACGAAGTACGAGACAATGGACAAACGTGAGGGCACGGTAGACTCCATAAAACATCATTGTTATCCACTTGTGGCAGCTCTAAGGAAATGTCTAATTATTCTCTAATGATTAACAGCAAAATAAAATTATATTCTAATGTACGAGATGTCTAAATGCTAGTTTATTTACCAGATTTCATATACTTGCAAACTGATATTTATAGATAAAATAGGTAGTTAAGATAGCATGCACGATAATTCAACTTAAGTATACTAAATAGTGATAATTTAGCTCTTAAATGCTTTATTTAGTTTTAGTAATATTTTTTGTTCTAGTATTTCTATTCCTATATCCCAAACACATGAAAGTTCTCAATTCCTCTGTTTTGAGTTCATGTGGTTTTATCATGTTTCTCGTTCCTGCGTTTTCTCCATTCCTACGTTTTTTCCTATTCCCGTGTTTTCAATTCCTTCATTCCAAACAGACCCTCAAGAGCTAGGCCAACACATTAATCTATCATCATGCCTCCATGGCGGAGGCGCAGAGCCACGCCCGCGACCTTTATCGTTATTAGAGGGAGATGTTTCCGACTGGATCTACATGGTATTTAAGCAAATTACTCGCTGAGTTGCTGACTACATGAAGCACAATGCTATTCGAATGAGTCTAGATGGAACCTCCATTATTTTGGTGGGCTACAGCTACAGTTATCATGTGTGCTAGGCTGTTGTTTCTTGTTTGAGCGGAAGCCACTCATTGCAACTGAAATTGTTATAACCTTATCCGCTAATTAATTTATTGTTATAACCATTGAGCATGTTTGGCACCGTGGTGGTAGTGGTAAATCTGCTGTGGGGCCCCGATCAAAAGATGTAGTCTTTCATTTGTATGGTCTCATTTGCTCATGTGCAACACTTCTTTGGTTTTTCCTGTTCTGAATCTGGCCTCCAAAAGACAATATTAGCCAGAGAATATCAAGGTGAATGGAAATATAGCAATGTTTCCTATGTTCCATTTTCTTCACCGAGTATGGTGTCATATATAGTATTGAGAAAAGCATAATGTTCTGCCTTATTGTTATTTTAGTCTGCCCCGTTTGGTTATGCTGGTTGTAACTCGTGGGCATACAGACAAAGGAATTGAAAGATATTCAGTCTTGATTTGCACACAGCTGCTAGTGGAAAATGCACCAGTTGTCAGTTGACGAGTTTGGACGGGTTTGGAGTCAAGTCTTAGTGGGAGCAGAGAACAAGAGCATGACCTAATCCATGCCGTGATGTTGTCACCAAAATATCTAGATATGAAGCATACTTGGGTGTGTTCATTCCACAATTGTTAGTTGCTACAAGATCACCAATGCGATATGAAAACAATATTTGATGAGGGAAAAAAGAAATCCGAGAATTCCTTTACGTAAAAGAACGTTGCAAGACAAGTATGGGGCAACGAAAGGCCTAAGAGAACTAGAGGAAGACAATTTTAATGTAAGAGAAACAGTCTTGTGAGCAGCTGGGAAGCATAACAGATAATTCAGGATGGTGGAAGACGATTGTGAGTTTCTGGTCTGCAATTTTTCTGTATATATACTATTGTTGGAATTAACAACTCATCAATGGCCTTTGCTCACCCATGGTGGCATTATTCAGCAATGCAAAGGGAATCATAGCGTGTAAAAATTCAGTGACCCTTTAGCAAAAGGTGTGCTGTTGTTAGGTTTGGCGAATTCGACACGGTTGAGATTAGCCTTCATAGAATTCAATTGTCAAATCTGTTGTTAGTGTCATTGTAATAGCTGCAGTACTCTTGATGCTTTTGTTCAGGCGAAACATACTGTTTGTTACACTTTAGCAGTATTTCTGCATATGTACAACTTATGCCTAGTGCTCAAATATTTACCAGGGTGTCAGAATTATTACAGTTTGCATTGTGGTCAAGGATTTCACCCTTTTGTTCCTCCTACATGAAGACTAATTGTCAGCTTTACAATTGTTGGTTGTTGAAGTTCACATTGAATGGTTCTTATTATGTCAAAAAGGATGAACTCCTGCGGATGTGCCCCTTTTGTTTGTTGGACTAGCTAGTCAACCAACCTTTTTAATTGCCATGAAATGCTCAAATTAGTAGGTGAATCCTCACAAGTGAGCTGGTTCTTTGATTATTACAGCTACTAGAAAAAGGTATGCTATGTGAGGTGCTTACGAGATGGAAAAGTGAAATAGCACGCACACACAAAATGATTAATATCTCGTTACAGGGCAAACGTACGGTACCTGCAGGTGCCATCATTCTTCAGCCAAATCCTCCATCGACATACAGCTAAGGTGTCGCTTTTGCTTTCCCTTTCCGGTGAAAAAATAGTGCCCACTACATCCTGTTGCCTTTGACAAATTTTATGTTAGGTAAAGTACTATCTTTAAGCCAATGATTGAGGGTAGATTACCAGAGTTGTAAGGGCTGTTCTGTTGCTTACAAGTACGATCCAGGATGCATCATTTGGCAATCACTCAAAAAGCCTTTAGAAAGCTATTGCATGTATACTGGCAAACACTACACAAAACTATGAAATAAGTACATTATTACTTAACTCATTGTGCCTTCGCTTAAGAGTGATAAATTGGCTATATAAATATCATACTTTAGTATAATTCAGTTACTGGTTTATAGACTTTGATGAATGGTGAGCAGGAGCTGAGACGAATCAGGCCTTGGACACACGTTAGTACTTCGTTTCTACTGACAGTTTGAAGACCAAGGACACACTTAATGATCTGGATCACATTGAAGTGCCTTATTAGTACAACTGAAAGTCCGTTTCTATTGACAGCTTGAAGTTCAAGGACAACTACTAGTGTAGTATATTTGAAGCAGTGGCAGGACAAAAAATGCGTTTGATTGCCTTGTCCTTCGGTAGTACAGACAGTTCGTAGTAAGAGCACGAGCATGCAGCTCTACAGATGTGGATAGGTGGGCATCCCGGAACGCATGGCATGTGCAGGGCGCATGTTACATGTACCCTCCCGAGAAGTTTGACACAAGGAGCCAGCAGGTTCTCGCCACGGATTACTGATAAGGATTCCCTCCATCTGCGGCGGCTAGTATTTTATTTTGCCGCTGTTTACATCGTTGTTTGTAAATTACACAAGTTGCAGGAACCATTCAACTCTTCTGGGAGCCCTGACTACACATTGCCAGGATGTCCTGAGTTCATCTGAACTCTGCTAGTAGTATACGTATTGAACGAGGTTCTACTGCTCATGCTACGAATTAAAGAAGTCCAGTGCCTTGAGCAAGATAATCTGAGCTGGTACTTGTGACTTTGAGAGCCTTGCAACCGAATGGACCAATCAGCAAGTTTCAGATCGAAACGGTACACACTTGGGGCAGTTGCCTCTTTTGAACACTTGTGTTTTACCCCTTTTGGAGGACCACTTGCACTGCACCTAACGAGACGACGAGCTGTGCCGGGTACAAGAGCCCCCCGGGGCGGGCGCGAGCGTGACCACCACACCATGCACAGCGCCGTTCCTGGCGAGATGGAAGTGGGACGGAGGCGCCCCTGTGCCGGCCCATGGCGACGCAGCAACCACCGGCCACCGGTCGCCATCGTCCAACCGCCGCCCGTGCCCTCCCGCCTCCGGGACGCAGATGGGCACCAACCCCCTGACCTGCGGGGGTGTGCCTTAAAGCGATCGCCATGGAGCTCCCCTGCTCGCCTTTAATCAGCACGCAGGCTCTCATCGTATTTGTTACTACGCAGGAGTTTACATGACACCGAACTGACCCGTGTTGAAACGAACACGTTAGCTCTGAAAATATTTTTCCCCGTCCGTAGCAAGGGCGCAGACAACCCAACATTGCAGGGAAATCGAGATCATGCCTGACGAAAATTCCTCGTGTCAGGGCAGGCCAGGCCAGGCGTATATGCACACACGGCCAACGTGGTTACTGTGCAAGTGTGTATCACGCAGCAGCATCTGGGTCAGGGCGCGGCCACATGCGGCTACACGAATTATCGCGCTGCCAGTACCACACAGCGACCCTCCTCGAAGCACGCCGTAACCGGCCAAGATCCGAGGACCCGGCCTCACGTTCGGCAACAGTTCCCTCCCCTGTTCTTCCAGATCACAACACCACCGCCTCCTGCACTGCACCGCACCATCGACACGACCCGCAGCCGCAGAACGGGTTAAGAGGACGAGTGACGCACGCACCCGATCCAGATCTATATCCATCGCGAGCCACGAGAAGAAGAAGAAGGAAAGGTCACCGTGCAGCGAAGCAAAGTGCGGCTGCACCCATCCTGACCGCCCGTTCCTCCATCGGACGGGCCGCGGAAAGGCGACGCGGTCGCACGTGCGCCCGTCGAGGATCCAGCTCGCGCGCCGAGCTGGTGCCGCCGCACGTTGCCCGCATTTGACCGCGGCGTGGGCTTGATCCTGCCAGCCTGCGCCTGCATGCACCAGGCCGCCCGGCAAATCATCCTCTGAACTGACCAAACCAGCACCGGATTACTCCGATCGCGGCAATAATTACCGCATCAACGCGGCCTCCGACACTCATTAGAGATTAGCGTAATTCGCCGCCTGCCTAGGTTGCCGGTACGTACCGTCTGACAGGGAGGGCCCGCGGCGATCTGGGGCCCACACGTCAGCAGGCGCCTCCGCGCACGACCTATCCGCGCGCCCCTGCCTGCTCCGCTTCTCCTGACGCCCGCCTCCGCTCGGCAGGCGAAACGGGCGCTGACACGCGGGGCCCCCGTCGTCGCGGGCCTTTGCGGCTAAACAAAACAAAGGCTGCAGCCATCACAGCGCAGAGAGGGAGGCGCAGAGCTCTCACGCTCTCCCACGCCGCGCACCCCTCCTCTCCACCGCCGCACCGAGGCAGCGAAGGGACCGAGCGGGAGGGAGGCCGGCCGACCAGCCAGCCAGCGTTGCAGCCCTCCGCCCCGGCGGCTGCTTTCCGGGGACGGAACCTGCATTGGCTGCGGGAAGTGGAGGCGAGGCGTCGGGCCGAAGATTCCGGAAGCTTTTGCCTCCGGATCCGGCGCGCCCGGGCATCTACCCGGATCTACGCCCGCTGCCGCCAGTCGCTCGAGGTAGTGCCAGCCGCATCGGTCTGGGCAATGCTTCTTCGCTTCGGTTGGGAGGTCCGCTGTTGCTGACTTTTGTTTTGTTTGTTTCGGGATTTGGATGCAGTGTGACCAAGGCGCCTTGCTCCGAGATGGAGGACCTGCTGGGCTCCGAGATCGGGAAGAACGACTACGACTGGTGAGTGCCGACTTGCCCGCCTTGCTCTTTCCCTATTCGGCCATTCCAGACCCGTTTCATCCCTGCACCGTGTTAAATGAAGAGGGGGTTGAAATGCAGTACGAGGGCTGTATTTCCCCGTGGATTGGCTCCAATTGGCGTCCCGCAGGGATGAACTTGTACGGACCACCGTTTTGATCGAGTGAAGCTTGGTCGCATCCGGTGAAGAGGGAATGGGTTGGGTTGAGTTGGCCTACTCTCTGAATGGATTTGAATTGATCGCTGTTTTCAGATAGTGATGAAGCTTGATCTCGGGGAGCATCGTATTTGCCTGAGTGGTGTCATTTTATTATTAGGTGGCGGTTGTTGTCATGGATGTGATTGTTTCCTAAAGATTGCTTTGGTGGTGGTGGTGGTAGTTGGGAGAAAATGAGTCGCTGTGCAAACCAAAGTTGGAACACTAGATACTCAATTTGAGTTGTTTGTCGTGTGTGGACACTCCCATTGCAATACCAGTTTGGAGCATGATAATTGACATTCAGCATGTATATATGCAGTTTTATCTCACATAGAAGAAAGCAGAAGGAATCAAACAAAATCCTTTAGGACAATCTCACTGTTAACGATGTAGGTCTTAGGCATTTGAAGGCCAATTTCATGGCATTGACATAAATGTGATTGAAAAGGAGTGCGGGTTGTTACCAACTAAAAATATATTTGTCTAGTTATTTTCCTTATTACAACATTTTACTCATTGGTTTCTGGCTTCATTGATTATGATTATATATTTATATGTTTCCTCGTCTTAATACATGTAGTCATTTGTTTTCACACTGATACGGTGTATTGTTGTACTTTTTAGGCTTCTAACTCCACCTGGAACACCACGTGTTCCTGCACCAGAAGTTGCTGAGAAAACACCATCCTCAAATGTATTACCAAAGCGCACTCTCACCAGATCATCCTCGACTACTAGATCATCAAGGGTATGTTTCATATTCGTGTTTAATCGAATTTGTTATCCTTGATGATTGTCACCTGCAAATTTGCCTATTTGTATTGAGAACATTTCTTTTCCTGGACTCATGAACTATAGATGTATTTTAGACCATTGTGCTCTCCACTCTCTCTTGCTAGTTAATTTCCATAATGTGTATGTGTGAGTGGGTTCTTGGTCTCATGTAATTTATTACTGCAGTTTTCACTGTAAATATCAATGATCAGTCATGTAATATTGGTTGATGAAAGTTAAAACATATTTCATAGTGAAATGGGTGTACTAGTGAGGTGGTACAAAAAAGGCTGTGTAACTTATTTAACAAGGTTCATTTTGATTTCAATACTAGTTAAACAGGAAAGTAGGAAATTCAAATAATATAACTCTCACGTCTTGGTTCTTTATCTACTTCAGAAAATGTATGACAATCAGCTACACATTTCTCTCTCTTGAAACAATTATCATATCAGCTAGTTATCCTTCTTATTTGATGAATTAACGATTTCATTTAATTTGCAGCTTTCAGCATCTCAAACAGAGAATGGGCATTCCTCAGTTCCCACTAGACCAGCAAGAAGCAACTCTGTCAGCCGACCTTCTATTCAGTCCACTCTCATGTCTGGCAATAACAGGACATCAGTTCTCAATACCAGCATTTCATCTGTCAGTTCAAGACCTACTACCCCAAGTAGACGAAACAGTACTATAGTTCCACCAAAACAATCTGTTCCAGTTTCACGTCCTGTGCCTGCTAGGTCCTCTACTCCTGTTAAGGCTCGTCCATCTACACCATCAAAACCCCGCCCATCTACACCTTCAAGGACCCGTCAAATGGCCCCCAACTCGTCAACTGATTCAGCTGCTGCCAAGAATACATCCACGCAAAGTTCAAGGCCTTCAACACCAAATTCTCGGTCCCGTATTATGTCTAATTCATCTTCTGGTCCAACTCATGGAATGAGCCGAACAAGCTCTGTTGGTACGATAAGCAGGCCAGGGTCATCCTCTGGTAATGTTCCTGGGATAAGCCGTGCCACCTCATTGTCGTCAAGTTCAGTTCCTTCAATAAGCCGTTCCAGCTCACGATCATCTACACCGACACGCCAGCCAGCAACTCGTTCATCAGCCCCATCTATTGGTCGCTCACCTTCTGTTGGACGGGGTTCTAGCATCAGTAGCTTCACATCTGTCAACCGACCTGCAGCCAGTAGTGGGCGGAACTCAGCACCTTCATCTGCTCCGTCATCTCGCCCAAGTTCACCAAATCCACGACCTCGTGCTCCAGTACGGCCACTTGATATCCCTGATTTCCCAAGTGAAACTCCACCAAATCTACGGACAAAATTGCCTGAAAGACCAATATCTGCTGGCAGATCAAGACCAGGGATGGCTTTAGGATTAAGGTCAGCCCAGAATACTGAACAGTCAACCGCCTCAGGTCCTGTGAAGAAGGTTGCTGTGCCTGCTGTGAATCGTAGTAAGTTTTCTGATGCACCATCAAAGACTTCCCTCACAAATGGGCACCAAAATCGGCAGCCTGAAAGGTCAGTTATGGACAGTCAAACAAATAGGCTCTCACGACCTGTCACAGGCACAGATAATGGATTTGGGAGGTCAATATCAAAGAAGTCACTTGACATGGCAATCAAGCACATGGTATGTTTCCTGTGTTTACATCACCTACCATCCTGTTTTTTTTTATGTCTTAATGTCATCAACTGAATTCCTTTTCTCTTCTTTTAAAATTTTGAAGCATTTATTTTCTTCTGGACATGTCGAGATTTAGTCACCTGTATCAAGTCAAAATCGTCATGTCTGTGGCCTTAGGATAGGAAATGTTACTGCGTATTTCTAGTTTATCATGTTTGCTGTGCATTTTGCATCTGTAAAAAAATTCGACTAGGGGAGCAGATTCCCACCCCAGCATTGTTTGATAGTAGGACATGAGAATCGCATTTTGCATCTGTAAGTACTGGGTCTTATCATGTGACATAATAAACCTATAGAAGTTTATTACATTAGTCCTTGTTGATTTATTTTGTTTAATAGTTAAAATGTTTCATATATGATAGATAGGTTGTTTGTTAATGGTTTACAGCCGTGGTGTCTCTCAAATTTCCAACGCTTAATGCTGCTCAGATATCAGAGAAACTAACTTTACTCCTACTTTTGACAGGACATTCGGCAGAACTTGGGTGGCATTCGCGGCGCATCCCTCTTTCCCCAAAGCATCCGCTCATCGGCCAACAAAGGCCGGCCAGCTCGAGCGTCAGACCCTGGGCACATTACCTCAAACGGCGACCGTCACTATGCTGACAACGCAAGCAGCGTTAACGGACACCTCTCAGGGGACTCGAACGGAGCCCTTTCGCGCAACGGTGGCAGCTCCACGGCTTCGCCAGACAGGGCAAGCATTGGAACCAAGGACACCCTAAGCGAGCTGGACATGTACGGCAGCTCGCGCTACGAGGCGATGCTGCTGAGGGAGGACGTGAAGAACACGAACTGGCTGCACGGCTTCGACGAGAAGCCTGACCAGAGTCCGCTGTTTGACCACCGGTTCGAGCCGCTCCCGGAGCCGTTCAGCCCACTATGACGCCGGACTAGCTGCTTGTAAAGTTCTGTAATCGGCACTTGCTCGTCTTCTTCTTTGGGTTCAGTTGTGTTTCGAGATGTGTATGTGTTCATCGGTTTTTTCTGTTCTATAATTGGTTGGTTCTGCTTGTGGTTCCGCACTTCCCCATCCCTTAATTTATCCTGGAGAATGGGCTTCTACTTCCCACGATTGTTGTACTGAAAAAGAGAAGAATACATATGAAAAGAACAGAAACAGGAAAGGATTGTAAGTTATTGTAATGGCCTTGTTTGTTCAACTTATGAGCTGAACTTGCAGCTGGTTATCCTTCAGGTTGGGCAATGTACTGCTGATGTTTGATGCAGTGACAACAAACAGCTAAAGCACAAGGGACAAAGAAGCTGGAGTTATTCATCTTCAAAGTAAACAAGAAGCTATGAAACACGGAACTAAACTCTTGGATTTCTGTTCATTCCTTTCTCCCAAAGTCACGAGTTCCTAGTTGAATGTGTTGTGGATGATGCCTTAAGCCTCTACTCGTGTCATCAAACTACCTAGTCTCTCTTCACTATCCAATACAAAAAAATTACTAATATGAAAATTCATTTATTGAAAATTAAAACACCGGTCTAACAATGCAGGCATTAACGACAAAGTGGGTCCGTTGAGTCTACATTTAAGAGAGTGTTCCCGAAAGGGTGTATAGCTGGATCTGGTCTGCAGGCTGTAGCGGACTGGCCATCTGCAGTGGTGTTGAGTGGCGCTTCTCCCTTGCATTCTCGAAAAAATACAGTGCTTGCTCCGGAGTCCAGGCCACCGCATCCTTTCTCGCAATCCTCTTCCTCGTCGCCGGCTACAGAAGCTGTATCTGCGGCGCGCCCTTCAACGTCCCGTCCCTGTAAGCTCTCCGCTCTTCCTTCGGTGTATTAATATGATGCTTATTGCCCTCTGTTTTCGTCTAAAACGCATTCATCCTCAGATAATAAGTACTAGTACTTATTATTTCGGTGTATTATGCTTATTGTCCTCTGTTCTTAGGCTTTGTTTCTCATCCCAGTTGCAGACTTGCAGTTCACTAATTTATCTCGTCGGTTCCGACTCCCAGCAGGTTTTCCTCCGATTCACATTGCACTCTTCGGCCGTTGTTTGCAGTTCATTTTCTTCTGCTTCCTTTTGCCCGCCCTTCATATCTTTGTACTATTATTCCTCTGTTTATTTTTGCCATTCCAGACAGCCACACGCAGCACCACTACATCTTCACATCAACCCACTGCCCAAAAAAAAAGAGAAAGAAGGCTATATAAAAAAAGTATCTTAGCATTTTTGCTTTCCTCCGGTTTCCTATCATTTGCCCAGATTCCAGCTCTTCATAATCTTTTCATTCATTCTTTTTCTAATCAACTACCAGAAAAAAAAAGTGGGAAAATCCGTCTTTCTAGAATTTCCTTGTTTCCAGTTTCACCATTTGCCTATTTATTAGATCCGAATTTCAAAATATTTCGCATCTAACCGTCGTACCCGTACACATCCTATCTCTATTCTTTTTCTCATCTACTAGAAGAAAACCCAGTTACATCTACGACTCTTTATCACTATCAAAAGAGGGAAGAATATAAACACTGCAATTCAATGGCGGACATTGCTCTGGCTGGCCTACGGTGGGCGGCATCGCCAATCGTCAACAAGCTCCTCGATGACGCTTCAGCCTACCTGGGCGTCGACATGGCGCATGAACTCCAAGATCTGGAGACTACCGTCCTGCCACAATTCAGCCTGGTGATTGAAGCTGCCGAGAAGAGTCCCCACAGGGACAAACTAAAGGCATGGCTCCAGCGACTCAAAGAAGCCTACTACGACACCGAGGACCTGCTGGACGAGCACGAGTACGACAGTCTCAAGCGCAAGGCCAAGAGTGGGAAAGATTCCTCGCTAAACGAGGATGACTCATCCATTACATCAACTATTTGGAAGCCTTTTGGTGCTGCGAAGAGCAAGGCATCTAACTTGCTCGGAAAGAATAGAAAGCTAATTAGCAAGATAAAAGAACTGAAGGCGATCCTGGCGGAAGCCAAGGACTTCCGTGAACTTCTTGGCTTACCGGTTGGTAATGCTGCAGAGCGTCACGCTGAACCAGCATCCGTTGTTCCGACAACCACCTCACATCCTACTTCAAAGGTGTTCGGCCGTGACAAGGATCGTGACCGCATTATAGACATTATCCTCGGCAAGACAGCAGCTGCTGAGGAAAGTTCAGCTAGCTACTCAAGTTTGGCTATTGTTGGAGCTGGTGGCATGGGGAAGTCAACCTTGGCACAATATGTCTACAATGACAAGAGGCTACAAGAGTATTTTGACATCAGGATTTGGGTCTGCATCTCCCGCAAGCTCGATGTCCGTCGCCACACGCGAGAGATTATCGAGTCTGCAGCAAAGGGGGAGTGCCCGCATGTTGATAATCTTGACACTCTTCAGTGTAAACTAAAGGACATACTGCAATCAAAGAAATGTCTCCTTGTCCTCGATGATGTCTGGTTCCAAGAATCTGACAACAATGAAACTGAATGGCAGCAACTTCTAGCACCTCTAGTAGATCAGGCGGGAAGCAAAGTTCTGGTAACTTCTCGGCGAAGCACATTTCCTGGTGCACTCTTCTGCAAACAAGTCGTTCATTTGAATAGCATGGATGATGCCGAGTTCTTAGCACTCTTCAAACATTATGCCTTCTCGGGGGCAGAAATCAGAGATCAGGTGTTACGACTGAAGCTAGAAGAGATTGCGGAGAAGATTGCTAAAAAGCTTGGACAATCTCCTTTGGCAGCTCAAGTTATGGGTTCCCAGCTGAGCAGGAAAAAAATGTCACTGCTTGGAGGGATGCACTAAAAATTAACAACCTAAGCGAACCCATCAGAGCGCTTTTGTGGAGTTATGAGGAGTTAGATCCACGTTTGCAGAGGTGCTTTTCGTATTGCAGCTTATTTCCAAAAGGACACAAGTTCAAAATTGACGAATTGGTTCACCTCTGGGTGGCAGAGGGCTTTATTGATTCGTGCAACCTGAGTAAGACTATGGAAGATATTGGGAAAGACTACTTCAATGAGATGGTATCTGGATCTTTCTTTCAACTAGTTTCTGATAGATATAATGATTCATGGTATACTATGCACGATCTTCTTCATGATTTGGCAGAGTCACTCTCTAGTGAAGACTGCTTCAGATTAGAAGATGATAATAAGGTCACTAAAATACCGTGCACTGTTCGCCATCTCTCTGTTCGTGTAGAGAGTATGAAACGGCACAAGCAGATTATCGGAGACCTACGTCATTTACGAACTGTTATCTGCATAGATCCACTGGTGGATGACGTAGATGACGTTTTTCAGCAGATACTGCAGAACTTGAAGAAGTTACGTGTACTTTATTTGTCATGTTACAACAGCAGCAAGCTTCCAAAATCTGTTGGTGAGCTTAAGCACCTACGGTACCTGAACCTCATCAAAACGTTCATTTCTGAATTACCTAGATCATTGGGTACTCTTTACCACTTACAATTGCTTCAGTTGAATCACAAAGTCAAGAGCTTACCTGACGAAGTCTGCAATCTAAGTAAGTTGCGCCATCTTGAAGGGTATGATGAAATATTTGGTAGAATGATTCACAGAACTCTTCCTCAAGTTCCTAACGTAGGCAAGCTTACTTCACTCCAGAAGCTCAATGAATTTTCAGTGCAAAAGAAGAAGGGACATGAGCTGCGGACAGCTGAAGGAACATGAATGACCTTTGTGGCAGTTTAAATATAAAAAATCTTGAGAATGTCACTCGAAAGGAAGAAGCCTTAGAGTCAAAGTTAGACCTGAAAAGCCATCTCAAAGAATTGAAGCTTGAATGGAGTTCCCAGAATGACTTGGACACAGCGGATAGCCTACATTTGGAGATTCTGGAAGGTCTGATGCCACCGGCTCAACTTGAGGACCTCGTAATCGAAGGTTATCAATCTGCTACATATCCATCCTGGTTGCTAGATGGTTCCTATTTGGAACATTTGGAATCTTTTGGGCTTGCTAACTGTCGTGTTATAGAAAGCCTACCACCTGAGACACTCTTTCGACATTGCTGTTCATTGACTCTTGATAATGCTCCAAATCTGAAGACATTACCTTGTCTTCCAGCTGGCCTTAAACAGTTATGGGTTCATGGGTGCCCATTGCTTACGTTTGTTACAAACGACGAGCAGGAACAACGTGATCTGAGGGAGAACATAGCGTGGATAGATCACTTGACATATCAACTTGCTTTCATATGTGAGGTGGATTCAGAATCATATATTAAGGGACTGTTAGAGGAACATTCATCTCTGAAGCAATTTATGACGTTGATGGATGATGATATATCAAAACATCTTCAAATTATTAAAAGTGTTCTAGAAGAAAAAAGAGATGAAATATTAGTGAAAGAAGATATCATAAAGGCTTGGTTATGTTGCCACGAGCAGAGAATAAGACTCATTTGTGGAAGGAGCGTCGGGCAGGGGCTGATTCTACCATCTGGACTTTGTCGCCTTGATCTTTCTTCATGCAGTATTACGGATAGAGCTTTAGCCATTTGCCTTGCTCGCCTTAATTCACTAACATGTCTGGGTCTGCGAAAGATTATGACTTTAAGTTCACTTCCGTCTGAAGAGGTCTTTCAGCATTTGACAAAGCTTGATTTCTTGATCATTGAACATTGCTGGTGCCTAAGATCATTAGGAGGCTTGCGAGCTGCTACCTCTCTTTCAGGGCTTTACATATGTCATTGTCCTTCTTTGGAGTTGGCACATGGATCAAGATGTATGCCATTATCACTTGAACAAGTCACCATAATGGGCTGTGTGCTTGCACCTGACATCTTTTGTAGCGACCTACCAAACCTGAATGATATCCTTATAGTCTCTTGCAGAAGTTCAGAGTCCTTGTTGGTCAGTGGTCTACCCTCCCTCGAATCATTATCGCTATATCATTTGCCAGATCTCCACATTCTTGAAGGCTTGTCTTCCTTGCAACTTCACGATGTACATTTGATAGATGTTCCAAAACTCACAATTGAGTGCATCTCACAATTTCGTATCAATAACTCGCTCTATGCTAGCAGCTCAGAATTTCTAAACCACATTCTCTCGGCTCAAGAGTTTAAAGTTCCAGAATTTCTCTCTCTTGAAAGCTGCAAGGAGCCAACCGTTTCATTTGAAGAATCTGCAAAACTCTCACATGTAAATCATCTGAGATTATGTGAGTGTGTAATGAAGTCCCTGCCGACAAATATGAGGTGCCTCACCAATCTGAAGAACCTCGATGTCTACGACTGCCCCAACATATTATCTTTGCCAGATCTGCCATCCTCCCTCCAGTGCATACGCATATGGGATTGTGAAGCCTTGAAGGAGAGTTGCCGAGCACCTGATGGAGAAAGCTGGCCCAAGATTGCACATATCCGTTGGAAGGAATTCAGATGAATTTCGCGTCAGTTCCGCCACCAGAAATGATTGAAAAAGGTAAATGCTCCAGCAATTCATTCTTCTTTTTGGAAGATTAATTTGATTTCAGCAAATCCGGATCTTTTGTTTACGCCCCGTTTCCAACAGCCACGGTGAAAATGAAAAAGGACATGCGACGAGGTTCAAGTCATTCGTACTGCTCACCACATGGTCAATCTGGAGGGAGAGAAATGATTGTGTTTTTAACAATGCCAATAAACAGGCAGCGAAGCTCGCCGGTTGTCTGAATTTGTTCAGTAGTGTGCCCCCGCACCCGGTATGTCATCGTAGGTGGTTCATGTAACCATGTCATGTCTGGTCGTATATGTTGAGCTATCCGTTCGAACTTTTATGTTTTTTTTCCTCATATTTAATGAAAAACGTGCCTAGACACGGTCACAAAAAAGGAAAATATTGTAATTTATTGTAATGGCTCATGTTATGAGGTGAACTTGCAACTGGTTCTCCTTCAGGTTGGAGTTAGATGACCGAGCAATTTAAGGGTGTGTTCGTTTTTTTTCTAAATTTTATAGCTATCACATAAAAAAGAATCTTACTATTTATGAGTACTAAATAAAGTTTAATTATAAGATAAATTACAGGTCCTATAAACTAATTTACGAGACGAATCTAATGAGATTAATTAAGTCATGATTAGAAGATGATTACTGTAGCATCACTTTAGTAAAATATAGATTAATTAAACTCATTAAATTCATCTCAAAAATTAGCACCAACCTGTCAAAAGGGTTTTGTTATTAAATTGATCAAAATATTCATAAATAGTAAGATTCTCTTTGATGTGACAATGCTTAAATTTTAGATGTCAGGAAAACGAACAGGACCTTAGTACTACTACTGTTGTTTGATGCAGTGTGTGCTGTATCCGACAACAGCTAAAGCACAAGAGACAAAGGAGCAGAACATTGGCAGTAGGCACCCGGCTGTTGGCATGGCCAGGAATACTGTCGTTTATACGACGGTCGGGTCGGGGCCCGTAGCGGGGCAGCGACGGCGAGGGATTGACGAACAGTCGGGACACAGGGGCTGTTTGTTTTATGAGACTAAAGAGGCTAAAGGGCTAAAGTTTAACCTCACTGAAACGAACATGTGAATTAAAAGAAGCTAAAGTTGAGTTCTGGAGGTTAAAAAGTGTGGTAAAAAAGAGACTAAACTTTAACCACAAAAATTTAGCATGCTAAAGAAAACAAACAACCCCACAATTAGATTGCTGTAACTGTCATGTTTGCCGACTCGTTAGAATTGAAGGAAGCTGATGAATATCCAGCCGATTCTGGCGATCTGGAGAAAGACCAGAACCAGATCAGAGCCCAAAGGCCGAGCGAGTCGATTCGCAGTCGAGAGAGCTGGTTGGGATTGGTGTGCAACTGCACCAGCTAGGCCCATGAGCCGAGGGACGGACGACACTGCGTTCCAAATTCCAATTCCACTTGAGCCCTTGCCCTTTGATTGGATCCATTTCAGAGCAGGACAGAGCCGGCAGAAAAAAACACAAGTTACTCGAACCAGTACATCTTACGAAAGCAATGCCGCATCACGGCGACGACGATGACCATGACCCGCGACCTGATCATTAGCTCGTGTCATCGTCACCTTCCCCGTACAGGACTGCTCTATCCGCAGGGTCTCGTCACCGCCGAATCGAGACGTGACGATGCCCCGGCTAACAATAAGCGGCTACGACGAGCTGACCGCACGCACCCGCGGCGTGGTTGCCGGGTCAGCCTCGCGAGCCGGTGACCTCGTCCCGCAGGCAGACGTCAGTGGAGGACTGGAGGCGCCCTGCGCGTTGCGTCGCACCATTGATTACTGACGTTGGCGAAACCGACCGGTGCGGTGCAGCACCAGCGCTTTCTTCCTGGTCGCGCTGGCCGGCCGCGGCCATGGGGCCGAAGCCGAACAGCAAGGCTGCGGCGGTCGTTCGCAACCACTCTGAGCGACCACATGGACCGCCTTTTTTTATTTTCTTCCTTTGGTTCCTTTTCGAAAGCACGCATGCAGACGAAGAGAGATCTCCCGTCTCCGTAAAAGCAGAGAAGGTCGGGCAGGCCCCAATTCTCCCTGAATTCTTTTGATTTGTGGTGATGGTCCGGTTGATATGCATGCATTTTGCTGCGGGGGCTCCAAAGGCACACTGCAGTAGCCAAAGCGGCCGGCAACAAGCTGCGAACCTGAAGAAGCTATCGCGCGCGCAGGAAAAACGATAAAAGTGCTGCTGTCGTCATGGGTGCCCAGTCCATGTGCTGACCAGCACTGTTCCTCATCGAGCCATGCTCGCGCAAAGCTGTCCTTTTGAATCGTGATTTGCGAGATCTAAAGGCAGTTACTTGCATCATAATCAATATAATGGATGCTCGTCGTCCATGCGTTGCGATGACATATCTGTCTCCTCCGCACATCAGCAGGGACATTGATAGCACTCCGTTAGGAGTTAGGACGCACGCGATTTATCCCATATAAACAACACTCCTTGACTTCTGAAAAAAGAAACAGATGACCCAAATGCCTGTGTTAATTAGCGGGGGATGAAGGGAACAGCTGACCTCAGTACTCGGTGTTTACGAGGGCAGCCACATGTCGTCCCATGTCCAGTGAACCATTGTTTATCCACCGAACCACCGTTCACGATAGCTGATGAACCAAGGAATGTTCTCATGATCCATGAGTGAATTAACTACTAATTGTCTAACAAGCAGTATAGTAGGAGTATGCTACAACTCTACTAGTACTACGTAGCAGAGTCAAACAAGAACAGTTCAAGAGCAGTAGGTTGGAAACGAGACGGCGCCATTTATACGTGCCAGCTAGTACGGCCACAATTCTACCTGTCCGCAGTATTTTCTCGGTGATGGATTACATTCCAAGCATCCCGTACCTGAGTACTCGATGTGCTGATTGTCTACTTATTTAACTATAATCAAGGCTGCAGTTGTTTTTTCACTATAATGAACAAACCGCCACGAAGCATCACGCGGACAAGGCAACAGTACCAACGCTCTTGTGCTGGTCCCAACATAACAGAGAGAGATCGAGACTCCGTCCCTCCGCATCCACGGCGCCGCTGGGGTGGGGTGGGGTGGGGCCCACGCCTACGCCCGCCGTGCGTGACCACTCGCGCCCCCGGCCCGCAAGGAAGGGCAAATCCGTGATTTGGCATCCTCCTTCCACTAAACCCCGTCGCGCCCGTGGGCTGTCTCGGCTCGGCTTCGCGCACCCACGCTTCTCTTAAACGCACAGCGAGTTTGCACACAGGCAGAGGCAGGCAGGCGGGCGCGCGCAATCCGCACACTCCGTCCTCCTCCTCCCGCGGTTTCAGCATCACTACGCCACTCGCAAGCCGCAACCGCAACTGCCGAGAGACGGAGTTGGGCGGGGAGGGAGGCAGAGGGAGGAGTGTGGAAGAGCCCGCAGCTGCCGAGGTGCGCGCTCGCCTGCCGCGCCGTGGGGAAGGACCGAGCCGGACCGGAGGAGAGCAGGAGGCGGTGGTCGGGCCGGTGGCAAATGCTGGTCGGTGTCGCGGCGGATCGGCCGCTTTCGTGGTGCGGGTGGCCCTAGGCGGTGGGCGGAAGGCTCGATCCTCAAGCGGGCGGCGACTCCTAGAGCGCCGGGCGGTCCGTTTCTTCCTTCTGCGAGTGACGTCGTGGACGGCGGAATCCTCTCCCGCACCCTACGCCGGCGCCACTGCCGTCCCGTCACCGATCGAGAGCGCGGCGCGGCGCGGATGGAGCTTGTCCTCTGTGCTGCCAAGATTCTGGATTGGACCCGTCCGTTCTTCCGCGAAGTAAGTGGCGTAACTCAGAGCTTCCTTCATTTTTTTCCTCCTTTCAATTACTGCGAAATGTGAAAAACGATTGTTTGGTGTAATGTAGCAATATGCTGCCAATGTTGTGCTCTCTATGGTACTGTTGCGGGAAAGCAGAATCGCGCTTTTCTTAAAACAGGTTACGGTTTGGCGATGGATGCGCGCGTGCTTTTTTGTCTTTAAGAAAAGGGGAAAGAGAATGCACTAGAATTGCGCTTTTGTTAGCGGACTAGACGAGTCGAGCGGTTCGAATCTACAGGGGTACTTTGTTGAGTCTGGTCACTGGTGAGTGGTTCTGCGGTATTGTTTTAGTAACATTATTAAAGCAGCACAGTGCAAAAGGAAGGGAGATTACGGAATTGTAAAAACCGGAGAATTATGCAGTAGGGTAGGTTAGATATGTTTTGCAACACTGCAATGCACTAAGGGAGTAGTGAAGCTCTGGATTAGGCCTACTCTGGATGTGTGAACTCTCAATAATCTACTGGTACAACCACTGTCGCATCTGCCGTTTGGAGCTGTTGAGACAGCGATACCGCTTGCTTTGCATTTGTCCTTATGATGCGTGCTTGGCCCTCGCTGTGCCGTGCTGCCCATGATCGCCCCCCATCAATGAGCAGAGCCCCACCCTGCCTGGAAATCCTCTTCCCTTTGGTTTCTTGCATCCGAGACCACCTGCCTTTATGTGCTGGACTTTTGGTTTCGTGCTGGCGCCCTTTTCCAAAGCGTTTGATCCGTGAGAAAACAACTGCATTAGGTGTGGTAACTGGGTCTAGGTTAGGTGTCCCGCAGCGCTGCTTTTGTGTAAGTTACACATGTGCAAGCTAGTCCACCAACGTGCTGTGCCTCCCTTTGGAAGTCCTGTAGGAGTAGTGTTTTGTCACGACCCTTGTGTCCTTTCTGGTTACTGACTTAGCCCGATTATTTAGGCGCTGTGGCTGTTTTGTTAATAGTATACAGTGGAGTTATCCTTTTCAGAAAATTTAAAGGTAGATGGCTACTTGCTAAAAGGTTTGATGGCACATGATCCCAGCTGGCCTTTTCCAAAACAACTCGAAACTGGCAGATTTGTTTGGGTTAAAGTCTAGGTTGAGGCTAAAGATAAGTTGAGATGTATCATTCTGTTTTCGTTTCATTTTAATACTGTTTTAGAGAGGAGGTTGCTATGTGGCAGTTGAGGAATCTGATGGCCCCTGCAACATCAATGCAGACAGCAGTTTGTCATTATCTCATGAACTTCTGATTCATTCCAATAATGACATTGTACCAACTATCTGTGATGACATGTTGTTACGATGCAAAATATAGGTTCATCATTATGATAAAAGTTAGCTAAGGGCAACAACCATTGAATAAAGTCGGTACTTCCAAAGATAGCTGCATATTTATGCTTTACTAACTATGTAAGCTGTGTAACCATTGATGACATGACATTATTCAATGAAACCGAATTGAATAGCATTACTTCAGTGCAACATCCCTGTTATTCAAATGGTTTCGCGTTTGTACACTTTCTTCTCTTCAAACCTGAATTTTTCCAGGTCATCTTGAATCTTCCACTACGACTTATTTGTTTCCCTTTTTATGTGGCAGGAGTGATGCACCGTTGAAATAATGGGGGCTCTTGGATTATAGCTCTTGTTTTCCCCTCCCTATTGTTCAATCAGATCCTGACAATGTGGCATCTCAGGCTTATAGCATGTCTTTCCTTTTTCCTTTTACTCATGCATAATCCTTGTGCCAGAGGTGCTGACCTCAGATCCGATAAGCTGGCTCTTCTTGCATTTTCTTCATCAGTGCCCCATGGCAGGAAGCTCAACTGGACCCGGGCAACACAAATCTGCACATCCTGGGTCGGGATTACATGCACACGTGATGGGAAGCGTGTGCGTGAAGTCCGGTTACCTGCAGTAGGAATCTTTGGACCTGTCCCCCGGGCACACTGGGCAAACTTGATGCATTGGAGGTGTTGAGTCTTAGGTCCAATCGTCTTACTGTTAATCTCCCTCCTGATGTAGCATCCATTCCTTCGCTGCATTCCCTATATCTTCAGCACAACAACTTATCTGGAATCATTCCAAGTTCACTATCTTCCAGTTTAACATTCTTAGACCTGTCGTACAACTCCTTCGTCGGAGAAATCCCATTGGAAGTACAAACTATCACTGAGCTGACTGCATTGCTTCTCCAGAACAACTCGCTTTCTGGACCCATCCCCGACCTTCACTTACCCAAATTGCGGCAGTTGAATTTGAGCAACAACAACCTGAGTGGACCTATACCACCTTCCCTGCAGAAGTTTCCTGCCAGTTCTTTCTTGGGAAATGTCTTTCTTTGTGGATTTCCGTTGGAACCATGTCCAGGAACCTCACCTTCCCCTTCTCCAGTATCACCATCGCCCCCAGATACCAGAAGTTTCTGGAACAAGCTTAGTCTTGGTATCAAAATTGCAATATTTGTTGGAGGAGCGGTAGCATTATTGCTTTTGGTTATCATCCTCTTGGTATGCATCTGCAGAAGAAAAGGTGCAGAGCCTGGTGCAGCATCATCTTCATCCAAAGGAAAGGCCATTGCAGGTGGAAGGGGAGAGAAATCCAAAGGAGAATACAGCAGCGGTATTCAAGAAGCAGAGAGAAATAAATTATTTTTCTTTGAAGGATGTTCATATAACTTTGACTTGGAGGATCTGTTGAGAGCATCAGCTGAAGTCCTGGGCAAAGGAAGCTATGGAACAACCTACAAAGCTGTTCTGGAGGATGGCACAATAGTGGTGGTCAAGAGACTAAAGGAAGTCGTTGCAGGAAAAAAGGACTTCGAACAGCAGATGGAGCTAATTGGAAAGGTTGGCCAGCATCAGAATGTTGTCCCATTGCGTGCTTACTATTACTCCAAGGATGAGAAGCTATTGGTGTATGACTATGTCCAGTTGGGTAGCCTTTCTGCTGCTTTGCATGGTATGATCCTTAATTCAAATCAACTTTGAATATTAACATGCCTTTCCCTGCCAAAATATGAGCCTGAACATTATTCAGTTAGCTCTAAGTTAGCAACATACATAACTGAAATAGGTGCTTGACCATGGCTGTTGCTTGAGAAAAAACATATACAGAGGTTTTAGGTACCTCGACACTTCACATTTTAATTTCAAGTATGGTTGACTCACTAATCATTTTGTAGCATAATTTTCTCTTTTTTGATATCTATAGAATCTTGGTTAGAATTGTTAGGTACAGATCAAAATTTAAAAGTTCAATTAAAAAAGGAAGCTCTGTTGAAGTGACGGTTTGAGCAAGCCCAATATATGTATGACATTATGGTCCTGTAGCTTAGAATAAGCTAGTGCATTTTGATTGATTCGAATAAGAAATTTAGAAAATCACACTGCCAATGTACACTCCCTTAATCCCTTTTACCACCTGGTTGTTATCCTTCTGAAAACAAGACATGCTATTGGTCTTCTTTGGACCACCACAACTGTTGTGGAGTAACCATGAACAGTCTGAGAAGTATTTTGTAGCTAGAAATTTCAGAGTTTTGTATTCAATGTATGTAAAAGAATAAGTGGTCCCATAATGCCTTACTTTTCCATCAACCTACACTGAATCTGCACTCCTCCAGCACTTAATTATTGAGAAAATCCATTTTGCTCCCTTAAACAATCTACTTTGTCCAATTTACTCCCTGAACAAATCCTTAACTGAATTTACCCCTCAAACAATTCAAATCGGTGCTATCTACTCCGTTATGCAATTTGTCTTTTTTGTTTCTCTTTGTATAATTTGAGTTTAGTGCTCAAATTTTGCACAATGATAGTTTCCATAGAACACTGCACTAAATATATATATATATGTTATATCTTAAGATACATAGTTTAATAACATCTAATATAATCTTAACTGCATTGTTCTAAAGTTGTATACAAAATATTTATTAAAAAATATATAAGATTTTATTTTACATAGAGATTGATATCATCTATCATCATGCAACATTTGAGTTTCAAATTCAAATCCTACAAAGAGAAATAAAAAAGACAAATTTCATAAGGGGGTAGATTGCATCGTCTTGAATTGTTTACGAAGTAAATTGAGCCAATTTTTTGTTCGGAGAGTAAATTGGATAAATTGATTTATTTTGTAAGTAAAATGGACTTTTCCCCTTAATTTTTCATGTCTAGAAATACTTGCTCGTGATCTGAACCTAGAGATGGCCAGAAAATGTTTAAGTGGAACATGAGGGTAATATAATTTTGAAGTGCCTAGTGTTGGAAGTCGGAACCACTGGTTTGTTTTATTTCTTTCATTCAGCAGCGAGTGTGGAATTTTTCTGATTTACTTGATACGACAAATTTAGTTATCCAGTATGGATTTAAGGGACTGTATCATCATATGTACTAAAGTAGCTGGAATTTGAAGCCTTGCCTTCGTGGCATTTCTATGGTTCTTTGCCCTTTTAATCCCATTTTACTAACTTATCATCTGATTGGTATGCAGGTAATAAAACTGCTGGAAGAACTTCAATGGATTGGGAGACGAGAGTAAAAATAGCTCTAGGTGCTGCTCGGGGCATGGCTTATCTTCATGCTGAAGGTGGTGGGAAGTTCATCCACGGGAACATAAAGTCAAGTAATATTCTTGTTTCACAGGAACTCAGTGCTTGTGTTACAGAGTTTGGCATTGCCCAGCTTATGGCCCCACCTCATATTCACCCGCGGCTCATCGGGTACCGTGCACCTGAGGTCCTCGAGACCAAGAAACCAACACAGAAATCCGACGTCTACAGCTTTGGTGTACTGCTCCTCGAGATGCTCACAGGAAAAGCCCCTCTTAGATCCCCCGGTCGCGAGGATTACATTGAACACCTCCCCAGGTGGGTGCAATCTGTGGTTCGAGAAGAGTGGACATCAGAGGTTTTTGATGTCGACTTATTAAAGCACCCGAATATTGAGGATGAGATGGTACAGATGCTTCAGGTTGCAATGGCATGTGTTGCTGTTCTTCCTGACCAGCGGCCTCGGATGGAGGAGGTCGTCGGTAGGATTGAAGAGATCCGGAACTCCTACTCCGATACCAGGACGTCCCCTGAGGACAAACCCAAGGAGGGACCCTTCTAGATCACCTGATAGCAATCAATAACATGCCATCTAGACAAAATAGCTTCAACAGTTTCTGCCTGCAAAGTTGACAGCTCTGTGATTAGTGTGTTCAGTAAAGCTTTGCTTTTGATTGCTGATCATTTTTTAGTACTCTTGTTTTTCATTCTTAGTCCTTGATGGTAATCCTCCTGATGTTCTATTTTCTAGCCCTGCTGGTCATTATAGGGTGTCAATTTGTCATTTCGTACGGTTGAATTTGAGACAAGTTCTTTGAAATTTTATTTGTTGAATGAGCATTCTGCTTTTGCCACTTGCTTGTGGCAATTCCTTTTGGGCGACCAACCTTACTTAGTTTGACTGGTTGAGTTATGAGTATGTTCGCCTTTTCCGAACATCTTAATCCCTTGCAAACTGATTGGTGCATAAAACCTTGTATGTGAGACTGACCTTTTTTTTTACCGTAGGAAAACAAAATCATAGCTTGCGTTGAGCTCATATCATGACTCATGAGTCAGTGCATTCCTCTCAACTTTACAGTAATGTAAAGGAGTTTAGAAGGAATCAGTTACTCTTATTATTGACTTAATATAACCTGTCTAGTGCTATTTGTTGAAATGGAAGTGCTTCACATCCAACTAAGATGTCCTACTAGATGTTACGACGGCTAGTGAACCGTTAGATCTTAATCATGATTTTTAATCAGGTGCTAATCCTTGCCTGTCTTCTATTGCTACTAGTAAAGGGCCGTCTATAGCAGTGTTCTTGTTGAAAATGGGTGCATCCGCGCATGCCTTGACTGATGAATTGAATATGGACGCTAACGGTCAGAAGGAAAACAAGGCATGGATGCCTTAATAATTCAGAGATGGTCTCCTGGAGAAAATTCAAAATTGACCAAAACGCGTGCACATCTATGGATTATTGGATCGGATCCAGAGCGGTCCACAATGTCGACATTTCAACTTCATATATGTCGTTTTCAACCAGGCGGGATAGTGCCAACCGGCCAGCTCCATCCATCCCCTTGTTTTGGCATCCGTGCTGATGCCTGGATGAGCGAAGGTTTCGGTCTTTTGTTTGATGTGAGAAAAAAGCCAAAAGCCCTTGTGTATCTATCTTGACGCCAAAGCGTTCGTACTGCAGTAGAAAAACAGTAGCGTTAAGCACGCGTAAGCACTTGCCAAGTCCAACTCAAACCATGCTGCAACTTGCCAGCCAACGGTTGAATCAAGGTTGATGAGCCAAAGAAAGGATCCTGCTTGCTGAATGTTTCCTTCACGAATATATGCTGTATTTTAGGATGTATGATACCAAGTTTTCTAAACCATAGCTAGATCTCCCAAGAAGTATAACCCGGATTCGAAATGCTTATAACCATACTAGTATGGTTGAAAAATACAAATTTCATGAAATTCGATAAGGTTCTGACTTCAAAACCTTCTTAGGTCCATAACTCATCTCCGTATTTTTTTAGAAACGAACAAGATACCACGGCTTTGATTCTGTAGTAAATTACATCATCTCATATCGATGACAAGAAAGTAGATCCTTGGTCGTTGGAATCTAACTCTACACAAGTTAAATAAACAAATCGCCTCACCTAAATCGATTTGTATCAAATTGATCGACGAAATAAAAAAGAAAACAGAAAACAGGAGACCCTGTCAACGACGATGAACCTTCCATGCTCCTGCCCGGCCCAGGAAATTTATAAATACTGGCCCGGGTCCGTTGCCCCGCTTTGAAACCCGACGCACGCACGCACCGGCACCACAAGTCCACAAGCGAGGAGGACCCGGAGGCGAAAAAAAAGGTCCCCTTCTCTCTCTCCTCGCGCCGTCCCCAACCTCTCTCGTCTCGCCGTGCGAAAAGGTGGAAGCCATCGCCTCCATCTCCTCGCCTTAGCTTTTCCGCGTGATTTTTTTTCGGGGCCGTCCCTTCGATCAGATCGGCGCGGGTGAGCTCTTCTCCCTTCCGATCCGGATCCGGCCCCGCCGGCGCGCGGTTTTCCCCTCGAGTTTTCGGTGCCGTTTTTTGGGTTTCGTTTCTCCCCTTTGTTTGACGCGCTGCTTCTGGGTAGATCTGCGCTTCTGAATTGGATTGGCACGCGCGCGCCACAGGTTCTACAGCGGTAAGGAGGGCGGCGAGGTCGTGGTGCCGTGGGGTTTGGTCGGGCGGGGTTCGATTCGGTTGCGTTCTGCTTGGTGGTGGTCGAGCGATCGGTGCTGGGTCCTTGTCTTGCACGTTCGTTGTCTATGGCAGTACTAGACGAGGTCGTGCGTTTGGTTGCTGTGTTCTGTTCCTCTAGGAATTTAGGCTTCGCTTGTACTGGTTATGACGGTGCAAGGATCGGAGCTGATCTATGAGATGCCTGAGTTTCTGTGGTGATTTTGTAATAGTGAATATTATGCAGTTAGGCACGAACTGCGTCCTATTTTTTCTGAGCATGGCTGCTTGTAGCTTACCTTGATCTCATCCTCCATGATTCCCGTGTGAGCATCAGTACATCACTAATGTGTTACTATATTGTTCATCATATGTACTCCGGTCCCTTGGCTTGGTGTACATAAGGCACTACAATAATTCTGAAATGGAGAGTCTAGTCTGCAAATACTATAGACTCTTGGTGGTATTTTGTTTGGAAAGTAGAATTCGGTTTCAACTCAGGTCATGTAGCACCCTCTCCATGTGTACTTTTTTTTCTTTTGATAATTCCCCATGTGTATTTTGATGTGCTTGCCAGAGTTTAGAGTTACTGCTAGTTATTTGGTCTGAGGCCTATGTATCTGATGTTTGCTTCAACCATCAACTGTTTGGCTGTTTTTGTTTTTGTTCTCTCAACATCTCGTTATATGATTTGAAATCTGCTTCGCAATATGCAATGTTGTAATTTTGCCATTTATCATAATCTGTTCATAACCTTTTATCATAACTTGTTAAACAGGAGCTTGCCATGGCATCAAAACGTATCCTCAAGGAACTCAAGGACCTGCAGAAAGATCCCCCAACATCATGCAGTGCAGGTTCGAGTTATTGATAGAACTGTAGGATTACTAGATATGATGTCACTAGAGGCACATTCTCCACTGGGCACACTTAGTTTCATCTCTCTGCCATGTTAAAAGTGTTTATGACTATACTTTTGCCCTTGAATGTCTTAGCTTCACATCTCATGGAGCTGCAAATTTCGTTTATGCTGTCCAGGTCCTGCTGGTGAGGACATGTTTCACTGGCAAGCGACGATTATGGGGCCGCCTGACAGTCCCTATGCCGGTGGTGTTTTCTTAGTGAACATTCACTTTCCACCGGATTACCCCTTCAAACCTCCGAAGGTTAGGATTTAGAGGATGTATCGTATTTATAAACTCTGACATCATCTTTTTTGGCTATCTTGTGAAAGCCCTGCATATCTTGAATGAGGTTCTAATGATTATTGGTTTCTGCTGTGTTGAATTTTACTAGCATAGTAAACTCAGCAGTTACATGTCAGTTACTTTTTCCCGCTCATAATCATTGATCATTTCTTTCTCTCTTTATTTTTTCAAAATGGTTTTTACCTCCTCCTTTTCAAACTGTAGTCATTTGGTATAAAAATTGAAAACCTATTTCTGTTGCTGCTGATATGCATGGTTGTCCACACCTTGTCTAATTGTCTGGATGAAGTGTTCACCTGTTTTCAGAATCGTAACTTGATATCTTTTAATTATTTAGTACAACCGATAATGAAAGTCCATCTAGTTAATCATTTCATGAGATGGGTTATCTTTTGACATAAAGAAAGTATGTATACTAGGAGTTTTGGGAATGATAGTGTAACTCTAATATAAATGCCCGAATCTCTTATACACACATTCTTTATGTGTCAATGACTTCTCAATTTGAAGTACTTTCTTGGGCTTGTATATGGTGCAATAATTGATGTTATGACTACTTCTTTACATTGATATGCATTTTCTCATGTTTATTGAACAGTATTTGTGCTTCATTCTTTAGGTGTCTTTCAAGACAAAGGTCTTCCACCCCAATATCAACAGCAATGGGAGCATATGCCTTGATATTCTTAAAGAACAGTGGAGCCCAGCTTTGACAATCTCTAAGGTCACCCTCGTCACCTCTCTTTTTCCATAATACTTTCTCTTTTCAAATTTGATCTCTGCTTAATACAACAAAAACAACAACAGGCAAAACCTTTTAGTCCCGTCAAGTTGGGGCAAGCTAGAGATGAAACCAATAATTACTAACAAAAAGGCATCAAAAAGAGAGGAAGGAAGCTTGTTCAAACAAAGCTAAATGCCCAATTTCTACTTTATAAAATGAGCAAAAAGCTATGTCTCATGATATGAGTAGGATTATTATCTGATCTTCATAAAGTCTAAATGTTGATTCTATCAACTATACTATAAACCTTGTTAAGCGCATTGTTGGATAATAGCCTCTTATTACCCTCTTTCAAAGCATCAGTTACATGCCATGTCAGTATACTAGTGTGAATTTCATTTGTCTTAACACATCAGATTTTGTTGGACACTATGCATTAGCCCCATGAAAGCATCAGCGCAGTTGTGCTGTCTATTAATGTGTTTCTTGCTTTATGCTGCAGGTCTTGCTCTCCATCTGTTCCCTGCTGACTGATCCCAACCCGGATGATCCTCTTGTCCCTGAGATCGCCCACATGTACAAGACGGACCGGCCGAAGTACGAGTCGACAGCCCGCAGCTGGACGCAGAAGTATGCCATGGGCTGACAAATGCCTTCTTCGGCGGTTCGCTTGCTGAATGCTGATGCTTGGCGTATCGTCTCAAGAAATTGTTTATGGTCCATTGTTGGCTTTGATTTGTTGCCGGTTGTGTGTACTGTGTATCCTTGATCCATCTAGGATCGTATTGTAGTCAATGTCAGCCTTGCATGGTTGCCTTGGTAAGTGATTGTCAGACATGCATGGCTACTCATCACCTATGTTTGTTGGGAAACCTTCCTTGGGTCTCGGTGATGCTACTTGGTAAATGTTCATCAAAAACGCTTATTTCGTTGCTTCTGGCTGTCATGAGTTCCTGTGGGTCATTTGGAATTTAGGCAGTTCATGTCATCTTCTGCATAGGAGCCTGTTAGTTTAGCGTGTAATCGACTTGAAACTAGATGCAGCAGCGAGCAGATGACTGATACAGGTCTTATGGCCTCGGACGCTTGAGCTCACTGAACTTGTGCTGGCGAACATCAGGACGAGTTCTTCAGAACTGGCCGGCGCCTCGAGCATTCAAATATAAACGCATTTGCCTTCAAAGTGCGGCGTACACAGAAGTTGACCATGGTGTGCAGCGGCCCGGCGAAGCAGCCGGGCCCGGCACGATGGGTGCGACATTTGTGGCCGCCGTCGCGCACAGTCCTGTTCGGCCATTTGGTGCACCGTTCTGTTGCTTTTTTCCAGTGACGGGCACCGTGTTGACCTGCCGTCGTGCTGCTGGTCGGCATCTTCGAAAGTCAAAATGAACGAGAATTAGAAGAATCTTGATTAATCTTGGTTTGCACGGTTATGCTGCCCGCCCGTCGTGAAGGTGAAGCCCCTCTCCTGGCAGCTCCCATCCCACCACAATTTGCACCCCTATTTTGACGGATTTTAGCCGGCTGCTATTAGCGAGAAGAGCGTTAACGTGTCTGAATAACTGGAGCTGCCCCGGTAATGGCGGTGGCTCGTTCCCTTCCCTAGCCCCGGCGCCAGCCACCCTACGCGCCTGCTGGCCCCGCCGGGGTGCCGTCCTCCTCAGGCGCCCGCCGCGCACGTTGCTGCTGTGCTTGAGAAACGAGTTGCCGTCGGGAGGTGTCCGATCGGTCGGAACGTGAACCAGGCGTTTCTTGATCTTGCAGAGGTACCGATTTGTATTTATGTTCCGTTCTGTTGCTATATGTTAATCCAGCTTCCAACCAACCGCCGACACATATATTTGCAATATCGTAGGTGTAGATTAAGCAGTTGTGTTTTCGAATTATTACATTAACGGAAATTCTGAAAATGGTGAATTTTCAACACAAATTTAGTTATCCTGGTTGCGTATCTGAATTATTTTTCTTTCATTATTTCTTTCATTAGTATCTGAATTGGAGACGTTGCGTCCTAATGGATCTACTACGTTGAGCACGATTGATTGGCTTCTAAATTGCTTGCTTTGGTTTCGATGTGTGTGACTTTTATTTGAATTAAACCCATTTCAACATCCTCTCTTTTGCCCAAAAAGAAGCATTCTAATTTCCAGTCTGTCCGTTGATTGTGAACACATGCCAAGGGTTGCATCCTTTTCCCTCTTGGTTTGTTGTCGCTGACACCACAACTATTTTTTTTTCCATCAGCAGAGAATCCAGGGACCCGGACATCTTGACGCCTTGCCTCGACTCGATGGGGTGCTGTGGAAGCGTAAATGACCTCTCGCTACCCCAGTACAATCCGTACAAAATTCCAGCCATTTGCCGTTTCTGACTCGAACTTGGTGTTGTGCTTGTTTTTGCAGAGTGAAGTAGATGCCGAGGAGCACCTGGACTACAGCTCTGGAAATGTAACTATCGTGCCAGATTACAAGGCTTGGGAAAGGAAATTAGAAGAAGCAACTGAGCTTGGGCAAACAGTAAGTATATATACTAGAATGATGTACTACATCATTCCCTATGAACTGCTAGGCACTCCTTGCGGGTTGTGATTTTTGAGACTAGAACAGGTGTATCCTCTAGCATTATTCCTATAGCTGTTCATGCAGGCTAACCGTGCCGATATGTTCGCATGCACAGATTGTGATGAAGTTCAGCGCAACTTGGTGTGTGCCGTGTAGGAATGCTGTTCCACTATTCGCTGAACTTTCTTTGAAGCATTCTGATCTTGCTTTCGTCTCAGTGGACGTCGATGAATTGCCGGTAAATCATTTTTATTCATGATATATACTTCTTCTTATTTAGCACAAAAAGTTGAAGTTAACTGGCCAATTTTGATTTGTTTCCTAGGAACTGGTAACGGAATTCGACATACGCGCAACTCCGACGTTCATCTTCATGAGAGATAAGAAGGAGATTGACAAGCTGGTGGGGGGCAACCAGGCAGATCTCGAGAAGAAGTTCGAACCGTATTGCCAGCAGAAGGAGTCTCAATAGAGCATCAGAAAATTAAAACACCCTGTTCGACCATCACGGTGTTTTGGAACCAGCTGATGAGCCCACGTGTCCGTGGAAGCCTCACGTGATTAGGTTGGAGGAATTAATTGAGCAACGGAGGTAGGATTTCTGTTTAGTATAATGTAATGTTCAGCCTGGATGCACCAGGGCATGTAAAGTTAGCTAGTGTTTGAAACTCTGTACCACATTGTTCATCAAGCAATCCCATACAGAACAAAAAGAATCGTAACACCAGTGACCGGATCCCTCCCTCTTGATCCTTCCCAATCCCATCGGTGGTTGTAAATCTGAAGAATGCCAATGACGTCGCTGACCTTTACATGCCAAGAACTCAGCAATGCACGGTGAACAATTTCCGGATTTTGATCGCGCACTGCACTTTTATTTGTATAGCCTGTACCTGTATCTGTACCGTGCGTCCCCAGCCACGAGCCATGGATGGTTGCCGCCGCTACTTGCTGAGCGAGAGCTTGGACAGGACGGCCGGGGCCTGATCGCCACCCAGGAGGAAATACGGGTGGCGCAGCGCGGCCGCCGCGGAGAGCCTGCCCCGCCCGTTGTCGGCTCTCTCCGAGATGAGCTTGGTGGCCAGGTCCCATCCCCTCCCGGAGTCGAGGTCCAGGATCTGCAGGTCGGGCTTCCGCCGCGTGGTCTCGCGCCACCGGTTGAGGTCGTAGCCGGCGGACCTGAGCTCGGAGTTGAAGTTCTTGAGCCCCGCCTGCGACCGCAGCGACGGGATGGCCATCTGCATCAGCACTATCCCCGCCGAGTACATGTCGAACAGGTCCGGGTGGTTGAGCTGCATTGCATGAACAGAGCTAGTTAGCGATATTCGGTCAAAAGCTAGTTAGCGATCAGTGCCCATCGATCGATTAGAGTAATGGTGATGAAGTAACTGACCTGCCACAGGATCGGGGAGAGGATGGCGGCGATGGGCTCCGGCGGCGGCTGCGGCGTCTCCTCGGGGAGGACGTAGAGCTCGGGCGGGCAGTAGTCCGGGTCGAGGAGGCCGCGGTCGGGGACGTAGTTCTTGCCGATGCGGAGGTCGGTGGCGGCGCCGAAGTCGATGAGCTTGATCTGCCCGCGCCGGGTGACCACGAGGTTGGAGGGCTTGATGTCGCGGTGCACGATGCCCGTGCTGTGGATGCGCTTCAGCGACGTCACCAGCTGCCGCATCACCTGCTTCACCACCAGCGCGTCGCGTTCCAGCGTGCCGAGCCCGCGCAGCGTGCGACCGAACATCAGGGACTCGAGGTTGGACGGGAAGCCACGGTCGTTCAGATAGTTGGCTAGCGTCCGATCTCCCTGCAAATTATGTTGGAATAAGCGTATAGGCAGGTACCGATCAAATTGGCCTATTAGCTCAGCTGGTTAGAGCGTCGTGCTAATAACGCGAAGGTCGCAGGTTCGAGACCTGCATGGGCCATTATTTTTTTCTGTTGCTTCTCATCCTTCATTTTTTTTTTCTTCTAGAATTAAATAATGTATTACAATTCTTCCGAACAAAAAAGGCCTATTAGCTCAGCTGGTTAGAGCGTCGTGCTAATAACGCGAAGGTCGCAGGTTCGAGACCTGCATGGGCCAAACATTTTTTTGTTTCATTTTTAGATCATCTCTGTTTTCCACCTCCATTTCTTCTTGTCAGAGTTTCTAACCAGAGCTTGCGCAGTTATTAGCTTCTGCTTCATGTAATGCACGATTTGGGTTTACGGATGTTAGGATCACCACGGTGTCGCGGATGCAAACAAACATACCTCGAACTTCCAGACGAGCCATTTGCCGCCCTTGACGAACTCCGACTTGGTCTTGTCGGCGACGAAGCTCCCCAAGAACTCGGCGCACGTCTCCGGCGCCGACCTGGCCACGCGGTAATTGAACCACTCCTCGTAGTCGCCGCATTCCTTGGCCCCAACCGTCCCAATCTTGATCTGAGCAAACGCGCACCATCAGGTTAGTTGCGCCCCATCTCTTGAGCAAATTTTGTGACCGCAGCACTCAAGTTTGCAAGCAACAGAGCTGAATACCTTCTTGAGTACGACCTTCTCCTTGTACCTGTCGTCGTTCTGCAGGCTGGTCCGGGCCCTCCCCGCCCGCTCCTCCAGTACGGCGCCGTCCCGCGGCACGACGGCGCCGAAGAACACCACCCCGAAGGAGCCCTCCCCGATGCGCTCGCCGACGACGAAGTCGCTGGCCTTGAGGCTCCGCCGCCCCGTCGCGCGGCCCAGCGCCAGCTGCAGCGGCGCCAGCACGTACGCGTCCACGGCCCCGCTCAGCACCCCAGGCCGCGCCGTCAGGTACAGCCACGCCACCGCCGCGAACGCCACCAGCGCCCACCGCTGCGTGTCGGAGAGCCCGGCCGTGAGCGCGTCGAGCCGGGCCAGCGCGCCGCCCACCGCGCGCGCCGCAGGGTTCGACGCGTCCATGTGCAGCAGGCGGAGGAGGTCGTCGGGTGTCGGCGCGCCCGTGCTGGTTGCGGCGTCGCTGGCGGCGACCGAGCTGGACGCGTCCAGGCCCGTGAGCGAGTTCTGGGCCGCGTCCGCGGCGGCGGCGGCATTGGTCGTGTCACCGACCGCCGGACTGGGTTGGTCCAGTTGCCCCTGCAACGCGGTGACAAGGTCATCGGGAGTAGCAGCAGACGAGCCCGCGTCGCTGGACACCGCCGGGTCGGATGGGTCCGTTTGCAGGGCGCTCTTGAGCTCGTCGACAAGGGACGCCCAGCCGTCGTCCGCCGCGGCGCCACATCTGATGATCAGCCGCTGCGTTGTGTGGGGTTTGAAGCCGTGCGCGTGGAGAGCGGCAGGGTACTTCTTGGCGAGAGTGGCGCGGGGTAGGAGGGAGGCGGCCATGGCGAGGAGGGGGCTCTCGTCTCATCCCATGGGGGGCGGAGGGCGGAGCCAAGCCGAGAGCAGAGGACAGGCGGGCGCGCGTGGAGCTGAGGTTGCGAGGCGTGCTACGTGGCAGGTAGCAGCTTGTAACATTTGTTATCCACACAAGATGGGAGATGGGCTGACGAGATATTTCTTGAACGTTGCCAATACGAATTTTAGGTGCTCCTGGGCCGAATTCTCCTACGTTTTCTCGGCTGGTGGTGGATAAACATGTCCAAACGGGCTGCCCGGCACGGCCCGGCCCGGGCACGGAAAGGCACGGCCCGTTTAATTTCGGGCCGGCACGGCATGAAATTCCGTGCCGTGCCGGCCCACGTGCCCGGCCGTCGGCCCACGGCACGGCACGGCACGGTAGCCCGTTAATCAAGTAGGCCCAGTATAAATTTGGCCCATTTAACGTAAACAATTGTAAAATGGGGGTGGAAAATGGGTGTAGGTGGGATTTGATCCTTGAACCTGTTGGATGAGAGATAGAAGCTTCACCACTAGACCATAATTGCATTTGTTTCACTTAGGAGTTCTATTTTATTTGTACATTAATAGGCAACTAACAGACTATACTCATAAACGGGCCGTGCCGTGCCGCCCGTCGGGCCGAGGCCTCGGCCCAAGCACGGCACGAAGCCTCGTGCCGGGCCGGCCCGGCACGAAATTATTTCGGGCCGTGCCGTGCTTGGGCCGTGCTTTTTTGCGTGCTTCGGGCCGGCCTGCTTGGCACGGCCCATTTGGACATGTTTAGTGGTGGATACTGGTTTCGAAAGGAAAGCATGTGAAGAATCTGGCCCAGAACTGATACATTAGTTTAACATTTTATGCAAAAGTGTTGAAATAATATCTTCAGAATATTAGTGCAATGAAATATTGAAATTAAAACTTAAAATTATATAGATTAGATCAAGATTTGTTGGAATGATATCAAATAACACTGCACGGTTCAAATGGTTCTTTTTAAAAAATAACACTATAAGCCATAACATCATGCCAGATCTCGATTAAAATCATTTTATGTAACAAAAATAATTATTATAAAGAAAAATTTACCAAAATTTGATTCAATTTAACTTTGCAAGATGTTCATGTCATTATGATGTATTGTATGAGCTTGACCAGGATGTTTGTCTCGAGACTTAATATCAACATTTGGGGAAGGTAAAACAGTTTAGAGTAATGCATGCCACCACCTATAGCTACAGGAGGAGTGACTCTCACTCGGAACGAGGGTGATCAAGACCCTGGAATTTGAAGACACTCATATTCGTGTTCACGTGTGTTGTCTTATTATCTTCTTTATATTTTGTACATGTGTTCAATCCATTTGTTGTTACCTTGCACTCTAAGCATGTCGCTTATCTCATGACTAGTAAGGGTGATAATAAAAAATGTAACGCTGTCATATCTAAGTCGTGTCTATTTCATATATTAATGACGAAATGCATGGATCCAACTGAGGTATATTATTTGTGGTTGATTGTACCAGTTATGTTACTTTGTTTTCTTGTTGTTTTTAACTCCGATATAATACTTGTATTCACTGTCATATTCTATGGAGATTTATTCGTGAACTATTGTACGAAACTAAACTTTTGAACGACCGTTGACATTAAACTTGTTAATATGTGTTATATCATTTTCTGAATGTTGTATCATTTGTGGATGTATGCATAGTTAGACTAGAATATTTGTTTTTTCTAATAATGTTGTGATAGTATTATTATATGCAAAATTCTGAATTGAAATTAACTAATTTTACTATGATTTGTCTTATTATGATGGTTTACTGGAGCACCACATTTCTTAGTTCTTATCGTATAGCAGCTAGCAACTAATAAGCGTATGCCTGCGACTATGTGCAACATCTTTGTTTTGTATTGGCTTCAGGCATTTCTCATGTATGCAACTTAAACGCAAAATGCTGTTGTTTAATACGAAGTACCTAGCTTGATTTAGCTTGCGACCACGATATTGGTAACTAGATGGCAGTTCCAACTGCTAATACATACATTTTGTTCAAAAAATATGTGACTATCTTACACCGAGACTATCTGAAACTCACTGTCAAAAAAATAAATAACCGAGCTCATAGTCTAAAGCTGATTCAGCGATGTCTAGCGTCCTGGAGAATAATTTGCCTGTCGTGGCCACCTCCTTTACGTGACACGTTTATTTTCGCTGACGTGCCTTGCCCTCGCTGCCTGAGCGTGGAGCGCTCCCAGCCACGACTTCCAGGTACACGGCCCATGTGCGGTCAGTGTTTTGGACTGTTCTGGTTCGGTTGTGACTGTTCTGGTTCGGTTGTGAAAGGGAAAAGAACCGGTCCGCCTCTCCTCCATGTTTTGAGCGGCGTGGATACCGTCCGCGCACGCCACGCCATCTCGTGCGGGCGTGGCGGCCGTCCACACCAGCCACGTCGTCATACTGACGTCGATGGCCCGCATCGGCCGTGGGCCGCCGGCCCCGGCACGTGGAGGCCAGGGTAGCTCGACGCGAGCCGTGGAGTCGCTGCCCCCTCCTTCGTGTTCGCCGGATTTGGCGCGGCGACACCGGATCCTGCCCCCGGCCCGTGGAGGTGGGGGTAGCTCGACGCGGGCCTTGGAGTGGCCGCCCCTCCTTTGTGTTCAGAGACCACAATGCGGCGCGTGGTTGGGGGAAGGGAGGGGGACGCCGGTGGTGGAGAGGGGTGGCAACGCGGTCCTGGGGGAGAGGGATGGGGGCAGTACCGTCACGCGTGGAGAGGAGAGGGGCCGTTGCCGCCGCGCGCGGAGGGCAGGGAAGGCCAGCATCATCGCGCCGCGAGTGGGGGAAGAGGGAGGGGGTCCCGCTGGTTTGGGGAGCTGCCGCCGGGGAAGACTCCATGGAGTGCTCGACCAACTCGAGGTCAAAGAGCACGGAGAGATGGTACAGTGAGAGCACATTTGTACTGATTGCGACCTACTAGGTAGCCATGAGGGAGAGAAAGGGATGGAGTGCAAGATGAAGGAGAGATCGAATCTGTTTCCACCCTGCTCATTTTGAACCACAAAAGATGGATTCAAGATGCATCTGCGTGGGAGAGAGCGAGTAGCGGCTTCAACGGCGAACGCATTGAGGAAGACGATGTGCTATACTACGGATAAGGACTGCCAAACACTTGGACATCCAGCCTCCACGTAGCTTAGTTTCAACCACATGTGAATACGAATTAGGTTGGCTAGGTTCAATTTGCTGGGCCTCTTGCTGCACGTCCTTCAGGCTGGGCTTCAGTTCAGCTGAATGTTCATGACATACAAATGGTCATATTTGCAATTGAGCAACACACAAAATAAATTATTAATCCAGCGATATATTAGCAAGATTCAGATTTGCAAATCTTACAAATAACCATGTTGCAAGTGGTCGCTTATGTTTTGTTTTATGGGCGCGACGTAGTGCGCAAGCCTACCTAGTAGGTTATAGCAATGACGAGTTAGAGAGGAGGTCTTCTGGTCTTTTACGCTGAATGATTTTGTGGGAATGGTTGCGAGACGTGCTACGTGGCAGGGCAGCAGCTTGTGACGTTTGTTATAAGATGAGCGATGGACATGGACCGAGATATATTTTTGGACGTTTCTAATACAGATTTTAGTTGCTCTTGGGCTGAATTTTGAGTATTGGTTGGTAAAATAAAACCCCTTATTTGTTATTAAAAAACGGCATCCATTCCCGTCAAAGTCGCCGTTTCACATCAGAAACCAGCCTTTTGAAAGCCACAACAATCCTGAACTCACTTTCGTGAAAAGGAAATAGCTTACACGATCGAACAAAGCATTTTGGCTTCTTTTGCATGACTTGACATGAGTTTGCCGAGAACTAGTGTAGCACAATCCGATGCAAAACCTTGATGGAGCACCGCTAGTACCCAACAAGGCCCCCAGTGGCACTGGCCGTGGCCACTGGGCTCGTTCGCACATAGGCACACACAAAAAGAACGCACACACCACACCATGGGGCATCTATATACGGGTGCGTGTGCGTGTTCTGGCCCCTCCGCCTGCAGCCACGACGGAGCTAGCTGTTCTGCTGCACCTCAGAACCCTGCCGCCTGCCTTCTCAGGCGTCTTCCTTCACTCGCCGTGCGCCATATATGCGCCTGTGCTCAGGCGGCTTCAATTCCCGGCCACAACGTCGATCTGGTTTTTCAATCGAGATGCCAGCATAGGAATCTCACTACCGGTACCGTGCGCCGTGCGGTAAGCACCTGCGAATTCAACCACTCCCATCGCAACTGCACAATGCAGTTGCCATCCCAATTTTATTTGCAGCTCTGCACACCAACGCGCTGTCCTCACGAGTCACGACCAACGCGTGCTCCGAACGCCATTCCGTTCCGGGGCGCTGGTAATTTTTTTAGATAATGGAACCGAAGTCCCAGCCTCTACACCCCTAGAGGTATACATGGCCCAGCCCAGAGCGCTGGTAATGGCGAGAGGTCAGACCAGAGCATGTAGGCTTCCGCGAAAGTGAAGGCGAATAGAGGCGTGAGACGTCGCCGTCGCATTGCTCGAACAAGGCGGTGGGCCACCGCGGCGAGCGGCGAGCGGAGCCCTTTGCCAGAGCGCGTTCCGAGCTCAGCTCACACCGTCACTCGCGCGTCGGGCCCGCCACGTCCCGTGACCCGGACCCAAGATTCTCGACGACGATGTATCATCAATCAAACCCGACGCGTACAGAACAGAGGCCGCTGGCTAGCTTGATCGAGATGGTCTAGTGTGAGAGCGGGTGGGTGCTTTTCTTCCACTTCTCGACCACTCCGCGTCGAAAACCCCAAGGCCATCGCCACCGGCAGCCGAGCATTCGCGCGCGTCAGGCGGCCATGGCGCCCCGGCTGACCTTCCTGCTCGCCGCGGCCCTCGTCCTGGCGGCCTGCTCGTCCGGGGCCGGCGGCTGCGAGGGAGACGGCTGCTTCCTCCCCCACTCGCTGATCGGCTGCGCCCCGCCGCCGCCGCCGGGCACGCGGGCCGCCGAGCCCGGCGACGCGGCTGCGTTCCGCGCCGCCCTCGTCCCGCTGCTCGCCGCGCTCCCGTCCGCCGCGGCGGCGACGGGCTTCGCGTCGCTGCGCTCCGCCGGGGCCGACCGCGCGCACGCGCTCGGCCTCTGCTTCGGCGAGCACGGGCGCTGCCTCGCGTGCCTCGCCGCCGCCGCGGAGGCCGTCGCTGAGGGTGCGGCAACGGCACCCGCCGCGCCGGCGCCTGGCGCGAGGGTGCGTCCTGGCGTACGCCGCCGGCGACGCCGCCGCCAGCGTGGGCGACGCGTTCCGGTTCCCCGCCGGCGGGTACACGCGCGACCAGGTGCTGGCCGACCTGGCCAGGGCCCTCGCCGAGACCAAAGGAAAATCGCTCTGTGAGTGTCCCCTTCTGAAATTTCATCAATCGCCCTGTCATTCACCAACCAGGCTTGGCGCTCTGTTTTCCCACAGAGCTGCAATTTTGCGTTTTTTTAAACCAACTCGCAAAGCAGAAACATGTTGCACTGGCATTAGTTGAATCTTTCGACAAAATTTCTGCAATTTGAACTGAAATGCTGGGCCTCACGCGTGTTCACTTGTTCATCCCCTTTTCTGCTGTCGTCAGACGCCTGAAGCTAGCTAGCCTGTTGAATGTTGATTATTTTCCAGTAGCCAATTCAAAATAACGGCTTATAATCTGTGAGTAATTTGGGTGCACATCAATGGTCGCAGGGAGGAAGGCATTGCACCGTTCTCTTCTACGCCCTGGCAGCTGTTGGAGCCATCGCCATCGTGCTAGTCGTGTGCGCGCTCCTTGCAATCTTCATGTTCGCAGAGGTCCTCGTTCGCAACTCAGCAGCTGGTATGTCTGCCATGCCCACCATTGCGTGATCTGACGATCTTACTGTTAGTAACTTTTTATATATATATATCACACTGATCGACCTAGTGTGATTTGATTGGTTGGGCTTCACGTTTATGGAGAAGTTGTGAACGCAGGCCACGCCGCTGCTGGACAGGGGCAGGCCGGCGAAGGGTTCACCGCGTACGTCGTCGCGACCAGCGGCCAATCGCCGCTCTGGTCCGTGGCGGCGCAGATAAGGCTCTACTAGCTGCAAGAATCCAAGATGCGGCTGATCCATGGAGCCATGCTGTGACCTGATTGAACAGCTCTGTAGGCTGTAGCTATTCTCTGATGAACAGTTTAGTCCAGTACAGAAGTACTAGTTAGTTAGTTAGTATTTGTTGAAGAGGCTGGGATTATGATAGGATTTGTCAAATAATGTGCCTGCTACTCTAGTCTAGTCATTGATCTCTCATGAACCATTTCGTCCCTACTTGATTGGCTAATTAATCCTAGTAGGATACATGCTTTTGCAATTCTGCTAATGTTAGAGCGATGGAGTATGAAACGCTTAATAAGCTCAGAGCTGTCGGTGATCATCTTGCAAAATGTCCAGTAACATGTGGTCGATGGTATCGTATATTTGTAGTTCTGGTCTCTTCCGCTCACACACCCGACACACATCCCTATTGACCAAAATGCGCCTCGAACTAACATGCTCACTTTGTATTTGTTAGACTGCTTACTAAGATACAAGGTTTATTTCTCTGTTTTGTGGGATGCTGACCTGTGCTAGGCTGCTAGCCCACCACATATATCCAATAACTACGATCGATTAATCTGGTAAACAATTTGTTAAATTCGTATTTCTGGATAATCCATGCCTGCTGAAATGCTTAGTGATATTTTTTTGAATATGCAGTATTTAGCTTGATGGGTTTAAGCTTCATAAAATATTTGTCTATAATAGTATCAAACAACTCTGATTGATTGATTAATTCATCAAACTGAATGGTACTGTGGAAACAAAGTTCATTCATTTCATTTTATACAATATAGTCAACAGCTACAATGACACGCCTACTACGCTCACTATCTAGCTGGTACCTTCAAGTTATTTTACTGTCAAAATTACAATCACATGTACTACCTTCACAATCAAACAACAACCCTCCATGACTGTGTGTGAGTTGTGGTTGGGTCGTCCTTGCCAATTATCATAGTAATCCAAGAATTATGTAGTACACCAAGGCGATGGGAAGAGCAATTAGCATGCCAAAGATGACCCTGAAAATGTCGTATACGTTTGACAAACGATTTAGTACCTGCGCGTGAGCGCACGCACACACGTTTGAAATTGGGTGGCTGTTTAATTTCACTTACCCGGTGCAAACAATGGTGGCGTGAAGATTGTATTCCTTGGCGAACACAAAAGGCACAATTCCTTGTGGCAGGGCAGCCTACCAACATGTCACATACATGGAGTCAGCATTACAGGTGTGTAGCAGGATTATCAAAGTGGCATATTGGTCTGGTAGTGTGTACCTGAACAATGGCTATGCGGAGGAGCGTGCCCCGAAGCCCGACGGCGGCCGACGCAGCGGCCATGGCAGCGGGACCGCCAAGGAAGCGGATAGCCATACTGACAGCTGCGGCAGAGGTTCCGCAGGCGATGATCTTGGGTTGCATGGCCATGAACAGCCCTGGTCACCAAAAGAATCGCATGGTCATACGTGATGAACTAAATGGAAGCTGTAATGATCGGTGAAGAGGTCACCTAAGCTAAACATGGCCATCCCTAGCCCTGCATCGGATAGAATGGTGATGGAGTTCCTCAATATGGTCGGCATTGCGATGTGGAATCTGCAGAACGCGATGGTAATTAATGTGCTCCAACAACTCATATAAATTGGTACAACATCTTATTAGCAAGAAAGATGCGCGGAGTTAACTTGATTTTACCGGAACGCGATGAGTGACCAGGTGAGGCCGACGAGGCTGGCGTAGGTGTTGGGGTTCCGGACGAGGCGGCGCGACACCGTGATGAGGATGAGCCGCGCCATCACGCCGGCCGGTGCCGTTTGCTGCCCTCCTCCGGTGCCCGTTCCAGTGTCCTTCACCTTCTGCTGCTGCTCCATTGCCGTTGATCCGGACTCCACCTCGGCCAGCGCGTCCTGCCCCGTCTCCGCCTTGAAGCTGGCGACGCGCTCCCCTGGCCGCGTCGCTGGAACAAATTAATCAGTGCACGGTTCCCATTGGCTGCAGTTGTGATCAAACGGAGCCAGATTAATTGGAGATGGATCTAGGATGCTCACCTCTGGACGATCCATTGGATGGCGCCTCCGAGGGGACTAGCCGCCGGGCGTCCTTGTTGGCGCGGTGGAGATCGCCGCCGCGGAACACCGGCAAGCCGCTCAGCTCCGACGCGGCGGCGGAAGCAACACCCGAGCTCCACTCAAACGCGTCCGTATTACTGATGGCAGGTGGGTCGTCGGGATGGCTGCTGCTGGGCACCACCGTGGCGGCTGATCTGCCTCCGGCGTTGGAGTGCCGCGGCGAGTGCGAGTGCAGCGAGAAGAGGTCCGCCGCGCCGAAGCTGGACATGCGCAGCGACGGCGCGGCAAAGCTGGTGGACCCCCTGGGCGGCGTGGCGTCGCCGTTCCGCGACGAGCACACCGAGTAGATCTCCACGCCGGTCAGGTTGGACGGCCGCGGCGTGGTGGGCGCCATCGGCATGTGGGACCGGCGTGACGTGGACGCCCGGCGCACGACCAGGCGCACCCTCCCGTCCGGCTGGGCCTGGGCCTCCGCCTGGCTGCCCTCCAGCGAGACCACGTCGGCGTCCACGTGTACTGCGGAGATGGGCGCGCACTGCGCCGCCGCGATGAGCGCCCGCGCGGCGCGGAGCTCGAAGAGCACGAGCAGGAGCGTGTACCACACGATGCACTGCAGCACGACGAGCTGGACCATGAGGTCGCCGGAGTAGCGCCCGTACATGGCCACGAGGAGCGGGATGCCCATGATGAGCGTGTTGGGCAGCGACGAGAGGGAGAAGAAGGTGATGGACCAGTCCAGCGGCGGCGAGGAGCGGCCGCCGGCGGGGAGGGGACGCACAGGGACCAGGCGGCGAGGCCGCCCAGGACGAGGCCCTTCTGCAGCGTGTCGGCGGCCACGAAGCGGAGGTTCATGGCGTACGGGTCGCTGCTGGAGATGACGTGGAAGGAGAGCAGCGGCACGGCGAACACGGCCACGAACCGGTTGATGCCGCCGCACTGCTCCGGCGACAGCACGCCCCACCAACGGACCGAACCGTAGGCGAGGATCATCGCCACGTACAGGGGAACCACCGCGCACAGCACCGTGTACAAGTCATGCCACGAGATCATGGCTGCCTGCGACTGATCAATCGCCGGCCCGGAGCCTCCGCCGATCGATTGTTTTGTTGATCAAGTCCTCTGGATCCAGAGGACGGACTGTTCAGTAGAGGCTGTGGTTGCATGCAAAACGGTACGAGTTTGTTGTTGACTACTGGACCGCACTAGTAGTACTTCCCTTGCAAAATTATTGTCACTTATTTTTTTCGTTACTTTTGACTACTCATTTTATTCATTATTTTTAAAAATATTATATGTTTTGTTGGAATGTAATTTATTACTAAAAAATTTAACATGTAGCCTATAATTTTTTATATTTAAATAAAACTTTGAATGAGACAAATGATCAAACATAATAAAAAGTTAACGATCGACAATAATTTCGGAATGGAGGGACTATAGTTTTTGTGCCATGCGGCCCTACAAGGGGCACATTGCCATCACGGTACATAATCCACATCAGTTGTTGTTACGATTGAACTTTGCTAAGTCCTCCAAACCTGGTGAGTGCTTCAGATTCAAAAAAGGAATATATTATTGCAAAATTGATAAAAGAGATCTTATTTCGACATGGAACTCGAAAATAGGTCCTGATATGTAATTGTCTGAAGAAAGAAAACGGTAATTCATGGGCCAATAGAAGGCTATTGTCAGCTGATGGAACACAAAGAAGCTACTGGAAATTTGCTTGTTTTGAGGCGAAATTACAATGTTCATGTCAGCATTTGCAGTTGTCGGTGTAGGGGATCGGAGGTCCCCCTAACCGGGCATGGGCTGTTTCCGGCCCACGGACGAAGACGGCGGCTGCGGGATGAGGAAGTCCTCAAGGCCCACGAAGCCCACGAGGCCCGTGAAGGCCGGAGGAGCGGGAGCGTCGGGGGGACGAAGCTTCCCGGTAGCTTTCTCCGGCGCCCCAACCACCCGGAGTTAATGCGGCACTCGAGTGCCTGCGGCGACGTCGCAGCCCGACAGGACGTGCGCGCGTCTTCCCCATGCGCCGCGTCTCGGGAAGCCGCGCTGCTACAGCGCCAGGAGGGCTCTTGGCCAATAGGATGGAAGAGGCTTGGAGCCCGAATCGAGGAGAAGAGATCGCAACGGATTTTGTCGGGATCGTGTCGGGATATCCCGAGAAGGACCGGACCCCATCGGGCGTCCGGGTACCCCCGGTGCTTATACGGTACTTTTCTCCTTACCCTATAAAAGGAGGGGGACTCCCATGTAAGAGACAGACAACATTCGAATACACACACAAGCAGGACGTAGGGTATTACGCATCCATTGCGGCCCGAACTCGGGTAAATCCTTTGTGTTCTTGCTCGCTTGAATCATCCGCGCTAAGCACGAGCAAATCCGTCCTTCCCCGAGCCTATCCGAAGGGAGCCTTGACAGGCCCCCATTTGGAGGTGTGCTCACACACCGACATTTGGCGCGCCGGGAAGGAGGAGGTCGTAGATTTCGCCGTGCACCGAAGACCTACTGCACGGTCATTGACGAGATCCTCGGAGACGCCGCGAACGGCAGACGGCGTCTCCGATCGAGGCGTCCACAGGGCGCCGACACCGCAACCGTCGCCGCGCGGGCGTTCCGGCCTCGACGACCGTGCCGGCATCTGCGGCAGCTGGACATGCGACGGGGAACCAGCCCGCCGCCGACCGTGGCGCCCAAGCTACCACGCCGCCGGCGTCCGAGCGCGCCACCGCTCGTCGCCTCTTCTAGGAGGAAGAAGGGGACGACTCCTTAACCGCCGTGAAGACCATGCTCAACAACCCGCCGGAGGAGCCGGCGGGAGGAGAGCAAGCGAAGGAGTGGCTCACTAGTGTAGGCCGGCTCCTCGACACGGCGCGAGCTAGGCGCCGAGCGGACCCGTCCCGCCAACCGCCGCCACCACCGCCGGTCGACGGTAACCGCCGCGCCAACCGGGCACGGGACACACGCCCACCGGCGGCTTCGCTCACCGTCCACTCACCGCAAGGACGGGGCCGACGCGACCTGCGCAACGACCTCAACAAACGTCGCCGCGAGGGAGAAGACGCTCGGGTCGGCATCGAGCGCTCGCGCGAGCGTGAGCGTGAGCGCGAGCGGTCCTCCGCCCACGACGACGACGTCTCGGAGGCGGAGCCGTTTCCCGAACGCCACCCCAAGTGCAAGACCCGGGAGCTCGATCCTTCTTTCCTCGGGGGCTGTGCCGCCCTCTTGACGCGCTCGCGCGGGGTCACGTGGCCCAACAAGTTCCGTCCGGACCTTCCCGAGAGGTACGATGGCACCGCCCCTCCCGACGAGTTCCTGCAGATATACTCCACCGCCGTCGAGGCGGCCGGCGGTACCGAAGACATCATGGCCAACTACTTCCATCTGGCCCTCAAGTACTCGGCCCGGTCATGGTTCATGAACCCGGCGCCGGAGTCCATTAGCTCGTGGCGCGGCCTGTGCCGGAGTTCATGGCCAACTTCCAGGGAACATCGAAGCGCCCGGGAGCCGGATCGACCTGGACCGCGTCGTCCGTAAGCCGGGCGAGACGCCGCGGGCCTTCATGCGGCGCCTCGGTCAAGTCCGCAACACCATCCCACGCGTCGACCCCGCCCGCGTGGTCTCCGCCTTCTGCCACGGCGTCCGGGACAAGGACATCCCGGGCGAGCTGGGCGTGCACCGGCCGGAGACGGTCACCGACCTCTTCCAGCCGGCCGATAGGTGCGCCCGCCGCCGGAAGCCCGGGCGTGGCACGACCCTCCGACTCGGGCAGACCGGGTGCCGCCTCTCCCAAGCCCGAGGGCGCCCTCTCCAAGAAGCGAAGAAGAACCTTGCGCGCAAGCGTAGGGCGGAAGAGGTGGCCGCGGCCGGAGGCCCGTCCCCTAGGGGGCGCGGCGACCACCTCCCGCGGGTACGGCAAGTCGCCGCCTAAATCCCCGGGTACATTCGCGTGCTACTTCCACCGCACCAACGACCACGACCAGTCGGAGTGCCGCTACATCCAGGCGAGTATCAAGCGGCGCGACGAGCGGCGGGCGGCCGAGAAGGCCGAGAAAGAGAAGGAAGGGGAGAAAGAGGAAGTCGAGGCGTACCGGAGCGCGGACGACTCCATCGCCGTGATCGGCGGGGGCTCCTCGAGCTTCACGTCCAAAGGCGAGGCCAAGCGCTTCCGCCGCGAGGTTCTCGCAATCACCGAGGGCAAGGCCACGGCTCCCCGCCGAGGTGGGCGGACGTCCCCATCACCTTCGACAAGAGCGACATGATGGCCCCGACAATACCAAGGGGAAGATCCCTCCGGTCGTGTCGCCCACCATCTCGCAACAAGAAGGTGGGGCGCACCCTCATCGACGGAGGCGCGAGCCTCAACCTCATCACCCCGAAGGTCTACGACTCCCGCAGTGGGCGCGTGTCGAGCTGCAGCCCTCGCGCCCTTTCGTCGGTGTGCTCCCGGTAGCTCCCGCCCCTGGGCGAGATCGAGCTCCCGGTCACCTTTGGCACCCGGAGCAACTTCCGCACGGAGAAGCTCCTCTTCGACGTCGCGGACATCGGCCTCCCCTACAACGCCATCATTGGGAGACCCGGCATAAACCAGCTCATGGCCATCCCGCACCACGCGTTCCTCACGCCGAAGATGCCGGGTCCGAAGGGTGTCATCGTGGAGAGGGCGGATGCCGTCAAGGCGATGGCTTGCCTCGAGGACATCTTGGCGGCCGAGATGGCGGCAGAAGAGGACACCGGCGGGAAGAGGGCGCGCGGCACCCCGGAGAAGCCCGCTGCGCAATCCGGCTCCAAGCGGGCGAAGCTTTCGGCACCCGGGGAAGTGTCTACCAAGAAGATCTCACTCGGGGCTCGGAGGACAAGACCACCACCATCGGCGGCGACCTCGACCCAAAATAGGAACTCGCGCTCATCACCTTCCTCCAAGCAAACAGCGACATCTTTGCCCTGGCATCCTTCGGACATGCCGGGCATACCCGGGAGGGTGATTGAGCACCAACTCAAGGTCGACCCCGCCGCGAGACCCGTGAAGCAGCGGGCGAGGCGCCAAGCCCCCGAGCGCGAAGACTTCATCCGGCCGAAGTCAAGAGGCTTCCGGAGGCCAAGTTCATCCGGGAAGTCACGCACCCGACGTGGCTCGCCAACCCGGTGGTCGTGCCCAAGAATAACGGCAAGATGCGGATGTGCGTGGACTACACCGACTTGAACAAGGCGTGCCCGAAGGACCCGTTTCCGTTGCCCCGGATAGATTCTCGTAGTAGACTCCACCGCAGGCCGCGACCCGCTTTGCATGTTGGATGCGTACTCCGGTACCACCAAATCCGTATGGCTAAGGAGGACGAGGAGAAGATCGCTTTCATGACTCCCGCAGGGAGCTTTTGCTACGTGAGCATGCCTTTCGGTCTCAAAACGCAGGCCCCACGTTCCAACGAGCCATGCGCCTAACTCCGGACTCGCAAATCGGGAGGAACGTGGAGGCGTATGTGGACGACCTGGTCATTAAGAGCCGCAAGGCACCGTCTCTCCTGTTCGACTTAGAGGAGACCTTCTCCAATCTGCGCCGCAACCGGGTGAAGCTCAACCCGAGAAGTGCGTCTTCGGCGTACTCAGCAGGGAAGCTACTCGGCTTCCCGGTCTCGCACCGCGGGATCGAAGCAAACCCCGAGAAGATCCGGGCCATCGAAGAAATCCGCCCCCAAGGCGACTCAAGGACGTGCAACGCCTAGCCGGGAGCATGGCGGCCCTTGGCCGGTTCATCTCGCGCCTAGGTGAACGCGCTCTCCCCTCGTTCAAGCCGATGAAGAGGACGGACAAATTCGAGTGGACCCGGAAGCCGATGAAGCCTTACAAGACCTCAAGCGCTACCCGTCCTCCGCGCCCGTTCTAGTCGCCCGGAACCAGGTGAACCATCGCTCCTATACATAGCGGCTAACCCGCAAGTGGTCGGTGCGGCTCGGTGGTCGAGCGGCCGGAGCAGCGCCTCGCGGTTCTCGGCGAACCAGCAAACGCGGGTGCCTCGACGGCTCGAAGGCGGCAGCCCAAACAGACCCGGGACTCCGTCTGCGACCAGCTCGCAGGCCTTGGAGCACCCGGGGCTGCGGACGCTCCCGCTCACAAGCATGGCCTGCGATGCGGCCGCTCCGGCCTGCCCGGTGGGGCACCCGGCGGTCCCCGCCGCGACGACTCCTGCAGACGGTGTGGCTCCCCGCCTTCACCCGGGCTCCGGCTCCGACCTCGTCGCATGATTTGGGCGAAGCAGGGACCACGACCGGAAAGCAAGGATGGGCGCGTTGATCCCACCCCACCCGGGGCTCCGGCTCCGACCACGTCTCGCATCATGGGCGGGGTGGGATCCGCTCCAGCCTACCCCCGACGTCGGCACCACGTCATCGCCGCATCACCCGGGGCTCCGGCCCGGTTGCCACAACGAGCGAGAGCGAGCTTGGGCCCGCTTCCCTAGAATCCGAATCCCGCACGCGGCACATCCAACGCCCGGTGTACTTCATCGCCGAAGTTCTCGCGGACGCCAAGACACGGTACCCGCAGCACTCGTAAGATGCTCTACACAAGTACTTGTCGCATCCCGAAGCTACGGCACTACTTCCAAGGCCACCCCGTCCGGGTGGTAACGACGGCACCGCCGGAGACCATATCGCGCAACAGAGAAGCGACCGGCGAGTGGCCAAGTGGGCCGTGGAGCCGGGGAGTTCGACTTGTCCTTCCTCAAGACACACATCATCAAGAGCCGGCTCTAGCCGAGTTCATCGCCGAGTGGACGCCCACCCCGGAGATCGAGCGTGAAGAGCTCAGCACCCGGTGCAGCAAGACGACGCACCCGGCGACCACCGGACGATGTTCTTCGACGGTTCCCTCACCCTCAACGGTGCGGGAGCGGGGTGCTGCTGCTGTCGCCAACCGGCGATGAGCTGCGCTATGCGGTCCAGCTACACTTCGTGTGCACCAACAACATGGCAGAGTACGAAGCTCTCCCGGCGGGGTTGCGGATCGCGGCCGACCTCGGTGTCACGCGCCTCCTCGCCAAGGGGATTCGCAACTCGTCGTCAACCAAGTATCCAAGGAGTACCAGTGCAACGACCCGCAGATGGCCGCATACCTCGCGGCGGTCGGCGGATGGAAAAGAAGTTCAACGGTCTCGAGGTGCTTCACGTACCTAGGGGCGACAATCACATTGCCGACGAACCGTCCCGGTGGCCTCCACTCGAGCTCCAATCCCACCCGGACGTTCATGGAGATCTTGACATCCCCTTCGGCCTCCGACGCCGACCGAGCTCCAGACAAAGCAACAACAAAGCGCAGGCGCACCCGCAGGATCTCGCAGCACACGCAGAATAGCGAAGAAGCGCTTGCCGCCGAGCCGCAGGACGCCCGTTGGATGGACGACATCCTCGGGTACTGCGTGACGACATCCTTCCGGAAGACGACACGGACGCGGAACGCCTAGCCCGCCAAGCCAAGCGATACGCCATTGTTGATGGCAAGGCCGTACAAGCGCAGCGCCAATGGCGTTCGTCGAAGTGCGTGAAGACGGAAGAAGGCAACGACATACTCGTTGAGATCCACGAGGGCGAGTGCGGCAGCCACCACGCTCCCCGCACGCTGGTCGGGAAAGCCTTTCGGCAGGGTTACTACCGGCCGACAGCCCTCCAGGACGCCATCAGGCCGGTGCAACAATGCAAGGCATGCCGCTTTCACGCCAGCAGTACGCATCCGCCCGCTCAAGCCCTTCAAACAATTCCCTTATCCCGGCCGTTCGCGGTTTGGGGTTTGGACATTGTAGGGCCATTTCCGATCGCCTCGGTGGGTACAGTGGCTATATGTGGCCATCGACAAGTTCACGAAGTGGGTGGAAGCCGAGGCGGTGACAAAGATAGACCAAAACTCGGCGGTCGATTCATGAAGAATGTCATTGCAAGATTCGGGGTGCCGCAGCGGATTATCACGGACAACGGGACCCGGCTCACGAGCCACGCATTCGCAGCCGCATCGCGATTCCCTCGGCACCCGGATCCGCTTCGCCTCAAGAGCCCACCCACAAAGCAACGGCCAAGTCGAACGCGCCAACGGAGAAATCCTCAAGGGTCCGAAAACAAGATCATTTGACCCGTTGAAGAAGAAAGGCTCCAAGTGGGTAACAGAGGTCCAATCCGTGCTTTGGTCCCCGCGCACCACAGCGAGTCGAGCCACAGTGCGAAACGCCTTTCTTCCTCGTGTACGGCGCGGAGGCGGTACTACCCACGGAGATCCCGTTCAATGGCCCTCGAGTCGCCGCGTTTGACGAAGCCGACCAAAGCACCCGGCGGCACGACGACATTGACCTCCTCGAGGAGGCAAGACGACGAGTACTACCGCGAAGCGCGAGGTACCTCCAGTGGCTTGCGCCGCTATCACCAGCCGCGCGTGCGCCCCGGAGTTGCAAACGGGAGACCTCGTCCTCCGGCGGGCTCGACGCGTGAAGGCAAGGATAAGCTAACTCCCATGTGGGAAGGGCCCTTCGTCGTCACCGCCGTCACCCGCCCGGATCCGTTCGTCCGGAGTCGGAGGACGGGTACCCGAACCAAGCGCTTGGAACATTGAGCACCTAAAGAAATTCTACCCTTAGAATATTCGGCAGCCAATGGTCCCGGTAGTACCCGGAAGTCCCATCGCCACGGCCACGCCGCCACGGCACCTGTACTAACGTGTTTTGAATGAAAACAACGCCCGCCGCTTCTTTCCCTACTTCTCGCATGATCGCTGTTGTATATGTCAAAGTCCTCGCGTTCCTCCGACGGGTAAGAAAGGCCTATGACTTAGGCCCGAAGCCGGAAGGCGTCACGTTTGGTTAAGGCTCGGGCGCCGAAGTCGTGCTCTAAGCGTAGCTGCAAAGTACCGAACGGCCTACGACTAAGTGGCGCATGGCGACAATCGCACCTAACGTAAGGAGAACAACGGGCTTAAGCTTTTCATCAACACCGAGATTTAAACTTAACTTGTCTTGCATACGTAAAAACAGGTTTAATAAAAAGCAAAAAGGGCACGAGCGCCAAAAGACCACTCGCAGTGGAGGAAGCGGCGCTTAGCCCCGCTTGAAGCTCTCGCCGAAGGCACGAGCGACGGCGCGAGCTCGCGCCTTGGCCGCGGCGTGCTCCCCGCGGGGACATCGCCATTCACCACGGCCAGGAGCGGGAACCCGGCACCAAGCACCGGGGCGTTCGCCAAGCACCTCCTCCAGGGCCGCGGCTATGGTTTGCCGCCCTTCCTCCTCCAGAGCTCCGCCACCCGGTCTTCGAGCCGCTCGAGAGTCAACCACCTCCGCATGGCGAATGCATACCCGGCCGCGCCGCGGTCGAGGGGCTCAGGAAGACGGGGCAGCCCACCTCGAACAGCGCCGACGAGACCGCCCGGTGCACCTCGGCGGCGATCTCGACCGCGATCGCGCCGCCGAAACCAGCTCCGCCACCCGCTCGCTCAGCTCAACGCGCCGAACCTCGAATCCCCGAGCCGGGACCGCGCCTCCGCAAGCCGCCGCCGGAGGTCGTCGCCATCGGCCGCAGCAGAAGGGCCGTGACCCGACTTCTTCACCCGGGCCTCCAACCGCTCGACGCGTCTGGCGGTAGTCGTCCCGGCTCTTCTCCACCGCTTTGAGCTCGACAGCGAAGTCCTTCCGGCCTCCGCGAGAGTCTCTCGCGCACGCGATGCGCCAACCCACCGGCGATACCGCGGACCTGCTCCTCGGCCCGAGCAAGACCGGCCGCCTCCGTCTCCAAGGCCTCCTTTCGAACAGCGGCCTCGTTTTCACGAGCCGACCCGCTCCTCCCGGATAGCAAGGGCGTCCTCGCGCCGCCTCAACCCCACCTCTTGGGAGGCCACCGAGTCGCCGAAGCGCCGGAGCTTCGCCCGGCCGCTCCGACAGCCCCGCTCCCGTTCGCCCGGCCGCAGCCTCCCGGAGGGCAAGCGCACCGGCGCGCTCCTTCGCCTCCTCCTCACGAGCCGCCGCGGCCGCCTCGCGGCGCGTCACGGCCGCCTCGCGATGCGCCATGTCGGCCTCCGCCTCCTCCGCCGCGCGCCGCGGAGCCGCGCAAAGACGTTCCCGCTCCAAGACGCCACGAAGGCGGTTGATGCTATCATCTTCGCGGTCGATGGCGGCGCGGAGCTTCGCCTCCGCGTCCCGCAGCCTTCTCATCGGCTCGCTCGCCGATGCCGGCAGCTTGGTCCAGCTCACGCCGGACTTCCTCCATGCGGCGCCGATGCCGCCGCCGGGCCGCTTCACCGCCGTCTCCGTGGCCCTCCGGCCTCCGCCACCTCCGCCTCGTGTTCAGCCACCGCGGCCTCGCGATCCTCCACGGACGCATCCGTCTCCTCCACGGCCGCCTTCATGGCAAGGAGCGACCGGTGACCTCCCCAAGCACATCGCCAATCTTGTGGCGTCCCGTGCCGCCCGAGCGACTCGAAGGCGATGCGCTCCGGCCGCGTCCAGCCGCGCCCACGGCCCCTACCGGCGGCAGCGGTCGACGAAGCATCTCCGCCGCCCACCGCTCCCGGCTCCGACCGCACGCGTGGAGGGGAATCGTTCCCCTCCAAAGCACTATAGGACCGGCGGCGCCGGCACCCGGCCGGGGAGTGGAAGACCGTGGCGGGCGCCCGGCAGCGCCAATTGAGAAAGCGGCCACTCCCTCCGCCGGCGCATCCGGCACGTTCCCAACCGGAGGAGGCGACACCCGGCCAAGGTCATCTCCGGCGGAGGCACCCGCGGCCTCCTCTTCGGTGGCACCCGCGGCCACCTCCTCGGAGTGTCCGCGACCTCCTCTTCGTGGCACCGCGCCGCCTCGGAGTGTCCGCGACTTCCTCTTCGGGGCACCCGCAGCCGTCTCCTCGGGGCACCCATCGCTTCTCCCGCGCCGGCCTCCGCTCCGGCCGCCGGAGCCGCAACGGCGGCGGGACCGGCTTCCGGTTCGGCGCGGGGACACCGGAGACCTTGGGGTTCGGAGGGACCAGGTCCGGGTCCAGCTCAATCCGGACACTCCTACGAACAAAGCAAATCGAACGCGTTTTGCAGCCGTCGCAGATACGGTGAGAACAAAACACAGCGTACCAAGCGCGCGACTTAAGCAAAACAGAGAGAGAAGCTTCCTACCTGTCGCGCGTCCACCCGGCCGCTTGCGCCGGCACGGCCGCAGGGGGCTTCTCCCGAGGAGCGGCCCCCGTCACCGGTGCCGGCGAGGCTCGTCGGGCCCGCTCCGCGGAAAGCGGCGGGCCCGGAGGAATCGGAGGAGGGAGGCGACGGAGATCTTTTCCCTTGCCCTTGTCCCGCGCACTCGGGCCGGCCTCGCAGCCGCCGGAGCTGCCACCCGAGCTCCGGAGGCACCCCCGTGGGTGGCCGCCGCGCCCGGGTCGGAGGAAGGTGTGACTCCGGTACCCGGAGGCCAGGAGTAGGAGCCGGGACCGCGTCGAGGAACCCAAGCGGTCCCGCCGGGGCATGCCGTCGAGGATGGCGCGTTTGTTCGCCGACCGATGAAGAGGCCCGGCACCCTCCGGTACACGAAGGAGGCGGGCCACTTCTTCCTGGTCGCCGTGGAGTAGGCGAACCGCTTCGAGGCGTCGGGCAGATCCGAGTCCGCCCCGTACGAGTGCGGCCGGCGAGTTGAAGTCCCGGTACATCCATGACGGGAGCAATCTCCGGCGGAGGGGCGCGATGTTGCGCTCGAGGAAGTCATGCACCACCCCGCGCGAAGTCAGGCCGGCCGCGGCGAGCGCCGCGATCCGGTCGACCACGGCATCATGCCATCAGGAAGACGGGGCACGGAATCCCGTATGGCCAAGTGTTGAGCCGGACCGGCGGGACACGGAGGCGGCGGAAGTCCCTCTCGTACGGCACAACGAACCAAGCCTTCTTCCACCCCTCCACCTTGTTGCCGGGCGAGTACTCGATGTACCCGCTATCGGCCCGGACGGTCAGCCGAACGCACCCGATCACCTCCGCAGCGTTGGTGAGCGTCATCTTGAAGTAGCGTTGGAAGATGGGGAAGCACGGCTGCACCCCCACGAACCCTTCACACAAGTGCGCGAACACCGCCGCCGCCGCGACCGCATTCGGCGTAAGGTGCGCCATGCGAATCCCGTACGCTCGGAGCACCTCCATGAAGAAATCGGAGAAGGCGGGGGAACGGCGCCGGCTACAACGAAGGACAAGAAATGAAGGATCTCTAGTCCGCCGGTCGACGGTGGCAGAGACCCTCCAACGCGGACGCCTTTATCGCCATCCACCGGAAGGAAGGGCGAAAGCCGCGACATCTCGACCCGAGGGTCGGGCAACCGCACCGTTGGCGACGCATCCGCCGACGGCGAGCGCGTGCGCGAACCACCACGGCGGGGGACTTCCCGCGGGCCATCCTAGCGGCAGGGAACGACGGCGGCGAAAGCGGCGGCGCGGATCGGCGGAGAAGAAAGCGAAAGGGAGCGCAGCAGCGAGAGAGAAGTTGAGGAGACGGGGAGGCGAAAGGCGAAGTGGGAGACGTGCCCTAGGCAACCGGCCGTCCCCGTACTTAAGCGCAGGCGCCGAGCGGGCCTACCGCACGCGAACCGAAGCGACGCGACGTCTCGGGGCGGTCGTGCCTCGGCGGCCCAAGCGGCACCATCCCTTGAGAGCCGCGCCTCGGAGTAACCCGGACGGCACCGGGCGCCGACGGGTGGCCCCAATCCTCGCTCCGACCCCGCGGGTCGCCGACCGGGGCCGGGGCTCCTGTCGGTGTAGGGGGATCGGGGTCCCCTAACCGGGCATGGGCTGTTTCCGGCCCACGTACGAAGACGGCGGCCGCGGGATGAGGAAGTCCTCAAGGCCCACGAAGCCCACGAGGCCCGTGAAGGCCGGAGGAGCGGGAGCGTCGGGGGACGAAGCTTCCCGGTAGCTTCCTCCGGCGCCCCAACCACCCGGAGTTAATGCGGCACTCGAGTGCTCGCGGCGACGTCGCAGCCCGACAGGACGTGCGCGCGTCTTCCCCATGCGCCGCGTCTCGGAAGCCGCGCCGCTACAGCGCCGGGAGGGCTCTTGGCCAATAGGATGGAAGAGGCTTGGAGCCCGAATCGAGGAGAAGAGATCGCAACGGATTTTGTCGGGATCGTGTCGGGATATCCCAGGAAGGACCGGACTCCCATCGGGCGTCCGGTACCCCCGGTGCTTATACGATACTTCTCTCCTTACCCTATAAAAGGAGGGGGACTCCCATGTAAGAGACAGACAACATTCGAATACACACACGAGCAGGACGTATGGGTATTACGCATCCATTGCGGCCCGAACCTCGGGTAAATCCTTTGTGTTCTTGCTCGCTTGAATCATCCGCGCTAAGCACGAGCAAATCCGTCCTTCCCCGAGCCTATCCGAAGGGAGCCTTGACAGGCCCCCATTTGGAGGTGTGCTCACACACCGACAGCAGTTAATTAAACCCGTCATTGCGAGCAGCAAGTGATGTTTTATCTTTGCGGGAGGCCCGACGGGTGCTGCGTGCTTTGTCCCCTTTCCGCAATCTTCGCTGGAGGCAGGAACGCACGGTAGCCAACGGAACACGCCCGGAACAGGACCGATTTTTAGGTCAACTTTTGCCACAAGGAGCAGGCTTCAGTTCTCGACGTCTATGGCGACCATCCTCCCTCTCTCAGCAGTCACGGTGTCGCACATTCCTCCGTCCCGTCATGCCGTCACCGCAAAACAGAGAATTCATCAGTCCAGTTCGATCGATTCGATGGTGGCATTGCGGGCTAAAGTGAGCAGCGGAAGGACCACTCGCCGTCCCGTCCTGGGCGGCGCGCCGTTCGTGGTCTACCGCCGCTGCATCGAGCTGCTGCAGGTGCTGTGGCTGCGACGACGTGCTCCGGTTGACGGCGGTGCCCGGTACTGCTTCCAGCTCAATTAGACGACTCGGCCGGAGCCGCCGCTGCACTTTGCATTGGATTAGAGCTCGTCGAGCCAGATTCTGTAGAAATGGCGCTACTAATCTGACCACGGATTCGATGTTGTTCAGCTTCGTCCATAGAATTTCTCGAAAATGCTCGAGTGCACACCTCACAACTCAAGTTCAGATACACCTTCCAAGTTTCAGAAATAAAATAATTTGGTAATTTGTTTGCTAAAAAACAAAATTTGGTAAATTCTTGCACCATCTTCGTTTTTTCTATCCATCAAATTTACCATCCTCATTTTTGCATGCTCGTAAAGTTAATTTTCTTTTGTCACAGAGTTGGGCCAAAGCGGGAGCGGTCGGGTGGCCAGCGAGCTGCGCGCCGTAGGGCGCTGCGCGCTCGCCCGGGTTCGATTCCCTGCGGAGGCACCCCTAGGCACTATAGTAAATGGGTACCATTTGCTGCGAGTGTCTAGGGAAAAAATCCCTCGCTCTCCCCGGGCCAAAGCATAGGTAAAGACTCGCGCCACGACTCACACGGCCAGTCGAGTCCCTGTGTATGGATGGGGAGGGGTTCGGGGTTTTCTCGGCCTGCGTGAGAAGGCTCTTCTCCTTAATGAATGCCGTCGGGGTGGCTTCTATCCCCGGCAGGTCGAGTTTTTTTTGTCACAGGTTGGATGGGCGTCGATGGGCCCTTCTTGACATGTTCCATTAACAGCCTCATGGGTGGAGCTATTTCGGCCACGTATTATAGAGGGCTGAAAGATAGCAGCCCATTTATTCCATCCTGGCCCAGGAACTATGATTAACCGTGCCCTAGCTAGCCCAGCTCTATATAAGAAGCCGATGTCTCTTGTCAAGCCAGTCACCGAGCCTTCAGCAACCTGCCGCCTTCACCGCCGCCGCCATCACCTCGCAGGAAGATGCAGATGGCGTCGAACTCCTCCGCAGTTTCTCATCGATTAGTCTCCGCTGCTATTTAAGCCGCTGATCCCCCGTTCTTGATCTTTATAATCACTCCAGTGTGTCATCTATGATCTCGCTGTTGCATTTGGCTCTTGTTTGCTTTCCCAGTTCTCTATTTTCGATTCTTTGTTTCCTTATCACTAAAATCTTCCCAAAATTTGGAAAGCGAGGTGTAGTTATGTGGTGCTCAATATCACACGGCGAACACCGCAGCTCTCTAGCACTTTCCTACAGAAGAATCACAGGATTTAATGCTGGCTGGCCGTTGCTAATGGCCCTCCAGTTTGGCTTTTCTGTGACATTCCTGTTCTTCGCAAACAAACAAACCCTCAGTGAACACCCACAGATCCTCACCCGATCTCCAAAAGTTTGGAAATCACCGGTACAAACCCACGTCAGTGACAGTGACACTGCGACGGTAGAGGACCTCCGTCCGGTACAACTGCTTAATTCACACGTTTCGAAAAAAACCTGCTTAATTGACACGACGAAAAATAGTGTTAACATTTTTCTCAAACGAATGTTGCTGTATGGCCGCAAGTACGCTCATGGTACCCTGGTCCAGCCCAATAATAAACCTGTCATTATAATGGGCCTTTTGTTCATTCGCCTCGGCTCCTGGCCCGACGGAAGGCCCAAAACAAACTACTGGGAACTGTATGACGCACCATTTGCTGTCTACTTGGGCAGAATAAGTTGGGAGTTTCAAATTGAAGGCCCACTTGATCTAAACTCGATCTGCCATCATCAAACGCACTTCCGGAAATGAGTGAGCAGATTAGGAATATCCTGAAACATACTATGCTACTGTAGTAGCATGTCCAGGTAGTGAGATGCCGTGTGGTAATGTAAGCACATGCATGTTCCAATCACCCAGTCCCACCTCTGCAGCTGAGAATATCATAATTTCTTTTGCAAGATGTGGCAAATTGGCTTATGTAATCTGGCAAAAGTACCCTTTTTAAGTCCATCAATATGGCGATACTGCTATATATGAACCATGATCCATGTGCAACGACGGCATGACATATTGCTGATGCTATCTCTGCTTACGCAAAGAACCTGACGCAGCAAAACAGTTGATTATTTTAGATTAGTAAGGTGAAACACATGCATGTATGTGCTGTCACAGAATTACGCAGTATACATCTGGACTATCATGCTCAAAACACTGTCAAAGTCTCATGTCGAACCAAGAAAGCTAGGTTGGAATATGGATCTATTGTCAAATCATCTAATAAACTAAAAAAGAAGGACCGGAGGTTGTGGTGCTCAATGATAGGGTTATAGACTTATAGGCGCACTCGATTCGGTATTAACATTGCTGTCATAATGAAATAATCACATGTTTGACGTACCCCCTTATTTTTTAGTATGACAAAAATGTGATTCTCTATATCTATACTCGTTAGGTAATGGGGCTATATCTAAATTACTCATCTGTGTGCATGCATGCTAACGTTGATTACAATGGAATCAATCAAATAATGAATAAGAATTAGCGCTGCTGTCATCCCTAACATCACAAAGCTTAGCTTCCTTGTTACGTTGCGTAGCAGTTGACATATGCATATAAGCTGTAAGTACATTGCTAGAGTCGTTTCTCTTCCGTTTCATCCTGTTCACACACGCACCAGAGGCCAGTTGACCTCGATTGAACGCATGTGCACACCCAACCAGCTAGGGTGTTCACACCACTGCAAGCTGTATTCACTTCGGATTCCACGCATCGGTTTATTTTTTTGAGTGTGCGAGTTCAGGGTGTGGAATTGTTTTCAAGCTAGTCACTCTCTATCTATGAATAGATCCTGTTAATTTGAGTCACTATCAAGCATTCAAGGTGATCACGCAGGGTCAGCAGGGCCTCTCTGTTTTCTCTGCCCGGGGAAAGTTGACCATGTAAGTGGCAATTCAGTGGCATGCTTGAGCATCTTCTCCGGTCTCAGTTGCGACATCTCTAACCCCATTTTCTAACTATTGTAGATCGCCCGCGTGATCCGCGGAGGGTGAGGGCATAAGATAACATGCGTGCACGCGCAAAACCCTAATTTGTCGCCTACGACAGTGGCCGATTCCACGCTGCTTCTCCTTCGTTGTTTAATACCTCTGACACGGACACGTACCTCCAACCCTGCGGTAAACAAAACAGTGAATACTATCCTAAATCACTGACCGGGTAGAGAGCTCTATAAATACATGCTAGCTAGCTCCTTTTCCCAGGAGCCATACACCCGAAATTGGCACAAGAAGACACAAAAGGAGATCGCTCAGATCAGATCAAGATCAGGCGCGGTCAGAGAGTCAGGGGAAAGAGTTGGCAATGGCATCTCGCCCAGCTGCTTGTTGTGTGGCATCCGAGCTCGTCGCCAAGGGCAGGGAGTCGGCTGCTAATCTGCAGGACCTGCTCGGCCAGCAGGCGGTAGCGGCCGATGAGATGCCAGACGGCATTCGTGAGCTCACGGAGCAGATCCTCCGCTGCTGTGACCGTGCGCTCGCGGCTCTGCGCGGTGGCGCGGAGGACCCTGCCAGCGATGCCAGGAAGCGCACGCTGGTTGCTGCTCCTATTGCGACCACCTCCAAAAGGATGAGGTAAATCAGTAAATTTAGCTAAACATAAATTATTTATTGTGTCCCTTCAAGATTAATAAAGGGGATTAACGTACGTGTTCATATGTAGGGTCAGCTGTGGAGAGAAGGGAAAACGAGTTGAGAAGCAGGGGACAATGGAGGACGGCTTCATCTGGAGGAAGTACGGCCAGAAGGAGATCTGCGACAGCAAGTACCCGAGGTAAAAGAGAACTTATAACTATTACAAAATGATTCTCATAAATCGAAGTCCTCTGATTCAAATCCGGCCGGCACTATATCCGCCAACCTAATCACGGATTATTTTTGAAGAAAACTACGGCAACTCCTTTAATCACGGATTATTTGATCTCATTATTGTTCGTTTCGCACAGGCTCTACTTCCGCTGCACCTACAAGGACGACCGTGGGTGCATGGCCAAGCGCCAGGTGCAGCAGTCCTCGGCCGACCCCTCCGTCTACCTCATCACATACTTCGGCGAACACAACTGTTTCCATCACGACGACGAGTCCCCGGCGCCGTTCGTCATCAATTTCGGTTCGAGCACCTGCGGAGACCGGCAGCTGAAAGTTTCTCCCGGACCGTCGTGTGAGGACGACGATGGCCTGATGGCGGTCAGTGAGACATCAGATGTGTGCAATTCGCCTGAGACGACGGAGCTGTTAGCCGAACTGATCGAGCAGTCAGTATCGGTGCCGGAACAAGTGAGCATGAGCTCGCCGGGGTGGTGGGACCCTCTGGACGAATGCTTGGACTGGGACTTTACGGACGAAGATAGCTCATCTTTTGACGTTGGCCAATTCATCAACTTCGATTACTTGTGTTTGCTTCAATAGAACAAATGCATGGTCACTGTGCAGGCAGATTGGTACGAAACTACGAAATAGCTTATTTTTTGAGTGAATTGCACAAATTTACAACTATTTGTGCCATAGTTTGCAGAAAACTACAAGTTTTGAGTCATATTGCAAATAACTACAACTATTTTGACCTTGAGTTACAAAAAAAAATACAAATTTACCAATTTTCGTCATTGAGTGGTCATGAACCCAGTTGATGATGCATCTCCTCCGGTGTCCATGTTAGATGTGGTACCCATGCCAAACCACCATGCTCATGTGGAAGAGGCAGCTACCGATTTCGCGACCACCCTTGATTTCCTATGTTGTCCATCTTGTTCAACCATATCGCTCGAGTCGAACAGGGTCACATGAAGTTGAAGGAATCAGCGATGGTAACAGTGTTAAAAACCAATGCAACATGAGGGCCATCTACCGGTTCGTAGGCCTCAGCTGCCTCATCCACAACGGCATGTAACTTGGCATGGGCCCCTCATCCGGCTTAGACAAGAGAATGGCTTCATTAGACTGACAGAAAGGATCCACGGCCACTCTAGAATCGAAATTGTTAAAGTTGTAGTTTTCTCAACAAAAAGCGAAAATAGTTGTAGTTGTAGTTCCTTGCAATAGAAATCAAAAGTCGTAGTTTTGTGCAACCATAGCACAAATAATTATAGTTTTGCACAATTCACTCTTATTTTTGATAATCGCCGGCCCGTCAAGGTCATGCATGATAGATGAAGTTGATGTGTTACCTTGCCGGACACCAGGCTTGGTAGTTAAGAAGCATATTAATTATAATATGAGAGATACAGTGGATCATGAAATGGTAATATGCATATATTTAAATCAAGATAAGGATGCCCCATCATTTGTTTTATTAGAAGATAATGTTAGGCAAAGCCAGTTTGGTGCAGGCGTGGCCGTGTCCTTGGTTGACGTCCTCAATGGGTGACGTGGTTATCGTCATCGTTGCCCTTGCAATGGTGGTGGTGGCGGCCTTGACTCCATTAGGAGCACCGTGATGATCATGTTAGGGTTAATCATTATATTAGTTCAAGGTCACGGAGAGGGGTCACAACCAAAAAGAATTGGTTTGCCTTAGATTAAGGCGTGTGAGTAACAATGTGATTAATAGGGTAACTAGTGTAATTAAGAATGCCAATAATTAACTTCTTCCATAATAACCAACCATACGTTGTCCTAACAATCATATTCCAACACACTACCAAATTAGTTGAGAATCTCAATGCTCTAGCTATCAACTTAAACCAACAAAAGAATGCACCATATATATTAATGAGAGGAAGGGGATGCAGATTCACAAAACTGTCATACCCCATTTCTAGAGTATATTGTGCTTCCTACCTTTTCCAGTATTAGAAGAACTATGTACACACATACATAGTGTGTACAATGTCCCAGATGGCGAGAATAGAGTCATACATGTCTTAACTTACAAGCCACGAGAGGTGGACAAGACAACCTCAGATAAAAGAAGTATAATAGACTAAAATCGACAAGCAGCTTGAGCGAACGACGTGATCTACTCATCATCTCCAGCGGGTCCACGTCTTCCTCTGAATGATAGCAGCAATAGTGAGTACAAAAGAACTCAACAAGCCCTACACTATACAAAGATTCATTCATGCGTTTTGGGTAGTGGATAAGATAAGGTAGTAAGGGAATATTATCAAATTTTATTATTTTATTTGGTCGGCCCTAGGAGAGATATTCATCGATCCCATTAGTGCCCATCTTTTAATTAAGTTAGGCCTTGTGACCTACGATCATAATGACTCTTGACACCTAAGGCAACAACACATTCCAAAACACATGTTTCACCTACACTCACACACACTTGAAGGAAAATATATGTGGCTAATCGATGTGAGCGCAAGACATTGGTGTGTTAATACCGTGACAATTACCATCCAACTGAATATACACTCTGCAGAGGTTATACACTTTACCCACACGCTATGCATTCTTATCAAGGGTTCTACATAGCGTTCACCGACCATATATATACCACTACAAACCCACCGTAGATGCCCAGTGGTACCTTTTCTATGTGCTTACATTTGGTCCATAACATCAATAGGGTAACACCACCAACTGCCATTCGTTACCTCCCTTCCCCTGGTTAGACTTATTTGCAGTAACACATAGGGCAATGGTAAGTCCTGCCCACATAAGCTCTTTGGTTGTACGGAAATCACTATAATGAAGTCCAATGAACCGGTCCTTATGCGGTTAGGGCAAGCGCTTGTCCAGGGCAGGTGGACCTATCCCAAAACTATGCTTCCCAACACATCACCTTTACTAGAGCCTCATACCCAACCAATTTTCCCATCACCATTCATCCAGTACAATTATTCTATTTCCCACCCATTGATTTACTCACACCACCAAACTCATTTCACACATCTGTAAAAAATGGGAATAAGGCCATTCTCAATTCTCACTTTCATTTTCACAGTTTCAGAGAGAGAGAGAGAGAGAGAGAGAGAGAGAGAGAGAGAGAGAGAGAGAGAGAGATTATATTGTAAAAAAGAAATGATGGGCATGTGATCATGGTTGGTGACGCCACTCATGATGACGCACCTGGCCTGACGTCCAACTGAAATTATAATAGAAAGTTAATTATTAACTGGCGCGATAGTGGCGTGCCACATGCTTAATCTATGCCAGATGGGCTCAACGATGTTGTACTCGATGTCACTACCAACTGAGTGCAGCCAGCTAATTTTTCGAGGGAAGAAAAAACTAAGCTGCCAGCAGTCTTGCACCCTCCATGGATAGAGAAACCAATAGATTAGTGCGAGCAACTTGGTGGGTTATGTTGGACTTATAAATGACAAAGCCGGGTGCCAGATTACATTCCACACATAGTGGCGACTGGCGACCAAGTGTAATGTATTTCTAGCTGCACGACTCCGCCGGAAACGACCATCATACTCACGCTCTCAAGCAAGCTCTTCCCCGTATTGCGATGACTATGATGGTTTACTTGCTGATTAGTTGCAAAAAATTAACTGAACGCTAATTTACGTGTAGGTGATGGAAAAACTCAGTCGTCACTGAATGCATGATAACATTTTAGTACTGATTCTTTTATGTACTAAATTTATAATTTATATAGTTCTCTTTTACTTTCTACTCATGTAATAAATCGGGCTGTATGCCATAACGTTGAGACCAAAATAATTCCGTCATCTAAAAAAAGCGATAGAGAGACGACAGAAAGTACTCATGAACCAAATGAACCAATAATAATTTTTCTGTCCTTGCAAGGAGACACAAATGGCTTGATGAACTAAATTTTTTCATCCATTTCAGTGGTTCTATTTATATTACATGATGCAACACACATAATCAGATATATATAGCCCCGAGGCCCTTATCGAATCTAGTACCAAGTAGTGGGTAATTGTATATTCAGGAACACACATGATACTTGCACCAAAACACGCAATATGTCGTATGCACATATTTTTAGTTAGTTGCCAGTACTAAACCATACTAGTATATGCTTATAATCGTACTATTTTATCTCTACCTAACGATCGAGCCGTTTCTTCTACCCTTTACACGTACACAGGCTGTCCAAACACCAGCTCTACCAGTGCCTCTCTTTCACATTTTCTCAACCCCACCTTCCGAAGGGGGAAGAGTAGTATCATCCCGGCATCCCATCCCCAGAATATCCACAAGGCCCGAATCCGAGAGGATGTTGTCGCTGTCGCGGCCACCTTCCAACAACCAGAGGGAGGCAGCAATCCAGGAGCTCAAGAGGGGCACCGATCGAGCTGGCAAGAAGGCTCAGGCAGCAGGTGGAGCTCATTACAGAGCTTGACCACCGCGAAGCTGCAGTAGCCAATGTGAGCGAGATATCCGAGTCCATGGAGTCATCGTTATCCATACTCCAATCGGAGAGCGAGCACTCCTCCGAGGCTGGGTCGGTGGCTATGCAGACCGGGTGTGCAGCCTACTCCTCATCCTCCGACATCGGTTCCAGCGCAAGAAATGGTGCCGTCTCTGCCCGTACTAGAAAGATGAGGCACCGGCGAGGAAGGCTTGAAGAGGAGCTGCCAGTAATGTGAGTCCCATAAAACTGCAGCTTTTCACTTTTGCATGCTACAGTAAGTGGTGTTGAAACCTATGTCATAAAGTGAAGAACTAGGGCCGTCAATAGCGGATCTTGGATTATTAGGATTTAAGCAAGGGCTGACTCTTGTTTTATTACTAATATGGAATTTCCTATTAATTACATCGCCATTTGTTACCACCTTATCTTTGAATGATTTTATGGAAAAAGGAAGATCAATTTAAGTATTTATTCCTTGCAATTTTCAGATCTACCTTTGTAAAGAAAAGGGAAATAGAACACTAATGTTGCTGAATAGATCTTGTTTTTATTGAGCTTTTGGGCGTGGGCGTGTTCCTGGGTCTAAATTTCACTCTTATATAGCTGTGAAAATTTGTATAAGTTGATGCTGGGAAATTACAATCAACCCTCATCTTTTTATTCAGCAAGGAGATACAGACCGACGCACCAGAAAATGACCAGTTTCCGTGGAGGAAATACGGTGAGAAGAAGATTCTCAATGCCGAATATACAAGGTGCAAATCTTTTTCTTCTATAAAGCAAAACAGTTACACTGAATGAATTAGTACTCCCAGCTGAAGCAGTAGGTTGACTGCTGAGTACATTGCGTAGTTGGAGGTTAAGCATATCCAGTGCAATAAGTGGCTTTAGGACAAAGCTAAATCAAGATCTGTTTCTGACAAAAATAAAAGAGCTAAATCAAGATCGACGAATAGGATTTTTTTTATAAAAGTAGGTTTATATTAATTAGCGGAGCCAGGGGATTACAAAGGCACCTATGAGTAAGGTGCTAGCAACACTGCACGACAACAGCAAAAGACAACAGTACACACGCAGGTCTAAATTTAGAACCAGACGGTCCTGCCAAAAGTACAACGCGAGTATACAACAATTAGGTCCAGCTCGATGGTAGCGAGGTCGTCGTTGGCGCAGCTCCGGCGGCATCGGCGGTCGGAAGACGGCCAGACGGAACTGCCTCCATGACATTTGTGGAGGTTGATGTAGGAGCGCAATACCGACGTGAAAGCTCGTCGTTGGTGGCTGAGATATGATTGAATATGCACCGAGACGCATAAGAGCGGTACCGCCGACTCCCGGGGTGAATGGAGCTAAGCCTTTTTTCTCATGACCTAGTCGAGCTTGGCGTTGAGGCTTGGATGCTGCTGAATCATAGAGTTGAGTGGGGCTCACCGAGGATCCAATCCACCAAAGGCCCATAGAGGCCCGACGCGGGCCGATCTAGGGCCTAGCCTAGCCCACCAAGACCGGAAGCCAGCCCCGACGATGGGCTTTGGCTCGGCGGCGCAGGGGCGGTGGCTATTGCCATGGAAGGAACGACACCCACGAGTCCGGCGAGGTGGCCTCCTCGGCGGCGCCAAAACCGCTGGTCAGTCGAGGAGGCCTCCCGCAGCGGCGGCGCCGGAGAGGCCGAACAGGGCGGCGAGGCGTCCTCCTTGGCGGGGCCCCCGTGATCCAAGAGGGCGGCGGTGTGCAAGGCGTGGAACAGGCTCGGCGGCGGCGCATGGGAAGAGACCACGAATCCGTAGCGGAGGGCCACGGATCCGGGCTCGGGCGGCTCGGATTTGGTGGAGAGGAGGCCGGGAGCAGGCGATGGGTGTATTTGGTGGAGTAGTGGGGAGGGGAAAATGGGGATGGGGTGTCCAGGTGGAGGGGGAAGGACGGCGGCACCATCTTCGCGGCGGGACGCATCGGATCTCTCGGTCGGAAGGCATAAGTCCGACGAGAGGAAGCCGGAGGAGGTGAGGACCGCCATGGAGGGGAGCGGGAGTGGAAAGGGAAAGGCGGCGACCTGTAGCTACTTTATTCGGGCTCACCTTCAAGACCGGCCAACCAACGACGAAGTAAACCGTGAAGCCGATGGCTAGCGCGACGGTGACGAAGAAAATCGACCGGAGAAGGTGGCGACGGCGACATATACCCCACCGAGGCATAACTGCAGGTACACTACTAAACATGGACTACTTGCAGGTACACTACTAAACATGGACTACTGGGAGAGGGGCTTCTCTCTCCTAACCACCACCGGCGAGCCGAGGGGAGAGGAGGGGGTCCCGACGGCGGCGACGGCAGCGAAGCTAGGGTTAGGGCGGCTTGGGAAGTTGAGAGAAGGATTTGATAAGTCCAGTAAGAGTACTATGCACATTCCTCTCTCTCTCTCTCTGTCTCTCTCTCTCTCGTATAATTAGGCTATATAGATTGTCTAGATTAAATTAAAATCCCTACCTCTGTGGGTTATAAAACATTTTATCTCTTAATGTCCTGTGTTACATATTGATCATCGTACATGTTCATTGGCTTAATTCTCCTTATAGGTTATATTAGTCAGATTAAAAAAAGTAAGAACAAACATCTATGCATGTTCATTCTTCAAAATAAATAAACTTTTCACAGATTGTTGCTGTGCATACAGGATTATTCAGTAATGGCGCAAAGAAAAACAATTTGACTGATAGTATATTGAATGCATGACATAGTTAAATGGACATTAGAAATTATCCGTCAAGAATATTAAATAAAGCCTTGTTCCCTCATTTCAGACAGTTGCTATAATTTCCACATCCACATCAATTATTTTCCCACAACCAATATTGATTTTACTACGATATTATTGAAAAAAAAACAGTTGCATGTGGAAAAAAATGACGATGATGTGAGGTGGGATGGCGTGATGCGGCGATGAGGCAATATGGCGACACCCTGATGTGGGAGGGTGGCATTGTGATGTGTGAGGGTGCGATGCTGCTCTCGTATGTGAAAAAGAATGGTTGCAAGAAAAGAAATCCCATTCTATCTTTTATGACATAGCTATGTTAATTAATATATTGAATTGTTGTGCTATTATATAATACTACCCTAAAGAGTACCACTATATATAATGTAGAACTGCTCTTACTTTAGGTCTTCTACTATAGGACAAACTGTTGTATATATATTTGGATGCATATTGATAAATTTGTCTATTAATTTGCAGGCTATACTATAAATGTGGTAATAGCAACAACCACAACAAGTGCCCAGCAAAGAAATACGTTCAGCAACAAAGCAATAGCAACCCTCCTCTTTTTCTTGTCACCTTCATCAACGAGCATACTTGCAGCACCCTGTTCCCGGAAGAGCTCAGCAGCTCAAGCAGTGATTCTTCGCAAGTACTCGACTTTACGAAGCTGTTGCTTTCACCTCCACTGACGGAAGGTGCCCCGGGGGTGAAGCAAGAGGAAAAACCCAACACATTAGTATTTGTGCACAAATGTGGTTATTAGTTATTTGTTGTGTGGTGGATGTATTCAAATGATCTACCGTAATAGGATTTTTTTATGTTTTTTTGTTAACGATATTAATAGATGTATGTTGACTCTGTGTATGAGACGTCAGGATCCTTGTTGGTGACTCGGTGTGCATCAAAGCATATTGAGATTTTAATTGATATATTTGCACCAATATTATTATATTAATATTTTTCATGATTGCTGTCGAAAAAACTAATTTAATTCATTCTGTGCTGCTAGTTCAGCCAAAAATAGTAGGATTGACTGGTTAGGTTTTGAACGAAAAAACTAGCCAGTTAATCGGGAAAACTAGCAGGTAACTAGTTTGCTACAGTACATAGTGTCGGATTCTCCGGATTAACCGATCGAACTGGGTGACAAGCCAAGACCAGTTTGCTAGTTAATCAGGAGTTAATCAGGATAACTGTCCGGTTTTGTCCCGTTATGTAAACCATGTATACTCGACTGAGCTTTTCATGCTCAATCATGCTGGCTCACCACCAGAATGATCTAGAAACCACATATGGCTTAAGATGCTCAACCGAAACTCTGAGAGAAAGATGCCATTAATCTTTGAGCAATTGTTTAAGCATGATGTTTTTTTGGGACAAACAAAGGATGAAAAATTGATCATTGCATGAGCTTGATGAAAATACTAGGTAACTAGAAATTTCGTGAAGTTTGGTTGAATGCATCCAGGACTACTTTGTACTATTTATCATGGAAACCATATAGGATCGGACTGAAGGTTAATCAACACCACCTTTAGTTAGGGACTTTTCTTTTCAGACTTAAACAAAATGTGGCGACCCACGGCTGCGCACCTGATTGTGACGATAGCCTAATCGTCACATTCTTGCATCATCCAGAGGCTAATGCTACTTTGTGAAATATTTTAATTAGTATGTACACGAAGCAAAAGTCAATCACGTGAAGTGTCGTGGGGTTAGGCACAGTAACCGCTGGTATATTTAGATCACAGATGTTTTAGATAATGGAAACATAGTTTAGTAGGGTCAATCCATCAGGCATTATAATCTTATGAGAAACTGATGCCATTGTTGACTTTTCCTTTTAGGGAAAAGGCAACCCACTACTTCAAAGGGATCACAAATATATTAGTGCAAATTGCAAAAAAGATAATGATTATCCATAACTTCAACTTCATTAGGACACATAAATTAAATGTCCCCGCTGTCGGCTACAGAGTTCGTCCTACGTGTATGTTTTGCCTTTTTTTTTCAAAAAAAGATAACAAGTAATTTTTTCTATTTAACTGATACGGTAATGTCTAATTCTTGAGAACCATCGAGGTGACTCTTTCTCTTCATCAGAATACTAACACAATGAATCGTTGTGGAATTCTAGCAACTCCAAGAGGGCTCCATGCATGTTCAAATAATATTCTCTCCTGTGTCTTCATCATCAGGACTACCATGACAAAACACGTCTGGTTATGTTGTAAAAGTGGTGAACACACTTATATATAGTAAGTACGTCTACCCTTTCCCACACACGATGAATTATATCAAACGCGTGTGCACGCAGCCACGGTTCACATATGCAAGCTGGATCGCACATCAGAAGTTCCAGGGGCCGTTGAACTTTTGCTGTATGCACTCGGGAGCTAAGAAATTTTTAGACCAAGCGCAGTTGCCAAGGGTACACTCGTCCGGGTCACGATCAGCTAATAATGTCACGCCATTGGCGAGGTCAGCATGGCCTCTTAGTTGACCTTTGCAAGTGGCAGTTGCATGGCCGCTGGCATGCCTCATTAGGCACCTCCCCGGTCTCAATCGCGATCTCTCTCCTCATCATGCCTGACCTCCATTATCATTTACAAGCTAACAGGTTGTAGCCCGCGTGAGCCAATAGATTAGTCACTCTAATCTACTCCATCTCTCGTTCTGTTTAAGTAAACAACGGGGATAACTTTCTCCAAGAAAAGATATGGAAAACGGCTACGCGGCACATGAACAAGGAATACGACAAATGTTATCATGTTAGAGTGCTTAATTAAATCACCCATTTGTCGCCTACTCTCATCGATACCAAGCTGCTTCCTCCATCTTGTGGATAAATTAAGTCGAAAGCCCCATGAACTTTGCTTCATCAGCCCTCCCCTGAAGTTACAACTTACTCTGTTGGCTTTATTAACTTAAAAGATTTCCCAAAAAAAAAAACTTGCAAAGCTTGTTTTACCTAGTCCGTCAAACTGCTGTCTACCTTCTCAGTCTCGTTGATTTATTTAGTGCTGTTACCAAGGGACGAGCGCTTGGGTATCCCGTGTTCTTCCCTCTTGTTTTTTCATCAACCTCTAAAAATTGTATTTCTAAAATATTGAAATTGGCAGATGCGACAAAAGTATGAAAACACAACCTTACCACAATCGCAATATTTTCATTCATTTTCTTTTGTGTCTTTTATTGTCATTGAAGTTTCAGCTCACATTGGAAAAACTAGATCATCTTGATCCAGTTCACCAACTAATCACTCATGTTGATTTGAAGTGGACTGAGAACTTAAAAATTCATAGAAACTATGAGGTAAGTTTAGTTTATGTTCTTTTTTTACATAATAGGTGCAAATCCAGCCTCTACAATCTTGAAAGGATGTACCCAACCAAATCTTAAATAAATAGGCAATTAGTCTCACACACTATTAGGTGCAAATATAAAAAACAAGAAAAAACAAAGTTCAAAATTCATCGTTTATACAAGAAGGGAAGTCATCGCCAATAACGGTGGGATGCCGAAATTGATTGAAGTTAGTAAGTACTTAACCCCACTTGAGTATCCATCGATGGTCAAATCAACCATAGAAACATCAATTTCCCCATGAAAGCGTTGGACGATACCAACCATGGACATGGCAATGGTATGGAGAACTTCGTAGTTGCCTCCTTAGCCGCCTCGTACGTAGGAGGAGTGCAATTGCCAATCGAATCATGGATTGACGGAAGTCACCGCATGCCATTAATGGCATATCATGCATGGGGAAAGCTTGAAGAAGTTCAAAGTGGTAGGGGAGCGTTGGATCCAGTCCTTGGGAGCCCATATATGGCTATTTGAATCCCGGCCATGGCCACAGGAGAATCGTTTTAGTTTTGGAAGAGAGAGAGAGAGAGAGAGAGAGAGAGAGAGAGAGAGATAACAATAATAAACTTTTTGATCGGGTGGCACCACCTTTGAGATGACATGAGCGATCATTGCAAGTTTCTATATAACCGGATTGAGATGACGTTTAGCAATCACTCGTCTTAACAATACAAAAATTAAAGAAACACAAATTAGGCATGAGAAACTAAAAATACAATTCAAACGGTTTGAAAGGCACAAATTCAAAGGGCCAAGAAAGTAAGCTACTCCTTTGGGTGTAACACTTTGTTGAAGTTGGGAGAATAAATTAGGGCAACCACAATGTTGCATGCTAAAGTAGTATATATAAATGGGTCTCACAGCAGGTAGTCTATAGTTACAGACAAGTTCACAATGTCTAAATCAAAAGTAGTCAATAGAGTAAGAGAGGAGTGTGAGTGATAAAATATTTTTTATTCACTATAGCTAGTCTATAAGCATATGGATACCTTTTGCTATTGACTGCTTATAGACCGGTTCTACAATGTTTCAGCCAGTCAATAGTGATTTGTTTATTCCTTATTGACCACTTTACAACTACATTGTGGTTGCTCTTAGTAAATAAGTACATCAACAATTTTCTTTCGGATAGAGTACAAACTTTTTTTTGTAGAAAATGGAAACGTCTTCCCGCCTCTATCTTATAGCACATAGCATTTAACATTATTACAAACTTTCAGACCTATTGTCGATGAACAGGGGAAACAAAGGAAATAAAAAAGAGGGATAAAGTAAAAGAGAGTGCATTTTGAGTCCACGGTGACCCATACCCACCCTATGACAATGTGGCACCATCATAAGTCTTTGGATCATGGATTAAGAGTTGAGACTGAGCCACGTCACTTGAAACAGTTTATGACATGGCTCAATCTCAGTCTTAGACTTCCATCCATGATCTGACGGCTAGTAGACCGTGTTCAAAACACAAATAAGAACGATAACCACAAGCCCATGGATTATGTGCAAGAAAGTTGAGGATCTCTACAATGTTTCTCCCTTTTAACATTAGTAGGGTGTCGTGAGCTAAACAAAACATTAGTAATGTGCCGTGAGCTAAACAAAACAGTAAACATTTCCCATATAATCATTTACCCATCTAGCTCAATAGCTCTATAAATATCTAATTGGCTCCTTTCTCCAGGAGTAGGCTTACACCCTCATTTGGCAAAAAGACAAAACGAGTTCACTCTCAGACCAGATCAAAGATAATGGCAATGAGAACTAGACCTGCCTGTGCAGCGTCTGAGCTCATCGCCAAGGGAAGGGACTCGGCTGCTATTCTGCAGGCCCTTCTCGGCCAACAGTCCGCCGCAGTCGGCGAGACGCCTCAAGGCATCTGGCACCTCACAGAGCAGATCCTCAGCTACTGCGACTGTGCACTTGCGGCGCTGCAGGAGGGAACGGAGGGTGCCGCCAGGAAGAGCAAGCCGGAGAAGCTCAGTGGAGACGCTCCTTGTTCCAAGAAGATGAGATAATTGACCAATAGCTCGCAGCATTTTCATGTTTCATACTAGATCAGCACACTGATTAATGCAAATCTTCAGGGTGAGTCGTGGAGAGAGAGGGATAAGAGTAGAGAAGAAATGGACAATGGAAGACGGCTACATCGTGGAGGAAGTACGGGCAGAAGGAGATCCGTGATAGCAAGTACCCAAGGTACAATGAGCTGGCCGATAGTTACATGATTATTCTTGTAGATCGATCGAAGCACCTTCGGATGCAATCGTGCAAGAGTCATGCTTCTTCGCACGTGAGCCACGGATCATTTGATCTCACTGTATTGTGCCGATCACAGGCTCTACTTCCGATGCATCTACAAGGAAGACCACGACTGCCTGGCCAGGAGACGGGTACAGAAATCGGGCGACAACCCCTCCGTCTACCTCATCACCTACTTCGGTGAACACACCTGCTGCACCGACAACGACGACGAGCCCCGGGCGCCTCTGATAGTGATAGAGATGGTAGGTGAAATATATTATTTCTTTTAAGAGGCATGTTGTAAGGTGAGAAAAGATCTGATTGCCTGAGCCTTTTCTTTTATTATAAAAGCGCTCACTTTGTTAAGAGAACAATCTATCACAATATGTATTCATATTATTTGCAACGAACAAGTAGTTAAAAAATTAAGCTTGGTTATAATGTCACCACCATCATTTTGAGTCGATAGGAGAGATGCCTCCATCATGCAGTCCTCAAGCAAAACTAATAGTATATAATTTGTTGGTCCAACCGAGCTAATTGTTGGTAGCTATATCCTAGAACTTAGTCAGAACATATCATGGGGAAGGATAAACCAATTTGCTAGTAGTAATTTTGGCTGCAGGGAACCATAAAACAATCTATATTTTGTAACTGCCAATTATTTTACATACTGTAGGGATAATCCCTAGTATACCACTAGATGAAGCTAAACCAGTGTGTTTGCCGCCAATGTAAGTGAGTATATGGTGAGCCTGGCACATCTTGTAGACATATCAATGACATATCATCATCATCATCAACAACAACATAACCTTTTGTCATGTATTAGAAATTATTTTTGTGATACAACAGAAATTTGCTCAAACATATATAAGAAGTACTTCACAAACAAAGCCCATGAGTTAACCAGTAAACTAGCTACTAAAACCACTATTAGATATCATCAATTGGGTTATATATGAACCGTGTTACATATGAACCATGTGGAAGACTGTTATATAATGAACACATTAGGTAGGGGTTGGGGGGGGACGCACCCATTGGTCAAACTTATCTCTAACATTTCCTAGCATTAATGTAAACTGCAAACGCTCTCTGATAATAGTACAACACTATGATTAAACCAGTACCCAATATTCCAAAATATGGGTATAGCACACATATTATAATTGAAAGTATTTAGGATTTATGCTACATAGTCATTTTCATTTTGGATATAGTCAGTTTGAAGAACTGTGCTCTTTATTGAATCTTGGAGGATGATTTGTTATTTTTTTTGTTTGGGATCACACATTTATGCAGCCATGTGCATTCAAGAAACAAATTGTGATGCATGGCGGCCCTTTTGATGAGAGAGAGAGAGAGAGAGAGAGAGAGAGAGAGAGAGAGAGAGAGAGAGAGTAGCTGTGTGTTAGAGCCTAGTACCCAAAATATATAGATGCGTGTGCCAAACTGGAGTGCATAGCATGTACGACAGGGATGTCAACGCTAAGGGAATAGTTTATGTCAAGCTGGCTCGACTCGGCTTAACTCGTTAGACAACCGGACTAAAAACTTTGGTGAGCTCAGCTTAGCTCAACCTAGATCATTAGGCTCTTGAGTGAGGGGTAAGAAGCAATTGAAGAACTTAATTATAGCTAGGTGAAATATTGTAGCATATATAAAATAGCTAAACATAAGGTATGTAGCTAATAAAAATTACTAACAATATTGTTCTGTTTGAAACAGGTTCCAAAAATAGTGAAATATTTGCACAATATTTTATATTGCATTGTTGTTGGGCCTTACTTCTTATGAACCTTGCAAAGATTGTTGAGCTCACGAGCTCCTGTGAAAGGGCTTCTAGCCTAGTGGATGGAGCACCTGAGTAGCATCTAGTAGATCTGGGTTCAACTCTTTGTGGGAGCGAATAATAAAAAAAAAAATAGGTTGAGGTTCCCCTACTTTAGTAGAAAAAGCTCATCAACCCAATTCAGCAATGAATCGAGTTGAGCTAAGTTGAGTAACGAGCTTTGAACTTCGTTCTCGTCCACTCCTAATTAGGTGATTCAAATTTGTTGTATGGTGTGACGTCTAGCATTTGATGATAGGCTACAAGTGCGTTAGTCTACATTTTTCTATTTTGAAAATGAAAGCATCTTCCCACCTCTGCTTTACCGCACACAACATAGCGCTGGTCTATGGTTCAGTGCACTCAATCTTGTATAGACTATCAAAAGAAATAACGGGGTTTAACTGTTTGAAACACACAAGAAATTATGTAGATTCTATAACTGCAGATTTATCAATGGTTTAGGAGCTTGATTTTCCTGAACAGTTCTCACATAGTTATATTGCTTTGATTCACTCTGGTTCCTCATCTAGACATCTACCTAGCATGCTGCCAGGTATGATTTACCAGTGCAAAACCCCCATTTTGTGTTGGTTGCGCAAGATGTCGATATGTTAACTTTCTCACATGTATGTGAATGTGCCTTCAACTTCTATAATAACTAGTCAAAATTCCCGCACGATGCTACGGGTACTATAAAATAATTATTAGGCAATCACATTAAGAAGTTGCAATAGGTTGAGCTCTTGAAGAGAAATGATGTGAAATTAGAAAAAAATTTGGCTCCTGAAATAGTGTTCCTGAAACAACATTGCCAATAAAGATATCTTTGCTAAATGTAAATTAAAACAAAGAAGCGTTGCCTTCAGGGTATGTAAAAAATGTTACATTTTAATACCAAAGGAATCACTTTTTTTTTGCCTTTAGCCTGTGTATAATTACCACAACTATATCAATATCTATGCTCATTTTATTATATTGAAAACCTCATCATAATTACCGGATGAAAAGAGACACGACAGTTCATATGTTTAGTCTCTTATGAGAATGAATCCCATGCAGATCAAACAACTTGTTAATTGAGGATACAACAAAGCTTCATAATTTTTCAATTGATTACGACAAAGCTTAATAATTACCAGATGAAAAGAAGCACGGTCGTTCATGTGTTTACTCTTATTAACTGAGGTTACGACAAAGTTTTATAACTTTTTTAGTTGCATGTCATATAAAAAGATACCAAAAATGACTATGCGAAAGATAACACGCTGTAGCAAAGCACAATCACACAAATGAGGCTGGTAATATGAATGAATATGATGATTTAACAAACTGTGGCCTGAGAATATGCATCCTACCTAAATTAAAATTTAGTTTTCTTCATCCTGCTAGAAACAAACCCACCTGGATTCCTCATCAAAGTGGCTGAGTCTTTCGGATTGCCTCCGGTACTTAGTGCAAGAGGATCAATAATAATTAATAAAAGAAAGGAAATTAATCGAAACGCTGAATGCATCTAGATTCTATACATGTATTCAATTATATGCAGGCATGGAGGAAGATGACAACGATAAGAGAAGAAAATGCTGTTAGAAAGGTTCAGGGTGCATACGCATGCTCGGATTGTTGCCCGGTTGCTCCATGAATATATAGGCCTTCAATTGATAGCTTTGGTCTCTTAATCGCCAAATGGTGATGCGAATTTCAGCAGGCAGGCCGCTCAATCACACACCGTTAACTCCATTGATTCCGGTGTCTTTATGTTGGGAGTTTCTCTTCACTGATGGCATTACGTGCGGTGTCTTCATGCCAGACTTCAGCATTTCCTCTTAGCATTGAAGTATAAATAAAGGCTGCACGTTGAAGAACATCTGAACAACGGAGAACTAACTCAGAGAGAACGGCTAGAATTGAATAAAGAAACCGATTCGATGGACTGGATTATTTTGGTGATGGGGCTCAATGAGAGTAAATATCAACGAATGATTGTTAGTGGGTTACACTTATAATAATAATAATAATAATAATAATAATAATAGTAATAATAATAATAATAATAATAATAATAATAATAAATGGTGTCTATTTAATTGATAAAGAAGAATAATTTACATCCTAGTGTCTGGAGACTAGATAAGATCTACAAGAAAATAAAATTATCTTGTATTTATTACAATATACGCTAGGTGCTTAGCACCTTCTTTGACCCAAAGTAGAGCTTCATCCTTTATTTTGTGCAATAGGGAAGACACCACCATCTCTTTTTGTTGGAAGCTCTTTGCATTTTCATTCCATTCCACGGTTCCCATGTTAGCGGCAACAATACCCAATTAGGCCAAATATCACAGGCTGGTCGCATTAGTGGGTTGGGCATACTGACCCGATATCTCTCTTTCTACTCGATAGCATTATGTTTTGATTTCTGCCTAATAAACTCTCTCTCTCTCTCTCTCATACTTCATTTTCTATTCTCCACTAAGATATCATATGAAAAGTGGCGGTGAGATGGAAAGAGGACCCATGTGGGAAGATATGAACGAAACATTATTATACCGAATAATAACTTGTTGAAAGGCACACCACAGGACACAGCAACGACGGTGGCGCAATGGCATTGAACGGTATACAGTATGTAGCTAGTAGCTAATATACACTCTAAATAATTAGAAAAATGGTACTAACTTTGGATTGAAATGCGATCTAAACAAAATTATTTAACGGAACTGGAAAGGCTGGCTGATCTTTATCGATGAATTCAAAGCATTGTAAAAAAACCAAAAACTATAAAAACATAATTTGCATATACTACACAGTAAGGATAGTATGAAATAATAAGAGCGGTGTCTCAATTTGCGGTCTCACTGCTGCTGGTAGCGTGAAGCCACGTGATCTGTTCCAATCCAGCGAGTGGACGGTGCCCTTGGTATCCCGTTGCTGACGGCATCGCGGTGACGCCCTGGACCTGACGTATGCATGAGCCGTGGGTAAACACAGGAGCATAGAATACGTCTGGGGGCACCTGGAACTGATTTATTAATAATAATGCTATCGCCTTGGAGCTGGTGAGATTCTGACTAACGGTTGAGAACGTGGCGGGCAAGCGGCATCTTGATTAGTGGGTTACACCATTGACAAAAACTGCAGCTTCTCCTGGTGACGCACATTGCAATATGCTGTTCCGCGCAATGTGAAACCATGCGCGATCCGATCGCACTGTCTTCTGTAAAATAGTACTAGTACACTATACCATGCAGCAGGTTATTAAACAAATCGGCGACAGGGCCTCCGGATGCCACCTGATGAAGTATAGTACAATAACCACAGCTTGCAACTGTGAACTCATGCTTAATGCAACTATGTATTTCTCTGTCTAAAAAATCTCTCACATACGAGTACCCATTCCAAGACACGGCATATGACGCGGAAATCAGGCTTTCTGAAATAGAAGACCAAGGATTAGAGCAAACGTCATGTAGCTGACGCGAGCACGATGACCAGCGAGGTCTGACGCGCGCTGCAGCCTACAGGGGCCCGAGGCAAGAACACCGCGAAGCTGCTGGCTGAGAACGTGGGGTTTGCTTGTCGTAACCGATGCATGATGAGTGCTAATCCAATCCATTGCCAACGTAAATTGCTGAACTCGTCAATTAGCTGTTGATCTGAGTGACGACATTGTCCTGAATAAATCCTGACGCGATCACATCTGGAACACAGCTAGTGCGCTGGCTGTGCTCCTCTCTCCGGTCCATGGAAATAGATAAATCACTTATTAATTAATTTCTCTCTCTCGATCCATCTAACAGGTTCCAAATGCTTGCCTTACGTCAATCCCCGAACGTCACATCTCGTCGCCCTGCTGGCATCATTCAACAAGGGATATTCCATAGATCACCGCACAAACCACGTGAAGCTCACTCACCACGGGAAATAGTTAATCCCTAAATCAAATCATGGACTATACTACTATCGGAAAAACACTAGGTTGCCCTATTTTTTCTTCTTCTACCGGAACAGGAGGGGACAGATGAATACATCCCCAACTGAGATTAAATTCTATCAATAGTATAAAAGAGTTCGAAGTACAAGTTCATGAAGTAGAAAGTTGAAAAAGGCAAATACAAAGATCTAATTTGATTCTAAGCATCGAGTAATGCGTGGGAAATATTTCTGATTCAACTTTCTGAAACTTGCAGTCTATACTACTATTTAATATCTCTTCACCTATATATGCAATATGTTTTGGGAGTTTTTGATGATATTACATGTATCAAGCTACGACTTTCCAATTGATCTTCAGTCTGTTCTCAAATTGAGTAGCAATTTAGTGCACAACTTTGCACTAAGGTTCTTATCCTATCGCCATCAATTTAACAGTAGAGGACTTCGGTCAAAAATAAATAAATTAAGAGTGGAGGCAGTGCATACAAAATGAATGGAGATGGAATTATTTTCAGACACGCTGATGAATAATAGATCATTCCATTTTATGTCATTGTCGGGATAACATTGTTTTCATGTAGCGTTATTGATACTCACATAATAAGGTTTAGTCTTTAATATGATTGTCAAACTTGCATCAGAATGTGCAGAGTTGTTTATGCCAACGACCGTATATGATTGTTTCAGCCTTTCATGACAAGCTTAATATAATAAGGTAGGGACTCCTAGCACGAAAAAAAGTTCAAACTAGGAACACAAATATTGTGTCAAGATTGCGACATCAGGTACGTACTCCAAATAAGATGCACCTTTCAGTGAAGGTCCACACCTATAGTTTGTGTTACCTTGATGGGTAAGATATGTGTTGATGACAGTTCGATGTGATATATAGACTTTTATATCCATTTGGTAATCTAGAGATAGATCTTTCAATATGACGGACATAATTTTATAAAATTGCCCCGAATGAGGTACCTGCTGGTGGGTTCTTTCAATGGAACACGCCATATCATTTCTTATCTGGAGGCGAAAAAGACAAAGTTGGTTAGTGCTAGGGTACTTATTTTCAGCTCGTCTGATTCTTATGATCTGAAAGAAATATTGTCCGTAGACCACATTGACTATGCAAGGCATGTGATTCACGACATGGTTGCTTCAAGACATACGAAAATGAAAATAATTAAATAGCCCACAATCAAGGAACATATGTAAGGCAGCTTGATGGTTGCATTCCTACCACGATTGAATTTTGGCTCGAGTTGAGGTGTCTATTTTCTTCTTCATATACAGGAATATCATGTCATACGGCAGCTTCATTCACATTGTCGTTTTCGCAGCAGTACAATTAGTTCTATCATGTATTCTGCCAGTGTGATCGTTTCAAGTCTCAGACAAATGGACTATGACTGGAAACAGCTAGGGGTTCCTCTAACTAGCTTAGCTTCCGCCATAAGTTTTCAGTAGCAGCTGAAGTTAGTCCTGGCTCAAAACAATAGTCAAATCTAGCCAACTCATAAGACTTTGCTGAACTCCAATCCCCCTTTTCCTGTGGTTGTTTTTTATAACCCTGGATCTCCCATGTATGTTGGATTAACTGTATATGCTGGCTCACCAACAGGCATATACACCTAACACTTGCACCTAAACATGCAATATATACGTGCTATCTCTTCAATCAGTAGAAAATTTAAAATCCGTACGTACGCTTTATTGTTAAGTATCGTCTCTCTGGTCAATGGTTGAGCCCAGCCTTTCATTCTGCTCATTATGCAAGCTATCCGAACCACAGTCCCAACCCAGCTTTCACTTTTTTTTTTTGCAGCTCCACCCCCTCAAGAGTTGTATTCCCGACCCCCATGATTTCAACCCGACCCAAGTCTGAGAGGATGACGCCGCCGCCCTCGCCGCCGCCGCCTTCCAACCAGAGGGATGTGGCGATCCAGGAGCTAAGGAGGGGCACTCAACTGGCAGAGAAGCTCAGGCAGCAGTTGGAGCTTATTCCAGAGGTTGACCGCCGTGAAGCTGCGGCAGCCAACGTAAGCGAGATAGCCGAAGCCATGGAGTCGTCGCTCTCCATCCTCCAGTCCAAGAGCGAGCACTCCTCCGAGGCGGGGTCTGTGGCTGTGGCTTCGCCTACAGGTCAGACCTCGGCTGCAAGTGCTGGCGGGGCAAGACATAGTGCCTTCCCCCGTGCCAGGAAGGTGAGGCACCGGCCGGGCAGGCTTGGAGAGGATTTTTCAATGTGAGTCCGTAAAACTGCACATCTTTTTTCCCCTGTGCATGCTACAGTGAAACTTTAGCGTACATATACCTACTGGAATTGCATACGAGAATTATTATTTGCTCATTAGTAGATCTATATGCCTCGTTGTTTCAGTTTTAAGTAATACTTAATGTACAAATCATGTCACGAATACTACTGCATTCGCGCTAGTTTTTGCTCCAAATAGTCTCTCATTTTCAGGGTGCAAATGAAGAAAACAGACCATTAGTTTTTATATGCCTTGAGATTTCCAGATCTACCTTTCGAAACAAAGGGAAAGGCAAGATCAAGTGCCTCTTTTGATGGGTTGTGTTTTATACCAGTTCAAGTATATCAAGTACATAATATTGTTGACATCTCGACTCATTCTGGAATCTATATTTCATGGGTTTGGTTGGAGATTTTATATAAGATGATCTATCTAATTTATTATACTCAATTTCTCCTCCATATTGTTATTCAGAAAGGAGATACTGACAGAGGCTCCAGAAAACGATCACTTCCACTGGAGAAAATATGGTGAGAAGAAGATCCTCAATGCTGAATATCCTAGGTATGATCTTTGACGAAGTTTTTCATTATTCCTATTCTAAGTCACTTTGGTTTGTCTGATTGTGCACCCATTTCATCCTCTAAATCAATAGTGAGAAGGAACAATCTGAAAGCTGAACACCACTTCACCTTTTGTTTGATGCCGTTGAGCATCAGCCTTCTGCTTTGTTCGTTCCTCCTTTTATCACTTGCAATTTTCATTTTTCAGTTTGAATTTATATATATCCTTTGCTTCTGCATACAGTTTGTACATGAACCATTTTATTTTCACATCAATGCATATCAAAGTAGTTGTCTCGTCTCCCCAGTTCCTTAAAGAAAAACCCTTTCGCTTATATTCCATAATTATACTGCAATTGTATATTGCACGTCATTTAGAGTGACGAAATAAAATATGGTTACCATGAATCATTCATAATCTCATTTGCTTTGATACAACTGGGTTGATTGATTTTCTCCCAGAAGCTTCATTGTATATGCTGCTTGTCAAAAGAAACCTTTTAGAGAAGCACATTTGGCATTGGTCTGATTTGCTTTATCAAACATAAACAAGCTAGCTAGATATATACTTTAGGGCTGCTGCTTTGTTGAAATATTTAGAGGTTTCTCTTTTTATTTAAGAACATTTCAGGGACCCAAGGTGTACGCTCCCTTGAGTAATTAGAGCTTAAGCTTCCAATAATTGACTCCAGAGTGAGGCTAAAGTAATTAGTACCGACCAATAAATTTAGTTATAATATGTAATCTTTTTCTCTTTTGTTTATGTATTCCATAGTTTACATGAGAGCTTGGAGTTTTTACACGCTTTACGTACACTTTAGACAAAGTCTTGAATATTGTGTATGGATCGAAAAGACATATTTTCCACTTGTGTATATATATGCGCCTTATTATATAGTTATAGCTACAGCTATGCATAAGCTGATTGTGCATGACTTATCCGCACTAGGATATTGTAATTATCTTCAAAAACATAAACATCAACATGTATTATGTCTTGCAAAAAAGGAAAATGAGAAACTACCTCGCTCGTATCTTGAAAGGAAAATCCCCCTCTCCAAGTGCATAAAACAATCGCACATGCTTGCATGTTGGACAGTTCTTATATTTTCCATATGTCCATGAAATCTTGTAAGGTTGCCTGCCAATACTTTTTGTATATATATATGCGTATCCTCAAAGTATAGTACAATTGTTTCAGGTTATACTACAAATGTGGTTACAGTGACGATCACAAGTGTCCAGCGAAGAAATACGTGCAACAACACAACAACAGCAATCCCCCACAGTTCACTGTTACCCTAATCTATGAGCATACATGTGAAACTCTATTTAGGAATGAGACTGGCTCAAGCAGCAGTTCATCTCAAGTCCTCGACTTTACAAATGCATCCATTTGTCCTCCATTGATGGCTGGTACCCTGGGGTTGAAGCAAGAGGAAGAGACCAGTGCATCTGACTCTACTCACAGCTGTGAGTACAATTTATCTGCTTTGATGTCACCCAATGGAGATCACGCAGACTTTGTCCCCGGAATCAGATGGCCGTAATCTGTCAAATTGAGTGCAAAAATATTTGTCGATTATTTTGGTACTCCCAGCAGTGACCAAACCAAAATAATATAAGGACCCTTTGTAAGTCAAGTTTAGCAAGTAATTAGCATCAGGAGTAGGCACACATATAATTTGGTGATATTACATTCCCTGTTGTGTAATAAATTTGATGAGTTCTTTTTCTTAAACGAAAATATTGAACTAGGCACATGGTTTCTCTTTCAGCAAGATATCCCATTAGTCAATCTAGCATATAAATTTTACTGTTTGGTTTGTCTTTATTTAGAGCTGGGCACTGGGTGCTTCTCCCCAGCTGTTTCTAGCTGAGGAGTTTTTTAGCCCAAAATACTGGTCAGTAGTTTTGGCAAACTACTAGCCATTAGTTTAAGGGTGTTTTTTGTAATTGCACTTTTAATTAAAAAATTTATAATATGTTTTACAAACTAAAGTTCTGTGAGATGAACAATAACTTAATTATAAGAATAATATTGAACACACTACTTAACATGAGAGATTAATTGAATTACTAATTTTGGTTTCTATTATGATTATTATGATTAATAATAATCATTACAAGTTCATCATTTTGATGATATTACTCTCAATATGGTAAAATACTGATCATTAGTTATTGATTTTCGATACCAAATCTATATCGTTAGATCAAACTACTGGCTAGTAGTTTTTGGAAACTACTGACCAATATTTTAGATTGAAAAAACTCCTCAGCTAGCTATCCCAGCAAAGAGCCAGCTGGCTATCCTGCTGAATATAGGAACATGAAAAGGAACCAATAGAACTTCATATATATTAGGAAAAATGACAGATCAGCAGGACGAGCATCTCCCAGCAGGATATATACACTAGATTAACATATTATTTCACTTCCTAATAATACAAGGAACCACCTTCTCTATAAATTAAACATGAAACTATTGAGAGAAAAATAGACGCTCAATAATGAATGTTGATGATATAATACTATCTGTTGGAAAATTGTGAATTATTCTAAATCAAGATTTTAAGTTAAGACAAATTTCATTGACATATAAACTCAAGATACGAACTAACGCTAGCAGCAGGTAAACCAAAACAACAACAAAAAAAAAACCAAGGAAGACATAGGGGACTCACTTTTGGATTTGTCGGCACTAACACTGTTAGCACAAATTGTAGATGAAGCACACAGTCGATGAAGACGACGTAGTTCATCCTTGTGGCAGCGTGGATTGTTGTCGAATGGCTTCGAGCGGTCGCGCAGATGCGCTGCCCAGAAACCTTATTGTCGTCACTCGTGCGGGCTCATAGCGGCAAAGGCTCGGAGATTCCACTCACCCTTTCTCCTTGATGCACATCAAGGAAAGGGCCGGCGAGATCCAGCAACTGAACACTACAAAACAGTTTTCCAAAAGAAAGGAAGAAGGAAGGAAATTTTGTCGAAGAGAGAAATCTGGACGTCTTCAGTGCCTTATATAGGCGCGATTGCCCTCAAGGAGCCGTTTCCTCTATAATGACGCCCACTAATAGTCAGTCAATATTTCACTAGCCAATTGATCTCGAGTTTATGGTGATTAACCGAGTATGAATCATCTTGATTAGTATATGACGGTTCAGATTTTGCGAGAGATTGAAGTGACAAAAATACACTCTGATTTATAACCAGGACATGACACGGTCGCGTAGCTTTTAGACATGGGCATGAGAACTTCTATTTAAGTTGGTGTGGACCATATTTTGAACTAGCAATATATATGATATTAAAACCAACAGCCACTTTTACTTTGGAATTTCTCAACATGAGCTAAATAATGGGCCAAATTCCAACACTATCTCAACCGTTAATTACGTGGTAGCATGACATATTCTGTATTTCTCTGGCTCCCTCGCAACCAAAGAGAGAACAAAACGAGACAGACATATACAGTGGATGAACTTATATCTTCACGCGGCAGCATCCTATAGTCACCGGTGAAGGGCACACCTGCCCTCGGCCCCTCGATGCCTTAGACATTCACATCTGCAAGGTGTTGAATTCCTTTTTTTTGACAGCCAAGGTGTTGAATTCGGAAGTCCACTTGACGTTGAATGTCAGGCTCCTCAGAGAAAATAGCTTTTTAAAAGCCATTGCTAACTCATCATGGCACGTTTGATTGTGTGGCGATCTTTAGAGGATCACGTTTAGCTGCCTATAACTAATGCCCCATGGGTCGTTTGTCCTGTCTTTGCTTAGAGTCAACGGAGAGCCCGAACGGGTAAAGTTGAGCATGAGAGCCTGTCCTCAGTTTGTCTCGTCGACCTGTCATGCTGGTTCTCATCCATAGATCTGGAAAGACACGTCAAGTGGCAGAAAATTAAGATTTCCAGGCTTTACGCAAAAGTTAAATTCAATGTAAGGTTGATTTTTGGAACCTGTGACTGATTCCTGTCTGGAGATAATATCAAAGAATAACCTGTGACTAGAATTCATTAGACTACCGATGATAATGTCTGGAGATAATTCAGTGTATGCTAGCTGAATTTGTTTTTTTCTAAACTGACTTACGAAAATAAGATGACATGCAATAGATGGAACCTGTTGAAATTAAAAAAAACTATACAACAATTTTTTTTGAGATGAGTGTTGTGTTGTTAAGATATGTGGTTTTTCTTAGCTGAAGATGATAGCTATATATGATTGGCTTAGCTAATAAGAAAACAACATGGTTCTAAACTACAGCTCTAGGAGGCTGGCCACAGTCGCGGAATACAATGTGGACACACTTTCGGTAAGTATACATGATCCTTTAATGAATGGAGGATGATATAAATGCATCATGTTTGCTCAGGAAGAGACTTTTTATCATTTTTGTCAATATTATTTGGATTTATGAACGGTTTGATACATCACAGCAATATCTTTAGTTTTTTGCGGTATATCTTGGTGGCCTAGAATCGTCTCATGGGCAAAGAGTATTTTTGCTTAATGTAGTTTGAACATCCCCATATGGAAATGATGAAGATCTGTCAGTTGACAATATCCAATGAAATGAAAGCTTTGATGTTCCACAAATGCACAGATAATGCACTATATCATTGGTCAATATTACAGAATAATTCTTGGAAAATGTTGAATATTTTGTAGATTACTTTGGTCAACTTATGACAATAGGGACGCCATATCAACATGGCTCAATATTAAATATTAATTCTTCATTTCAAAAAGTTATGATATGATAGCTATCAAAGTTTCTCCTAATTAATTCGAGTTGACCAAAGTTTTTTGTATGCGCCAGTTGTTATATTGGAACAGGTTGCCTGTGCTGAGTGGGTTCTCTAACGTGATGGCATAATGCCATACAGTCTTCATGCTAATATGGCTAGAAATTTATCGTACCTTAGTAATAGTCGGTTTCCCTAGCACACATACATACGGGCAGCGGAGGAGACGATCGCATCGTATCTGGAAGATGGATTTGTGTTTTTTCCCAACAATTTGTGCGTTCTCATGGTTTTGAACCTAGGTGGCCGGTGTCACACTTGGAGGGCTTACCATTAGGGATGGTAATTCGGTCCCTTGTGTGGGGCTCTGTCAGGGTTTGGCATGCATCCCATGGAAGTGGGTGCATTTTCCCACTCACTGGGCTCACTCACTCGCACCCTCCCCACAAAATAGTCGGATGGGTGCGGGTTTTTCTTTCCCACCTATGGGTGACGTGCGGGTTTCGAATCTAGACATGTATTAGACTATGGATATTATTTTGAATAATATATTTATTTCATGAACTTTTTCTTATATAAAATAATGATTATTATTATTAGTAATATGTTTATTTTAATTATAAGATATATTTATTATGTTTATTATCTATTTTAATATGTATATTGAAAAACTACGGGACCCATCACCCACCCGAAACCGGGCGGATGCTGGTGCAAATTTCCACCCATTGTATGTCTTGCGGCAGGTGGGCTTCGGCTTCACATGCCTCGTTGCCATCCCGACTACATGTGCTTTCTGCACAATGAAACAGGAGGAAGCAGAATGTCATTCTCACGCCTCCGACTAGACATATATTAGACATTACATTTTAAGCTTTACGTTCAGCAATACTGTCTCATATGTGTTGTGTAGTACAAGATTATTCTATCGAGAAACCTACGATTACACTGTCAGTGGAGCTAAGCTTCAGTTGAGACGAGGTAAATAAGCCTCCGCCGGCTTGTGTTGGTTACCTAAAGTAGCGCTAATAACACGGCAATGACCAATGATAGAAGGCGACAACGAGCACATGCGGCAACGTGGGTTAGCTTTATTTAGAAGCACCTGCATGCCATCCAAGGCCCAAGCATCATGTACTATCATTTTGAAAGCCGAGATTGAAGCAGAAACACGGCACGAGGTTCAATTCAATACCGCGTTTCGTTATCCATGCTTGCTCCCTTACCTCTTCGTTCGGCGCTGCTTCCTGTTCTCTCTTCTGCCCGGTTTTCTCTGGCCAACACCAACATCCACCTGCTATATATGAACCCGCACACGGGCACTACCTTTCCAGCAAAAGCCTCGGTGAACAGCTGCTGATTGATCGAGCCACTCTCCGACAGCTGAAAGCGTCATCATGGCAGCTAGCAACGGCCCGGCAGCAGCACTGATGGCGTCCGCGCTGATGGAGAGGGGGCGGAAGTCTGCGGCCGCCCTTGAAGCTCTGCTCCAGGCCGCGTCGACCTCGAGCTCGGCGCAGCACCATGACATCCGCGAGCTCGCGGAGAAGATCCTCTGCTGTTTGGACCGCGCGCTCGCCGCGCTGCACGGCGAGGCTGTAGTCGACGACGACGCCATCAGTGGCTGCCCGAGCAAGAAGCGCAGGTCGCCACCGGATGCAAGCGCGCAGGCAAGGCCTACACGAAGGTGATTACTGTAACTTATATGCTCGCTCATTGCATTTACGCTGCAGTTCAACTATTAATACGTGTCTTGTGTGCAGGTCGCGTCTAATCGGTGCCGACACGCCGATCAGAGTAGAGAATAGGAGCACGCCGGATGACGGCTTAATGTGGAGGAAGTACGGGCAGAAGGACATCCTGAACTGCAAGTACCCAAGGTCAGTACTCAGTACTACTTCTCTTCTTGCCAAGATTCATGAGATAGCAGAGGCAACACAAGCAACTCACATCGTCACATCATTTGCATGGGTACAGGACTTACTTCAGGTGCACCTACAAGTACGACAACGGCTGCAAGGCCACGCGCCAGGTGCAGCAATCGGAGGACGACGCCTCCGTCTACGTCGTCACCTACTTCGGCGAGCACACCTGCGGCATGGACGCTGCCGCCACCGTTAGCGCTGGCCCAAAATCGCCGCAGCTGGTCATCAACTTCGGTGCAGGCACCAACAGCACCGGCTCCCCATGGCGCTCAGCCTCCGGCGGCGATGATGCCGGAATCAACTCCTCGCAAGTTTCACCAGCGGTGTGCTTGCTGGAGGAGGAAGAGGGGGAACAGAAAGCGAATGTGTGCAGCGTTGAGTCGTCGGTGATGATACTACAACCGGCGGAGCCGAGCTCGTCGGCCGACGTCTCGTGTGCCTCCCCAGATCTGGATCCCTTGCTCCACTACTTTGATTGGGATTCCTCCGGCGACAGCTTATTTGATATGGGATTCATCAACTTTGACGAGTCTGCACTGCTTCAATAGCGTGCTCCAGTTAATAGTTTTGTGCACGTAACATTCATTATTGGACAAAACCACCTTATACATTAGTTCAATCACTACCGGAAATCCGATGTTTGCCGAGTGCCTGAGACTTTTGCAAGTGTATTTACAGAATTTTGAAATGAAGTATCCGTCATAGAGATCCAAGAATCTATACCTATATATGATTAGAAAATATGTAGCTGTACGTGCCGTGATAGATCGCGATATGTGTAACACTAAATTGGGTGTTTCAATATAATGTTCTGTGCGCTTGCTTTTGGCAGAATTTAGTTGATACTAGTACCCTAGCTAGAGGCATGTCCATTTAAATGAAGTTCTTGGAATGCCAATATGTTTTAGGGGTCTCTACTTAATCCATCCTTAGGAGTATTATTTAACTTGAGTATCCATGGATCTCAAACGTCAACATAAGCGGCAATGATGATCTTGGTTTGTTAGCTAACAGGACGAAGAAAATGTGGAACAATATCATGATGGTTATATACAAGCTAAACACAAGCAATTAGACGCTTCAGCCAATAATATGGTCATGATTACTTGGAGAGCCCAATATGGAACAACCAAAAGGAAGACTAGTGCAAATCTGTCAATCCCAAAAGTCTGCTCCAGGATAGAAAGAGTCCTGCAGTGTGGTATTTTGCCATTTCACCTCATGATGTCATACTGAGATGTAGTAAAACGATGTTTCATTAATAATCTTGCTTAATCGGACGTTGCATACAATAGAAAAATGACGAACCAAACATAACTCCCTATAGATGTCTATTACTAAAGCAAGATGTTCAAGCTATGTGTGTAGTCTCAACTACTCCTCTCCCTAATGGAAATCTGTGGGTCTGTGCGTGAAATTTTGGAGTATAATCCACCTGCCAACAAGTTGCTTCATTTTTGAAACGGTACTTTCGAGTTACCAGAAAAAAAAGGCAGATCTAGTATAGATTGATAACCCTAAGCGGCATGAGTGTAGACTTTTTCTGTTGCACTAGGCCCGTTTTATATGCTCATCTGTGAACCCAAGGCCATTAAGTTATACTAGGGCTACCAACTGGCAGATTATGATATGGATAGAACTTTGGAGCGATAGATTATTATCATCCTGCCATGTTTTGTCCGATAGCTCAGGTTCTTCTCTTGGCACTGCATGCCAAAATAACTTTCCACACTACTACGGTCCGTCGTGTGTTTGGTGCGGCGGTCATCCACTTGCTGTCAAACTGCATCGCAAGATGAATCATACTGTGAGTCTGTGACAGCTGAAGCGGGTTATATAAAGTTATATACGATCGTCTATAGAACTATAAGTGGCAGCATCAACCAACCACCTCCGTGCAATAAACTATACACAGTATACGTACGTCCTACGTACAGATCACGATCATCAAGCCGTGTAGAGAATTTTCCATGGTACGGAGAGATGTTAGTTGCCTTTATCGCTACTACATTAACACTCTATAGTGGCAGGTTAAAAGGGCCTCAGTGACAGATACGTTAAATGCCATGTCACTAATTACAACAAAATTAGTCACGGTCTAGGGACTGCGACTGTCACGCCACGACGCTTAGCCTAACATGACGCTAGTTGCGCTAGTCGCGGTTTAGGGACCGACACGGGCACCGTTAATCTACTAACAAAAGTAGGGCAGGTCCCAGCTAGGACCCGCTCTAGACGCTGTCGCCATGATGTCGATGCCGAACGCCGCCGTCATCCCGTCGTGGTGCCTCATGGCACGCATGCTGCCGCACGAGGATGGGCCACCGCCGCCGTGGGAGGAGGAGGAGCCGCCGCCGCTGCCGCCACGGCCGGAGGAGGAGCTGCTGCCGCTGCGGGTGGAGGAAGAGGAGCGGCCGCCGAAGGAAGAGGAGACACGGCTGCGGGACGAGGAGGAGCATCGCCAACAGAAGAACCGGATCCGCCGCAAAGTACTCCTCGACGGCAGCGGCTAGCGCCTTCGAGCCGCCGCTAGATCCGGGCGGCGGAGGAGCCGGAGCCGCCGGAGGAGTGGGGTGGCTCGGCGGGGCGTTCGCGAGGAGCAACGCCCTCCGGCCCCACGAGTGCATGTTGCTCTGAGCACGGCACCAACGACAGCGACCCATGGCCGGAGGCAAGGGAGAGGAGGAGTGGCGGCGCCGTCCTCGGACCCTAACCCTAACCCTAGCGGATAAGGTGGTGGTGCGGCGTGCTGCACCGCCCACCTATTTATAGGAGAGGGTGTGGTCCACTACAACGGGCTTGATTGGTTCCACTACTACTGGCGATAATATTGTGGTGGGCTGTTGACATGTTAGCCGTGGGCCCGTGGTGTCCACGACTTATTTCCACGCATAGTCGCGGATACCATACTGTATTACCACTTAACGGCGAACACCTCAAGTGACCGCCACTCGTGGTCAGATGGACGTTCGTCGCTATAGTGGGTTATTCTAGTAATGCATGTAACAACGCTTTCAAAGGGGGTGATTGACTATTTCCCAATTGCAAGGACTCAAATCACAAGAGGAATTATATACCCAAGAGGAGCAAGGACGTGAAGTTGTAGCCAACCTTCAAGGGTAACCTAGTATGGCGTGCTGTTAGCCAAAAACTCTAGCTTTTGTTAGCCAAATTCAACCTTCAAGGGTAACCTAGTGCTGCTAGTTTGTCTTTCCCTTTTGTTTTATTTTCTTTTATTTGGGAAGCAAGTCACGGGAATACACCTTACAACTTATCTTTCAACGCATATTGGTAGGGGCAAAACTCAATGACCTTATTGCCAAACTTTCAAACTTCAGGTTGTCGGATCAAAGGGATGCTAAATAGAAGTGGGATATTTTTGACTTGATCAATGTACTTATTTCTCATGAACCAAGATGATCTTTTCCATGACAAACTAATCTATAAGTTGAAACTGCCGTTTAAGATAAAAAAATTATTCCTATGGTACCTTTCCGGGGGTGATTTCAATGTATGACAAACTGGTGAAGAGAAACATTTATTTTTCGGTTGTCATAATGCTAGGAATATTTGGAGGATCGTATAGAAGGCTACTAGTCTTATCCCACCTAGATTTATAGCGCATATAGCTGGCAACTAGCCTTTTCTTGTTAATCCTGAAAAGAAAAAAAACCATTCTAGTGGGTGTGGCTGCCATATGTTGTGCCATATGACGATGTAGAAATGATATTTATTTTGATAATGTTAAATATACATTTACATGCTTTATTCAGGTAAACATACTGCCTACGGTATTGAGCGTTGATACAGCTTGAGGAGGTTGGAGGTCATATTCATGAGACAAGTGTGGTGCTAGAAACGGCAGCGCTAGAGTTATTTGCTTCTCATGGGTGACATTTTAATATTAAACTCTAACCTCCTTAATTTGTTTCATGTTTGCTATGGTCAACCTACATGGGTAGCGTTTTAATAATAGCCTCCTTAATTTGTGTCATGTTTCCTATGATCAGTCTACGTACTAACATTTATTTGTAGTAAAAAAATCAGGATCTATGCTATGCAGAGACCGAAAACTATTGTTTCCGCTACCTAAAAAATAAGTTGGGCAGCACGAGCTGCTTCTTGCAGCTTAGACTTTTTTTACTTTGATTCTCTTTTATTCCTACAATAGTACAAGAGAAATACTTCAGTGAACACTGGGGCATGTGCTCAATCTAGCTTAACTAAATAATGGTTCAATATAATTATTGAATATCTGATTATACTATTAAACATGTGAGTCATGAAACTAGTTGTACATATGTCTTATTAATGTGTCAAATCATAATTTGAAGTACAGAGATGTTAAATTATGTCAAATTAACGTACATTTGATAGAATTTGATGAATTTGATATTTCTGTACTTGAAATTATAATTTGACAACATATCTACAACTGACTTCCTTTAGCGGGCGGGAAATGGCAGCACCCTTGTGTCATAGTACTCATGAGACGCCTTCTTAGATGATTCCTTGGTGGCCTCATCAACAATGTTGTACCCCTCCAATCATTTTCATCCTCGGGTGCGGCCTCCTTTGGCGCTTCTACCCCTTTGGGTAAGAGGGAAGTCTCACATGTTTAATAATAGTATAGTCAGATATTCAATATTTATATTAAGTTATAATTAATAATAAAACTAGGATGGGCACATGCCCCTATAGTCAAAAAAGTTATTCTCATGGCATAACGTCTTTTATTTTCCTTCAAAAAGCAAAATGATCCACAAGCCCTGAACTCTGTCACTCGCGCACAGATGTATTTAACAAATGATGCTAGTTCTCGTAAAAAAATGATGCTCACATGCATGATGGCAATCCATGCACTAGCAGCGTTAGAAAACTCTAGGCTCTAGCTGCAAAGCTGTGGATGACAGTACCAGTTATAGTATATGGTTATAAGCAGCGTTTGGTTGGAGTTGGACCGTGTAGCCGTAGTAGAAAGGGGCCAATCGTAGCCTGCATACGTGATCACTCAAACCTGTCGGTAAACATCTCACCACGCAAAGCAGCAGAGACACCCTGCTTTTCCAATGAGTGGGGCATTTTTTGTCAACAGGGAACAAAAAGGAGAAGCAGGTTTAGAGACTGGAGACTGAGGACGAGGAACGTGCGCGGAGGCGTCCGCCGTTCTGATATCTTTGCCACTAGCTGCTTCAGTTCCGCAATAAGCAGGACACAGCGTTCTCTTTGTTTTTCTGGTTGTTCATAATTATTAGTGATACTTTTTTGTTTTGATTTGGCTTTTCAGTTTAGGGAATAGGATAAAAGTTGGTTAAAAGCGATGTTTAGGGCTTGTGATTCAAAGGTTGCCAGGTTGGAATGTACCGAAAATGTTGGGAACTGGCAAGAAGCAATACCCGGCAACCTTGGACGAACGGGGAGAACGTGGAATCCCGGCGAGGCGAACCCGCCGCACCATTATTGGTTCCTGCCGGGCTGTCGAAAGATGCCGGATCCCGGGTCCGCTGTTGCACGCTTCAAATCAAACGCCGATAGAATAATCAAAAAAAAATCAAACGCCGATTATTTATCTGCAGCCATGGCGGCAGGGCTCGTCGTCCAGGGCCAGAGCCGCCAAGCACTTGAACCAAACATGGGCGGTTGGTGGTGACTGGTGGCGCCCGTGACCCCATCCGCTCCGGGCCACCTCGTACCACCAGAGATGGCCACCAAAAAAGGTGTTCCATTAATCCATTTCCAACCGAGCTGTGCATGTTTAGAGATGCCGGGGCAGGCGGCACAGCTGCGCGCGCGGCGCAGAGGTTGCAGCGCCTGGGAAGGGAACGTGGTAGCAAAAAGACTGACGTGCGGAGGATCACGTCATCTCCGGCGGGCCGCGCTTCCATCATCCCGGCAGAACGAAACTTTTGATGGTTAGCCTGGCCCGTGCATACGTGCGTAGCTCGTGAGGACACGTAAGACCGGACGGCCGGTGAAGACGGTTCCCACGTTCTCCCTCCGATTGAGTCTTCCTCATCCAGTGCCGCCCTGCGGCAGTGTCGGCCACTTCCTATTTTCACCTCCCGTCTCTGACTCGGTATCCCGTTGAATCGTCCACTGCCCGAGGCGGTCGCACAGAGGGAGGACGTAACCGGCCAGGCTGCCACGGAATTGGGCACGAGGAGCGCCCGCCTCTGTCGTATCTCTCACTCAGATGCCGACTTGAGAACTGAGCATCAGCACGTGTGCCAGCGTGCCGATTCTTTCAGCCGCGTGCCGGCGGCCGGATTCCGCGCTCGATCGATCGAGGCAAGAAGCCAAGAACGTGGCGAAGTGCACCGCACCGCTCTCCTTCCGTTTTGAACCATCTATCTAGAGTGCCTATATAAACTCCAGGCACGTGAGAGCGCCGCCGTGAACTGGAGCTAAATTACACAGATACTAGTACTAGATTGCAAGCTCCAACATCAGATGGCGACGGGCGCGGCCTCCGCGGGGTGCGAGGTTATCGCCGGAGCGCGGGATTCGGCCGTCCGTCTACTGGCGCTCCTCCGGGACATGGGGGCTGATCCCGGCAGGCAAATGCTCGCCGAGCAGATCATCTGCTGCATCGACAACGCGCTCGCCGCGGTGCGCGCGGCGCCGGCGATGATGACAAGAAGCGCAGGGTGGCGCACGGGCCGACCCCTCGTCCCACAGCTTGGTCCAAACGAAGGTACTTACACGATACCGTTGCCATTTGCCACCCTCTGATAGGTACTTTCACTAGTTCCCCGTCTCACTCACTCGTGCTCTGTCCTACATTTGATTTGCAGCAGGGCGACCGGCCGCGGAGACTCGGGAGCTAGGGTCGTGAGCTCGACGACGGACGACGGCTTCGCGTGGCGCAAGTACGGGGAGAAGGTCATCAGCCACCACAGGCACCGGAGGTTCTACTTCCGGTGCACCTACAGGGACGAGCACGGCTGCGGCGCCAAGAAGCAGGTCCAGCAAACGCAAGAGGACCCGTCCCTGTTCGAGACCACCTACTTCGGCCACCACACGCCCGCGTGCCCCAGGGACGCAGCGCCGGTGGCCATGGTGGACAGCGCCTTCGTGCCGCAGGTGCCTTTCCTCATCAGCTCCAGTCCGGGCAAAGATGATGTGCCGCAGGTGATGAGGCCGCCGGCGGAGGAGAAGGAGCTTATGCTAGCGGACCTGGCTGGACTCTCGAAGTACTGCCACCCACCAGTGGATGATCAGCTGATTAAGTCAGTTTCGGCAAATGTTTCTTTTACCTCCCCTGCTGGAGGACTGGAGTCTGTGGATAACAGCTTGGAGGAACTCGTCAGCTTGCTCTGGTCATAATAGGCTTAAAGCAGTTGTAATTTTCAGTTTTTCAATCAACCAGAGGGAATATTTATATCCTTCTGTTGACTAATCAACTAGAAGCTTCTTCAACAAGCAGTCTGATTATAACGAAATTCTAGTATCCAAAAGCTTGGATCAAACACCACTTAATTGCATACTATATGTTATTGCATCAGTTTTAATACTAGCCTTTTGTGTTTAACGTGTATAATTAAGACCAAAGGCTGGCTGTTTATAGTGCTCATGAGCTGCTGTATTCTGGAAGCAACGAAATAACTGGCTGTCTTATATAATTATGATCCGACGGCCCTTAATTGCAAAGGACAATTTCAAGGAAGAGTTCACAATGGTTTTCCATAGGGCGAAAGCAAAATACATCCTAGAGATAATTACATGGCTTCAATGGCTTTCTTAATGCTTATTCCGTTTTCTTTTTTATTTATTTTATAGTTTGTAACTTCTGGACCACTTTTTTATTTTTAATATAAATAATCAGCAGGGCTCGCCCCTCCTATTCAGTCAATAATAAAACATCATATTACTATTGAGTCAATTGTTAAGGCATTCTCAATGTAAAATTTCATTACGTTGTTTTCAAGAGTATCATGTCATCCTATAATGTTTTAATAGATAAATGAAACTAAATCCGACCACCGGCAAGCCGCATGAGAGGGGGCGGCCAGATCCGGCCAGTCCTTGCCACTCGCTGTCAAAGAGGCGATCGATCCGACCAGCCCGTGGCTGCCACGGTCGCCACCCGTGCCGCATTGCCCGAAGGGTAGGCCGGATCCGGCCACCCGACAACTGCCCGCACCGCCACCAATTCCCGTCGCCACCGCAGCGGCTATGGAGGAGGGGAGAGAGGCCACCGTCGCCGTGCCGACATGGAGGAGGAGGGAGGTTGCCGTCTTCACGCATCCAGATTCGGCCGTCACTCAACGTCCATAGCCGGAGGAAGGGGGCCTCTGTGCTAGGTCTCCCACGCACCGGGGCTCACGCACGGAGGGAGGGGACTGAGGAAGAGAGTGAGGGGAGGGAGGCGGGTGAGGAGAGGAGAGGAGGAGTGAGGGGACTCAGGGGAGGGAGGCGTGGCTGAGGAAGGAGAGTGAGGCATTTTATACTTTAATCTGTTGGTGGGCTACGTGATTTGGGGCTCTAGAGCTGGGCCACCGCTAGAAATATAGACTTATTTGTAGCGGTGGTCTCTAGTGAACCGCTACTACAGATAAATCTCTATTTGTAGCGGGACAGTTTCACTGTCGTCTCTCTATTATATTTTACCTCTCATCAGCTATAGTGCACTTTTGTTGTTGTGTATTTTACTTGTATGTGGAACCGCCGCCTTCGCTTGTCCTATCAGTAGAGCTCATGATCAGTGGTGACTGGAAAGCTAGCCTCCGCCGGCCATTGTATTATAAGTAACTAAAACAGTGCGCCAGCATGGCAGGCATAAAGGATGGAAAGCGACTACGTGCAGATGTGGCAACGTGGGTTAGCTTTCAGACGCATCTGAATGCATCCAAGCACGAACTATGTGATGCCGAGTCAAATTGAAATAGCACGTGGTTCAATAAACTGCCGCGTTTCGTCATCGTCGCTCTCCCCTTTTGTTCCGCTTCACCGCTGCTTCCTCGTCCACTGCCCGGACTATATACAAAGCCACATAGTTCACCAGCAATGTATGCACGTACGGGCACCACCTTTATTTCTGTCAGTGCTTTGAGGCTTGCATCTAGCGCAAAAGAGGCCTCATCACGCCGTCCATCCATGGCATTTGCATCTAGCAATGTTCCGGCAGCTCTCGCTGTGTCCGAGCTGCTGGCGCAGGGGCGGGAGTCTGCAGCCGTCCTCAAGGCTGTGCTCCTGAGCACTTCGGCCACGGCACTGCCGCAGCACGAGAGCGTACGTGAGCTCGTGAAGGAGATTATCTGCTGTCTCGACCGCGCGCTCGCCACGCTACACGGCGAGGGCGATGTCCAAGACGACGCCACCGGTGGCTACCGGCCGGGCAAAAAGCGCAGGTTGCTACCGGGCGCTACCACGCGGGCGAGGCCTAAGCGGAGGTGCACACCAATCCTTGAATTCTCCTGTCTCCTGGGATTCATCCGACGACTCAACTAACACGTTCGATGGCAGGGCGGATGCAAACGGAGCCGAGACGATGCCGACGAGAGTGGAGAAGATGATCACGCCGGAGGACGGCTTCGCGTGGAGAAAGTACGGGCAGAAGGACATCCTGAACAACAAGTACCCAAGGTCAGTATGGTTACTGCTAGCTCTTTGTGAGAATCATGCGTGGTGTAAGATTTACAAGGTAGCGAGGCAGCAGGCAACTCATGTCGTTCCATGTCCTACGGGCGCAGGACTTATTTCAGATGCACCTACAAGTACGACAACGGCTGCAAGGCCACGCGCCAGGTGCAGCAATCGGAGGACGACCCCTCCGTCTACATCGTCACCTACTTCGGCGAGCACACCTGCGGCATTGACGGCGCCACGACCGCCGCTGTTGGCGTTGACAAACAACTGCAGCCATTGGTCATCAACTTTGGTGCAGGCTCCAGCAGCGGCGGCTCAAAGTTTTCACAAGCCACATGCTTGCCGGAGGAGGAGGAGGCGGGAGAACAGAAAGCGAACGTGTACAGTGTTGAGTCGGCGCTGCTGGCACCACCATCAGAGCCGAGCTCGTCGGCCAACTTCTCTTGTGCCTTACCGAATCAGGATTCCTTGCTCCACTACTCTGATTGGGATGACGACTGCGACGACGACAGCCTGTTTCAGATGGGAATTCATCAACTTTGACGAGTCTCCTTGCTTGAGTGTACTGTGCTCTAGTTAATTCTTTACACTAGTCATTAGTCGACAAAGCCACTTTCTATATATATTAGATCAAAGTAGAATTTTGAAGTGGCGAAACTAGTAGTCCGTCATTGAGATCAAGGATCTACACAAAAGCTTACGGAATCTGTAGTTTTGGGCAGCGATAGATCATGACATATATGTAATACTAGTAAATTATTGGGTGTGTAATTTCAATATAATTTATTTTGTGCAGTTAATTGCTTGGGTGAATTTGCTTTATGCTACTGTAGAACATATCATTTTGAGAATCTACCCTTGAAAATTAAAATTGGTGAAAATAACATTTGAAATGAAGTTCATGCACGACCCATAGCATGCTGAATATGATTTTGGTGCTATGCCCCAACTTTCTCCACCCTTAGGAGATGATAACTAGAGCGAACTCCATGGATCCAACATCATCTGAGAGCAGCAACAATCTTATGTTTGTGAACTATAGTATATAATATCATGATGGCTATATATATGTGTGCTAAAGATAAGCAATTAGTGGTCATCATATATAGTACCTCGGCTCTCCCGCTCTCATGATCTCATGGAGAGAGTGAGCAATATGAAACAAGAAAACAAAGGATGACAAGGGGCATAACTCTGATATTTCTCAAGTGTGGCTCTAATACAAGCATTCTTCATTGTTGTACTTGGTTATTTTCTTGATGTTTTATTGAGATGTCCTAGATTATAGGGTCCATTGACCCCTCTAGTTTCCGAAAGAAAAAAGATGTAGTATCCCATTAAATTTTTGGTTGCGTGGCATTCAATAAAAAATCACTAACCAGTATGCACAACTCGATGTAGATGCCTATGACAAAAGCAAGATGATCGATGTGTAGGCAAAATTACTCTAAAGAAATCTGGACGTGGATCTGTGCTTGAAATTTGTGAGTACCATCCACCCCGGACGAGTGACTTCCTTAAACCTGGTCCGGTGATGTCAAGTTGCCACCAATAGAGAAGTACTATATATAGTCCATTTGATTGGTACCATGAGACTCCAAAAGAAACTGTAGTCTATGCTTGAAATTCGGAGCAGCATCCACATGCCATGTTGCTTCTTTTTAAACCGTTCATGTCAAGTTGCCACCAATAGGCGAATACTGATCTATTGATTGATTGCCCAAAGCAGCATGGGTGATGAGACCAACTGCATTTGCCGGAGTTTTTATATCTTCCGTCCGTGAACCCTAGGTCGTTAAGTTACTAGAATAGCTACCAGCTGGCAGATTATGATACTCATGGAATTGTAGGTAGATGCAGCCATTTGTGTTGGAACTTTGGAGTGATATATTATAATTTTCTTGCCATGGTTTGTCTGATTGCTGGGGCTATTATACGGCCAGTGCCATATGCAAATTAAGTTTCCACTACTGCAGTCAGCTGCATCCGTCGTGTCATCGGTACTGTTTGCTTGGCTGCTGCTGGTGGCTGATCCCGGGAAATGATTAAAAGCGTACTTTTAAAGTTTTAACCAATTGTGGACCGGGTTAATAAACTGCATAGCCGGCTGGATTCAGCCCCTTTGTCCGGCACACACGTCGTCACACCGTGTCCAAGGGCTATACAGGCGCATAGTGTTCAATTGCTGCCGACAGTCGTGAGGCTCGAGAGGACGAGAACTGGCAATAGCCGACACTCTCGGCCGAACCGGGAGCCAATCCGGTGGCGACCCCGCCGCGCCATTGGTCCCTGCCCCTGCAAGCCTTCGGATCCGAATTCTCTGCAGTAGCCTGTGAGCGAGGTAAAAATTCATGCTACAGTAACCAGATAGAGTGATAAATATACGGTACAGTAGAGATGTACTGCACCAGTACTGTAGCGTGGGAAATTTATACTGTTTATGATTTGTTGTAGCATCTAATCTGAGGTGTCGATTTTACATCATCGGTTTTGATGTGAATAAATTCAGAGGCACTATAGCGCCTCTCAATTTTAACCTCTAATGCAGAGGATGTAAACCCCAAGCGTTCCATACGCCAGTAAATCTTTATCAACAGCCATAGTGGTAGCTGGTGGCCAGCCAGCCGCTCCCGCGCGTGCACGCCCCTTCGACAGCCTAATCTTTTTAAAAAAAACATTTTCCTCCCGTAACTTTCTTTTCTGGAAAGCTTTCCCTCTAAAGTTTTCAAAGAGACTTTGAAAGCAAACTTTACAAAAAAATTTACAACAAACTTTGAAAGCAAACTTTGGAAAAATAGTTTACAACAAACTTTGTAGCAAAATTTTGGAGCAAACTTTGCAAATAAACTTTTACATCAAACTTTATAGTTAAAACATTACATCAACGTGGGGGCAAAATCGTGGGACCCATCACGTGGGACCCACCCTATGGGCCAGGATGACACCATGTGGGGTCCATTGTGCAGGAACCATCATGTGGGACCCAACTAACATATGATGGGACCCACCATGTGGAACCACTGCATGGCCTAAACTGGCTGATATGCGAGGGCACGTGGGCCTGTGCCCTCGAACTAGGAAAGTTGCAGTTGTCGGGCTCTACCAAACATACATTGTCATTGACGTCTAAAACATACTCGAACTGTGTGTTTTAGACTATGTAAGTAGGCGGGATGATACATGTACTAGTGAGCGTCTAGGCTTCAGACAATACACATTGCACTACAATAAATTAAATGGCACCATAGCGGTGTTTCTAAAAACAGTCTAGTGAGGGTCAAAAAAATCCTCCGTCACTATAATCTTTTACGCAGTTTTAGCGGTGGTTTATAATGTAGACCACTGCCACAAAGAAAAAGAAACTGTAGCTTAAACACATCTCTAGTCTCTCTCTCTCTCTCTCTCTCTCTCTCTAAGTTTTGCCCCTCCTCCTCCCTCATCTGGTGCCCCCTCCTCAACGACAACGGGATGTGACCTCTTGGGCGATATGAGGACGGTTGATCCGGCCGCCTCCCTCTCCAGCGATCGCCAGGCGATCGAATCCGAGACAATCCCTCGCAGGCAGCGCGGGCAACCGGATCCGAGGCGCCCTCTCTTTGGTGGAGCGTAAGGGTGCGTGGAGGTTGTATCTGGGCCACCCATCTCTCGGCAGTGCGGGGCGACCGGCTCCGAGATGCTACCTCTCTTGTGCGGAGTGGCGCAGGGTGCGGATCCGACCGTATCCCTCTCCGATGGTCGTGAGGCGGTCGGGGCAGCGGCGGTTGGCGCAGAGTGGTAGCTGGATCCAGCTCGTAGCGGCTACAACAGGTGGGCGGGGGCGACACACGGGTGGGCCCATCAATTTTTGGGTTTTATTCGAATTGTGGCGCCGGGTGACTCATTTATATCGGTACTGTTTTATAGCTCAATAGAGGGCTATTATCCTACAAGCTCGCAACCTTGCAACCCACGCTACACCACCAACTGAACGTAGGGCTATTATCCTTCGGGAGGCCTGAACCAGTATAAATCCGACATCTCTTTCTTGATTGATCTTCTGCTACGTGACGCACGTCGATCCGATAAAAACATATCTTATCCAACAATGTAACTTTTCTGATTTTATGGACCTATATTGCCTTGCAGGTTGACATACTTGCGTGCATTGGAGAAACACGGGAGCAAGAGTCTTTAAACTCAATGACAGACGACGGATTTGCGTGGCTCAAGTACAAGGAGATGGTCATATATCAGCCAGCATCTGCATGTACTACAAGTTCTACTTCCGGTGCACCTACGTACAGGAATGAGATCGACGAGCATGGCGGCAACGCGAGAAGAAGCAGGTCCAGCAAATGCTTCTTCTTTTTTAAACACTGTCAAATGCTTCTTTTGCTTCCTCTGCTACGCCTTTGGATAGCATGGAGGGGCTCATCAGCTTGCTCTGGTCATCAGATTTTGTACTTTCGTTTTCTGGGTTCTAAACTTTAGAGATGTCACATCAAAAAGAATCTTACTATTTAAGAATATTAAATAAAGTTTAATTATAAAATAAATTACAAGCCCCTAGAGTAATTCACGAGACGAATCTAATGAGGTTAATTAAGTCGTAATTAGAAGACGGTTACTGTAGCATCACTTTAGTAAAACATAGATTAATTAAGCTCATTAGATTCATCTTAAAAATTAGCATCAATCTGTCAATAGGGTTTTATCATTAAATTGGTTGAAATATTCATAAATAGTAAGATTCTCTTTGATGTGACAGTGCTAAATTTTAGAGGACAGAAATCGAACAGGGCCTTAAAGCGCATTTTCCAAAGTGTTCGCAATTACAACCGTGGCATCTCAATTTGCCGTTACACGCTGGTGGTAGCGTGAAGCCACGTGATCAGCATACAGCAAGTCAACCACATCCCAAATGCAAAAATCATGTTGCCTTGGGTGTATCATTGCTGATGGCACCGCCATGACGCCGAGGACCTGACGAATGCATCTGCCCTGGGCGTGGACAAAGACAAGGAATGCATCTGCCGGCACCTGAAATGGGTTTATAATTAATAATGCTAAGCGCCTTCGAGCTGATTACGATTCTGACTAATGGTGGAGAAGGTGGCAAGCAAGCGGCATCTTGATTGGTGACTAACACCATTGACAAACTGAAAGTTTGTCACTGTCAGTATCGTTAGGACAGGAAGAAACGCGTATTTAAAAAAAAGTACGTACAGATGGCGCAAACTGTATGCAGTTCCGGGCGGTGTGAAACCATGCGCGGTTCAGTCGCCACGGTCTCCTGGAATTGTTACCACATGAGAATAAACAAATTATTGTCGACAAAGGCCTCCGGATGTCACCTGATGAACTATGGTTCTACTCCGTAGGAAATAGAACGAAAAGACTGCTAACTTGTGGTTAAAAGCAACAACAGATAGTCTGCCCACTAAGTGCCAGTTCCGAGACACGGTGCCCCGGCATGACACGGCGATTGGGCTTGCTAATTTAAAATCAGTGGGTCATGCTGCTGACGCTACCACGATGACGACTGACGAGCGAAGCCTTACGCCATGGGCGGGCGCCGGGAGCACCGTACCGTGGTTGAGAACGTGCGCTGGAGTGTCTCCATCGTCGTCGCCTGCTGCATGATCAGTGCCAATCCGTTGGCGTTGATTGGGCTTAGCTACGCAGCTCATCGTTGTTGACGGTCTGTGTGTGGCAACATTTTGTCCTGAACCCTGCTCGTATCAAGAGCTACAAGGTATTTACCACCAGTACGACATGTTTTGCTAGGAAGTTGTTTGTTACTACGTGGAGCTACAGTATTTGAAATCGACATACCAAATGACAGAAATGGGATTGTATTCAGAAACATGCTGATCAAAATAATCAATCATTCCCGCTCAACGCCCCAGTCTATCAGGGTTCAGGATAGCATTGTTTTTGCGTACCATTATTGTAGCCCACGTAAGGCTTAGCTTTAATACGATTGTCAAACTTGCAGCTAACGTGCACAGTTGTTTATGGCAACGGGTGGTGTGACCGTTTCAGGACAAAATGTAGACAAGTAGGAACTTCCTCGCAAAAAAAATCAAACCAGGGAACACAAAATTTATGTCAAGATGGCGGTACTCCAAATACGATTCACCTTAGGGCCACGTCTATATATTTTATTTTTTCTTGATTCGATTTGATAGATAGACTTTTATAGCCATTGCTAATCTAAAGATAGATCTTCAACATGCATGGAGATATCTTCAGAAAAAGCGGGGTACCTGCTGGAAGATTGTTCTTTCTGGAAAAAACGCAAATTTGGTTGATGCCAGGGTACTTATTATTTCCTGTGTTTGTCTTCCTTTTATCTGAAATAAAATTTTGCTTGTGCTAGATAATGATGTTCCAAAAAGTAATAACAAATAAGTTGCCCACTGCCAATTAGGAAACAGCAGTAAGCCTATCTCAGGGACATGTGCCATTAGTTGTGGCCTTGTGGGGGCTATTGCTTCAGACAAGAACATCGTGTTATACACAGCTCCATGGACAAACTGCCGTTCTGCTACAGTACGTATACGAGACGTAATGCTTCATCACTATCATTGCCTTCCTCCATAGGTCCACGAATCATACCAATAGTTGCTCTTGTCTACTGTTCAAGCTTTGCTGAATCTCCCATCTGTATTTAACTGTATATTCATGCACACTGAGAAATAAAACACAATCCAATTTCCTAGCAAAAAAGACGGATCAGTGATAAGAGCATCTCCCAGTAGGATATACACACTAGATACTTGTAGTATTATTTTGCTTCCTAATGGACAATGAACCACAGCTTGTTTAGAAATTATTAAATGCACATGAAATTGGACAATTATGCATTTCAATAAAAGAATGTTGATGACATAATACTATCGCAATCATGTGGTAAGATGGCATACTGTCTGACTCCCTTGCAACAAAAAAGAAACGAGACATATGTGAGATCAGCAACGTCCTGTACGTTAGTCTCTGTCAAGTTTACACACTTGCCAACGGTGACTTGAACTTTCACATCTGCAAGGTGTTGAAATTGAAAGTCCACTTCACGTTGAAGGCCCACGGTTCCATATATAAGAGAAAATAGCTTTTTAAAGTCAGTGCCAGCCTTATATCACATTTGGTTGCGTCGTTATATGATCATAGATCACGTTTAGCTATCTAGCTAGCTAACTAATGGTCCAGGTAGGTTGCCCTATGTTCAATTCCGAATCAATGTAGAAGCCAAGAAAAACGAGCACGTTTGGCCAGCTCGCTGAGAGAGAGGATGAGCTCCCCCTCCCCCTCCCCTCCCGTCAGCCCCTCGCCGGCGGCCAGCCCAGCCCTGGCGCCCACATCACCGCTCCTCCCCCGCTAGCTGACCCCCACGCCTCGCGCCCCAGGCCACTCTCCCCCTTCGCGCAGCCTTTCTTCCCCGCCGAGGCCTCCCAAGGCCGGGGAAAAGCAAGGCGCTGGCTTGACGATGACTCGGAGGACGACGGCGGCTCCCCGGCCCGCTCCTTCAAGGAGGTGCTTCTCGACGACAAGAGAGAGCTGGTCGCCCCCTCGCCGTGCCCGGCAGCCGTCGGCCAGGCCGGCCCCTCGGTGGTACCGAGGCGGCCAAACCGCGAGGCCCAACAGCCGCGCCCGGCGTAGGCGCGCCCAAAGCAACGCCGAAGAGCAGCCGCGTCGGAAGCCCAAGGTAAGGTCCGTTGTCATTTCAGGTTCGTTACCCTTCCAGCCGGTTCGCAGCCAGGAGCCGCGTCGTCGGCGGCCGGCCAACCGCCCCCCTGCTGAGCGCCGAGGACATCGCCGACGGATGGCAGCTAGCACGGAGCCGACGCAGCAGAGCGAGGGATAACGCTGCGGAGGGCTCGCGGCGCCGCCACGTCCGCGCCCGCCGCCCGGGTAGCCGCGTCCCGGCAGCCGCCGGTGAACCGCGCGTCTTCCCGGCGGAGTTCGACGGCAAGTGCAGAAACTGCCTCTCCTCCTCGCACTTCATCGCCACCTGCCGCCGTCCGCTTCGGTGTTTCCGTTGCCGAGGGCCCTACCACCTCGCTCGAGACTGCAAGAGGCCACGGAGTCCAGCCGGTTCCGCGCCGAGTGCTCGATGCAAGCGGACGCTGCTTCGCTCGGGCACGGGTCCGAAGTGGTTCCCCACCGACGCCGGTGGCGCCCTGCGCAGGCAGTCGAACTCCATCACCCCAGCCGGAGCCGGTGGCGGAGCCGTGGGGGCTGCCCCTGGAGGCCGCTAGCGACGCCCACAAGAAGGAACAGCAGGTGGAGGCCTGCTTCATTCCACGATCGGAAGAGATCGACCGCGAAGAGGGCCGCCTGCGTTGGGCACTAACTGCCCACGCCGGCAATGCCCGATCCAACATCCCGGTGGCGGACGCGGTAGCCGTGATGCGCGATTTCATCGGCATTCCGGAGCAGGATTTCTCGGTGCGGGCGTTCGCTCCCGAGAATTTCCTCTACCAGTTCCGCTCGCAGGCCACCCGTGACCGTGCCCTCAACGCCGGCCGTGCCCCTGTCGGCTCGACGGTGCTGATCCTCAAGCCCTGGACGCGCCTAGCCACAGCCACGGACGACACGCTGTACCTCAAGGTTGGCCTGGAACTGGAAGGGATCCCCGCCCATGCGTGGAGCCTCAACGCTGCCGAGCAGCTCCTCTCGTCATGTGGTTGGATTGAAAAATTGGACCCGACGACGGAGAACAAATCAGATCTCTCGTGTTTCCGCCTAACACTCGGACGGACGATCTCTCGCGCATCCCTGCCGAGAAGAATCTCCGTGTCGCTGAGCCAGAAACACCGATCGTCCATGCCGGTGCCGCCATGGAACGGCGGTTTGGCCACCTGCCTCGATACCCGATGAAGAAACGAGTGCTCAAGTACCCCATCCGCATTCACATCCGGCGAGTCACGGACTTCAGTCCCCGCTCACCGTCGACGTCCTGTGGCCCTTCCTCGCCTTCCTCCGACGGTGATAGTGGCCCGGACGGAAACCCCGACAAGAGCTACGGCGATCATAGACCCACCGGACCGCGCTTCCACAGCTTCCCGCGGCAGTGCGCCGCCGAGGCCTCCCGCGCCACTCAGCAGCAGCAGCCGCCGTCGCGGCAAACACCGGCGACGAGCACGAGGATGGCAGCAGAAAAGACAGCAAAGCGGCAGCCAAAGGCGACACAGGCCGTTACGCAAAAGTGGATCCTGAAGCGACAGCTGGCCTCGAGCGAGCAGGTTGGACCACCGGAGCCTTTCCAAAAAGAGGTAGCGGCCAGCCACGGGTGCCAGGAAGGCAGATCAAAGTTGGAAAGGTCCCACGGGGGAGCCCTGCAGCACCCCGACATGGAGCTGGTAGAAATTGTCGCATTCGAAGACCAGATTCCTCTGCGGGCCAATCACGAGGCGGGCGATGTCGACCCCATGCGCACCGAGTCCGAGGCACGGTCACCGGAGCGTATCCCCGGGGCTGAACCCGTGGTGATCCCCGAGCAGTTGCTGACAAATGGCTGCACCGGCCCGTGGGTGCCAGCCAGCCAACCCTGCCACAATGAGGGCAAAGCGGACCTGAGCGCTGGGGAACAAAAGGAAGCTCCCAGAGCCCAACAGAGCCGTTGTCCCTACCTGCCCCAACCATGCAGGAACCGCTATCGCCCGACCTTGCTGCAGCGCATGGGTCCGAACAAGCAGAAAGCGGTCAACCTGACCAGCTGACTCTCAATGAGCCACATGTGAGCTGTGGACCCGGAAACTCGTCTACTTCCGAGCCGCGAACGCAAGGACCTCACAGCGACTGTGAGGCTGGAAGCAGCGAACAGGAGCCCACGCGAGAACGGGCGGATGAGACAAGAGCTGCTGAGGAAGCCACGCGCTCCTTCATCACCGCCATCTCCAAGAGTGTCGAAGCACCTCTGGCAACGAAGGCCAACAAACAGAAGGCTGCACAAGCTCCGGCCCCGACCCCGACTGTACTACTCCGAAGCCGTCGCATCGCCAAGGCCGAAAGCGCCAACCAGACCCGGCCCTCAAAGAGAGGCGAGCTGCTACTGATGCGCAAACTTGGTTTCGCGCCTGCAAGCTCCGAGATCACCAAAGACGCCCAGGACGCCTATGAACAGCTCTTCAGCAAACCACTTGCCCCTGAACATCTTGCAGCCATCCGAGACTTGTTCCCTGCTGCCGAAGCGCTCACTGACAGTGAGCTAGCTGCCGCTTTGCTTCAGGCGGGTGAGCAAGTCATGGCATTTTAAGCCACTGGCTACACAAGGTTGTCAGCAATAATGGATCCAAACCTCAATATTTTGTGCTGGAACGTACGCGGCCTAAACCAACGGAGCCGGCGCAACGCATTACGCGGGTTTGTGACGGACTGCAACGCAGCCGTCGTTTGTTTGCAGGAAACAAAACTTGATGTAATATCTCAGGCCACGGTTAATGAAATGATCGGTTCCAGCTACACTAGTTTTTCCTATCTTCCAGCAACAAGCACTCGAGGGGGTGTGCTGGTAGCCTGTCGGGATCCGGATGTCATGATGATCCCCCACGCTACCGGTGACTTTACGGTAACTGTGGACATCACGGCGGGCGAGAGTTCCTGGAGACTAACTACAGTCTATGGGCCACAGCCAGATATTGATAAAGTGCAATTCCTAGACGAGCTACGGGGATCCACGCGGTCACCCAAACACCCTGGCTGATTGCAGGTGACTTCAACCTGATTCTTAACGCCACGGACAAAAACAATGAAAATATCAATCGGAGGAACCTAGGGCGCTTCCGACGGTTCGTGGATGAGACGGAAACCAAAGATCTATATTTGCACGGGCGCCAATACACCTGGAGCAGCGAGAGAGAGCAGCCCACGCTAGCCAAGCTCGACAGATTCTTAGCCTCGACAGACTTCGAAGAGCTGTTCCCAAATTGTTTTTTGCAAGCCTTGTCATCCGATTTTTCGGACCATGCGCCCCTCCTGCTGTCCACAGACATCAACTTCCAAGCCAAACGGCGGTTCCATTTCGAAAATTTTTGGATCAAGCTGCCAGACTTCTTGGAAGCAGTGCGCCGTGGCTGGACAATCACGGTCTCCACCCGGGAACCAGGCAGGAGGCTCGACTCCCTTCTGCGCAATTTGGCACGCGAGCTCCAGAGCTGGGGGCACAAGAGAGTTGGTCTGATTAAGTCGCAAATCCTAATTGCACGTGAACTAATCTTCAGGCTTGACAAGGCACAAGAACGACGGGCGCTTTCCCCGAGGAACATCACTTGCGCAAGGAACTAAAATGCAAAAGTCTAGGCCTGGCATCCCTGGAACGCACCATTGCGCGCTTGCGGTCCAGAATCAGCTGGTTGCGTGAAGGAGATGCCTGCACCAAGTTTTTCCACATCCATGCAAGCCACCGGAAGAAGAAAAACTACATCAGCAAGCTCAAAACAGCTTCGGGTTTTGTGGTAACGCCAAAAGAGAAGGAAGAGGCCTTGTTCTCACACTTCCAAGGAATCATGGGAACCGAGGCAGAGCGACTGCAAACCATAGACCTGCCCGCCATTGGTATGACCACAAGAAACCTCGCGCACCTGGACAACCCCTTCACCGAGGACGAACTCTGGGATACGATCAAAGCGCTACCTCGCGACAAGGCCCCTGGTCCAGACGGCTTCACGGCCGAATTCTATCAAGCAGCATGGCCGGTAATAAAACCAGACATTCTCGCAGCGGTAAATGCCTTCAACCGCGCCGACAGAAGGGGGTTTCGGAGCCTGAACAGCGCTCTAATCACACTGCTCCCAAAAAAGATGTCGTCGAAGAGGCCGGCGACTACAGGCCGATATGCCTTATTCACAGCTTTGCCAAAATACTGGCAAAAATGATGGCAAGACGCCTCGCGGCGGAGCTGGACCAGCTAGTGGACGTCAACCAAAGTGCGTTCATACAAAAACACTCTATTCACGACAACTTCCGATTTGTACAATCTTCGGCGAGGCTGTTCAAACGGCGGAAAATACCCAAATTGCTCCTAAAGCTCGACATAGCAAAAGCATTCGACACGGTATCCTGGCCGTTCCTACTACAAGTGCTAGAGCATCTGGGTTTTGGGCCAAAATGGAAGGACTGGATCTCCATTCTGCTGTCAACAGCATCAGCGCGCGTACTCCTCAACGGTACGCCTGGTAAGCCAATCGAGCTGCAGCGAGGATTGCGCCAAGGGGACCCCCTATCCCCCCAGCTCTTCATCCTCATCATGGAGGTCCTGCACAGGCTACTCCACCACGCAGCAAGCGCCGGGCTGCTGCACCCCATTGGGCACAGAGCCATTGCGCATCAGTGTTCTCTCTACGCCGACGATGCCGTCCTCTTCATCACGCCTACTATCCGGGACCTTACGGCGACGAAGGGTCTGCTAGACCTATTCGGCGACGCTTCAGGCCTACGCACCAACTTGCAGAAGTGCACCATTGCGCCAATAAGCTGCACGGAACAGGACATCCAGGATGTGCAAGCGCTGCTGCCCTGCCAGGTCTCGGAATTTCCTATCACCTACCTCGGTCTTCCGCTCTCGACGGGGCATCTACGCAAGGCCCACATTGAACCGCTGGTAGACAAGGTCCGACGCAGAATCCCCACTTGGAAAGCCGGCCTCTTGCATAAATCAGGAAGATTAGCACTGGTTAAATCGACGATGTCAATGATTTCCGTCTACCCGTTTACCTCGATCAAGTTCCCGGATTGGGCAATATGTGCAATCGAGAAATATCAGCGAGGCTTCTTCTGGACAGGAACAAACACAGCAAGCGGAGGGCAATGCACTATCTCGTGGAAAAGAATTGCACGGCCTTACGAGTATGGTGGGTTAGGCGTGCCGGATCTAAGACTAACTGGATTTGCACTGCAATTAAGATGGCTTTGGTTCAAGCGTACAGACTGCAGCAAACCTTGGAGCAATATGCCTGTCGACTGCCAACCAGAGATTCAGAAGATGTTCGAGGCGTCAATCGAAGTGAAAACGGGGAATGGAGCGCTCACCTTTTTTGGACTGACCGTTGGCTCAACGGGCAGACAATTGAGTCACTAGCGCCTGACCTCCTAAGAGCGGTGTCGAGCAGAACAAAGAAGCAGCGCACGGTACAGCAGGCACTGCTCCACAAGCAATGGATCCGGGATATAACAGGACCCCTCTCGGTACGCGCCATCACCCAATACCTCAACCTCTGGCCACTGCTTCGGGACTTCAGCCTGCAGGCGGATGTGCCTGATGAAATCAGATGGAGATGGACAGCTTCCATGCAGTACACCGCCAAATCAGCCTACGAGATGTTTTTCTGTGGCGCGGTCAAACTCGACGGTGCGAAAATTCTCTCGGAAAACCTGGGCACCACCACGAGTCAAGCTGTTCATGTTCCTTGCCTTGCACCGCCGGTCATGGACAGCGGAGAGAAGAAAACGACACGGGCTACAAAACGATGACACCTGCAACCTTTGCAACCAACAGCCAGAACACATTGAGCACCTACTCCTGTTCTGCCCCCTCGCCAGGGAAGTGTGGTGGGGAATCCTTTGCCGGATCGGCCTTCGGAGCCGCTACGTGAACAACGAGCCGGGCATCGCCGAAGCATGGGGATCCATCAGATCTGGGCTTGACAAGAGGCAACGAAAGGGGATGGACTCCATGTTCCTATTGGTAACATGGCATCTGTGGAAGGAACGAAACCGCCGAGTGTTCAACGATCAAGCCTCAACCTCTGCGCAAATCATAGGGAAGATCATCGAGGAAGGACGGGCTTGGGCAAAAGCCGGCGCCAGTAATCTAGGGTGTGTGATGCCGCGAGAGTAGGCGATCCAGAGCAGAGGCCGATCCCGGAGCGGCCGATCTGTACTCCTAGTTGATAGCCGTTGCGTGTTTAACAATGTCTTTCTCTTCTTCTTCGGCTATCAGCGGCTGTGCCATCAGCTCGCGTTTTGTATGTGTAACCTCATGTAATTGGTCATCGACCACTACTCCTTCTTAATGCAATGATACGCAGTTCTCCTGCGTATTCTAGAAAAAAATGTAGAAGCCAAACAGCTAAAGTCGGACATGAGCTTCACCTCACTTTTCTCTCGTTTGTCACGCTGGCTCTTATTGGTTGGGAAAAAAATTGTGGAGTTCCTCGGCTTGTATACTAGCACGGAACATCAAATGGAAGAAAACTAATATTTTTAAAGATTTATATAAATTAGGTGTAACAGTGTAAGCATGTTGTTTCCAGCGTCTGGCTATGAATTTCTCGCCAGAGTTACTGTAGAAAAAAGGGTGCTAGAATTAGATTTGCTAAAAAAAACTAATGAAAATAAGAAGGGATATAGCAGATGTAATCTGCTGAAATTTAAAAACAATAAATCAATTTCCTTTTTTAGTGTGTTTTTGTTAGAATGCGTGGTTTTGTCCGAAGGTGGCTGCTATGAACCTGTAAATATATTAACCATTGGCTTTGTTAAGAGATACAGAGAAATATTTCAGTGAACACAGGGGCATGTGCCCACCCTAGCTTTTGTATTAATTATAGTTAAATATAAATATTGAATATATAATTATACTTGTTGAACATGTCAGACTAGTTGTAGATATGTTGTCAAATCATAAATGCCCACCCTAGCTTTTGTATTAATTATAGTTAAATATAAATATTGAATATATAATTATATTGTTGAACATGTCAGACTAGTTGTAGATATGTTGTCAAATATGATTTGACAACATATCTACAACTAGTCTGACATGTTCAACAATATAATTATATATTCAATATTTATATTTAACTATAATTAATACAAAAGTTAGAGTGAGACATGCTCTCTATGCTCATAAAAGTCATTCTAAAAAAAGTGGGGTTGAGATGACTTGACTAGTTGGACGTTGCTTTCAAAGTGGTTGGCTCTTACTTAAGAAAAACTATTGCTAGTTGTTGCTCTAGCAAAAGTCCAAGCAAGGAACCTGTATAAAGTCCGCAATGAATGACCATATTGCAAGTGCAACATAGTTGTACATCTTCTAGTTTTTATTTTCTTGTCACCGGTGAGGAGCCAAATTTTTTTAGATAATGGAAAAGGTTTTCGACTTTTTGAATCTTGGATGCATACAACGCCATTCAGTAAATTATTACAAGAGTAAATAGCATAGGAAAAGGTACATGCTACAGATGACAACGGAAAAAAATAAACACAGCCTATGCCGCCATGGTCATCCATTCTTGGAGAAGACACTCAATGCTACTACCTCCATCAATTGGCATTCCTTGGTGATGGCGTTCTCGTAGTTTTTCCTTCTGTAAAAGCCTCCAGAATCACAAGCAGTGTGTGTAGTCTTGAATAATACCTCCTTCCAAGTTCTGCAAGTGTCCCTACGCAAAAATGTGCAAAATGTCGGAACCATTTTTTTATTATCTAAGAAAAAACGTAGTTAGTATTGAGGAGAGGTTCGTCAGTGTCTTGGAATGCTAGGTGGGCACACTCTGGGTGAGTGTGCATGAGGCTTAAGGAATGGAGGATGATACATGATGTTTGATCAGGAGAGAGTGTTTATCATTTTTATAATCAGTATTCAATCATATGTGAATGATTAATGATTTCATACATGACTGCAAAATTTTTACTATTTCGCAATTGTAGATCTCGTGATGGCCTAGGGTTATAGTTGTTAGAACTGTCTCATGTGGCAAAGATTACTTACTCCAGTATTTGAACATTCCCATATGGCAGTGATGAAGATATTTATTCGAGGACAATACCCAAAGAAATGAAAGCTTTTATCTTTATGAAATGTACAGGAAATTTACTATCTCATCGGAGCTCAGCTTTGGTTGCAATAGTAATATATACTCTGCCGCCTGTTGGTTATCTAAAGCCGCGAGCTAACGCGCAGATGATAGGAGGCGCGACTACCGCACATTCGTCCAACGACAGTCCAAAGTCCAAAACACGATCTAACGTTTTGAAGCCGAGTGAAATGGACACACAGCACGTGGTTTAATTCATCTGCCGCGTTTCGTTATCCTCGCTCCCCTTCCTCTTCGCCGCTGCTTCCTCCTCCTCCGCTCGGCCTCTGTCCAATACCAACATATCCACACACGCCCCTTCTATTTATGCGCTTGTACGGACATTATCCTTTCCGTCAAAAGCATAACTCTGGATGAACAATCTAGCCAGCGCACATATCTAAGCCACGCTCAGAGCTAGAGAGCTGACAGCGCCATGGCACTTTCTGCTAGCAATGGTTCAGCGACTCTCATGGCGTCCGAGCTGACGGCGCGGGCGCGGGAGTCCGCTGCCGCCCTTGAATATCTGCTCCAGGCCGCGTCTTCGACGACGACCATGAACCCAGCGCAGCACGATGACATACGTGAGCTCGCGGAGAAGGTCTTCCGCTGTTTGGACCGTGCGCTCGCCGCGCTGCATAGCGAGGGCTGCGTGCCAAGCAAGAAGCGCAGGTTGCCAGCCGGCACGGTCGCGCAGGCGAGGCCTAAACGAAGGTGATTAACGCAACTCGTAACACTGATTCTTGGTTGAATTATCCTTGCCTTCGCACGATGGCTCAACTAACGTGTCTCTCAATTCGATCGCAGGGCGCCCGTGATGCGGACCAGAGTCGAGAAGAGGAGCACGCCGGATGATGGCTTACTGTGGAGGAAATACGGGCAGAAAGACATCCTGAACTGCAAGTACCCAAGGTCAGTAGCCTGTTCTCTTGGCAAGATTCATGAGATAGTGAAGGCAACACAAGTGACTCACATCACATCCTTCCGTTCGCATGGGCGCAGGACTTATTTCAGATGCACCTACAAGTACGACAACGGCTGCAAGGCCACGCGCCAGGTTCAGCAGTCGGAGGACGACCCCTCCATCTACATCGTCACCTACTTCGGTGAGCACACCTGCGGCATGGACGCCACCGTTGGAGAACAGAAAAGTTCGCCGCAGTTGGTCATCAACTTCTGTCCAGGCACCAACACCAGCGGGTCGCCATGGGTCTCCTCTGACAACGACGATGTCCGCAGCAACTCCTCGCAGTTTGCACATGCCGTGCGCTTGCCGGAGGAGCAGGACAGCGGAGAACAGAAAGCGAATGTATGCAATGTTGAGTCGTCATTGGCACCACCAGCAGAGGCGAGCTCGTCGGCAGCCGACTCCAGTGCCTCTCCAGATCTGGATTCTTTGCTCCACTATTTTGATTGTGATTCCAGCGGCGACAGCTTGTTTGATATGGAATTCATCAATTTTGACGAGGAGGGCACTGCTTCAATAGCGTGCTCTAGTTAATTTTATACGCGCACCATTCATTATTGGCCAAAAAAACACTTTCTAGATCATATCGATGCAGAATTTGGAATTGAAGTTCTTCATAGAGATCGAGGATCTACACCTACGTACGTTATAGATCGTGATATCTGTAAAACTAAATTGGGTGTTTCAACATATTTTTGTCTGAGTTGGCTGAATTGGAATTGTGCTACTCTCTAGAGTTTATAATTCTTGGAAAGTAGCACTTGAATATTAATATATCCTTGTTAGGATGTTAACTTGAGCAAAGTCAATGATCTCAACATCTACCTGAGAGGTAATGATCTTAGGCAAACAAGAACTGTGGAATAATATCATGATGGATACACTCACTAAAGATAATAAGAAGGGTTTTTACCGATATACATGGTCCCTCATGATCACATGGAGATGGAGACACCAATATAGAACAACCAAACAGCATGAGTAAAGGGGCAAAAACAACTGCCCGGTATATCTCAACAATCAGTCTACTAGAAAGCATATCCCTCCATGTGGTACTTTCACTACCAGAAAACCGTTCAATAGCGGCAGTTGAAAACGCACCGTAGCGGCCGGTATGGCCAACCGCCGCTACGCGTGCGCAGCTAGAAATAAATGACTGTAGCGGCGGGTATCCGGGATTTGGAAACGACCCGCCGCTACAGCCCAAAAACCAAAACAAAACAAAAAAAAAGTGGGCCCCTTCGGGCCCACCTCGACAGAGGCGGCGGATCCGCCGCCCGAGCTCCACCTTCGCCGCTTGGAGAGGATGGATCCGCCCCCACCCCGCGCGTCGCCGTCATGGTCGTCGGAGAGGGTAGCCGGCCACAGATCCGGCCGCCCTACCATGCCCGAGAGCAGCCGCCGCCGCCGGGTTGAGGGCGTGGCCGGATCCGCCTCCCCGAGAGCCGCAACCGCCGCCGGGTGGAGGGCGCGGCCAGATCGGCCTCCCCGAGAGCCGCCGCCGCCTCCGCTGTCGGGTGGAGGACGCTACCGGAGCCACCTCCACGAGAACCGCCACCGTCACCGGGTTGAGGGCGCGACGGATCCGCCTCCCCGAGAGCCGCAACCGCCGCCGGGGGAGGGCGCGGCCGGATCCGCCTCCCCGAGAGCCGCCGCCGCCTCCCCCATCGGGTGGAGGACGCTGCCGGAGCCGCCTCCACGAGAGCCGCCGCCGCCGCCGGGTGGAGGGCGCGGCCGGATCCGCCTCCTCGAGAGCCGCCGCCGCCTCCGCCATCGGGTGGAGGACGCTGCCGGAGCCGCCTCCCCGAGAGCCACCACCGCCGCCGGGTAGACGAAGCCACGTCGGATGGGGAGGAGGAGCTCCGGCGGGACGGGCACGTCGGTGAGGAGGTTCTACGCCTGCGTGAACGGGAGAGAGAGAGAGAGAGAGAGAGAGAGAGAGAGAGAGAGAGAGAGAGAGAGAGAGAGAGAGAGAGAGAGAGAGAGAGAGAGAGGTGCGGTTGGGGCTGGATGGACGGGAGCGTGGGGGCGTCGGGTGGGCCATTTTATATTTGTGGCCTAGGGTTTTTGATGGGTTGGGCTGTAGCGACGGTCCTCTTTATGGGCCGCCGCTATAGAGATTTGTAGCTGCGGGCTGTAAGTGGCCCGCCGCTAAAAATCATCGTGATTTTTAACGGCGGTTCAAGATATCTGGCGCCGCTACGTGATTTTCACTGTCGCCGCTACAGTGTCTATTTGTGGTAGTGTTTATCAGTTTTATTTCATGATGTCATATTGAAATGTTATATAGCTCCAATTTTGATGGCATTGGGCCTAGCATACAATAAAAACCACAACACGCATAAATCCAAAGCAAGATGATCTAGCGCTGCATAGTCAACAACTCTCCCTGAGTGAGATCTATGGATCTCTGCTTAAAAATTTATCTACCAGGTACCAGCTATGCAAGTTGCTTCTTTAAACCGATAATGTCAAGTTATCACCAATAGGCAAATAGTACACATTGATACCCTGGATCCGCATGGGTGATGGTGGAATCACAGCTGCATTAGGCCAAGTTTTTTATATCTTCATGCGTGAACGACCCAACAAGGTCATTAAGTTACTACGACAGCTACCAGTTGGCAGATTATGATACTCATAGAACTGTAAGTGGACGTAGTATACTGTGTGTTTGGAACTTTGGAGCGGTATATTATCATTTTGTTGCCATGTTTTGTCCGATCGATTGCTGGGGCTCTTAGCTTTACACAGCCAAATAACGTTGTGTGTTTGCTAGTGTGGTCATCCACCTGCCTCCAAGCTGCTTCGGATGAGACCACAGAAATCATATTGCAGTGACAGCTGGTCAGTATAATATAAGTGGCAGCATCAATCAACCACCTCCGTGCAACTAAGTAGGTATAATATAAATAAAGATTAATTGACAATTGCTACTCCACAGTACTCTGAATAAAGGAGTCCGGGGATGCCGACACCCTCGGACTCTGACGAACCGGGAGCCGGCCGGGCCACAAGCGAACGTCCGGCGATCCGGCAGCAGCATTGGATTGGTCCATGCCTCGCTAGTTATGTCCAAAGATACCGCTCCCCGCTGCGCGCTTCCAGAACACCACCAATTCTTTATCGACAGCAATGGTGGCAGCTCGTGCAGGGCCACCAACAGCCAGACATGGCAGTGTAGGGGATTGGCACGCGTCCGTGATCCGCCGTCCGGCCTGTCGTGGCCTCCTCGTCCCGTCGCCGTCAGGGATTGATAAGCATGGGCACCAAACCGTGCCCGGTTTCAGACGCCGCAGCCTGAGAGCTGCTGCAGACAGAGGTTGCCGTCGTCACGTACCCGAAGGGAAGGAGAAGGAACGTGGTGGCGAAAAAACTGACGTCAGTGGCGGCTCACGTCATGCCCGGCGGGCCGCACTGCCGTCACCCAGCACAACCAGCAAGCACAAACGTTGATGATGAGCCTGGACCATGGCCGTGCGGCGTAATGCATGCGTTATTAATTGCGGTAGTCCTCCGGCCGGCTCAGCTCAGCGGCGGCCTGAGGACAGGACGAGCCAGTAATAACGTGATCGCCAGCCAACCGGTATACTAGGATCCACGGTAACGGTTAGAAATGGAAGGAGTTTGGTTTAATCTCAATAGAGCATTGTAATAGGGAAACAAACCAGGTGGCTCATGAGTTAGCTAAATCAGGTTTTAATGATAAAAAAATGTTTGTATTTGGGCCGATGAGCCCCCTAGTTTTATCCCACGTGGTTAACAGTGTAACTGTGTTCGCTGATCTATAAAGTGTGCCGGAGGATGGCTTCCCTAAAAAAAACTTCCACTTTCTCCCAAATCCGCACGTGCCATCCCGTTGAATTGTTCACCGTCCACCACCTGTGATCGAGGTCGTGCGGAGCAATAGGCCGAGGCAGGACGTAATCAGCCAGACCGTGTGGCCTAATGCGTGCAATGGTCTGAGGACAGGACGAGCAGTAACAACGTGATCGCTAGTAGCCAATCGGTATACTAGGATCCACGGTAATCGCTAGTAGCCAATCGGCAGATTCGGCGCTAAATCGAGGCAAGAAGCCAAGAACGTGGCGAAGTGCACCGTACCGCTCCTTCCGTTTTGAACCACCTAGAGCGCCTATATAAACGTCAGGCATGTGAAACGTACGTATAGCAAGAGAGGCAGCTACTGCATCCTACTACGGCACAGGCAGATTTGTAGATTGCAAACTTCAAAATCAGATGGCAACGGTGTGCGAGGTTATCCAGGAGGCGCGGGACTCGGCCATCCGTCTGCTGGCGCTCCTCCAGGCAACGGATGCCGATCCCGGCAGGCAAAAGCTCGCCGAGCAGATCATCCGCCGCATAGACCGCGTGCTCGCCACAGTGCGTGGCGCCGGCGATGGCAACAAGCGCAGGTCAGCGCACGGGACGGCTGCTCATCGTTCTCCATCCGGCTCCAGAACAAGGTCCGCGCCAGCGCCGTTCACGGCCAGCCCACACTTATCACTCGTCCCCTCATGCTGTGTGTGTATGCCACATTGACTTGCAGGATCACATGCCGCGGAGAATTGGGAACAAGGGTCGTGAGCTCGATGGCGGAGGACGGCTTCAAGTGGCGCAAGTACGGGGAGAAGATCATCAGCCACCACAGGTACCGGAGGTTCTACTTCCGGTGCGCCTACAGGGACGAGCACGGCTGCGGCGCCAAGAAGCAGGTCCAGCAAACGCACGAGGACCCGTCCCTGTTCGAGACCACCTACTTCGGCAAGCACACGCACTCGTGCCCCAGGCACGCGGAGCCCGTGGCCATGGTAGACAGCACCTTCGTGCCACAGGTGCCTTTCTTCACGAGCTCGGGCCCGGGCGCTGCTTGCGACAAGGAGCCACAGAGGTCGCCGCCCGAGGAGACGGAGTTTGTGCTGGCCAGTGTGGCTAGATTCACGGAGTATTGCCCACCAGTGGATGATCGACTGATGAAGTTGGTTCCGGCAGATGTTCCTTCTGCCTCCCTTGCTGAGGGAATGGAGTCTTCGGGTAACGGTTTGGAGGAACTCATCAGCTTGCTCTGGTCATGTGTTAAATTAGTTGTCTTTTTTCACCTTTTCAGTCAACAAAACGGAGTCGAGATATCCTTTTTGCTTGACTGGAAGTTTCACAAGCAAGCCGATATCGAATTTTAGTGCCCAAAATTTGACGTGTAGAATTGCATCACTTTTTTTTATAATGGAAAAGTTCCAGCCTCTATACCTTAAAAAAGGTATACACAGCCAAAGTCTTACATCTGGAGCATCTAGGCCCCTAACAGTTGCATCTCATGAGCACATAGGCTCCTAATACAAAAGAGAGAAGTTCCAACATAAAGAACATGACCAAGAACCAAAGAAGTAAAAAAAAAAAGGAAGCCTCTACTCTCCGATTCTTCTTCTAAAGTTCCAGCCAAATCTGGCAAACACTTCCATGATCACCACTTCCAACATATGACAAGCATTTTTGAACTTGGATCTCTCCTCCTCCTTAAGCGGTAAGGACCACCATCGGATCCAATATGTTGTCCTGAAGATTGTCTGTAGAAAAGAATTGGATTGAGCATTATTAAACACCATATCATTCCTATTCAACCACATGGCCCAACATAGGGCAGACACACCCAACAAAATCTGGTTTTTGGATTTCGTTTGTACACGAATCAACCAAGAGCCAAACATATGAGATATACTATTCGGTGGTTGAATGCCAAAAGTGATTTATTGTTGAATTGCAATAATATCTAGGATTACTGAATCACTTTTTGACAGTATAATATAGCAGCCCTTTGCTTTGCTTTTACCAGCTGTGGATATTAATTGTTGAGTTTTTTCGGGAAATACTCATCTCATCAATACAACTTTGCATTGTTTCTCTCATATTAGCTCATCTCCCATTCAAGATTGATCCCATCTTGTTACACCTTACGACATTCTTTCACCTCAAAAGTTTTATTTGTTAATTGATCAACTTTTTAATAACCTGCGTTTACAAAGTTAAACCCTCTTGATGAACAAAATAATCTACATTAAAATTTCAGAGCAATGTTTCCGCGTGATCTATTCTTATTTTGGCAAAGAGTATTTGAGCATTCCATTTCCAATAAAAAAAGCCCAAAGATGTGTCACGGAGTCATTGTGTCTAATTTTTTTTGCAAGGATATACAAGCAAAGAATGAGTATAGATAATGTGTAACACTTAGGTAAGCAAAAAAATCAGACAAAATTGCCTAACGTTTTGACATCCACATAATTCAGTTTAATATACTTATGAATTATCGAACAAAATATGAAATATGTATTTCATAGTATAAATGTATGAGCCTAGGAAATAATGTATCATCTACTTAAAAAAGTTACTTTGTACAATAAAATTAAGAAAAGAAAAAACACCCAGTATTTTCCATTATCTAGATTTGCATAACTAACTGCTAATTGTATCCTCTAATAAACATCCAAAGTTTCGAAAAATGTAGTTATCAATGTGGTTTCAAATTAGTTCAGATTAACAAACACAATTCATTTGAGATTTACAAAGACCTTAGAGGCTTAATTCAGATTAACAAACACAATACATTTGAGATTTACAATGACCTTAGAGGCCAGCGTCCTACCCAAAAACTCTAAAATTAGTCACCTAAATTACCATTGCACTCTGTCACTATTTAGGTGGTTAAGCTCGAGGAACTCTTTTGATGTCAGATTAATTTTTATGGCCAATCTGATTTTTATATGGTAGTGCTCCACATCTTGAGTTCATAATACAAATATTTTTTTAATGTATAGTGGATAGGCTAATTTATTTCTAATACTCTTGCCACTCACGTAGTTACTTTTGCATCCCTAATGAAGGAATGATCTACTTGGAAATGTATTTAAAATATTATATAAGCAATATCATGTATGACATATTACACTAATAATATTTGCTGATTTAGTTTCAAAAAGTATTTTTTTAATTTTTCCCTCCTTTGGTGTGATTCTTCAAATGTTTTGGAGGCCTTGTTTAGTAGTTCTAGGTCATGTATTTCCAGCATATCCATGGACTCGACAAAGAAATCTGAAGAAGAACAAAGAATCACCTCTACATCTTGACTTCTCAGTGATCAATTGGGGTACCTTTTTTGCATATCTTAGGAACCCGCAGGGGTGGACCTCGGGGGTATATGCCCTATAGGTCATGGCCATATGGTATACCCTAGGTCCAAGGAAATATTAGTACATATAGATCATCATTGGTATAAAAATAATATTTTTTAACTAAAGTAGAGAAATGAGCATAGTCTAACTAGTTTAGCAATCAATGTTTGTTCAAATATATTAAGGTCATGAGTTTAATTCCTTGTGATAGATTTTTTTTAGCAATATTTTTACAGCATACCCTCTATGAAACTCTAGGTCTGCCATTGGTAACCACCACCTTCATCGCTAGTTGTGTGGCCCGGATTTGCTCAGGAATGTTAGCCTCCACCCAGGGTGAGGTGCCCCTCCCCCCCCCCCCTCTCGCTCTTCCTCCCAAGCTCACACGACGACCATGGTCGTAGAATCGAGTTAAGGTTTGGGTTTGGGGTCGCTGGAGCTCCGAGGGTGGCGGTTGACTGGCAGTGGGCCACAGTTTGGCAGGGCAGTGCGGTGGCAATGGTGCCACCGTGGCCGCGGGTGGTGGGAAGGGTCGGCGGCAGGGACGGTTGGACCCGACCAGTTAGTGGCGCGACAACATGGTGACGGCGGCGCGACAGGCGTCGTCGGCTACTGGTGGGGCGGAGGCGGTAACAGTCGTCGAGGAAGACGATTGGGTTGCGGGTCGTCCTTCGTGTTGGCCGTCAGGAAGGGTCCACTAGGCCGGACAAGGATCCACGGAGGACAGTTGCAAGCTGACGAGGGTGTACAGTAACAGAACCCCTGATTTGCTGCCGTCTTGTAATTAGGACTCCTATTCTATAGGCGGCCGCACGGCTGGAACTTTGCGGCCTCTAACAACCTTCCAATCTGCCCACATGGTGGGACCCCATTGTAGTAAAAACTTATAAAGTGATGAAAAGTTCTACTTATAAGTCACGACGAAAAATTATGTATATAAATTATGATGAAAAGTAACATGTATAAGTTATCCTAATAACCTATGTATATATAAGAAATAATAAAACTTTTCTAAAATAGACATTTACGAGATAAAAACTTTCCTGAAATAGAAAGGCCATAAGTTTGCTCCAGTGCAGCCGGCCATGAATTAGGAGGTCCCCTTATCGGCGGGTGGCCAGGTACACACTTGTCTTCGCGGCGCTGTTACTCTTTTTTTTTCTAGAATACGCAGGAGAACTGCGCATCTTTTCATTAAGAAAGAGAAGAGGTCGATGACCGTTACATAACGCAAACCTGCCGGTTGCTGATAGCCTTTACAAGGTTTGAGTGAGACAACGGAAGGCTACCAAACTATTAAGCAACCTAGCTACTCCTGGAAAGCCTACTCTCGCGGCATCAAACATCCTAGGTTCATGGCACCCGCTGCACGCCAGATCCTACATTCCTCCTTGATGCGTTGTACAATGCTTGCCGGCGTGGTTGATTCGCGATCGAAAACTCCGGCGTTCCGCGCTTTCCATATTAGCCAAGAGACCAACAGGAAGGCGGAATCCAAACCCTTTCGTTGCTGCTTGGGTAGCCCGGCCCGGGTGCGGTTCCATGCTTCGGGAATTGTCAGCTCATCACTCACGAAGCGACCCGAGAGTCCTAACCAGCAGAGCACGTCCCACCATACTTGCTTGGCCACTGGGCAATGAATAAGCAGGTGCTCGATCAGCTCAGTAGCTTGATCGCACATGATGCACGTGTCGTCGTCCTGTAGTCCATGGCGCTTGCGCCTGTCTGCCGTCCAGGTGCGGCGATGAAGTGCCAAGAGCATGAAGAGTTTCACTCTCGGCGGCGCCCATGTCTTCCATAGCAAGTTGGCGCCCTCCAGCTTCGTGGACCCGCAGAAAAACATGCCATATGCAGATTTCGCGGTGTACTGCAGTGACGGTGTCCATCGCCATTGGATTTGGTCTTCCATTGTGCTAAGATGTATCCCCTGAATGCGTGACCAGAGATGCAGGTATTGAACAATCCCGCTCACCGACAGGGATCCGGTAATGTCGCGAATCCATTGCTTACTGATGAGTGCTTGCTGCAACGTTCTCTGTTGTTGGGTGCGCGCGGGCACGGCACGGACTAAATCCGGGGCGAGGGCCTGAATGGTTGTACCATCCAGCCACCTGTCGGTCCAGAAGAAGGTTGTGGCTCCATTGCCAGGCTTGATATCAATTGACGCCTCGAACATTTTCTGAACCTCGGGTTGGCACTGTAGTGGCAATCGAGCCCATGGGCGCGTCTGGTCGATCCGCTTCAGCCATAGCCAGCGTAATCTCAAGGCGTACCCGGTTAGCTTCAAGTCTGGGACGCCCAGCCCTCCTAGCTCCCGCGGCCTGGTGACGATTGGCCATGCGAGTGTGCAGTGTCCTCCCTGTGCGAGTTCTGTTCCAGTCCAAAGGAATCCCGGCGACATTTATCTACAGCCTTGATCGCCCACGCATGAACGTTGATGGATATCATGATGTAGATAGGGATGGTGGATAACGTTGATTTCATCAACGACAGACGCCCGGCCTTGTGCATCAGGCCGGCCTTCCATGTTAGCAAATAATGCATAAACAAGATCAAAACGAGACACAGATTTTTACGTGGAAAACCCTTGCGGGAAAAAACCACGGGCGCCAACCGGCAATCTTCACTATATGAGGAGAGTTTACAAAACGCAGGGGAATTACAATGAGTCTCTCTCCCTCAACTCTTCCTATGCAACACAAGATGTATATATGAGGTGGAAACTAGAGATAGATTCCCTAAATAAATATGAACCGTAAACACGAGAGGACTCCGCCTCTCAAACCTCCTAGACGTCTCCAGCGAGGACTCCATAATTCGGATCATATTCCAACAAACTCCACCTTGAGACGAATTCCATCTTGTAGCAAATGAAGAATCATCAATGAACTCCCTTCAATAATAACACCGAACGCCAACAAGTCACTAGGACTAAAACGGCAACACCAATCAAGCTTGAGCATTGCTCAAACTTCATAACTCCATATCCAACGGAGTACTTATACTCTTGCGATCAAGAGCACATCAGAACTGTTGCTTTGAGCAAAAGCAACATAATCATAACCATAATTGGTCTAAAGAGCGAACCGTTATAATGGTCTTTCAGCGGAATACTAGACTTGAGATAAGCCATATTGAAGAAAATCTTCAATAATAAAAGTTGCAGTATCGCTGGAACGCTTCGGATGAATGAAGCAAAATCTGTAGACTCATAATACACTTCCATGTATGTCCAACTGAAAAACCAGAAAACTCTTGGTAGCTTGTCGTGTGTGTAGCAACTCCGGTCAAACCCAATTCTGCATATACGCACACGGTCAACAACCAACTAATCTCTGATATTATCCTCGTATGTGTCTAGCAACTTCGGTGAAAACCAACTCCGCTAGCACACACAAGATTAAGCGCTCGTGGGACATGAATGCAAGAAGGAAAAAAATGATTCATCAGATCAAAACTTTTCTTTTGCAAAGCTGAACAATAGAAGAAACAATCTCCTCGTAGAACTCTTGTGTGTGTCCTGACGTAACTCTGTGGAAAACATCCGCAGGCATTCAATGATCGATTCTTTAGCACACCAGACAACGGCACTGCATGTCTTGTAAATAGAGTGCCAAGTCGATGACTTAGATCAGAAGGACGACGGCACAATCTTAAACCTGCGGCAGGAACTCCACAGACTCGGCGACTTGAAGATCTCCAATTCAGGGGATGAGTCGGGAGAACAGCAGAACACAGAAGTAATTCAGTCTTGAACTCAGCATGCAAGAAAACACCACCACAGTACGTTGAATAATCACGGCAGAACACGCCATGAAGAACAAATCAACTGACTGCTTGCACTGAGTCCCCAAACTCACGGAAATTAATCCGTCATAAACACGTGGGACACCATCTGGGAAAACGACGTCCGGAGACGACGACGCGAAGACCACATCAGATCAGAATAACTCCAACGCAATGTTGCACGGATCGAACTGGTCTGCTTGAACGATGGTTAACCCAGAGGGCTTGCTCCGTTGCTCGGCGATAGAAACTGAAGAAACAGATCAAACCAGCGATGAATCAAAATTGATCTGTAGCGTTGAGCTACCTCAGTCTTTTGAACGGAGAAAGCCCATGAACTCGACATAGCAGCAATCCCTCAACTCCGCCTTGGACTCGAGCGTTGAAACTCGAGAACGCCGAGTCGCCGATTGAGATCGGGCCCGGAGAAGCAAAGCCTTGCTCAACACGGGATCAGATCCTGTCATGAACACCAGCAGCACCAAGTCATTGGTCAGGTCGATGATGACGAAGAACGACGACGCAATGCAGAGAATTCCCTCACGGAAAAACTGAAGTGGTAATAGCCAGTTTCTCTCTACCTCAACGATCCTGATGGATCAAAGTAGAAAAGCGCCGGCTAGAGCGCATAAGTGAAAACTGACGGCGGCAACCGAAGAACAGGGACAAAACCCTATATATTTTTTAATCAAATCTCGTGTCCGGCTCTGATACCACTTGTTAGCAAATAATGCATAAACAAGATCGAAACGAGACACAGATTTTTACGTGAAAAACCCTTGCGGGAAAAAACCACGGGCGCCAACCGGCAATCTTCACTATATGAGGAGAGTTTACAAAACGCAGGGGAATTACAATGAGTCTCTCTCCCTCAACTCTTCCTATGCAACACAAGATGTATATATGAGGTGGAAACTAGAGATAGATTCCCTAAATAAATATGAACCGTAAACACGAGAGGACTCCGCCTCTCAAACCTCCTAGACGTCTCCAGCGAGGACTCCATAATTCGGATCATATTCCAACATTCCACGTGGGCAATCTCCTTCTGACTTTGTCCACCAACGGCTCCAAGTCTGCTTTCCTTAGGCGGCCTGTTGAGAGTGGCATGCCCAAGTACGTGATCGGGAACTCAACTAATTGGCACGGCAGCAACTGCTGGACCCGATTGATATCCGCTTCGGAGCAGCAAATTGGAGCGGCAATGCACTTTTGCATATTAGTGCGCAGCCCTGATGCCGCGCCGAACAGTTCTAGGATTTCTCTAGTGATCACCAAATCTTGATCGGATGGTGCAATGAAAAGCACTGCATCATCCGCGTACAGGGAGCACTGGTGGGCTATTGCTTGGTGCCCAATTGGTTGTAGGATGCCTTGCCGCGCGGCGTGGCTGAGAAGTTTGTGCAGGACATCCATGACCAGGAGGAATAGGCCAGGTGAGAGGGGGTCGCCTTGCCGGAGTCCACGTTCGAGATTGATCGACCGTCCTAGATTACCGTTGAGCAAGACACGGGTGGACGCCGTGGAGAGCAGCATTGTGAGCCAGTTACGCCAGCGCGGCCCGAACCCCTGCTGCTCGCTTGGTGACCTACTGGTCGGTGACAATAGGGAGTATCAGCGGAGTACGGTATCCGACACGTATCGAAGGAGAGTGTCAGTATTGTGCAACGTAGACGTCCAGGAGTCAACCGATCGAGCTGCTGCGGCTGGATCGAATGCATGGGTACAAGTTCTGCGTAACTGATCTCGAGGATCAGTTGTTGATCAGAAACTGCAACAAGTTTTTTGATGCAGAGATTCAAGGGAGATTTAGTATGGAGCCCAGAGGAAGACCTGGAGTCGACGAGTCACTTTGAACCTCCAAACTTTGTTGATCATCACGTGGATCATATAAGGTAAGTATGGATTCACGTATTTACCAAAGTTTCAGTACTAAAAATTGCGTTGTTTCACCAGGAATGCCATGTGCAGGATTAATTGACACATCTAAAATGTCAAACTCACTCTTAATTCAACTGAGAGCTTAATTATCACCATTAGTTTTCAGTGGCTTTAATTAATTGCTCTTCTTTTAACAGGAGCAGGTAACGAATAGAACTGACGAAGCTGCGCCACTTCCATTGTCCGAGACACAAGCACCGACGCCGGCGACTTGGAGAGCCTTCGACTTCTGCAGCGACCACGTGCTGCTGCTCGGGTGCACCGGAAGGCTTCGAGTAGCAGAACCTGCCGAACGCCTGACTCTGACATACACCCGGGACGCTGTCAGCCGCCACCCATATACCACCTATCCTGCTGATGATAACGGAGACGAGTCGGGGTCCACTGAAGTGATGAAGAAACTTCAGGGAACAACAACCTATGCTATAGTAAAGTCATGAGGAGAACGGCAGTTCTCTGAATTTATACTGTAGCAATTTATTATACAACGCACGGTAACTAGAGATGTATTGTTCATCCGGCTTACTGTAGCTAGAGATCTGATCCATTGTCTTCAGATCGGATGGCTGGAAACGGAGACCCCCGAGGCGTTCGTGCTCTCGCCTGTCCGGCGACGTGCTAGCCTTCCACCGGCTGATGCCTGGGAGGTCGGAGATACACACATCACGGCACGGGATGCGGTGGGGTTTTATGCCAATGCCTGAGGTGGAGGCGGCCGGTCAGGCCTTGCAGGCTCTTGACCCGCATACCACAGTGATAGCAAAACAGTGAAGTGATAATAGCCAAATAATAAACCAACCACACAGGGCGAACAAAAGAAGTGGGTACGGGAACCATCCTATTTGTTGGGTTTAGTTCCACATCGATTATTGATAATAGAAGAGTCCAACTAATAAGGTGAAGAGATCCTCACATATCAGACTAGTCTTTTCGCTAGTCTTCTAGGATCTTAGTTGAAGCTTCAGTTGAACCTATGGTTGAGTAGACCCATTGTGACCTGGGCTCGTGGCCTAAGCACCAATAAGTTTGAGCGTTCACGAATAGTACTCATCCTGGCATGTTACACTAATATACCTGCAGTTCCTGGATCTTGTATTATATTACACTAATGTTGGTCTCATGCTATAGGTGTGTGATTCTTTGGATGCATTGTTGAGTAGATGTTAGGTAACAGAATGCTTTTGTATCCTTGTTGACTCGTCATGATGTAATATGCTCATCTATCTATACCTAATAATATAATTGTGGTGGTGTCGTCCTAATTAATAATATAATTGTGGTGGTGTCGTCTACGCGAAAACCCGTCCATCGGTCACGACGACACCACCACCCGTTCGTCGGTCGCTACCGTAGGCCGCGCACTCGGATCTCCTCCTCACCGACAAGAATGGTTAACCGTGAGACCTTATCATACCATATTCCTAGATACTACCAATTTTTAGGTAGGAGTTTTTCGGTCCATAATATTTATCCGTAGTTTAGTTTGATCTAGCGGTAGAGATTTAAGATCGGAAATACACAACTACTGTTATATTGAGGATAGTATCGCCAAAATGATAGATTTATCATGATTAATTTTTATTTTTATGATAATATAAATGAAAATCGGTAATGTAATTAATGTTTGATGTTAATAATGTGTTCAATAATATATTTACAATAAAGTTGTGGTTTATATCAAAATTATGTTTTATGAAAAAAATATAAATACGTTAATCTATTTAATAATAAAAGGGATGATTTTTCCACCATGGTGTCTAGAAAAAAGAGAAATAGGCTAAAAATTTCTACATAAAAAAGCAAAACATCCAGCCTTTGATTCACTTTGTATTTAATCTCAGAATTCCATCTGGCCTTTGATCCCTCTAACATAGCCGTCATATACCACACCTCCTCCTACCTTACGAATTGATCTACTGAATGAACACCATGACATCTCGGACCTGGACCTCGCCTTCTTCCTACTACACGTCCGTCCAGCTGCATCAAAACAGGTTACCGAGACCAACTCACCACCATGGCCCCAAGATCTCAAGCTCGTCGGCCTCCTGAGTTTTTACATGCGGATAGGATGGACATCTGTTCTGAGCACAAAAGCTTCTTGCATGTTCCTGTGCAAGCCGTGGATGGCGTATCCATGCATGCAAGAATCCAACGGGCAAGGAGAGGCAAGATTCTTAATTATAATTACTGCTAGGCATGGATTGAAATCCCGGTCGGAACCCGGCCGGTTTCCACGGATTCCGGGAATCTCGGTCCAGACCGGGACGACCAGGATTCCGGGATTCCGGACGAAACCGGAACTGGATACTGTAGCAATCTGGGATTTCGCCCGGAAAGCCCGGGATTCTGGTCCGATTTCACTGGAATTTTTTTCCTGCTACAATCGGGATTTCAATCCATGCTGTTGGGCATATTATTTATTGTTGACCGCTTGATTCAATTGATGCATCCTTGAGTATAACCATAGATGTATATGGATCAGTATACGATACAAATTCTGAACCGCATAGGTAGGCACCATTGCTTGTAGTTTGTTCAAGTCGTGGCCTGACATCAACATGCAAATAAGATAGAAACTGATTTGCGGCATCTATTAAACAGAGATGGAAATTATCCATGGCTGCTTTTTAGGCTTTTAGCGGGGCATCAGATTGGCACATAAACTGGCGCTGATGCTTCGGTCCTGACCATGGGATAAATTGTTGGGAGTAAAGATGTCAATGACTACAAGTTTCTCTTGAGAGCGTATGATCAAATTAAATTGCTAACCACCACATGAAAGAATTTCTTGAAGAAGGTAACATCTCATTGTGCCATAGTTGCTCCTATAGATGTTCCAAAAGCCTCCATTACTCTCTAGTTCATTGATCCAGTTTATTACAATTTGCTACACTTTCGGTTTGGTTTGCTGCTACTGCTTTGACATACCATCATTTAGCCTGTGATGATGATGCCTGTTATTCAATATTTTTCTAGAAGTTGCCAAAGTAATTACAAGCAAATTAATTCCCACACCTTAGAGACACTACGGGAAAATCGTTGTTTGCCGAGTGTCCTAAACTTTGCCGAGTGTAATTACTCGGGCACTCGGCAAACATAGTCTATACCGAGTGTAAAATAGAAAACACTCGGCAAACAAATACACTCGGCATACTCGGTTGTTTGCCGAGTGCCAAGAAAATACACTCGGCAAACAACCGAGTATGCCGAGTGTATTATTTTGCTCTCGGCAAAGAAATAAATTTTTTTCTTTTCTTCTCTTAAAACTTTTTCTACTCATCACATACAACATGTATAGCTCCATGTTAAAATTTGAAGTTTTTTTGTATTCATTTACTATATTTAGTTAATTAATTACATTTCAAGAATCTTTTTCAATCAAGCCAAATTTGAACTACAAGTGATTCAAATAATAAAATACAATGAGTATAAAATTTATATTCATGTTATCTAACCCAACTTAGAACCATACACATGAAAAAAAAGAAATTTACCATGTCTTTTGTATGAAATATGATAGATAATATGTGTCCAAATGATTTTTAAATTCTAAAAAAATCATATAAAGTCAAAAAATCATGAGATTTGTTATGATTTGATGGTTTCACATGTGGAAGCTACAATAAAAAGTAGAGAATGTTTTGCATAAATTATCGCGTACATTGCATACAAAATAGAGAACCTCCGAGAGAAGAACCTTATAGTTAATAATGACTGATTAAAATTTGGAGTCGAATTGATGGACAAAATTTATTTTAACTTCAAATTATTTTGTATAGGTAACAAATCAAATAAATAGTATCATGCCAAAATTTGTTTATTTATAAAACTTATTTGCTAATTTTATAATTTATTTTAGATTACAGATTTAATGTTTGCTGAGTGTCGGGGATGGACACTCGGCAAACAAAATGTTTGCCGAGTGCCCACATCCAACACTCGACAAACAAGCCACGTCATGCATCCATTCTTCCAAATTTCTGCCTTCCCATTGGTCGAAAAAGTTTCACCCGGATCCCTCCCCACCCACCTCTGTTCTCATCTCTCCCTTATCTCTTCTCTTCTCTCATCTCACCCTTATCTCTTCTTCTCTCACCCGGATTCGAGCTGCGCGCGTGCGGCCACGAGCGGCGGCGACTCCGGCCACGACGCGGGCGGCGGAATCAGCGCGCAGCGGCTGCTTCGGCCAGGGCGGCGGCGGCGGCGGTTGCTTCGGCCAAGGGCGGCGGCGGCGGTTGCTTCGGCCGGGGCGGCGGCGGCGGCTGCTTCGGCCGAGGCGGCGGTGTCCAGGCGGCACGGGTCCGTGGCGGCGCATGGCGGCGGCCCGTGCTTGCGGCGGCGGCGACAGCAGGGCGTGGGCTCGAGTGCGGTGACGCCGGTAGGGCCTGGCGGCGGCCCGTGCTCGGGGCGGCCTCAATGGCTCGGGTGCGGCAACGCTAGTAGGGAGCGGCAGCCCCAGCAGGGCCCGGCGACGCGTGGTGAGGTCACGGCGGCTCGCGGCAGCCCTAGCGGCTCGGGGTCGGCGGCGCGTGGTGAGGGCCCGGCGGCTCACGGCAGCTCCTGTTGTGGTGGGTCCGCATGTGGCATGTATCTCTATTTTTTTTATTTTTTCCGAAATAGTTTGCCGAGTGCGCTATTTGACCCTCGGCATATTGTTTGCCGAGTGCACGATAAAGGACACTCGGCAAAGAGCTCTTTGCCGATAAGAGATATGCCGAGTACTCTTTGCCGAGTGTATTCCGGTCTTTGCCGAGTGTTTGTTGCACTCGGCAACTATAGGTTTTCCCGTAGTGAGAATGTTTTACAAAAGATGTGACAATATGCTATAGTGATGTAAAGACCATCCTTAGTCTGGTCCTATATGAGGTATCATGGTAAAAATGTTTTCCACTAAAAAGACATAAAATGGTTGGATAACTTGAGCTTGCTCTGGTCAAGTTTCAAAAGATAAAATATGAAAAAGTAGAAAGTAACTTGTCAAACCACTGCCTTGTATGTGTGCCATATGAGACATTTTATTTAAAAATCGAGAAACAGTTTTTGGGCTTTTTATATAGATATTTGATATGGAGTTCAATAATTAACATCCCTTTTATGTTTGTGACGCCCCTGTAGTGATTATCATGCCTCCGAGGTTAAATTTAGGGAAAAGTGCAGTTTAGTCCCTCGAACTATCCACTTTGTCTAAATTACATCCTGAACAAAATCTTGACTCACTTTACTCTCTCAAACAATTTAAGTTGGTACAATTTACTCCCTTATGTAATTTCTCTTTTTTATTTCTCTTTGTACCAGTTGAGTTTAATGCTCAAATTTTGCACAACGATAGTTTTCATTGAACCTTACGTTAAAACAAATATAATATATATTTTAAATGTAGTTTTTATAGTATCAAATATCATCTTAATTATATAGTTCTAGAATTGTATACAAATATTTATTAAAAATATAAAATATTTTCTTTTATATTGAAAATGGTACTATGTATCATCATGCAAAAGTTGAGCTTCAAATTCAAATCGTACAAAGAGAAACAAAAAAGAGAAATTGCATAAGGGAGTAAATTGAGTGAACTTAAATTGTTTGAGGGAGTAAAGTGAGTCAATATTTTCTACGGAATGTAATTTGGACATAATGGATTGTTCGGGAGAGTAAAATAAACTTTTTCCTTAAATTTAGTTATTGGCAGATGGAGGTACTAGAGGATGTGTGGAAGATACTGTTTCAAACTATCTGATCTCTGGGTAGACACATGAAAATAGCATTGACTTTATTTTCTGCTACTCATACGAATGGAAGTATGTGCATTCACGTAGGCCCATAGAGTGGCTCTTAGAGGTTAAATAGCTACATGACCTATTTGGTTTGAGTGTACAAATCCTGGTGATCAGTTGGAACATTCTTTCACTTGGCTGTATAATTTCTTTGTGCTACCATTAATAAAAATACGTGCAGGTTAAAGTTATATGGCTAATCACAAATGGCAATCACGAGGAAAGGAAAGCTTGGCCAGTTTTCTGTCATGGGGTTGAGTATAATTATCTAGGTAAGTAGGCAAAAGAGTGCATGATATAGTATATATGACTATAAAAAATTGAGGTTTAGAAGGAATAATAGTTAAAAGAAGATTGTTTCTTTTGTTTCCAGTGTTGTGGTGCCTTACAGTATTTCATTATGGATTTCTTCTACGTTTCTAGATAGCATTTAAATTAGAGAATTAATTCGTGCAAAGAAAATATTTTTAACATTTAGAATCATTGAATTGAAAAATAAATTAATTACGTAAATGTGATATATAAAATAAAATTGTTACTGTACTTTTCCGAGCATTGCTCGGGCTCACATCCTAGTTATTAGTAAAATTACAAAAAATACTCTTAAACTACTGACAAGTAGTTTTCAAAACTACTGTATTGTGGATCGAAAAACTTCTTTTTTAGGAGTGTGTCGGGAGGACTTGCCACTCGGATGGAAAAAGACAAGTGCGTGTATCTGCCATTGCTGGATACAAGCTTGACGTCGCTGATGAGTGCTTCACGGGCTGATATCGAATCTGTTGCTGCAGAACTGGCAGGAACGTGCAGGGTGTAGAGGAAAAACACGAAAATGGTGAGAGGAGCAGGTTGCAATTGCATATGCATGGCTGATGGAGGTAACAGGTGTTGGATGGAGGGTGCAGAGATGGAGATAATAATGGAAACATAATTATATAGTACTGAATGAATTGTATGTGCAGTCAAATTACTGGTTCTGAGCAAGGTTAACAAAACCGGATTGACCGGTCCGGTTTTGAACCGAGAAAACCGATCGATTAACCGGGAAAACTGTTATTTAACCGAATAGCTACAGTAAATAACTACGGTTTTCCCGGCTAACCGGTCGAACCGGCCGGCCGGCCGGAACCGGTTTCTCGGTTAACCGGGATAACCGGCCGGTTTTCACCGGTTTTTTAACCATGGTTCTGAGTAGTGACACTGGTGGTTCGTCTTTGATAAGCTGCGTTAGAGCGACGGCAACGTTACTACTCTCCTGCCAGTTGGTGCGGTCCAACTGTGGGCAACTTTGACTCGAGACTTGGGTCAACAAATTCTAGTAGCTTAGACCCAGGTGATCGAACCATTAATCATTCTCATCCTATATATTCCTATATACACTGACTTTGTACACTTCTATAACCAAACACTTTTCGACTGGACGCGCAGAATGCATGTATTCAGTTCAACTTTAGCACGAGAAAACCCGACCATGGCCGATGCTACTCACGACGTCAAGCTCCAAAGCTCGGCACACGGTTGCGGAGCTCGCCAATTTCAACGCGACTTCGGGCCTCCTCGAGGAAAACCGGATCATCTCAGATTCGTCCTTGCCTCTTACCTGACTTTCGAAACTGGAATGATAGGCTAAGACGGAGAGTGTTATCGCACAGTTACTAAGAAGAAATTTTTAAGAACCGTGTCAGTGGAGGGTCATGGCACTCATTTATTAGCGTTGTACATGCTTAATGACACTCATCTCTCATTTCATGACACTCTCTCTCTCTTCTCTCTCATGCTATATCAGTAAATTTAATATTCATGACACTACCATGACATTCTGATTGAGATTGGCCTATGGTCATGGACCAAACTGCATGCACTCAGCATTGGCGACCTCGATTGGTTTATGGAATGAGCCAAAAGCCGCTGCTCGTTTTCCGGCTGCTACAACACTAACGAACGCCCCTGTTGGCTGGTGGTTTTTACAGTGATGATATAAGGGGTGAGGAGGCATACCACGTTCCAGTTGAGACATGGCTTAAAAGGAGCACCAGAAAGGCAGAACTGTGTATAAAATGTTTCCAGGACTAGTGGCCAAACCAGCCAAAGAAAAAACGAATAGACTGATGTACCTTGAACAATTTTTGCCGCATTACAGCAACTCTCGTACGATCTGTGAATTCCTAATAAGGATTACAGAGAAACAACAGCTTTACATTTCCTAAAACTTGCACCCAAGCTAAGTCACTAGACAAATCCTAACGCATAAATATCTATCCAAAAACGAAGCGACAGCTACCACCAGTAAATAAATCTCAAACCAGTTCATCCTCTGAGGTACCCTGAGGACCCCTTATCATCTCAAGCATAGCAACCACCTCAGCCATGTCCGGCCGTTGAGAAGGCACCTGTGATGTGCAAACCAGCCCTAGCTTGATGATCACCGATGCATCCTCCATTGAGAACGCACCTGACAGCCGTGGGTCCATGCAGTCCATCAGACGGCCTTCCTCAAGTGCTGCTCTGACCAGATCAGAAAGCACAATGACATCGTCTTCTAAGTACTGCACCGGCCTCCTTCCTGTAAAAATCTCAAGGATCAGCACTCCAAAACCATATACGTCGCACTTCTCTGTGACCTTGACTGTTCTGCAAGTGAACTCCGGTGCCATGTAACCCAGCGTGCTCTGGATCTTGCTACTCAGCACATAGCGGTCAAGCATCGGCAGCAGGTTCACTAGACCATAGTCGCCAACCCTTGGCTCACCATTTGTGTCGAGCAACACATTGCTGGACTTCAGGTTGTAGTGGATTATACCATGGCGGTGCAAGTGAACAAGCGCACGGGCTACACCAATGACTATGTCAAACCTCTCCACCCATGAGAGCGCACCCTCTTCGGAGCACTCATGCAGATGCTGATGCAAGTTCCCTCCAGACACAAATTCATATATGAGGAGCTGCAGAGAGGAAGTCCAATAGAAGCCTCTGAGGGTAACAATGTTATGGTGCCTCATCTTGCCTAGAAGCTTAACCTGCTGCCTGAAGTCATCCTCTGACTTGACCAAGCTTGAAACTGTCAACTTCTTGATAGCCACTGGCTGGCCATCTCTGAGGACTGCTTTGTAAACAGTCCCAAATCCTCCTCGCCCAAGCTCACAATCCCTATTCAGCAATGCATGCCCATCAGCACTGAAATCAGAGCTGCCTCTGCCGAACATGACAAGCTTTCCAGACTTGGCTCCGTTCTCTGGGGATTGGCTTGATTGGCTATGGTAATCATCCGGCAATGTAGTGGGAAGTGCAGAGCGAGAAGATTTTGCACGGGCACGGAGGTTTAGCACTGTGATGGTGGCCACACCAATAACAATGACTGCTCCACCCACAATAGCGATGAGTGTGGAGATGCTCAAGAGCATTTTCTTGTGGTGCTGGTTGCTTGGGGAACTTGGGGCATCCTCCGACAAGGGATCTGATGAGGAGTTAGGATTGAAAACAATTGGCTTTGGCATGACTCCATAGCAGGAGCTGTTCTTTGAGCTGCAAAGGCCAGCATTATCGGAGATGAAGGAGTCAGGGATGCTGTCAAAAAAGCTGCTGGTTGGGAGGCTCCCTGATAGCAGATTGTGAGAAATGTTGAAGACACGTAGGTTGGCAAGGTTAGCAAGCTCTATCGGTAGGGTTCCATTCAGCATATTCTCCGAGAGATCGATCACTTGGATACTAGTGAGCTTGCCCATGGTCAGAGGAATTTCTCCTGTAAGTTTGTTGTGTGATAGATCCCTGCAATGCAAGAAAAGAACCACATACTCATAAGTCGAATTGCCTAGTATCTTATAGTAGCAACGCAACATGTTTTACCTTGTTTGTTGTAATTTGTGTTTATTAATCAGCAGTGAAATTCGCGCCAAATTTGACTAATATTTTTTTTTAGTGTATCCAAGAGAAACGAGGACCCAAACAGCAGGACGTGGACAAAACAAGAAGACAAAGATGTCTATTGTCTACACGTTTTGTGCTTAGTGCTTCCAAACAAAAAAATAAGACATCTATCGCTTTCTAGATGCCATCTGCAACCTAGGAAACAAGGAGCTAACGAGTACAGAACAAAAAACAAACACAGAAGGCAGTAGTCAACCATTCAAACAGCATGCATAAGCGTTAGCAACTGAGTAATGCAAAAATACCACTTACAAAGTAATTAGTGAGCTGCAAGTGCCAATCTGCGGCGGGATGACTCCAGTAAGTGAATTTCTCCCCATCAGCAGCTTCTGGAGCGCCACCGCCGTTCCAATCTCCGGTGGTACATTCCCATCCAACCGATTTGCACTGACATCCAACACCTCAAGCAGAGCCATCCCTCCAATGCTGGCTGGAAGCTGCCCCGACATGGAATTTGAGGACAAGTTCAGATACTGCAATTTTGCAAAGGCCCCAATCTCAGGAGGGATGGCACCAGTGAGCCCATTGCTCGACAGGTCCAGAGCTTGCAATGCTCCAGCAGCATCACTGGGAACCTTGACCCAGCCTGACAGTTTATTGCCGGCAACCGAAACGCGCTGCAGCGGCAGCCCGAATAACCACCACGGTAGGTCCCCGGTGAACGCATTCCGGCTAAGGTCGACCTCGATTAGGTTCTTACAGCCCGAAATGCCGTCCGGGATAGAGCCGACGAAGCGGTTGCCAGACAAATCCAGCCTCTCCAACGCCGCCATCTCCCCAATCCATGCCGGGAGCTCACCTGACAGAGCATTGCCCGCAGCGCCGAGATAGCTCAGCGCGGACAGCCCACTGAGAGATTCCGGCAGCCCACCGGTAAACGAGTTGTGCCCGAGATCAAGCGACTTAAGCAGCCCGGCCTCGCCGACGTCCGCCGGTATGTCCCCTTCGAGAAGGTTGCGGCTCAGGTCCACCGCACGCAGCGCGCTGCTCCGCGGGAACCCGCCGGGCACATTCCCGGAGAGCTGGTTGCCGGAGAGGTCGACCGAACGCAGCGACGGCAGGGACCAGATGCCGTCCGGTACGGGGCCGGTGAGGCGGTTGCCGGAGAGGTTGAGCGACACCAGCGAGACGCAGGACGCGAGCGAGGCGGGGATGGCCCCGGAGAGCGCGTTACCGGAGATGTCGAGGACCCGCACGTTCGGAGGGAACTTGTCGGGGAGCGGGCCGGAGATTTTGTTGCCGGGGAGCGCGAGGGAGCGGAGCGCGTCGAGGCGGAGCAGCGCGGACCGCGGGAGGCGGCCGGAGAGCGACGCCGCGGGGAGCTCGAGCGCGGAGACGCGCCCCCTTCCCGGGTCGCAGGAGACCCCCGGCCAGGCGCAGGCGCGGTCGGCGTCCTCGGACCAGGGCGCGAGCAGGCCCGTCGGGTCGGAGAGGCCGGACTTGAGGACCACCAGCGCGAGCACGTCGTCGCTCACGGATGTGGCCGACTCCGCCGCGGCGGCGAGGAGGACGAGGAATAAGGGGAGGAGGAGGCGGGCGGCGGCCGCCATTGCTGCGGTGGAGGGGGAAGAAAGCGGGGGGATCATGGAAGGCGTTCGTCCATTGATTGGACTGTAGCGGCGGTGCCGCCTCAGAAACTCGCTGTTCTGTGCTGTGCTGTACTGTACTTTCCGTTTCGCCGGAAGACTGCTCGCCATTAATGCTCCTCTGGGCACTGCGCAGTGGGGCCCGCGTTTGGACCCCATTTTGTTCGCATTTTTAAGCAGGAATGGATACGTAAGATTCTTGTTTTATTTCAGATTCAAATTTGCTACTAGTGGGTTGTACTATTCTGCATGGTCGTGTGTTTTCACCGGCAATGATTCGTAGTATTGTTTTGCTTTTGTCTTTTGAGAAAAACAGGTATTTCATTCTGAGGAATTTTACTCGGGCTGGGATGCGAATACAGCCCCAGTAATCTCTACAGCCGCAAAAGAATGTGATCTCGTCATCTCGTAGGTTAGTCCTTTTCGTTGCTGCACACTGACACTGTATACGGATTGCTAACTGAATTAGAAATCCTACAGAACTTCGGCGAAAATTTTTATTTCGAAGAAGACCTTCGATGGCCAAAATTTTCCTTGACATAGTTCAGTTCTGTACCAAGTCCTTCGTGCTTCTGGCCTTGTACGCTACTCACCCGAACTTGTCTCGACACGCTACGGCAAGGAGCACATGCCACACAGCACAGTACAAAGTTGTTGAGCGATCTGGTACAGCTTTCAAAATTCAGTCCGAAAGGCGCAGATGAGCCGAGGCCAAGTTTTTTGGCAACCACGTCCGCATGAAAAAAATAGATTGAAAGATTTTTGCCATGTGTCATTCTAATCGAATTCGAAATTTTTTTGCCGCACGCAAAGCAGGAATCAGTCTCAAAAAAACAAAGAAAGCACGAACAAGCAGCGCATCATACGTATTCTTTTGCCAGTTCACTCATGTCGTGACACCGCGGTGCCAAAAAAACGCTTGTAAACAAAGCGGTTAGCATGCAAAGAGCGGCGACTCAAAACAAATGGCAGCAACTCAACCACTGCGGAGTAAAAAAGCGGAGAGCAACGGTTGGTAGGGGGCAAAAGAAACCGTCCATGCCAGCCTGTGGGGGGTGTCCTTCTCTGCCCCAGAGACAGTAACCTCCTGCATCAGTTCCAGTTGGTCCCTCTGCAAAAGTTGGCAACTGCTCCCCATGCAAGCACAAGCACTGGTAATTTTACAGTACTCTCCTGTATCCTACAATGAGCATCAAGGAATCTTCTCCATACAAAGAAAATACTCACCTACATATCCCAATTTTGAAAATGTTACCTACCCTCACCTTTGCATCGTCAGGTCGATTATTTTTGCTATTCCTACAGGGGATCCAAAGGTGGTGTATTCTAGGCCACTTTATCACATAAAACTGCGACCTTGGACAGTGCTGAAGCAGTCAAGTAGAAAATGCCAAGGACAACATGAATACCATAAGCCTCAGTATAACAACTTTAACTTTCTGGCTCTTAGAAAAAACTAACCACAAAGTTACAGATGAACTGTTGCGCACCAATTTGAAGCGAGGGCTGTAGGTCCTGAAGTAGCTAGACCACAGCATAATTGTGTCAATGATTGGCACAATCAGACACTCTGGAATTTTGATTATATAACATGCTAGGAGGGACAACTCGCAGGAGGATAGTTGTACAACACTCGATCTTAATCACGATACTATACATATATTCTTTTAGCCGTAATGATTCGATACAATATTCAGATGTCGAGTATAGAGCGAAAAGAAAAATAGCAGAGACCGGACCGCCGATCAGAATCATTGTCACAAACAGACTGTGACAAGGAAATAAAGCCGTGCACACATCGCAAACAGTATTTGGTAAAAAGCACCCACCAAACCGTGTCTCTTGGTTCTTATCCACAGTGTGGCAGTATAGCAAGAACTGAAACGAAGATGCAATGGGAGAACAAACATAATGCGAAAAAAGGAGAAAGCGAAAAGGAAATCAATTGCATGTGCTGGTGACCAGTGGAAGTGTACAAAGCTCGGGATTGTGGTTTGTTTCATAATGCCTTTGCAGTCTGCACAGCTACAATTTACCATATCAAGCATCAAGGCCACATGGGGCAAATCAAGCACCTCTACAGCTCATCTAGATATGCTTCCAACCATTTCAAATGTGCTGAGAAATCTGTGATGCAAAATTTTGATTACCTCTCCCAAAAGAATGATGACAATGTGTGCTTCAGTCAGATAGTGAAGCTATGCTGTAGTGTTACAACCAGTAAAAAATACAATTTGTACCATTAACAGTTGATGACAAAAGTGGTAATGGAATGCTATTTTACAAACTGTATGAAGCGAGGCAAACCTACAAATTTCCAGGATATGTGTCATTCGTTAGGAGTGGGTACTCTTGGTTCCACGTATACTTGAAAGCTTCTTTGTTGCAGGTCATCCAGATGTAAGTATCTTCTTTCCATTTCGCAATGACATGTCAGAAGTCCATCTTCAATTCTTCATAGCTCAGTCATCCCAATCTACATCCCAGCCATCTTTGTTTTCAGTACGAGATCTCAAAGAAAGACCGTTTGCAGAGACACTACTAGCAGATTTTTTATCTGAAGGCCTTGCAGGTGCTTCTTCATCATCCCAGTCATCATCCCAGCCATCGTCCCAGCCATCTGCTGCGCTTGTGGTGTTGTTTGCGCCTGAAGAGTTTGGTGCTGGAGCACTCATCTCAAGTTGCTGATATGGAACTCCACCATTTCCCCTTTTCCTCGCAAACTTACAACAGAGACAAACTACACCCACCAAAACAACAGTGAAACCAAATAGATAGGCTCCATAGATTGGATTCAGACGTGCTGCAATCTGCTGAAACTGTTGCTGCCAGTCTAAAACCGGCTGGCTGATGTGTATGATGCAATCCTCATTTCCATCATTTAAAGTGATCTCCCCACTACCTGGGCTGAGATTTTTTATGGCCATCTGGTTAAACAAATTGGATAAAAGTTAGCATGGACAAGACAAATCATTTTTTTCTCAAACTAAGATAAATGAAATTACAGTGCACATAGTAAATGATAATGAACTAACAGAGGTACCACATTTACACTGCAGTGAACATGCATTTAATCCTTCTAGGATATGACAACCATGCATTTGCACCAGGTATACACAAAGTAAGACATGTTTCTCATGCACCAGGTATAAACAAGAGTGTTTTTATGGTATCTTCTACTCATGAAGAGGGTGGGAATAGAAATAAAATCTGATCGTCCAATTTGTAGGGGTAATGTGGTCATTTATTGATCTGGATTAGTTTAGACGATTAGCCTAAACATCATCTGGGTGCCGCCATGTGAGGATGCTCAATCTCGGTTAAATTACCTCACTTCATTGGTGATCCTCCCATGATCGAACGAGCTTTGTAAGGCATGGGAGACTATCCTTCCTTGGTAATGGTTTGGCAACCCAAAATAATGGCGCTGTCAACAAGGGTGGCAGACACGGCATGAGCACCGGAAAGCGTGTAACAACTTCGGCTCAACTTTGCAGGTAGTAGCAAGCTGACATCCCCATCAACCGTTCGGCTAATTTTGCACCGGTGAGATATTGTCAAAACTTCACCATCAGTGGTGAAGACGAGTGCCAGCGTAGGATATGGCGGAAACGGGGAAAGGGTCCAGCAGCAAGATTTGGTGGCTCGTGAAGAGGGGAGGCCGAGCGATGGAGTACTAGGTGGCAGAAAAATAGAAGAGGTTATACGGCCGCTGTCGTACGCAGAGGTTGCTCTCAATCGATTCGTTGGAGGGCGACAGCAGGCAAACTATTATTTTGCCCTTGGTAAAAAGCTACTCCTACTTTCCCAATATAGTATACATGCTTACTATGCAGGAGTAGAAACAAATCTAAGCCTTTAGATCAGAGGAAATGGAGGGCCTACATTAATTAAAGGGTATTCAAAAAGTGCTCATAAAGAAAGACTAATTTCTCATGCTCCAATGCACGGAGTAGTGGTTAGTTTGGGAAGTCTCATAAAACTTTATGCAAAATACAAGGAAATTTACTCATTGAAGCCCCCTGTTTTTGAAAAACATGTACCGTGCTTGTCATGAACACGGATGGATTGGTCTTGAACACAAGGAGCACGGCCTCACAACGGCGGCGGCCACACTCCAAGGGCAGGACTATAAGGGATTTACTAGATCTAATCTGTTCAAGCCTAGTCCTAATGACTCCCTAATCCTTTCTTAAATAAACTCCTAACCCTAACCGTGCTACTGTAGACGCCGCTACAGTACTGGGCTGGACTACTGTAGCACGGAGGCCCATGACTTTGGCATGTGACAGTGCTTCTATGACATACTTGAACACATGAGGTCAGAATGTACAACAATGAAATCTTTAATGCCCTAAGGCGAAATCAGTTCTGAAACACATGCCTCACAAATTTGAAATCTAAGAGCTAAGTACAATGAATAACTCCGGTAAATTTCACCATCTTACTTGACCTAGAGTGCATAATCCTCAAGCATTCAAATGGACACTGGTGCAGATATTCTACGACATTAAATTCGTACCTGTTTATAAGCACCCATGGGAAGATGTAGAGGCTTCTTGTCAATATCTATACTCGATGCTTCTTTGACATTAACTGTAATATCATTCTGCCCTTTATTCAGGACTACAATAAATGACCCGATAGCAGCTGCATGAATAAAGACAAGGCTCTATTAGATTCATGATAGTGTATATATCATATATATGTACATAATCAGTACTACAATTTCCCTCCCTATTCATACATCCAAAATTAAGGACACAACAACACAAATAAAGTTTGTAGTCAAATGGTCTTTGTGTCATTCTCAACTGAAGTAGCCATATTTACCTTCATAACTGGTTTAAACTTTTGACAGTGAAACTATCAATTTTACACGACAAAATCTCCACAGTAAATGTAAGAATTGTTATGGCATGATGCCTTTCAGTTGTAGTTCTTGATGACACAACCAAAAAGGTGAATCTCTAGTGTCATCGTACCACATATTTTCTGTAGCCATTCCAGCCCAAAGGCCTCTGTTCTGAACCCCAAAGGCTTTATTGAACAAAGAAAAACCAGTATATGCAACTTGTGATATACTTGGACGCTAAAGCACAATATAGGCAGTGACATTGGAGAAAGGCACTTTATGAATCTAATTTGGTGATTTGTGAAGCATATTATCTGTCAGTTGACACATTTAAAATATCAACAATTTTCAGCTTAGGAATTTGATCCCAGGACTGTAAACTATCACATAATGTATCACTGTTTTTCTGATAATTTTTTAGTTCACATGGCATATCTGAGACTAATGCCAATCTCAAGGTAAATCCTTTACTGACATGTATGCAATAGACCACAACACTAAAAATGCAGTTTATTCTAAACAAAAGACATGTAATCCCGATTGCTTGTACGCTTGCAACAAATTTCGACCAAAGTGGATACACCTAAATCACTGTGAGCTACAACTCAAACTTCTGGTTTTGCCTGAACTCATAACTAACACGGCAAATGGATAGCACAGAAAACTTCAGAAAGTGGTGAGTTAATGGGTTTGACTACTGAATTCCATTAGAATTTGCAGCATTACCATTATAAGAAATCTGAAGGCAAGCAGAAAATTGCTTTTTGGAGCACATGTGTGAGGTATCACACTTCTCCATGACCTCCTTCAACTTTTCTGTAGCACCATCCTTCCCCTTGTTTCCTGTGTCCTCATGATTCGTACCACCCTCCACTTCACCTCCATCGTTCTGTCGTGAACCTTCCGGTGGTGGAGGAGGATTCCCCTTCTGCACATTCTTCTCCGGCTCCGATGGTGGAGGAGAGCTCTCCGTTGGCGCATCCTTCTCTTTCACCGGCGACGGAGGAGGGGTGATGTTACAGAGGTCTGTGCCCCAGCCCCTTCCTGTCCCTTCTTCCCTCCCTCATCAGTCGGCGCTTGCTTGGAATCCTTCACTTCTGTTGTCGGCGGTGCCGCTTTATGTGTCGTGCTCTCGGTCTGCTGCCCTGCAGCTGAAGACTGTCCGGTTTCCTTCGGGCTGACAGTGTTCGTTGATCCACCTGTGGCACCGGTGGGTGCTGGAGCGTCCTGGACAGACCCAGACAACCAACGAACCAAAATTCTCTCCGCGTATTCACAGTAACGCTAACATAATCATACTAGAGGATTGAGATAACGATTTCACCTTGCCAGAGCTGGCCTCAGCTTCCAGAACCCTAGACGGGGCAGCGCCAGGGAGCAGGGCCGCAGCGACGAGGAGCACAGCGAGCGTCGCGACTCCGCAGGCGCCCATCGCCTCGGGCCGAACTCAGGAGTGTGAGCGGTTACCGCGCTGGCCGCTTCGTCGTCGACTCCGGCGGCGCAGCAGGGGCGGGGATCGCGTCAACCGCGGCGCCGCGACGGCGCCCCCGGCGAGAGATCCAGCGCCCAAGGGAGGGCGGGATCTGGCGCGGGGAGAACCGAGCCTGAGCGACGCGCTTTCCGCAGCTTTGGATCGAGGGTTCCTATCGAGTCGATCGATGCAGGCGAGGAGGAGGAATCAGGAAGAGGACAGGAGCAAGATTTGGATGGAAGAGGCTTTCGCGGCTGCCGGCTGCGCGCTAACTGGCGATGTTCGTCGCTGTCAGAGTAGACTCGAGGCCTTGGTCTCGGTTCGGGCGAAATTTGGTCAAACCAGGCGAGTTGTTTGGACTTGGGCCAAACTGGTTGAATTTTTGTTAATTCTCCCAACTTGTTGTACTGAAACTCTGAAAGGGCTGCAACTGCAATTAGCTCAGAAAACGGAGGTGCCGCTATCCCCCACTCCCACGTGATGGATCCGCGGAACAAAGCGGATTGCAAATACTGTGCATTGTACTAGGTAACTACTAGTAGAAGCAAAGTATTGCTATTTGTGGAACGAAAACGGCTTTAGCAAACGGATTTGATTGCTTGCGGTTGCAGCCTGCAGCCTTTCGTTGGTTGTATGCTTTGCAAAAGCGCATGGAATTTCTCTGCGTCGGAATACGAGTGGCAGAGCTGGAATCTCGAACAATACTGTTACGGCGCAGCGGACCTTTCTAGGGTAGCAGGTAAACGTGCTTTGTTCCTTGCGTAAATGTCACTGCGTAGAGCTGGAATCGTCTTTGCAACTGATCGTATGAACAGTACTGTCTGAATTGCAGACATGCCTCTGTTGAACTGACATGAAATTCACATCTTGATCGGGTTCATTGCATAGGAGGTGCTGTTTTCTGTGCTGCGAACTCTTAGGTTTACCGCGGACCGTGCCAGACAAGGTCGCTTGCCCGCCCGCAGTGCACCGATCCCTGCCGTACATCCCACGCCAAGCGCGCAAAAACTTTGGCCCAAAATAATGGCGTAGACCCGGCACCGGGAGGACCACACACACTGTCCGCCCCGGGACCGACCATATCTAAAATACCTCGCGCCACCACCTCGGGTCACATCGCGCCGAGCACCTCAACGATCATCGTGTGGCACCGGCATCATCACTCATCAGAGCAGCATTGCGCATTGCCATGGAGGAGGGGCCATCATCTCGCGGAGATGCCGCTGGCGTCGCCGGCGCCGACGCCGACGCGGAGGCGGCGGCCGTCATGGCGCGGTTCAGCCTGGACGTGAGCGCGGGCTGCGGCGGCCGGCACAGCACGCTGCTGGACGAGTACGAGCGGCTGGCGTTCGAGGCGCAGCTCAACCGCGCCATCGTGCTGCGGCGCTGCTACTCCGAGCCCAGCCCCGTCCGCTTCGTCCACCAGGACCCTCCGTCCCACGCGCCGACGCCGCTCCGCGGGGCCGGCCATCAGGGAGAGGCGCAGCAGGCGCCGCCTCGGCACGAGCGGCCGGCCGGCAATTTGTTCTGGCGGCTGCACGGGGTGGTGGCCCGGGTGATGCAGGCGCTCGAGCCCGTGTTCCGCTGGCTCAGGAGCGCGTGGGAGCGCCGCCGGCGGAGGACGGAGCAGGCCCACGCCGCGGCGCGCCGCCCGCCGGCCACGGTGCCGCGGGTGCAGCTCATGGACTACCTGCGCTAATTACTTTTCCTTATTTGACAGTGTGATCTGTGAACGCAGTGATCGAAAGGCTCCACTTCCATTCCCCGTCGCGTCATGGGAAAGCTGGGATTTGACGTTGATCGATAATCAGCAGGAGACTGTACTGGACTAATGTTGTGTGCATGGTGCCCGTGTTCCCTCGCGAGCAACTGATTCGTGGCTGTCAGGTCAGCAAGGCATCTGAGCGTTGGGGCATTTCCAAATTGTATAGTTTTTGTTTATTTCAAACAGAGTCGCACTCGTTGCTTAAATGCGTTCACAGTCTCGGTGCCCCTCTTTTGATGTAAATTTATTTCAAACAGAGCGTTGGGCTCTTTTGAAGTAGTACCTCGCAAGAGGCAGAGGTCACTGCTTTATTTTTCATTATATAAAAAGATACGTTAACAAATTTTATCTAAAAATTATACATTTACAAATGAGTGACCAGCTCAATACTTATTGAATACACCTCAAAACAAGTCCAATAAAATAGTAAGCCTTAACGACGGATACAAAAGAGCATCTCCAAAATTTGTCATATCCACAATATTCCTTATGATTTATGTGTATGTGTGTGTGGCAGTGTGTGGGTGTCGGTGTGCGTGGGTGTGGGGATACAAGTAGGAAGGGATTAATTATGAGGATAAGTTTAGAACTCTGATATGATTTTTAGGCCAGCCTCAATGAAGAGAGTCATCACACGGTTATCGGGAAGAATTTTTTAAGAACCCTGCCAGGTGCAGTGTCATGGTGATGACACTCATCTCTCATCTCATAACACTCCATCTCTTCTCTCTCATGCCATGTCAAGCAAATTTAATGCTCATGACACTACTCATGACACTTTCATTGAAACTGACCTTAGTTAGTCCTCAATGATTCAATTTAAGAGGATTATTTTTTAGCATTTTTGGAAATGCTATAAGGGTTTCATAGGCATGAAAAAGAAACCCATGGAGGGATGATAGTTCTGAACCTCAGATTTGACCCAAATCACAAAAAGAAAATTGAATCGCAACCAATTGATGACAATTCAGAAGATAAAAAAGTTGACTGGCAAAAATATGTATTCTATTAGAAAGAGTAAAATTGTTTTCTATTTTTGTTAATTTACTGGTTTGGATGCTGACATGTTTTGCAAGATTTCACTACCCTCTTCTGCTCAAATGCTCAATCGTGTGGATACAGATCCACCCTTCAAACTAGGCCATCTTATGTTCCGAAGTATGAGCTCTTTTCAACATCGTCATATAACATGTTCAGACATTGCCTGTTTTGTGGAGAACAGGAGACAACTATAGAAGGGTTGATCTTCTTATTCCTCGACCTCCACCTCCTTTCACTTATCCTTGTTTTTCTTGTAGCAAAGTTTGAAAAATCCATGGTCTCCATATGTGTGTTAATAGAGTAGTATTTGTGAGTATTTATTTTTTATTTGACGGTGATGGAGTCATATATAA